>CM035844.1:142750050-143950050 GCA_020510985.1 Pholidichthys leucotaenia
AATCATACCATGTAGGATAACTAAGTAGACGGTTATGCTGTTTCATTCCATCTAGCTACAATGCTCCGCACTGTGTGTGTTTATATATTTACATATTTATTCCATCTAGCTACAATGTTCCGCACTGTGTTTATATATTTATATATTTATTCCATCTAGCTACAATGCTCCGCACTGTGTGTCTATATATTTATGTTTATATGTACATACAGTATGTACACTCACCGGCCACTTTATTAGGTACACCTGTCCAACTGCTCGTTAACACTTAATCTCTAATCAGCCAATCACATGGCGGCAACTCAGTTGCAGTGCATTTAGGCGTGTAGACATGGTCAAGACAATCTCCTGCAGTTCAAACCGAGCATCAGTATGGGGAAGAAAGGTGATTTGAGTGACTTTGAACGTGGCATGGTTGTTGGTGCCAGAAGGGCTGGTCTGAGTATTTCAGAAACTGCTGATCTACTGGGATTTTCACGCACAACCATCTGTAGGGTTTACAGAGAATGGTCCGAAAAAGAAAAAATATCCAGTGAGCGGCAGTTCTGTGGGCGGAAATGCCTTGTTGATGCCAGAGGTCAGAGGAGAATGGCCAGACTGGTTCGAGCTGATAGAAAGGCAACAGTGACTCAAATAACCACCCGTTACAGCCAAGGTAGGCAGAAGAGCATCTCTGAACGCACAGTACGTCGAACTTTGAGGCAGATGGGCTACAGCAGCAGAAGACCACGCCGGGTGCCACTCCTTTCAGCTAAGAACAGGAAACTGAGGCTACAATTTGCACAAGCTCATCGAAATTGGACAATAGAAGATTGGAAAAACGTTGCCTGGTCTGATGAGTCTCGATTTCTGCTGCGACATTCGGATGGTAGGGTCAGAATTTGGCGTCAACAACATGAAAGCATGGATCCATCCTGCCTTGTATCAATGGTTCAGGCTGGTGGTGGTGGTGTAATGGTGTGGGGAATATTTTCTTGGCACTCTTTGGGCCCCTTGGTACCAATTGAGCATCGTTGCAACGCTACAGCCTACCTGAGTATTGTTGCTGACCATGTCCATCCCTTTATGACCACAATGTACCCAACTTCTGATGGCTACTTTCAGCAGGATAATGCGCCATGTCATAAAGCTGGAATCATCTCAGACTGGTTTCTTGAACATGACAATGAGTTCACTGTACTCAAATGGCCTCCACAGTCACCAGATCTCAATCCAATAGAGCATCTTTGGGATGTGGTGGAACGGGAGATTCGCATCATGGATGTGCAGCCGACAAATCTGCGCCAACTGTGTGATGCCATCATGTCAATATGGACCAAACTCTCTGAGGAATGCTTCCAGCACCTTGTTGAATCTATGCCACGAAGAATTGAGGCAGTTCTGAAGGCAAAAGGGGGTCCAACCCGTTACTAGCATGGTGTACCTAATAAAGTGGCCGGTGAGTGTATACTCGCTGCTCTTGTTTTTTTTCTTGCCTTCTGATTGTTGCTCTGAGTGTTGCTGTCCCTGTGCTGTTGCAGTCCTGGAATTTCCCCATTGTGGGACTAATAAAGGCTTATCTTATCTTATCTTATCTTATCTCATCTTAATTTGACCTTGTTGGATTTTTTTTTCTTTTTTCCCCTTTGTTATATTATTCTGTTTCTTTTTAATCTTTACTTTTAATCCACCCAAAATAAATAAAAGATTCATTCATTCATTCAAAAAAGAAAACAACAACAACAGCAGTCTAATATACAATATGTACAGTAATGCAACCCGTGGTGCAAATGGTGACAAGAAAGACCTAGACCTCCCATTGTGCAAAATCGAGATAAATGATTAACAATGATAAAACCCAGCAATCCTATATACAGACAACTAGAGATGTAATACCTGTAGCTGCAGTTCAACGTGGTAGTGTAGGTGCAGATAGTAACAAATAGGACTGCACGTGATCAGTATTGCAGTGACAGACAGACAGACGGCAGCAGAAATGGCATTTGTGCAAATGGTTGTGGTTAATGTTAATGTGCAGAGACATACAGCAGCAAAGTAGCAAGAATTCTGATAATAGAAGATTATAGTAGCAAGAATTCTGAATGTTGTTCGCTGTTCCGACCTCGTTTGTGCCCTACTGGTGAAATGCATCACTGGTTCATCTGCTTCATCAAAATTATCCATATTTGACATAAAATGCAACAAAATTTTCGCAGGTGCTGTGTTCGAAATGCTCACTCCTTCCCATATAGTCTACTATATAGTGAATGCACAGCCAACGGAGCAGTGAGAGAAGAGCTTCACATCACAATATAAACTACCTTAAGGTATTTATATTTAATAATTCAGTAAAAGTTAAGTCTAAGTCTAAAACAATTTGATTTAATACATATTTACTGCAAATTACAAGCAGGTATTCATTTTTTTTTTTCCCACCGTTAGTCTATTACGCTTTGCTGTCTCATGTGATGATGTCATTAACCATGTGACGAAAACAAGCCCAGTAGTGTCCGAAAGCGGGTAATTTTATTGTTATTTTGAGTTTACTGTATAGTCCACTATATCTAAATTCACTATATAGTGAGTAGGGAGGGAGGGAGTGAGTGAATGAACATTCCGAACACAGCCAGGGGAATCAGTCAGAGTGAGCAGACCTGGAAGGCAGCCAAGATGAGTCACGTGACCAAATACCAAGCACTGATTTGTCGTGTGGAGTTATCTGCTTTTGTTAAAAAAAAAACAAAAAAAACGCTCCTGGCTTTTATCGGCTTTTGAAAAATAAACATGAATTTGTAGTGTCTAAAACATAAGACATATCGGATTTTGAGAAAAAACAATTTGAACTTATATACTATAAGTAGGTAATGTTAACAGCTGTTTGATGTAAAGAGGGAAATTTTCTTGGAAGTGGCATTTATCGTTTTTTGTAAACAAACTTCATATATGTGTGTGTGTGTATCTATATCTATCTATCTATCTATCTATATATATATATACTGTATATATATATATATATATATATATATATACACAGTGGGGCAAAAAAGTATTTAGTCAGCCATCAATTGTGCAGGTTCTCCCACTTAAAAGATGAGAGAGGTCTCCAATTTTCATCATAGGGATACCTCAACTATGAGAGACAAAATGAGAAAAAAAAAATCCAGAAAATCACAATGAAGGATTTTTAATGAATTAATTGGTAAATTCCTCGGTAAAATAAGTATTTGGTCAATAACAAAAGTTCATCTCAATACTTTGTTATATACCCTTTGTTGGCAATGACAGAGGTCAAACGTTTTCTGTAAGTCTTCACAAGGTTTTCACACACTGTTGCTGGTATTTTGGCCCATTCCTCCATGCAGATCTCCTCTAGAGCAGTGATGTTTTGGGGCTGTCGCTGGGCAACATGGACTTTCAACTCCCTCCAAAGATTTTCTATGGGGTTGAGATCTGGAGACTGGCTAGGCCACTCCAGGACCTTGAAATGCTTCTTACGAAGCCACTCCTTCGTTGCCCGGGCGGTGTGTTTGGGATCATTGTCATGCTGAAAGACCCAGCCACGTTTCATCTTCAATGCCCTTGCTGGTGGAAGGAGGTTTTCACTCAAAATCTCATGATACATGGCCCCATTCATTCTTTCCTTTACACGGATCAGTCGTCCTGGTCACTTTGCAGAAAAACAGCCCCAAAACATGATGTTTCCATGCCCATGCTTCACAGTAGGTATGGTGTTCTTTCTCCTCCAAACACGACAAGTTGAGTTTTTACCAAAAAGTTCTATTTTGGTTTCATCTGACCATATGACATTCTCCCAGTCCTCTTCTGGATCATCCAAATGCTCTCTAGCAAACTTCAGACGGGCCTGGACGTGTACTGGCTTAAGCAGGGGGACACGTCTGGCACTGCAGGATTTGAGTCCCTGGCGGCGTAGTGTGTTACTGATGGTAGCCTTTGTTACTTTGGTCCCAGCTCTCTACAGGTCATTCACTAGGTCCCCCTGTGTGGTTCTGGGATTTTTGCTCACCGTTCTCGTGATCATTTTGACCCTACAGGGTGAGATCTTGTGTGGAGCCCCAGATCGAGGGAGATTATCAGTGGTCTTGTATGTCTTCCATTTTCTAATAATTGCTCCCACAGTTGATTTCTTCACACCAAGCTGCTTACCTATTGCAGATTCAGTCTTCCCAGCCTGGTGCAGGTCTACAATTTTGTTTCTGGTGTCCTTTGACAGCTCTTTGGTCTTGGCCATAGTGGAGTTTGGAGTCTGACTGTTTGAGGTTGTGGACAGGTGTCTTTTATACTGATAATGAGTTCAAAAAGGTGCCATTAATACAGATAACGAGTGGAGGACAGAGGAGCCTCTTAAAGAAGAAGTTACAGGTCTGTGAGAGCCAGAAATCTTGCTTGTGTGTAGGTGACCAAATACTTATTTTACCGAAGAATTTACCAATTAATTCATTAAAAATCCTTCAATGTGATTTTCTGGATTTTTTTTTCTCATTTTGTCTCTCATAGTTGAGGTATACCTGTGATGAAAATTGGACACCTCTCTCATCTTTTAAGTGGGAGAACCTGCACAATTGGTGGCTGACTAAATACTTTTTTGCCCCACTGTGTGTGTGTGTGTGTATATATATATATATATACATATATAAGCAATATTACACAAGACAAAGTATGATATCATTAATATAGTAACTGCAGGTGTGGCACGTTTAATGCCCTCCACTATGTATCACACTCGTAGTTAGTATATTCATGATACCATAACAATGTCAAGTATAATGTTGCTTTTATGCAATAGTTCTGGCAAGCACAATTTATTAAATGTCAGCAATACTGCACAAAATATTATGTTTGTTTAACCAGTTATGTTGCGCAGCTGAGAAAAAATGGTCCCTTCTAAATGTAGCCAGTAACTGTTGCTAAATATCTCAGTCAGCATGAAGACATCCATTGTCATTTTACGCACATGTAAACAAATTAAATATTGTCAAGTGCAAAAGTAATAAGTGTTTATAAAACATATACCTCTTGAGTCGGTACTGCAGAAGACCTGAACCCAAAGTTTATTTTTTCCACCTCTATTTGTGCTCATTGCAAGTATATACAAGTGTTTAAGTTTAATGTTTATTTGAAAGGGACATTACATACTAATGAATATAATACAAATGCAAATATGCCAGATTTAGCAATACTGCTAATTTGCATCTGTAGTCCCCTGGCAGGTCACAAAAACACACAAACAAACAGTCATACATGAGAAGAACATCTGCAATGAAACTGCACAAAGTGGATATGCTAAAGTGCAAGAGTTAAGGTGCTACAAGTGTTCATACATATATGTCTTTGGGACGTGAGACTATAACCACCCTAATAATTATTTTTTTTCCAAAATAACCCATTCTTTGATTTGAATAATCTGACATATTTGAAAGTTGTCATTTATTTTTTCCTTGATCATTACATCACAACCTAACAAGACTGTCTTCAGCTTCCCTGTTAATTGCATTGATTTCGATGCCATCCCCACCTCCTCCGGTAACCTCCCTTTCCTCTCTACACTGTGTTTCCTCCTTCCTCCCTCTTATTTCTTCTTTCCTCCTCTTTCATTTTCCCATTCCATCCTTAGACGTACTCATTTATTCTGTCCACTGCTGCTTTAATAAGCCATTATGCCCAGGGGTAGGGATTATTACAGAGTTACCCTCTAGGCTAATTGGGCTTGAGCCTGCGATTACATCAGTATTACCAGAGTACACAGACACACAAACACACTTACACACACAAGCATATGCTCCCTCTTTTGATTCTGTTATTAGTATCTCAGAAGAAAGCCAAACTGGCTTCTAGCTTCAAGAAGACCTTCAGTGGGAGCTCGGTAGACTTGTAATGAAATGCTTAGTCCCTCTTAATGGCAAATATACTGGGGAGAGATGTGCCGACAAAGGAGCAATATGAAAAGAGGAGCACCTCAAAGAAGCTGCATAAGCCAGTCTTTCCTTTTCCCAGTGGGGTTCATTTATTTATGAAGCTGTTTAGTGACATATTATTGAGACATATAATTATGCATCTGCTGGAAGGTAAAATGGTACACATGCAGATCAGTCCACTGGGAATTTTAACCCATGTTACTTCTCAACCATCCGAGACAGCAAATCCACCACAGACCACAAATAACCGAAAGTGGTGTCTCGCTGTTGTTTAATTATTATTCAATTGCCGCTGACACATGGTGGGCTAAAAGAAACAGCAAATCTACATCTTAGAATAATTGAACTGTAGGTTATGAATACTAATAAACTGTAATATATGTTCCTCGGATAGAATTGTGCAACATTAAAGTAGAAGAATTTTAAACCTTTAAGAAACCGTGTGATTAACTGAACTTTTGAACCCATTATATTCCCCACACAGTATTTACAATGCTCTTAATGCGGCGTAAAAATAGGTGAGATGAAGGATGGCAACAATTTAGCACCCACTTCCAATTAAAACCGTGCAACCTGCTTTTAATGACAGATTCATAAAAATATTCAGCATTATATGCATGCATTTAACCCTAAGTAGTAGTTGCACCCTTGAAAACTTTGTTGAACCGTATTTTTCACATGAACATCCAATCAAGTGAGTTATTATGTGAAGTCGTAGGTGGTGCTCCAGTTTTCACTAAATATAACCATCAAAGTGTGCAATTGTCAACTCTTGTTTGATTCAGAATTTTTGTGCAATTCACTAAAGTTACTGAGAGCCAGATTTGAAGTCTTTAACAAGCCAGTCAGATATTTTTCACAGGATTTGGAGTCAGCACATATTAAGGCAGAAATGCACATTAATGCTGAATATTTCACAGGTGGTGAGTAATGAAACTCCAATAGGAAACCAATGACAATCTGTCTCTGGTTTAGATGTGTCATTAATGCTGGGACACTGTTGCATATTTCCACAATTATAGCAGATTTCTTCGGAGAATATGTTGCGGATCACTGGTGTGAGTTTCTGCTTGGGGGGGAGGTTTTGATTGTGAGCCAGAACCTCTTAATTCAGATAATGGGATGCTATTTTCAAATGTTATACTGTGGGCAGGTGATCATGTTTTAAATATATATAATGGGGGGACTTGTACTGTAGGTGTGGACCAAAGGGAGGTGCTATTATATTTTATGTATGGCACTGCCACGAATATGGTTCTCCAAGGACAGGTTCTAATTTATAGGCTTTTGTCTGAAAAACCCAAGTGAATTGGCAGGTGGAGTACAAGAAAAGGTGGGCGGGTGAAGGAAGCGAGGTGGTGAATAAATACTTAATATCTCTTCATAACTTCATGCTCGCTGCAGTGGGTTATTGGTCATTAAAGTCCGTTTTAATAATGAATGTAGTAAATTTTGCTTACTAAGGACCCATCTAATGTAATCCCTTACACTGACACACAACATTGAGTTAAATGAGTCTGCAGGTACTTTTTGTCACCGTTTTTTAATGTGTATGACATGGCAGAAACTAGCAGGAAAGCTATTTGTGACTCCTTCAAACATGCTCTTCTGTCCTTTGAGAAAATGTCAGTTTTCATCCTCTTCTTCACCAACATAAAGCCTCTGAAAAAACGTCTTTAGACACTGGGTGTCCTTTCAATTATCTGTGTTATGTTTGTGTGTGCTTGTGTAATTTAATAACTACTTAGATGATTTTCTAATTTTCTCATGACTTTTCTTTCCCATTAACTCAAACTGTCTTTTATTCTCTTATCAGTCATTTGCTAGAATTAGACAACAGCTTTGTTTGAAAGGAGGTGGAAAATGTTGCCTTAATTGCCATACAGCAGGATCAAAGTCTGCTAAAAAGTTATGTCCAAGTTTATATCAAACTCGTATTTTCCACATTGTCTTCCATAGCCAGAACCAATAAACCAAAGCCAGTGAAGAAGGCTCCATTCTGTACCCAATAGCTGGTAGGTACTAGATTTTTATCTTTGAATAGGCACATTGAAGATACTTTTCTCTGATCACCCTCTTGATTAAATATTGAATTGGGAACTAGCATTGTTTCCATGGAAACAATGCTCACTGTCTCCAGTGCTTTTGCAGAGACCAAGAAATATAATTTCCCCAGAGACTGTTGCAATATAGAATAGGGACTTTTTTTGTAGTCGTTTTTTTTGTTAAAGCTAACATGTGGTATATCATCTTAATGAATAAGATGCTGTATACCTTCACGTCTTCAAGAGTCACTGAAAATGAGATTTAGCTCTTTGCCTCCTACACCTTTTATGCATTGCTTAGAAAGTGACAAAAAGCAAAAAGATAAGATGATTATGAATGCATCTGGGGGTTTAAATTGGGCAGTTAAGAAGTTTTCATTTAAAAAAAAAAATAATAATCTGCTGCTAACATGTATCATCCTGCTGTCAACTTCCACAATACCTGGAAAGTGCAGTGAGTTAATGGATACACTGCTGTGTTTTCCAACCTTTTTTTTAAACCCCAGCATCCTTTTTGCAGTGAAAAAATCTCACAGCACCCCACAAACCAAAAATGTTATGAAAGGATACATTGTATATTGTGGGGTGGGGGGGCTGAAAAGGTCATCATGGTCAAATTTGACCAAACGTGGTTTATTTTTCAACCTAGTCTCCCCTTCAGTGCACACACTTCTTCCATTGGTGTTGCAGCGCTTGCATCCCTGCGGTTGAAAAATAAACTACATTTGGTCAAATTTGACCACTATGAACTTTTCAGCCCCCTCCCACCTTCCCATACAGCATATGGAATGACAAATTTGTGTCTGCGCATGTTGGATTTTGTTCAACTCAGTCAAAAAAGTTGCTTGATGCTTGGTCACAGTAGCCAATCAGCATTGATTCCCCTGTTACTGGGAGAATCAGTTTGTTTGAAAATGAGACCGCCACTTGCTGGAGACAGATGGACCAGCGGAGCTCTGTGACAGATTGTAACCACTGCTTGTTTAGTGCTGAAAACAGACAACATCAAGATGCAGTTTCTGGGTAAGGAAGTAACACTTTCCCAGTAGTGTGTCCCTCCTAATAATGTTGTGAACTCAAACATGACGGCATTGCAGCAGAAGTTATGAAGGTAACCCCGTCTCTCCACATGGCAAATTGTCCATCAAAAAGAATAAGAAGAAATATTGTGTACATACTGCCACACACTGGCAAAGAAGAGCCACTACAGGCACTGACGCAAAACAATGGCAAATTATCATTATTATTTTTTAACCAATTAAGGGAAATTAGACATTTACTGTGGCACCCCGGTTTAAAACACTGCTGTAGACAGCTTGTTCATCCATTGGACTGTCAAAGCAAAGACACAAGACAACCACACACACTCACATCAGCATCTGTGTAACTTCATCCAAAGTGGAATCACCAATTACCCTAACGTTCTTGTCTGTGTGGGAGGAGGAATTTTTAATGTCTTTTCTTTCTCAGTCAGGTCGGTTATAAGGACTGGCTGGTTAAGGTTGCACAGAGTTTAGCCATACCGCTCATCGACAGTTGATCCCAGGTGCCCAGGGCCCCTGACCTTAATGATCTCTTTGGCATGTCTGTCATCTGCTCTGTCACCTCTTCTGTCTATCTCCTGTTGACCTGTCAGCTAATGAAGGGATGGAAAGCCAAAACTGGATCCCTGGACCTATTTTAGAGAAGAGCAGCTTTTCCAACTGTTTTGGGTTTTCTATTTTATAGGCAGTAATTTATTTTCTCTCCATAATATCTCTATTATATTACTCTAGTTGACACCACTATAAATGTGCCTTCTGCAAAATTACTCTCTGAGCCTCATTGCCAAAATGGTTAAAAATAGACAAATTTTAGATTCAACCCCGTCAAATAGTGTACATAGTGTACTGTCAATATTTTTGCTACGTATATCTAAACTGTGCACGCGGGTATTCTTGCATGCGTTCACTCCCATCAACTCAGCTGCAGTCAGTTCCTTTGAGATGCCAGACTGCCATCAGTCACACATGAGTTCACTTGCACAGTCCAAACAAGAAACAATGCATTACAATAATGGAAAGACCTGAGGCGTAGGTTTAAGGGGATAAAACCGACAAAACCACTGCCGATTATAATCTTATATTGCTTCATTCCCCCGTCTGTGTGTGTGCCTGTGTCTGCATGCATTTGTATTTTTTAATGTGTGTTTTTGTGCAAATGCAAATAGTGGGCTAATATGTCATATTTAAACCCGGTGTCGTGAGCAAATTGTCATGTGAAGACATGCAAAGCGCTTCAAACCACCCAAGAGATCCAGATATCTAGGACTGGAGGAGAAGGAGGAGAATAAATTCATGAATGCCAGAGGGCCCCATAGATTTCCAAGCAGGCAAAATTCATTATAGTGTACATACAGGATCAATATGTAATAGAAACAGGAAGAACAAAACAGGAGAGGGGAGAAGGAATTTTAGGAGAGACCAGGGTGAAGAATAGAAATAGTTTGTAGAATAGGAGGAAGAGAAAGTTAAAGAATAAGCAAAAAAGAATGGCAATATATGAGACAAAATATACCCAAATACACCCAAATTCCAGTCATACAGAAAGAATTTCCTTTTTCTCAGATTTTCTAAATCACTTCAGAATGAATATATAACTAAATTTGTCTTCCATTGTGATTTGTGTGTGTGTGTGTGTGTGTGTGTGTGTGTGTGTGTGTGTGTGTGTGTGTGTGTGTGTGTGTGTGTGTGTGTGTGTGAGTGTACAGCATGGAAAATAAGTATTGAACATGTCAATATTTTTTTCATGAAATATATTTCTGACAGAGTCACTGACCTAAGGTTTTCACCAGATATCAGTAACAACCCATGTAATCCAGTAATCCATACATACATAGAAATCAAGGCAACTCTGTTCACAAAACAAGTTATATTGAATAAAGTAGAATCGCACAGGGAATAAGTATTGAACACATGAAGAAGAAGAGGTGCAAAAAGGCATAGGAAGCCAAGAAACCAGCTGAAATTGATTAAGCTTTATTCATGCTGCATTTCTCCTCTGGTCCACTTTGGTCCTTGTGCACTTTGGACGAGCCCGCCGCACACGCGGCGTTGTACATGCTCACTTTTTTCATCTACCAGGCCAAGCAGTTGACGCATGCGCACAACTGTTATTTGTAGTTTCGCCTCAGCCCTGTGGTTAGCGCAAATGTGCGAACACGCCAGTTTGTTCACCGGCTATAAGCACACGAGCGACGCACATTTTATTTTTTTGTAGCAACAACAATGGCATCATTTCAAGGAGAAGGAGGAATTACCGTTTTCCAGTGCTTTTCTCTGCTCAAGCTGCTGCTGCTGCAAAAGGATTCATATATGTTTATTCTCGTCTTCCGCCTCCTCTTTGTCTTCCTCGTCTACTTTGTCTTTGCATGTTGTGTTAATAGCGCCACCTCATGAATGGGACGTTCAGTCTTGTGCATGCTCTGTCAACACATTCAGGTTGTGGGCAGGCCGCGGGGTCATAAAATTTGGGCTGCACGCGGTCGTCCACAGTAGAGTCCTGCATACACTAGCAGACTGGAGACGATGTAAATTTTGTCACACGAGGTCTCCGGTTGCACGTACGTGGACAGCGGACGTGCAGCATGAATCCAGCTTGAGAATTTAGGAAGACATCCCATCCCCCATAAGTGCAAATTAATTTCAGCTGGTTAAGTCCTTTACAAGCTTTTTCATTAGCATTTAAAAAGGTTTGTGAATATCAGATTGTTACACCACAAAGAACTCATGATAGGTAGAAGCAAAGAGCTCTCTCTAGACCTTTGCAACCTTATTTTTGCAAAACATAATGATGGCATTGATTACAGGTGCATTTCTTAACTGCTGAATGTTGCAGTGAGCACTGTTGGAGCCATCATTCGGAAGTGGAAAGAACATAATTTTACCATAAACCGGCCACCACCAGGAGCTTCTCACAAGATTTCTGACAGAGTTAAAAGAATTATCAGAAGAATTATCCAATAATAATAATGATAATAATAATAATAATAATAATAATAATAATAGTTTGCATTTATATAGCGCCTTTCAAGAAATCCAAAGCACTTCGCAATGAAAATCATTCACTCCACAGACAGATAATGGTAGCAGTAAGCTACTACTGTAGCCACAGCCAAAGACCACTCGTGGAGAGCTCCAGAAAGACCAGGAATTAGCAGGTACTGCTGTTTCAAAGAAAACAGTAAGTAATGCACTCAACCGACATGGGCTTTATGCCTGCTCACCTCGCAAGACTCCATTGATGAAGAAAAAGCATGTTGAAGCTCGTTTAAAGTTTGCTGCACAACATTTGGGCAAGGCAGTAGAATACTGGGAGAATATAGTCTGGTCAGATGAGACCAAAATTGAACTTTTTGGATGCCACAACACACAATATCTTTGGAGGAGAAATGGCACTGCACATCCCATCATGGTGTGGGGGTGCTTTTCAGCACATGGTACAGACAGACTTCATAAAATTGAAGGAAAGATGAATGGACAAATGTACAGAGACATTCTAGATAACAACTTGTCATCTGCCAATATGATGAAGATGAAACGAGGGTGGACATTTCAGCAAGACAGTGATCCCAAACACACAGCCAAGGAAACTCTCAAATGGCTCCAGAGAAGGAAAATAAATCTGCTGATCAGAATGGCTCAGTCAGTCACCTGACCTGAATTCAATTGAAAATCTATGGAACAAACTGAAGATCAGAGTTCATAGAAGACACCCACGGTATCTTCAAGATTTGTAGAGTTTGTGTGGAAGAATGGGCTAAAATCACTCCTGAGCAATGCCTGCGCCTAGTTTCTCCATACAGGATGCATCTGGAAGTTATTTACCAACAAAGGCCTTTCTACTAAATATTAAATGAATTTCACCAAGTGTGTTCAGTGCTTATTCCCTGCATGATTCCACTTTATTAAATATAACTTGTTTTGTGAACACAGTTGCCTTGATTTCTTTGTATGTATGGATTACTTGGGTTGTTGCTGATATCTGGTGAAAATCTCAGGTCAATGGCTCCATCAGAAATCTGTTTAATGAGAAAAATGTTGATGTGTTCAATACTTATTTTCCCCACTGTATCTCCCTCGATCCTCCACACATTCAGAAGTAATTTTCTTGCTTAAATCTTACATCTCATAGTCATTATTTCATTTATTTGAGCTGCCCAATGTCTTACCAAGCTCCAAAAAACAATTATGTCACTGCTGGTTATCTAATATTGCAAAAAAAGCTAAAAATAAATAGAAGCCAACATCCATATATCACAGATACAAATTTACACACCAAGCATCTATTGGATCTGTTTTTTGGCTGTGTGTGAATAGGCCTTTACATTTTTTTGTTCTAGCACTCATCCTTCATGTGTGGTAGTGTCCATCTGCCTACTTGTCTGTGCACTGCCTCAACCATTTCTCCCTTACAATACTTTTTTTTTTTGACACTTTAACCGTCTGAATCCATGTCTCAGTCTGACAGAACCATAGTCCAAGTAACTGTGTGGGTAATGGAAGTGTCTGATGGTCAAGTAGCTTACAAAAAGAGGCCAAACTGCAGGAGTGCTTTTAATCCCATCAGCCATACTGGTTTTCCCTTAGATAATGTTCAGTCAGTGTATCAGCAGCTTGGGCCAGCCTTGCTGGTAGGTCTTCACTTTGATAGTTAACCAGGTTTTTAACTTTGATCATAGACTTGGAACTTTAGTAATAGGTCTTCATTATGTGGTATAATAAAGTCTACAGTGCATATAGAAGGTATTCATAGAGCTTCATTTTTTCCACAATTTGTTATGTTACAACCTTATTCCAAAAGGGATTAAATTCATTTTTTCCCCTCAAAATTCTACACACATTACCCCATAATGACAATGTGAAAAAAGGTTTTTGAGATTTTTGCAAATTTATTCAAAATAAAAAAATTAGACATCACATGTACATAAGTATTCACAGCCTTTGCCAAATACGTGATTTATGCACCTTTGGCAGCAATTACATCCTCAAGCCTTTTTGAATATGATGCCACAAGGTTGGCACACCTATCTTTGGGCAGTTTTGCCCATTCCTCTTTGCAGCATCTCTCAAGCTCCATCAGGTTGGATGGAAAGCATAGGTGCACAGCCATTTTCAGATCTCTCCAGAGATGTTCAATTGGATTCAAGTCTGGGCTCTGGCTGGGCCACTCAAGGACATTCACAGAGTTGTCCTGAAGCCACTCCTTTGATATCTTGGCTGTGTGCTTAGGGTCGTTGTCCTGCTGAAAGATGAACCATCGCCCCAGTCTGAGATCAACAGCACTCCGGAGCAGGTTTTCATCTAGAATGTCTCTGAACATTGCTGCATTCATCTTTCCGTCTATCCTGACTAGTGTCCCAGTTCCTGCCACTGAAAAACATCCCCACGGCATGGTGCCACCACCATTGGTATGGTTATGAGCGGTACCTGGTTTCCTCCAAACATGACGCCTGGCATTCATGCCAAAGAGCTCAATGTTTGTCTCATCAGACAAGAGAATTTTGTTTCTCATGGTCTGAAATTCCTTCAGGTGCCTTTTGGCAAACTCCAGGTGGGCCACGTGCCTTTTACTAAGGAGTATCTTCTGTCTTGCCACTCTACCAAACAGGCCTGATTGGTGGATTGCTGCAGAGACGGTTGTCCTTCTGGAAGGTTCTCCTCTCTCCACAGAAGAACACTGGAGCTCTGACAGAGTGACCATCGGGTTCTTGGTCACCTCCCTGACTAAGGCCCTTCTCTCCCAATTGCTCAGTTTAGACAGGTGGTCAGCTCTAGGAAGAGTCCTTGTGGTTCCAAACTTCTTTCATTTACAAATGATGGAGGCTGCTGTGCTCACTGGGACCTTCAAAGCAGCAGAAATTTTTCTGTATCCTTCCCCAGATTTGTGCCTCAAGACAACCCTGTCTTGGAGGTCTACAGACAATTCTTTTGACTTCGTGCTTGGTTTGTGCTCTGACATGCACTGTCAACTGTGGGACCTTATATAGAGAGGTGTGTGCCTTTCCAAATCATGTCCAATCAACTGAATTTACCACAGGTGGACTCCAATTAAGCTGTAGAAACATCTCAAGGATGATCAGTGGAAACAGGATGCACCTGAGCTCAATTTTGAGCTTCATGGCAAAGGCTGTGAATACTTAAGTACATGTGATTTCTTAGCTTTTTATTTTTAACAAATTTACAAAAATCTCAGTGTTTTTCACTTTGTCATTATGGGGTATTGTGTGTAAAATTTTGAGGAAAAAAATGAATTTAATCCCTTTTGGAATAAGGCTGCAACATAACAAAATGTGGAAAAAGTGAAGAGCCATGAATATTTTCTGGATGCACTGTGTGTAGTCCACTAGTGAAGGAGGCAGTGTGCACCTTTGGTCAAAATGAATTTGCTGTCTTTGTGTAAATCTTGTGCTTAGAAAAGCCTAATAAGTTTGCTCACACTTATCCCGATAAAGCTAAAAGTATTTGTATTTTCAGTTTTACAAAAACTTACAGCTGATCATTTGTTTCACTGGTTAAGATAACCTTGCAAATAAATAATTTAAAAAAAATGAATATATACTAAACTTTACCTATATAGTACATGTGTTATTAAAGTAAAGAATGGAAAAATTGAAAACCGTAAGAATAAGAATCTAACACAATTACCGGACACAAACAAAGTGAAGACAGTGTAAACACATTATGTAAAACGCAACCTAATATCAATTACTGAAAGAACAACTTTCAAATAAAATACATAAATAAAAAATCTGTGACAGACTTAAAGCTGCTAATGAAGCTAATATGTTCTTTAAATGGTTGACAGTTCCACACTTTAGGGACTCTCATGCAAGATCTCTAAATGTCTTGCCAAATCCAAAATCTTGGCTGATTCTAAAAGACTTTTTTTTCTTATTCAAATGCAATACAGCATCAAAGTCATTGTAGATTTATGAAAAAATGCTCTTTGTCTAAAAAAGCATACTTACTGGGTTTAAAGAAATTAATTCTACCTGTACCTAAAACCTCACACTTGTATGGCTGAAATTACAACATTGTTAATATAACATTTAGCTTCTCTACATCTGCATGACAGCAGTGGAATCTGTTTTTAAAATGTCTGACTGTACACTGAAAAAAGCAGAGGTCCACAGGCAAAACCTTGAAGAATGCCACAATTAACTTCCATTCATCCATCTTCTACCGCTTAATCCTTTTCGGGCCGCGGGGGGGGGTTGGAGCCTATCCCAGCATCTTTGGGTGAGAAGCAGGGTACACCCTGAACAGATCGCCAGTCCATCACAGGGCCAACACAGAGAGACAGACAACCATTCACTCTCACATTCATACCTAAGGACAATTTAGAATCCCCAGTTGATGCCAGTTAACCTAACCTGCATGTCTTTGGCCTGTGGGAGGAAACCGGAGTAAACCCACGCAGACACGGGGAGAACATGCAGACTCCATACAGAAGGGTCACCGATGGTCCGGGGGTGGGATCAAACTCAGGATGGTCAGGGGTGGAATTGATCCCGTGACCTTTCTTGCTGTGCTGCCACAGTCAGCACCACTGTGTCACCGTGCTGTGGAATGCCACAATTAACTTAATAATAGTTAATAATAATTAACTTAATAAAAGTTTAATTCAAACTGTGCAATTCTAGAGATGTTTTTGTCATTAGTGCCAATCCATTGCTGTAAAGTTAAAGAGTAGCTTTGAAGTTTGTGCATCTATGTTGGCCTGCAGCTTCATGACTTTGCCAAATAACAGTTGTAATGATATTCACTAATAATGAACTGCCTCTTATGTGATACTGTGTAATTGTGACTAATGTAACTGCAGAAGTTCTTGCCTTTATTTTGGTTTCATTACTATAATTGGATTACTTGGAAAAAAGCAAAAGATTAAAACACTGAAGGTGTTAGTCATGATTTAAAAAAATAATAATACAAATGGAAAACATCCATAGATACGCTCCTCTTTTCTTGATAGCTAGTTTCCTCTTCATTACTTTCTTAATGAATATATGTTATTTTCAAGGTTACAAAATTGCCTTTTCTGTTGTCGTGGTGGATTTTCTTCTATGCTCCATTTTTGTTGTTGAAGGGAGTGAATGTAAAGTTGCAGACTTCCATGACAGGTGCAGCGCACAAACTTGCACTTGCTGAAAATTGTAGAATTCCTCCCTGTCAATCTGTGTCATAAACTTCACCAATATCTGTGAAGCCTTAGGGTGTTAAATGTGCCAACATTTCCTGAAGTATTTAGACGAGCAATGGAAGGAATCTTTGGATGTCATGTTGTATATAAACAATATCACACAGGACTGATGGAATTTGATTAAAAAACAAAGAGGTTATTGTGTATATTTTATATTTTTCCGGGAGCAAAGAGAAAACTGACAGTCAGTCTTATTGTTATACTCTTTTCTGGTCGGATGTCTTCGGTAAAATCAAGTAGGCATGTTTGTGATTCTGGTCTCTTATCAAAACACCTTCACTCCTCTCCCACATCTTATCCTGTTTGTTACTGGTGTGCTGCTGTTGGGTCTTCGAATTATCCAGCTTTTCCTTGAGCTGAGCTGTCACCTCCTTCTTCTGCTCCTGCACCACCTCCTCACTGGTTGTCACTCTTCAAAACCGGGACTGCCAGTTCTGCTGCTTGTACTAGAAACATAAAAGCTAATATTTCCTCTACAGCGCTTTAAAGATTTTCTAAAATTACCAAGGCTGTGATTTTGGAATTTCATAACAGAAGTCAGTCTCTTATCCTCTCCCACCTTTTTATTTTCTTTCAGTCTTGGTCTACTATAATTGCTGTCATTTTGTTTTCAGTGGCTGTCACTCTGTTGCTCCTGGAATATCATAAAGGATGTAGACCCATTGATGTTGATATGTCATTATATTCAGTTCACCTTTTTTCATTGCATTTTCCGTTTTTAATGAGTGAGTAATAAGCTGCAGCATACTTTGACACTTGTTTCAGAACTGACAGGAATGTGTGAGTATGTGTGTTCTTTAGTTTTATTGTATGGTATACAGTAGTTTATTGGATTGGCATTTGAATTCTTGCCCTCAGTGGCTCAACGGAAACCAGACAGACAAATTTGTTGGGAACCTTCCATTAAAGAAAGAAAATCTCAGTGGTCACTGAAATAACGTGAAACTGACAAAAGTAATAATGAATAAAAAATTTATTAAAATTGACTGACTAAAATCAGGCATTTCTTTTGATTTTTTTTTTTCAATCAAAAAACAAACAAAACTAACAAACTGATGAAACTGACCTAGACAAAAAAACCATGGTGCTCCTAGATAAGATTGAAAATAATTTGACCATAGGGTCATGTTAAACTAAGATGTGTCCTGAAATAAGCATCACAGGTGTCCTCAAGCTTTTCATCAGCCATTCAGCCTATTTAAAGGGAAAAAAACATGCCACTGTGTAGTTTGGTATCATTAAGTGCACCACACTGAACATGAACCAGAGAACACAAAGGAGAGAGCTGTCTGAGGAGCTCAAAGATTAGAGATAACCATGTTAAAGGTAAAGGCTATAGGACCATCTCCAAGCAGCTTCATGCTCCTGTGACCGCAGTTGCCAGTATTATTAGAGAAAAATAAAGTTCATGTCATGAATGCCCCTCCAGGGCAAAAACAAACTCAGGCGCTTGACTGCAGTGAGGACATTTATTAATGGAAAAAACATAACAGTCCAAAAATAACTGTGTGGACAATACAAAAAGCAACCAAGAATAACTTACACAGAGATTAGTCTCCAGAGTTGTGAAAAACTCTGGAGAAAAGGAGGGGGAGACTGTCCAAAGAGAGATTAGTCCAGTCCAAGCACAATTGCGGCTGCCGCACTGAAGGAGAGCACAGCAGTCTAATAAATAGTGGAGGAAACTAACGAGCAACAGGTGCAAGTGGCAGGTGACCTAATTACCAACTGATTGCAGCTGAAAGGACCTCAGGCACAGCAATCAGCTGGAGGGTGTGTCTGGGAGCTGAGGAGGGAGAATTGCCACAAAACAGAAAAGCATACCAATAACAGATACAACAGATACAAAATAGACTAACAGATACACAAAACTAGAAATAAGGTGAGGATCTGAGCTCAGATACATGACAGTTCATGGGACTGTAGCCAACATCCCAGGATGTGGACACATGAGGAAATGCAACCCCAGGTTGATCAGAATAGTAGTACATATTGTAGAAAAAGCACCATGGAAACCATTCATAATCACTCAACCTGAAGTCCAAGGTCAAGATATGTCGCTTTCTGATTGCACCATGGGTCACATTTTGAACTCCATGGAAGAAGTTCAGGAGGGCTTCAGTATTGCAGGGATGGCAACAGGAAATTCTGATTTCAGCTGAAATCTAATTTGGTCGATTGACTTATGGGGGGGCTGGGGGGGCGCAGCCCCCCTGAAGCTGGGAGGTTTTCAGTAAAATAGAAGTAATTTAGACTGAAAAAAATGATTAAAAAAATGAAATACTAGACTTAGATAAATCATTAAATTTAATGAAAAGTTAACTTACTTTTTCTTCAATGTTGTCTCACTGTCTTTAGTCCAACATATTTAACAGTTCTATTAGAGTTTATTACACTATTTACACTGGTCACCAAGTCACTTCTAATGTGAAACTTTCTTCCTTTTGGCAGCAAGCTGTGTCAGTCTCTGAACTTTGAACTTCATCTCCTTTTCTGGTTTCTTCAGAAACTGTCCGAGTGTTTCTGTTACCTCATTGAACTTTGAGCCAATTTTCACCTTTACTGTCACTTCGCTCCCCGAAGCTCCTGGGTTTTTATGATTTTTAAGTACCAGAACTGTGCTTACATGACATAAAACAAACAGCTGAATGCCACTTATTACTGTATAATATTGACTTATGTTCCAAGAAGATAGCATTCCTAAACTAGAAAAGCACTCAGAGCGCATCCCTCCGCCAAGGCTCCTTCCGTTTGTCATGGATCAACTCCAAAATGTAATGGGTTTGTGTGTAGGCCTATAGCCACTTGTGGTGAAAATTGCATCAAAGTCTGTCCATCAGTTTTGGAGTATTGTTGCTAACACAATGTGAGAAGATAAGCGCCTTGGCTGAGGTATGCATTCTCAGATCATCACCAAAATGTAATGGGTTCCTCTCTAGCCCAAGAACCACCTCTGGTGAAAATTTTATCCAAATCCATCCAGTAGTTTTTGTGTAATCCTGCTGCACAAATACAAAAAAGCCCTTGATGGAGGTATGCACTCTCAGATCATCACCAAAATCTAATCATCTGTTCCCTGTGCCATTGCACACCTTTCCTGAAAATTTCATGAAAATCCGTCCATCACTTTTCCTTGCTAACAAACAGACAGACAAGCCAACGCCGATGAAAACATAACCTCCTTGGCGGAGGTAAATATTCCAACAAGCATTATCCATCACATGCTTTAACACTTGATCAAATCAAAATCAGTTAATTTTATCTATTCCATAATAGAAATAAAATTCCAACATACCATTACTTTTTATAATTTCAGCATTCATTTCAGATCACCAGTTTCAATCTCCATTGAGTCTTGAGCAGCTCATTTTCCTCCCCCGCGCAGCCCAGCTCATACAGCCGCTGTACGCTGCACTCAAACGGAAACCGGCGGACAGAGTCGACTGGACTCCTGAACGGGAGCAGGCGTTCTGAGGTTAAAACAGCGCTCATTACCCCCGTCTCGGACATGGGCATAGCGGCCATCGTGGAGCAATGCGTTGCCGGTTCTTGGCAGCCGCTCACCTTTTTTTTAAGCAGGTCTTTGCACGACAGTGAGTGTAAATACAGCGTGTTCGACAGAGAGTTAATGGCTCTCTACCTGGCGTACGCCACTTCCGGTTCTGGCTGAAAGGGCACACTTTCACTGCGTCGTGGACCATAAGCCGCTAACATACTTAACGTACATATAATATACAAATAAAGCGGAATTTGGTGAATTACCGGAAAAATCACATCCCTGAGAACAAGCCGAAATGAATTTTTGACAAAGCATACGAGCCATTTGATTGGTCCAATCGTTTGCAACTATCCAATCGCAGGGCTGTTTACGATACAGCAGTAACTTGAGTACATCCGGGTTATCGCGAGACTTCGGGGAAGCGCCGAGCGCGTATGTTTTTTTTTCCCAAACTTTATTGAGAACAAGGTAAAGGTACAAAATTATGACATAGATGATGATAAAATCGGCGGAAATCCGCGGATCGGCGGAAAATTGCCATCCCTGGTATTGACAGAAAAACATTAAAAAGTCAGCCAAAATGCATGCTGACAAGCCCCAAAGTTTTTGGGAATGTGTGTGGGGTACGATGAAATCTCAGAACTAGCATTCTGGAGTGAAAAATGCTGCCCAAAGTGTGGTCTCAGTCGCAGGTCATGAGTCCTCCAACAGGATATTGAGCCAAAATGCACAGTTAAAAACACCCAAGAATGGCTAAAGTTAAAACATTGGACTATTCTGTAGTGGCCTTCTATGAGCCATATTGAACATTTGTGGAAGGAACTGAAACATACAGTCTGGAGAAGACACGCTTCAAACCTGAGACAGCTGGAACAATTTGTTCACGAGAAGTGGGCCAAATTACCCGTCGACATGTGCGGAAGTCTCATTGAGAGTTACAGAAATCACTTGATTGCAGTGATTGCGTCAAAAAGTTGTGTAACAAAATATTAAGTTAAGGGTATTATCATTTTTGTCCAGGCCAGTTTCATTAATTTGTTTTTAAAATGATTTTGATGAACCAAAATTGCAAAGCAATGTCTGATTTTCTGATTGATGCCACTTGATTAGCCTCAACTATTAATTACACCTTTTTGTGTGGTTAAGGTGAGAGTCTCCTCTACACACACTGGAACGAACCCTCCACCATGTCACTTCTACATGACTTCAAGAAGTCAATGTAAGGGGGAAAAAGTAACACCTGCTAGTAAAAATGACTATACAGGGTGTTTCCTCTTAAAATACAGGATTTTTCTGTAAGCAGTTGGCATGCTGTCCCGTGTTGGCTTTGGTTTCATCCCCAAAACACACATACTAGGTTAATTGTTGATCATAAATTGGCCATAGGTGTGGCAGTGTGGTTGTCTGTCTTTGTGTGTTGGCCCAGTGATAAAATTGTGACCTGTCCAGTTTGTACACCGTCTCTCTTTGACAAAAATGTCAAGCAGAAGTTCTCATTTGCTCCAACAGCAGTGGCACACTTCAGCTTTTGGGGGTGGGAGCAGAATGAGAAATAAACCATGTCTTCACTGCATGAAACCTGTCCCTGTATGAGACTGCACAGTTCACATAGATTGCCTGAGCTTGCTGTGGACCAAGGTGTTCAACAGAAGCAATTTGAGAGTATTAACAAGAAGGATTTGGTTTCCAGCAACAACAGCGAAAGGATTAGCATGCAGGTGTCTAGCTTACTATTCAGCAATAGTGTTTTTAACACTGTTTAGTTAGCTAATATTATGGGCTAACATACTCTCCGGTGGCTGCAATTTGAAATTAATTGCTCACACTTGGGCAGCATAATGACCACAAAGTAAACATTATTAATTCAGAGCTACAAACAGTGCAAAAAAAGCAGCAGACACTCCCACTGCATCGCAAGAGCGGCGGAGCCACATGATGGCACAAGGACGCAAGCTGGTCGCGGGATCGGTCTTTAAGCACACTTCCCAGACAAAAACAGAACAGTCACCTCAGCAACAATGTACCACTCAGTGAAGAAACCTCACCCCTTTAGAAAGCCCATAAGATATGAAATGGAATGGCAGCTCTGGACTAACATAACCCATTTTTGTTCATCTCCGACAAAGTGCTCACAAGAAGGCTTGGGATGGTAGACTGATGTAGTGTCCACAGCTATTTATGCAAGAATTCCTTTTAATACCCCCCCCCACACACACACACACACACACACACGAACACTAACACAGCAGAAAATTACTTAAACATAGGCTCTCAAAAACGTTGTTTATCTTGTTTATACAGATGGTGTCTTATTTATGCAGATGGTCAGCGGCAGCAGAGTACACACACCTTTACAATGTGCTCTGAATTAATTCTTCCGTTGACATAAATAATGAATGTTAACGTCGCCTTGAATGGAAATGAAAGTTAAAATCTTTTAACTGACCTTAAGAGTAGTTTTGCCAACAGAAGCAAGCAAGCAAGATATGCGACAGAATGTAGCATATCTTGTTGAACAGGAAATATACAAAGTTGTTCACCATTTAATCAAAAGTTAAAACCAAGACAGGCGATTGGTCAGCCTGTGATCACTCGAACAGACACCTGCAGCCCCCAAACTGTGAAAGAGTTGTCAAGTTAAATCGGCGTGATTCTCTTCATCCTCCCGCTTCTCTCTGTAATCGTTTGTGCTCTTTTTACCTGACAGACAGCCGGCATTTGCACGCTTTGAGACTGAGTCTGTGTGCATTTGTGTGTGTATATGTGAGAGAGGCAGAGAAACGGACAGAGAGAGCGAGCATCATCGTGTATTTGAGCATGTGTGAATCAGTGTGGGTTTCAGCAGGGACTTGCATCTCTGCTACTGTGCCGCATTTAGCGTGAGCACCGCCATCACCGATAAGCTCATCATTCAGAGCTATTGTGGGTGATGTAAAACAGATGAGGGGACACGAGGTTATACAGTATCTATTTTCCATTACATTCAAGAGGTTATGGAGCGGGGGAGCGTGGTAGTGATTACATCAAAGCAATATACAGGCAGAAATGTGATTGTCAGTGAAGGAGGTTATCAAGGTCACTTCCTGCCTGCACTAACTTTTTTGTCGTCAGTCAAACCCGACACGTCTCCTCGTTTTTATGTTAAATGACAGCCAAAGAGTATTTTGAAGCCACTTATTTCCAGAGAGAAATTGAGCTCAAGTAGTGCTACCCTACAATATCAATTAGCCTATGAAGTATAAGTAAGAGTAGTCACCAAAAAATCACTTGAGTAAAAGAAAGAAAGTATCTACTAAAAACGTCGCTAGAGCAGCAGATAACTTTAATTAGGTTTATTCTTTCTTATAATAAACACCAATAATTAGAAATGATTTTACTTTCACCAGTTTGTGAGGTTTTACATGTAGATTTGTAACATTTTTCTTGTAAATTTGTAAATTCTGTCTCATAAATTTGGTATTTTCTTATGTTTTTCTGTTGTCATGATCATTTTTCTACTCTTTCACATAAACTGGCAACATTTTACTCATAAATTGACTATTTTTTTCTCTTAAATTCACGCATTTTCAACTTTTAGTTCAAACATTATTATATGAATCTTTGTTCTTGTAAATTTGCTACTTTGTTTTTTCAGAGTTTCAAAAACAAAACTGTAATATATTCATTGTTTGTTGTATCGTTACAAAATTTAAACATGAACTTGGTAACATTTGGTGCTACATTCCTATTGTGTTTTAGGGCTAATATATCACAGCTGTATTTTATTTTTTTCAAATTCAGACCACTGTTATTCAGTGGTAGAAGCATTTAAAATGATTCTGTCTTGCCAAAAAAAAGTTGTTTTCTTTGGAATGAGGCCAACTCCATGAATATACTGCAAATAGCTGATGAACAGCGTTTGATGTGTTTTGGGTATGTTGTTTTTAGAGAAACTGGCTGGATTGCTGTTTAAACTACCTGTGAAAATTTGCAAAATTGCAATTTTTCCATAAATATAAAACATTTTCCTCATATTTTTTCTTTTTATAATAAATTTGCAACTTTTTTCTTATCGATTTCAGACTGTTTTTGATGCAAATGTGACAAATTTAGATACTGTATAGCTATTTTGCAAGTGAGCTAGGAAAGAACAATGATTGTAATGAAATAAAATGATAAAGTTAATAAATGGCCAAAGATCCAATCATTTTTTGTTATTTTGAACGTCATAATAAAAACAAAGCATTAATAGTAAAAAAAAATTTAAAAAAATCCATGTCCAAGGTTCAGAAAGGATATAGGATGACGTACAGAACTTAGCTAGTCCTAACCCCTTTTTCCAAGGATAAAAATCATTAATTCAAAAGATTTGGTAATTGCAGTATAAACTAGAGGCCACTTAGAGACCACACACCCCAAGGCCCTATGTAACCCTCAGAATGTTTTTGTCTGTCTATATTTGTTCTTTAGCAAGATTACACAAAAACAACTGGACAGATGTTGATGAAATCCTTACCAGAGGTGGCCCTTGGGCTACAGATGAACCTGTTAGATTTTGAAGGTTATCCAAGTCAGGAAATGGTTTCTTGATCACTTTTTCACAAAATTTCTTTAACATTACGAGAGAGGGCCTTGGCGGAGGTATGTGCTCATGGTATGTAAAGAAATAGAGGGCACACAGAGGGCACATACATTTTACAATGTTAAAAAACGTGAAAACATGGTCCAGAATCTGCATCCTGACCCAAGTCACCTCCAGAATCTAATGGGTTCATCTGTAGCCCATGGTGCACATCTGGAGATAAATTTCTTCAAAATCTGCTAAGTCGTTTTTGTGTTGTCCTGCTTAAAAAAACTACCAGACACACAAACAGACGTGACAGCATTACCTCCTTGGAGGAGGTAGCAAGCACATCTCCAGCCAGTTTTAAAATCGGTGACAGTAACTCGGTGAAGACAATCAAATGCATCAGGAAAAGTACATTTTTTTCATAAACCCACTCAAGTTAGAGTAAAAACTATTCTGCAGTAAACTTGTCAGCAGAGTGCAAATTTGTGAAAAAGTTACTCAAGTACTTGAGTAAATATAACTAGATACTACTTGCTCCTGATTATTGATTTTTTTTTTCTTCAACATAGCTACATTGTACACGTAACTGCAATACATTTTATTTGTGCAAATTTAACTAGCGCAACTCTGAGTGTGTCCAAAGTGCTCACCCCCCTCAGCGAGTAACCATCTTGGCCTTTAATTTCTCTGGTCACAGCCTTTATCACACAAACAGACGAGAACCCTGACTCTCACACATGGTCACCCTGCTGATGGAGATTAATTAGTGTGGACTCCCTGCTGGCATGAGAGCCAGGGTCTCTGTGTGCATCCTGGGAAGAAGTAAACAGTGTGTTGTCTTGCAGATGGTGAGAACCCACATGGAGCCCGACACACACGATGCAAATCCACTGACAGAAGCACGCGAGTCCACTGGCACACACTATTTAGGTGTATTGACCCTGGCGACACGCTAAGATGTACGTGTATTGACTTGCATGCAGAAGCACGAGCACACGCGCTCTGCGGAGACTGATTTGCACCTGACCGTACCTTGAACTTCGCTACATTGTCCTCTCTATCTATCGATGTATTACAGTCAATAAAGCAGTAAGCTGAGCCCAACTGAAAAAGACAGACACTGCAGCAGATGGTCAGAGAAGGAGGGAAGAAAGAGGGAAACAAGGTAAATGCAGGAACGAAGGAATAAAGACGGAGCGAGACGCAGGAATCAGGGACAGAGACGGAGCCATGGAGTAAAGGATGAATAGAGATTGGTGTCAGTAAGAGGTGATGTATGGAGGAGGGGGCAATGAGAGTGAGCAGGCTTCTCTCTCAGCTCCACTGGTAATGTCCCTTTCCAAAACATCACTCATATTTAATGGAGCACAGCTACAAGGAAAGGAAGAAAAGAAGAAAGGAGGGCAGAAAACTTGCATGCACAAAACGTGCACACAGTAAGTCGACGTATGCAGGCAATATATTACGGACCTGTACTTGCGCAAAGTTGCAGGCACATACTGTAGAGGACACACACACATACACATGCACTCAGGTCCTCGGATGGAAACAAGATTCTCTGAGAGTTAATGGAGTTGAGTCACAGGGGCCTTGAGACGAGAATCTACACTCAGCTACAAGGCAGGGGCAGAGGAAGGAGGAGGAGGGAAAGAGAACAAAACAGAAGGGAAGAAGAATTGAGTGGCTGGCGGGCCCATGGAGCTGTGCATGTGTAGAAGTGAGGGTCCGAAATGAGGTGGGAAGATGATCCTTGATTGTGGCTGATAACTCTCTGTGAGTCATGCTTGTCAGGCACGCTGTGGATGGCATTGCTGGGGAGAAACAAACATGTAGAACAAAGTAGAAAGGTAGCAAAGGTAGAGAGAGACACATTTCAGAAGGAAATCTTATTTCCAGGTAGGTTTTGCCTCCCACATACCTCTCACCCATGATGAGTCACCCAGTTTTTTTTAAGAAAGAGTGTATAATATTTAGAAACATCTAGCAGTGACGTTCCAGACTGCAACCAGCCCAGAATCAGTTTCTGACCCCTCCCCTTTCAAACATGTATGACAGTAAATGGTGTCCCAAATCTTCAAGATACTGCAACAGTACAAGTGGTTTAAGAAATAACAGAATATTTCTTGTTTTGAACCACAAAAACAAATGTTACAACCCAGGTAGTGTTTATATGTGGGTAAATGGAATGTTTTAAAGTTGTTCTCTTTGGTTCTCCGTTTAGGCCTTAACTAAACATACTGATCACTGCGGTAATGCATTTTGGTTCAAATGTCTTCACCTATGTCTTTATTTTCTCACACTGTGTACATACAATGTGTTCCGACTGTTTGGTTTTGCTAGATTGAGGCCTGTATTCAGGCATGTTTCAGACGGTTCTAAGTAGCAAACTTTCAGCTGTTTGTCACGCATCTCAGGGACAGAGAGTACTTACGCTGTGTACTCCTATATCACTGTATCAGACTGGGCAGGTTGCTGTGTGGAACATATCTGCTTTCTGTGCACTCTGATATCTTCACAAAGAATGACATGAAAAGACTTCCTGTTTGCGGATCTCTTTATTTCAACCCTCCTCAAACATCCATATATAGGATTATCTATGGAGAGATTATTATGGGGAGACTCCGTCAGCGGAAGGCTTCGGGCCCTGACGGCATCTCCGCAAGGACCCCGAGGACCTGTGCCAACCAACTAGCTCCGGTACTGAAACACCTGTACAACTTGAGCCTGAGTCTGGAGATAGTACTAGTGCTGTGGAAGACATCCTGCCTGGTTCCTGTCCCCAAGAAGTCATCTCCATCGGATTTGAATGACTACCGGTCAGTTGCCCTCACATCTCATGTGATGAAGGTTCTGGAGAGACTGGTCTTAGCCCACCTGAGGCTGCAGGTGAAGACGTGGCTGGACCCTCTGCAGTTTGCATATCAGCCCCATTTAGGAGTTGAAGATGCTGTCATCTACCTGCTGCAACGAGCCCATCTGCACCTGGATGGTGGAGGAGATACTGTGAGAATCACTTTTTTTGATTTCTCCAGTGCCTGTTACACCATCCAGCCACTGCTGCTGGGCGAGAAGCTGCGGGTGATGGGGGTTGACAGCTCTGTGATCTCCTGGATTACCAACTATCTGACGGGCAGACCACAGTTTGTCAGGCTGGGCAGTGTCTTGTCTGGAGTGGTGGCTAGTGATACGGGAGCGCCACAGGGGACTGTGCTCTCTCCTTTTCTTTTTACCTTATACACCACCGACTTTCAGTACAACACTGAGTGATGCCACCTGCAAAAACTCTCTGATGTCTCAGCTGTTGTGGGGTGTATAAGAGGAGGAGAGGAGGGGGAGTACAGGGCACTGGTAGACAGATTTGTGGAGTGGACGGAACAGAATCACCTGAGGTTGAATGTCAGCAAGACCAGGGAGATGGTGATTGACTTTAGGAAGAGGAAGGCTCTTTTTCAGCCACTGCAGATTAGGGGGGAGGATGTGGGAGTGGTTGAGGACTACAAATATCTGGGTGTCAGGATCAGCAGCGGGTTGGACTGGAGATCCAACGCCGATGCTGCGCACAAGAAGGGGATGAGCAGACTCTACTTCCTGAGAAAGCTGAGATCCTTCAACTTGTGCAGCAGGATGCTGGAGCTTTTCTACCAGACTGTTGTCGCCAGCGCCATCTTCTTTGCTGCGGCCTGTTGGGGTAGCAGTATCAGGGCCAGAGATACCAACAGACTTGACAAGATTATCAAGAGGGCTGGCTCTGTAATTGGTCTCAGACCAGAGACCTTTGAGACAGTGGTGGAGAAGAGAACACTAAATAAACTGCGATCCATCATGGACAATCCTGATCACCCCCTCCACCACACACTAGATAGACAGCGAAGCATTTTCTCCAGTAGACTACTACAGCTTTGTTGTCGAATGGCCAGGTACAGGAAATCTTTCTTGCCACATGCAATTTCGCTGTGCAATAACTCACTATGATGTTGTATTCTGGCCAAAGCTATGTTGCCACACTGCATCTTACAGACTAAGTGGTACATCACTTTTCACTCTGCTCCTGATAGTCCTTCTTTGTGCAATGGGATGATTCATGTGTTTATACGGGTCATCATATATTAAGCTATGATGTATATAGGTTCTATAGTCGTGTTCGTTTTTACTTTCCATGGGTAATCCCTTTGTCTGTCATGTGTGTGTTTCTGTTATTTGGCTGTGAACTGTCATGCTGCTGTTACACTGTAATTTCCCAGTTTGGGATCAATAAAGTACATCTATCTATCTATCTATCTATCTATCTATCTATCTATCTATCTATCTATCTATCTATCTATCTATCTATCTATCTATCTATCTATCTATCTATCTATCTATCTATCTATCTATCTATCTATCTATCTATCTATCTATCTATCTATCTATCTATCTATCTATCTATCTATCTATCTATCTATCTATCTATCTATCTATCTATCTATCTATCTATCTATCTATCTATCTATCTATCTATCTATCTATCTATCTATCTATCTATCTATCTATCTATCTATCTATCTATCTATCTATCTATCTATCTATCTATCTATCTATCTATCTATCTATCTATCTATCTATCTATCTATCTATCTATCTATCTATCTATCTATCTATCTATCTATCTATCTATCTATCTATCTATCTATCTATCTATCTATCTATCTATCTATCTATCTATCTATCTATCTATCTATCTATCTATCTATCTATCTATCTATCTATCTATCTATCTATCTATCTATCTATCTATCTATCTATCTATCTATCTATCTATCTATCTATCTATCTATCTATCTATCTATCTATCTATCTATCTATCTATCTATCTATCTATCTATCTATCTATCTATCTCTTTTTTTGCCACAAGAGTAAACATCTCATATATGAGTCAGTGTTTTATCTTTTAAATACCCTCTTGCATTTGTCATTAAATTGGGAAGGGAGACTCAACAGTCTCAGAATGACGCTATCTGCATTGTACTCAATGTCAATCATTCTATTATGCCACAACAACCGTTATCTAGACTAAATGACTTATTGTGAATACTAAATGCTTTTTTCTTTGGAGGGAAGTTACATTTTGCATTTATCTTGGTAGTCTACATGCATTCATCATCATCATCGACAGTCCATCAGTTGACTGAATAGTGCAATCACAGTGTGCATGCACGCTCATGTGCAGCTTGACCAGCTCGGGAGCGGCAAGGCCTCCCGCACCGTCTGCGCTGAAAGACAGACTAGGTCAGGGTGGTGTGTCTTCTATCATTTGCAGCTTGATAATCTCACATGCACTTGTTCTCTATCGCAGTGATGGTCTTCTTGACTATGCTGTGCCAGACAGGTCTTGACTCTGCTTGTTCTTCCCAAGTTTCGGGATCAGTATTGCTGTTTTTCATATCACGTACTGATCAGGTACGTATACGTGATACGTGATCAGGTACGTATCACGTGCCAGACAGGTCTTGACTCTGCTTGTTCTTCCCAAGTTTTGGGATCAGTATTGCTGTTTTTCATATCATGTACTGCTGTTTTTCATATCACGTACTGATTTCATATCAGTACGTCTTTGTATTGCCACTTCTGGCCACCTTTTTTACGCCTACCAGAGGACAGTGCTCCATCGAAGATTGCTTTGGGTAATCGTTCCTGTGGCATTTGTCTGATGTGGCCTCCCCATCTGAGCTGGGCAGATGTGATCAATGCTTCAACACTCACTGCCTTTGCTCACTTCAGCACCTCCACATTAGGAATCTTGCCCTGCCATCTGACGTGCATAATTGTTCTTAAATGTCGTAGTTGGGTTCTTGTCAGCTTTTTAATATGTTGTCTGTATAGAATCATTGTGTCTGTAGAGTACAGCAAGGATGGTAGCACAGCTGTACTGTAGACTTTTATCTTGGTCTGAAGTTTGATGTCATGACAAGACTACAGTTGAAGAGATTGTTTGCAAAAACTGATAAATGCCGCTTCCAATAAAATTTCCCTCTTTACATCAAACAACTGTTAACATTACCTACTTATAGAAGTTCAAATTGTTTTTTCTCAAAATCTGATATGTCCTACGTTATAGACACTACAAATTCATGTTTTTGTTTTGTTTTTGTTTTTTTCAAAAGCCGATAAACGCCAGGATACAAAAGGATACAAAAGCAGATAACTCCACATGGCAAATCAGCGCTTGGTATTTGGGTCACGTGACTCATCTTGGCTGCTTTCCAGGTCTGCTCACTCTGACTGATTCCCCTGGCTGTGTTCAGAATGTTCACTCACTCACTCCCTCCCTACTTGCTATATAGTGAATTTAGATATAGTGGACTATACAGTAAACTCAAAATAACAATAAAATTAACTGCTTTCGGACACTACTGGGCTTGTTTTCGCCACACAGTTAATGACATCATCATGTGAGACAGTAAAACGTAACAGACTAACGGTGGTAAAAAAAAAAAAAAAATGAATACCTGCATGTAATTTGTAGTAAATATGTATTAAATCAAACAGTTTTTGCTGAATTATTAAATATAAATACCTTAAGGTAGTTTATGTTGTGATGTGAAGCTCTTCTCTCACTGCTCCGTTTGGCTGTGCATTCACTATATAGTAGACTATATGGGGAAGGAGTGAGCATTTCGAACACAGCACCTGCTTGCTGTGAGTAATTTCCCTGCCATTTTTTTTTTTTTTTTTTTTTACAGTTTTGTTGCATTTTATGTCAAATATCGATAATTTTGATGAAGCAGATGAACCAGTGATGCATTCACTAGTAGGGCACAAACAAGGTCGGAACAGTGAACAATATTCAGAATTCTCTATTATCTTCTATTATCAGAATTCTTGCTACTTTGCTGCTGTATGTCTCTACACATTAACATTAACTGCAACCATTTGCACAAATGCCATTTCTGCTGCTGTCTGTCTCTCTGTCACTGCAATACTGATCACGTGCAGTCCTATCTGTTACTATCTGCACCTACACTACCACAATGAAATGCAACTACAGGTATTACATCTCTAGTTGTCTATATATAGGATTGCTGGGTTTTATCATCGTTAATCGTTTATCTCAATTTTGCACAATGGGAGGTCTGGGTCTTTCTTGTCGCCATTTGCACCATGGGTTGCATTACTGTACATATTGCATATTAGACTGCTGTTGTTGTTGTTTTCTTTTTTCCCAGCTTTATTCCTTTCCTTTTTATACTGTGCACACCAATGAAGAGCAAGAGAAATGCCATTTCAGTTGTCCTGTATGTCCTTTACGTATAGAAGTACTGAAAATAAAATCTTTGAATCTTGTATCTTGAATTATATCTTTATTATAGCTATATTATTACATTTTACTGAGTGGCTATGTCACGAGCTGAGCACTGGAAGTTTCCGCCCTGCTCAGTCTCGTGGCTTTTTCTCTGTATTTATATATTTGTTGTATTTTTGAGCCTTTTGGTTTTTGTTATCCCTGCAATGTTTTTTATTTTTCTGTTTGTCTTCATTTTACTATGTTCTGATTCTGTATCAATTGGTATCTATTTTTCAGTCTGTACTTGTTTATATTTTATTCTTCTAATTCCTTATTGTTGTGGTTGACAGCTGTTAGGGTTGTTTCCTGGTTGGTGCTCTGTGTGGGCGTAGCCCTGTCAGCCGTCACTCCTCTCAATACTTCCAGCTGATCCAAATTATTAATCATTGTTTCCTTCTGTCTGCTCATGTGACCCCACACCTGGTATTACTTGTGTTATTTGTTCTGACCCTATTTAAGGACAGCATTTTCATTTCATGTCGCCGCTGTCTTGAGTAAGTCTTAGTAAGTTCTTCTGAGTTTCTTCTCACCACCAGAGCCCTTCCCCTGCTCTGATGAGTTTATTCCAAGTGCGTTCCTGCCTGTAAGTTTTCCTTATTATCCGTTCTGGGATTTTTGTGCACTTTGTTTGGACTTTGTTTTGCTGTTTTTTCAATAAATCTCACAACTCACAGTTGAGCGCATGGGTCTGTCTCTCTGCCCCGAGGTGCCATTCATGACAGAAGACAGCGGCCAGTAAATGACCCAGCTGCTGTGAGTTGTGGATTTTCGCCTTTGTTATCACTCATCTGTTCTGTGAGGCTATCATGTCTGTCACCCCGGACTTTTCAACCCTGCGATTGAGCGAAGCAGAGCGGTGGTCTGTGTGTATATTGAAGGACATCGCCACGCAGACCCGTGCCTCCCGTACCCCCGAAGCAGCCCAAGAGTGTCTGGAGGGCGCAGCACAGGTACTCGAGGCATGCCCCAGCCTATGGAACCACCCGGAGCTCAATGATCTACTTCTGTCAGTATTTTTCCCACAATCTACGAGTTACGGGCTGGGGCAATCTGTTCTGATGTCCGTGCCTGCGCCGACGAAGAGCAAGCGCTTGTGCACATGGGAGCCTCCAGCCTCTCGCTGCTCTCTGATGGCAGCTCCGCCTCCTCCTCCTGAGCACTGGCTCTCTCCATTGGCAGAGGAGCTGGAGGAGTGCAGGCAGGTCTTAATAGCAGAGACTGAGCTCCTTCTTGAGTTTAAGCCATGGCTCCTCCCGGATCTCACCCAGGAACTGAAGGAGGTTCCAACAGGCCCTCTTCCTCCTCTCCAGGAGTCGACATCTCCGCCATCTGCTCCAAGACGCCATCGTCAGAGGAACACCTCCACCGCTCAGACAGCAACCTCCCCTTCGCTGAGGCAGAAGACTCCCACAGCAGTGCATCCTCAGTGCTTTTCCTCTCCAGCTGTTCCGCCAGCTTCTACTTTGCCCGCAGCTGCTGTTTCCTACTTCCCCTCAGGAAGCTCTACGCTGGAGCTCAGCAGCACCTGTGGTTGCTCCGGGCTGGAGCTTAGCAGCATCCACAGTGGGCTCTGGCTGTGCCAACGCTGCACCCACGGTGGGCCCCGGCTGGGCCAACGCTGCTGTCATGGTAGATCAGCTGACCCGTGAGAGCACCAGACCAAGGAGACGGTCAATCAGCGGAACCCCGGGCGAGGGCGAAGCTGCACCCACAGTGGACCTGGCCAGGGCCGAAGCGGCACCTACTGCGACCTCCACAACTGGGAAAGCTGGACCTCTGATGACTTCCACTGGTGAGCCTGGACCCACGGAGACCTCCGGCTGAGTTGGTGCATCTCCGGTGACCCTGGGAGAGAGCTCAGACAAACAGATAAAAGGGGGTTCAGGGTCACCGGCAGTGGCGGAGCCCGGCAAGGCAAGCTCAGGGGCAGCAGGCGGCTGCACCTGGCTCTCCTCACCAAGAGCCAGGCAAGATTGCTCCAACACAGAGATAAATAAGACGAAAGACTGCACTTGCCTGAGCTCGAGCTCCACCGCCGTCCAGGACTCAGATACATCGGGCTCAGCCCTCAGGAGGTCCAGCTCAGTTGCTGACTGCTGCGGTGACCTCTGCAGCAGGCATGATGGTGGTAGCAGTCCTAAGGCCCCCAGGCAATGTTCCCCATGCTGGTGACTCATCCAACATGGCAGCTGGGGGCTGCCTTACCGCTGGCCCTGGAACTGGATCCTCCAGGGCCTCGGGCTCCTCCATCATCCGGCAGTTCTGCTCTGGGGCCGGTGGACACCCAGGGAAAGGTGGAGGAGACACGGAGAGAGTTGGTATGCAGTTAATTGCTGCAGCAGGTGGGGAGAGTTCAGGGGACTGCGTTTCCTGAGCCTCCCTTCCAGGAATTGGGCAAGGCATATCATCATAAATAGAAGGAGAATAAAAGGACACTTGTCTGTTCTCCCGGTCTTTGATGTTATCTGCTGCAGCGGTTGCGTGGTCATCCCTCCCCGTGGCTCTGGTGGGCATGGGCCGCTCTGAGGATTTTGGAGGAGCCGTCTCAGCAGTCATGGAGATGGGCGGAGCCAGGAAGGAAGCAGTGAAGCTCTCAGCAGTTGGGAAACACAACGAGGAGACGGGAGAATCAGCAGCTGAGGAGGAGGAAGAGGCTGGCAGAACGGCCAGAGGAGAAGAGCAAAAAGACAGAGCTGCTGCAGGATTAATCTGGCTCGGTGTTGGCAGTTCTGCTGAGAGAGAGGAAGAGGCGTTTCTCCAGTGGTCCGGACCGAGACAACGATGGCGCCACTGTGGAGCTGGCGACGCACACGCTGGAGCTGGAGGAGAAGCCCACAATCCGGAAGAGGAGATGAGCGTCTGCTGTGGAGAGCATCTCCGCTGCGGGTCTGCCGAGAACGCTCCTACCCTCAGATTTGGAAACTGTTGTAGGAGCGCAGCCATCGTGGCCAACAGCTCTGCATATTGTGGATGATTCCATAGGCCAGGGTGCGTCTCCAGAATACCCACAGCTACGTGGGTATTTCGTGGGTATTCTGAGCACGGTAGAACCCGTGCCCAGTCCTGTGACACCTCTAAAGCCACCACTCTGGTCATTCTGAGCTGCTGTAGAAACATGGGGCTGCAAGATGTTGGCCACCATGGGAGGAGAGCTGCTTCCCATGTGGATATAAGTGGCTTATTGTAAGGCAATGAAAACTTTTTTTAAAAAAAAAGGTTATACACTGTTACGCTATGGTATAATATTACAGTAGATTATACTATAACACAATCTACTGAGTTTTGATAATTTTGTGAATTTCAAGTATACTTCTTTTATATACAAGGTTTTCAAAGATTCAAAGACTTTTATTTGTCAGTACTTCTATATGTACAGGACATACAGGGAAATTGAAATGCCATTTTTCTCTTTGTCAGTGGAGTGTGTAATATATAAGAAAAGAAGGACTAAGGGGATGAAAAACAACAACTGTAGTCTATGTACAGTTATGCTACCCGAAGTGCAAATAAAGATAAAAGAAAAAAACCCAGCAATCCTATATACAAAAAAGTGGAGCCGTAATACCCATAATTGCAAGTTTGATGCAGTAACGTAGGTGCAGACACTGACAGATTGGACTGCCTCTGATCAGTATTGCAATGACAGACAGACAGCAGCAGGTATGGCATTTGTGCAAATGGTTGCAGTAAGGTGCAGAGACATACAGCAGCAGATCTATTACTGTTGATGTGCCAAGTTTTCTGTGCAAATCGCTGAGGTAGTTATTGTGTGGGTGAGTGTGTTACAGTCCGCGGGTGGGGAAGTGGGCAGAGTTCAGAGTGCTGATGGCCTTGTGAACAAAGCTGTTTAGCAGTCTTGTGGAGCGGACCCGGAGGCTCCGGTGTAGGGAGCTTGAAATGAGGAAGCGAAGTGATTTTATAAATCAAGTTTTATTATCAGCTTCCAGTCCCTAACATGTCTCATCTCGATGCAGAAGCAGAATGAAGAGACTGAGCACAGTCAGACCTTCATACTTATACCCACACACAACAAAAGACATTGCATATCAAAGCCGACATCCCGCATCAGCGTAATCCCTCTCCATTGTCCTCTCTCTCCTCCACCTGACCCTGGGGGGTCAGGAAGTTCATTCCGGTCTCCACCGTTGTGTCTCCGTCTGCTCCTTGATCATCGCCGGTGGTCGAGATCTCTTGTCCTGCTCTGAGACGTGAGGTCATTCTACATATGCAATCTCTAAACATTCCTCTTATGTCTATACATATGTAGGTATGGATATATGAATAATATAATCCACAGCCCCCCCAAACGTCTAAGAAAAGGACAATCAAATTAAGTTTACAGCTTAAGATAACATCCATGACATATTATACCGTTATTCATCTCAACAGGAAAAAGGAAAAATATCTTCAGCAGTCATGTTAACCTTCAAGCTATGCAGCATGATCCTGTTAAAAATTCAGTGGTAACAACAACAGTATAGTTAATGTCACAAGTCAGCCTTAAAACTGCAACGGCACAATCCGCCAGCATAGTTAACAACTCTTTGTCAATTTTACATCAGTCTATGTGTCGTCTGGGTTTTAATCTTCTCCCGAATCTGCTGTAGGCCCGCTTTGGCGTCCTGGCGGGTCCGTCCTGTAAGGGATCTGCAGCCTGGGGAGGAGAGTGGTTATTTGGTCCCTGCGGGGGGGCTGAGTCGTTTCTCTTGGGGAGTCTACCCCGTCGAGGTGCTCTCGCCACCCGTGCAGGCTCGTCGCTCAACAAGAAAGCAGGTTTAAGTCTGTCAATGCTGACTGTTTCTTTTCTGTCCCCTAAATCAAACACAAAATGCTTATCACCAGGTTCCAGCACTCTGTATGGTCCATCATATGGTGGGTGGAGGGTTGGTTTTAAAGCTTCGTGTCTAACAAAAATGAACTCGGCGTTTTTCAAAGCTTGGGGGACAAAAACCCGCGGAAAAGGGTGATGTACGGGTCCGGGGAGAGTGTCCGGTCCCGTGCTGCTTAGGGGCCTCAGGGCTGGTAGGTGCCCGGGCTCTGGGTGTTCTGGTAAGAACTCACCCGGGAGTCTGAGAGTTTGTGCAAAAACTAATTCTGCCGGGGAGGCATCTAGATCCTCCTTAGGTGCAGAACGCAACCCTAATAAAACCCAGGGAAGTTTATTCACCCAATCTGTATCCGTAAGTGAGGCCCTGAGGGCGGCCTTTAAAGACCTATGAAAACGCTCGCATAACCCATTAGTCTGAGGGTGATACGCGGTGGTGCGATGAATTGTCGCCCCTAAGCTGCTGGCCATGGCTGACCATAGCTCTGAGACAAATTGGGGCCCCCTATCGGACGTGATGTCCGATGGGACGCCGAAACGTGCCACCCAGTTTGTTAAAAAAACGCGAGCAACTTTCGCGGCTGTGGTTGACGCCAGCGGGACCGCTTCTGGCCAGCGCGTGGTACGGTCTACCATTGTTAACAGGTGTGTGAACCCTTGCGACGACGGTAGTGGGCCCACGAGGTCGATGTGTACGTGTTCAAACCTCCTGGCTGGGATTCGGAAAGATTCTAGAGGAGCTTTTGTGTGTTTGTGGATTTTGGCGCGTTGGCAAGACATGCAAGTCTTTGCCCATTCCTTTACATTTTTACGCAGGCCTGGCCAAACAAACTTCTCCGCGACCATTTTAACCGAGGCGCGCACCCCTGGGTGCGCGAGGGAGTGAACCGAGTCAAAAATGCGGCGGCGCCACACGGCTGGAACTACCGGGCGAGGTCGGCCGGTTGACACGTCGCAGATTAGGGGGGGAACACCGTCACGCAAACCCCTTTCCTCCAGCCTTAACCCTGTTGGTCCAGACTGGAGCGCGCGCACGTCCGCGTCACTGCTTTGTTCCGCTGCCATGGCCGCTTAATCTATCCCTACGTGGATTGGGGCCGCGTGCGCGTCCGCGTTGGCCATGAGCTCTGCGGCTGCAGTAGTATAATCTGCTTCCTCGCGCTCTGACGATGTCACGGCGCAGGAGAGGCAGTCTGCTACCACATTAAGTTTGCCTGCCACATGTCGAATATCTGTGGTGAACTCTGAAATTGCGGCTAGTTGTCTTTGTTGCCTGCCTGACCATGGTTCTGAAATTTTAGCCATCGCGAAAGTGAGTGGTTTGTGGTCTACAAAAGCCGTGAACCGCCACCCTTCCAGCCAGAACTGGAAATGGCGGATGGATAAATGGAGCGCTAGCAGCTTCCTATCAAAAGTGCTGTATTTGCGCTCGGTTTGGTTTCAGGATTTGCTAAAAAATGCTAGCGGTTGCCAGGTTCCGCTAACATGTTGTTCCACGACTGCCCCTATGGCCAGGTCTGACGCGTCAGTGGTCAGCGCTATGCGGGCCGAGGGATCGGGGTGGACCAACAATGCGGCATCTGCTAGTGCTCTTTTCACTTCCGCAAAAGCGCGTTCCCGCTCCGGGGTCCATTCGACCGCGTTGGAGGGCTTTTGTTTTCTGAGCGCGGCATACAGGGGTTGCATGAGTTGAGCTGCGCGGGGGAGGAAACGGTTGTAAAAATTCACCATTCCTAAAAATTCTTGTAACGATCTGACCGTTTGTGGTCGGGGGAAACTTGCTACCGCGCGCACTTTGTCTGGCAATGGAACTGCCCCCTCTGGTGAAACTCTGTGTCCCAAAAAATCAATTTGTGACACGCCGAATCGGCATTTGGCTGGGTTGATTATTAACCCGTGCTCTTCTAGCCTCTGAAAAACCGTAGTGAAGTGCTGTTCGTGTTCTTCCTCTGACAAGCTGGCTACCAGAATATCGTCGAGGTAGACGAACACGAAGAGGAGGACGCGTAATACAGCGTCCATCATACGCTGAAAGGTTTGAGCAGCGCCTTTGAGGCCAAACAGCATTCGCAAAAATTCAAAAAGACCAAAAGGGGTTATTACAGCCGTTTTAGGAACGTCCTCCAGTCGGACTGGAACTTGGTGGTAGCCGCGGACCAGGTCTATTTTAGAAAAAATGCGCGCACCCGCCAGATGTAGTGAAAAATCTTGGATGTGAGGGATGGGGTAGCGGTCATGCGCTGTCGCATTGTTTAATCTGCGGTAATCACCACAAGGTCTCCAAGAACCATCGGTTTTCGGGACCATATGTAGTGGCGATGCCCAAGGGCTTTTCGAGCGCCGAATAATGCCCAGTTTTTCCAGGCTGGCAAACTCGTCGCGTACTATGGCGAGCTTGGTCGCATCTAAGCGCCGAGCTTTGGCAAAAACAGGTGGGCCTGTTATGGGGATGAAGTGTTCAACCCCGTGTTTCGCTACTGTTGCTGAAAATTTGGGAACTGTGAGTGCTGGAAATTGGGTGAGGAGTTGGTCAAACTTACCTCCTGCTGTGGTGACGCTGGCCTGCACGGGTGGTGGAGAGACTCGAGCTGAGCAGGGGATAGAAGAAAATGACATTGCATGCATTAACCAAGCGTCTGTTTGCAAGATCGACTAACAACCCATGTGCACATAAGAAATCAGCGCCCAACAAGTTAAAACTCACCGCCACTATAATAAATGTCCACCTATAGTTGCAGCAGTGAATGGACAGAGGCAGGTTTCTTTCACCGAAAGTGTCAATGATCGAGCCATTAGCTGCCATCGCTCCGTTTCCCCGGGGTCCTGTTGCCCGGTCTGCGTTGGACGGGGTGATGAAGCTCACCTGAGCTCCGGTGTCGATGAGGAACTGTCTCCCAGAGCGTCCGTCAGTCACGTAGAGCAGCTTGTTTGTCTCGCCGAGAGCCGTAGCTGCTAAACGGTTCCCGGCTTTGGTGTTTCCCGAGCTCTTGAAATTGCAGGGGGGCACGCATTTGTACGCCCTCTCGGCGAAACGTTGATGATAGTAGCAGAGGTCATTCCGCTTGCTGCGCCTTGGTCGCGTCGCTGCCATGGTGGGCGGGTTCTGCTCCGTCGTCTGTGACTCTCCGCTGCTCTGGGCTTCTGCGCCGAGATCTGCAGATGCTGCTGTGGCCATCTGTTCGCCGCAGGAGTTGATGAGCCGCTGCGCTCCTCAGGCCAGCGCGCGGAAGTCCTGCTGGGTGGTACACCGCATGTTGGCCAGGATCCCTCTCATGTGCGACGGCAGAGTGCTGAGGAAGATATGCTGAAAGAGGAAGTTATCATTGTCTGCCTCCCTCAGCTGCAGCATGTCTTCCATGAGGGCCATCGGTCTGCATCCTCCGTGGCCGTAAATCGCCAGAATCCTCCCGGCCCTTTCCTCGGCCGAGGGGACGAAGCTCTCGATGAGGGTCGCCTTCAGTTCTTTGTATTTGTCGTGGGCGGGCGGTTGTTGTATCACGCTCCGCACGCATCTTGATGTGGCGGCATCGAGTCTGGCGACGATGTGGTAATATTTGGTCTCATCCGCCGTAATCCCCGCCAGTGCAAACTGAGCCTCAGCCTGCTGGAACCACGAGCTCGGGTCATTTTGCCAGAACTCTGGGAGTTTGATGGCGACGGCGTTTGCCTGGGCCGCCTCTGATGAGTTCGTAGGGCGAGAACGCCTTTCTTCCGTTCTCGCGGCGGGGCTGGGGACGGTGCTCGGTTGAGCCCTCTCTGACGATTCTGCTGTGGGGGAACGTCTTCCATCCGTTCCCCTGTCTGCGTTGGCGACGGCGCTTGCCTGGGTCGCCTCTGATGAGCTTGTAGCGGGAGAACGTCTTTGGTCCATCCTCACGTCTGGTCACCAATGTAGGGAGCTTGAAATGAGGAAGCGAAGTGATTTTATAAATCAAGTTTTATTATCAACTTCCAGTCCCTAACATGTCTCATCTCGATGCAGAAGCAGAATGAAGAGACTGAGCGCAGTCAGACCTTCATACTTATACCCACACACAACAGAAGACACTGCATATCAAAGCCGACATCCCGCATCAGCGTAATCCCTCTCCATTGTCCTCTCTCTCCTCCACCTGACCCTGGGGGGTCAGGAAGTTCATTCCGGTCTCCACCGTTGTGTCTCCGTCTGCTCCTTGATCATCGCCGGTGGTCGAGACCTCTTGTCCTGCTCAGAGACGTGAGGTCATTCTACATATGCAATCTCTAAACATTCCTCTTATGTCTATACATATGTAGGTATGGATATATGGATAATATAAGCCACATCCAGTACCTTTTCTCCAAGGGCAGAGAGCTGAAGGAGTGTGAGGGGTGGGAAGCGTCGCCTGCAATGTTGATGGTGAGGCAGGTGTGGTAGATGTCTGAGAGGGGGGGCAGAGGGGCACCGATGATCTTGCTGGCAACTTTCACTCTGCATTGTAGTGTCTTCCAGCAGGAGGCAGTGCAGCTTCCATACCACACCATGATGCAGCTGGTGACGATGCACTCAATGGTGCCCTGGTAGACTGAACACATGATAGGAGGTGGAGTGGGGTGGTGGGACTCAAGCTCTCCTCAGTTTGCAGAGGAAATAGAGGGAAGTTTGAACCTTCTTGGCCAGTGATGTGGTGTTGTTGGACCAGGAGAGGTCCTCAGAGATGTGCTTGCTCCAGAAATGGGCTTGCTCCACCGTCTTTAAAGGACTTCATCACACAGAGGACTAAGAATGGTGCTGGCACCAGGGTCTCCACCAGAGGAGACTGTGAGGTTCCATTAAAGCGTACCACATTTGGACAAACTGTGCTGTCAGTTGGAGGACACAGATACTGAAATAGCTTGCCAGTCTCATCAAGGGATGCTTCCTCACTGTTTACATTCAAAGTACAGCTCAACCAATGACTGAAGGAACATCAAATCTGTGATGATTTTTAAATTTGTTTATTTTTGTTTATTTTAACCGGCTGTGCCTCTTGTTTGTTTATTAGTGATATGTTGTCTTGAATTGTTTCATGTTTGTACAAGTTGCGATGTTGATTTTGACCTGCCAAGGGACTACGCATGGAAATGAGCAAATTTGCTACAATCTGACCTGTTTACTTCATCCTGATGGAAGTCCATTAACCCTCAAGCGACCAAGCTATTTTACGGACTGAAATGACCAAGTGGGGTCATTTATGACCCCACTGTGCTCTGTACAGGGATCCTTATTATAAATGGCTGGTTGGAGGTTTATCATACCAAAACTACTCCCTGTATTTAAGACAGGTATTTTATAATGATCTAATGTAAAATGTGTTTGCTAATAATACTTTTAATGCAAGAAATAACCAAAACGCAGACTGTAAGAACAACATTACATTTATTTAGACAGTCCTTGACAGTTTACTCTTGGAACATCATCATCATCATCATCATCATCATAGTCATCATATCATCATCACGATGATGATGATACCTATTATTGTAGTTACGATGATGATCGTGATACCTATAATGGCATTTTGCGTAATGGCGGTTTTCTTGTGGACGGTGATCCGGATCACCACCAAAATCTAATCATCTGTAGGATACCCCATTTCTGACAATCTGTGAAAATTTCATGAAAATCCGTCAATAACTTTTTGAGTTATCTTGCTAACAAACAGACAAACAAACAGACAGACAAACAGACAAATGTAAATCTTGCTATCCTAGGTCTGTTAGCCATGGTTCACTGCAATACAATATAAAGTACTGATTAGAAGTGGAAACCGGAGTGGTGGCTCAGTTGGTAGAGCATCCGCCCCACACCCGGGAGGCAGGGGTTCAAATCCCGGCCGGGTCATACCAAAGACCATATAAAAATGGTGCTTTCTGCCTTCTAGCGTGGTGCTCCGCATAATGGAATGGGGAAAGTAAAGTTACACACAGAGCTACCAGAGGACTGACCCCCCGCTGTAGCTTTCACTACTTACAGTAGCTGTGTGGCCTAGGGTCAGAGAAACGGAGATAGGCGCCGCCCATATACACCTTCAGGTGCGAAGGGATTAACTAACTAACTATTAGAAGTGGAACATTTGAATAAAATTTATAAAACCAATGTTTAAAAACCAGTGCTTCTCTTCGGGGTCATAAATGACCCCACAAGAGTTTGCGATGTCTACGCCACACCAATTGGTTGATCCCTGCAAAAAACTATGAAAGTGTGTAGGATTAGTAGACTGACAAATTCATGCTAGGAAAGAAAATTTGGATAAAAAATAAAGAGACGGCACATTAAATTATATGGCTGGGGTCGTAAATGACCCCACTCGGTCGCTTGAGGGTTAAGGTGTATTGTCCCTTTGAAATAAATGATTAATAATAATAATAATAATAATAATAATAATAATAGTAACATTGTTATTGATAATTTTGTTTTTTGCTAAAAGATCCACTAAAATGTGAGACATTTTTCCTGTAAATCCCAGTTAGTTCCTTGTAATTTCTCCCTGATTCTCTTGTTGCAAAATTAACCTGTCCTGAGATTTGGGAAGATTTTTACTGCACAGTTATCAGCAAGCAAAAGTATGTGATATCTATAGAAAACTAAAAATCAATAAATAAATTTTAAAAGCCTATCAGCTAAATTGTTCTTTACTTTGTTTATTGTGTATTTGGGTAAACACTACATATATAACTACAAAAGTGTAGCTAAGTAACAAATACATAATGTAAAGGCAGCCAGATAACTGATAAACAAAAGAACTGCATTATGTGCATTATGTACACATTTTAATAACTGCAATCAATGCAAAAGAACTCAACTGAAGGGAGCAGGGGACTTAAGAGTTTGTGTGCGAGACCACAGACAGACAACTAACCACTCTGACAAAGTGTGAATGACAAACACTTTAAGATTCACTGGATTTCTTATACACAGTTATCACAATATTATCATATGTGAATTGCTGACATGGTACCTGAGATAAAGAGAATGAGTGTCGTTTTCACCCATTATCAGTCTGTCAATTTTATACTAATTTTCCCTTACGTGTTTTTTTTCATTCCCATCCAACACCCCCAACCCCCGCTCTCCAGGCTCAGGCCTCAATGACGGCCAGTGGCATGGTATACGTTTGGTCGCCAAGGAGAACTTTGCCATGTTGACGATTGACAGCGAGGAGGCGTCTGCCGTGCGCTCCACCTTGCCTCTCGTTGTCACCACAGGGGGAACATATCACTTGGGAGGTAAGCACCATCCCAGTACCGTCACTGCAATTCTGACAAGAACAACACATGCCTCACTTCATTCACTGTTGTGCAGTCACAGTAACTCATCGTTAATGTTGATTGCGGCTATTTATTTACATGTTAGATTTTATTGCGTCTCCATTACTTGACAGTCTGTGTTATCTTATATAACATTATATTGATTTGTGCATAGCTGCTTATGTTGTGTTGAATTAAAATTAATCTACCTCAAAGAAATCTATTAAATGTGTGTATGTGAGTTTTCAAATAATTTATCTTGCTTGAAATCTGTATCCCAGTGGACAGAGATCAGAAATGTTCTGGGGGGTTTTTTTGTTTTTTTTTTGGGGGGGGGGCTGCTCACACCAATAACACGGCAGCCTCAATCTGTCAGAATTAGGAAGACATCAGGTTAATGATGCCAGACACCGCTGTCTGTTGGAAGATGGTCCATATCTAAAGTGTGTGTGCATGTGTGCGTGCCTGTGTGTGTATGTGTGTGGGGGGGCACCTGTATGAAATTACAGTAATTTAGAGAGATAGTCTGCCTCTGATAGCTCTCACACCGCTGTCCCTCTCCCTCACTCTCCTCCATCAAAGAAAACCACTTCCCCAGGCCAGTCAATAAGGATCAGAGCACCTGACCCAACACCCCCCCCCCCCCCACACACACACACACACTAGCCATGCTCTTTTATTCTGTTACCTATTTTAATTTACTCCTCGCCATTGTTGGGTAATTCGGCCAATTCCACGATGCCTGTACGTGATGTTTTATTTCTGAAATTAAAGTCTTTGTGGCCTTGTTGTGCAAATAGATTTTCAGTGTAGAGCCTGTTATGTCTTTTAAAAAAAATTCAGTCTTGTTATCATTTTTTTTTACACTAGCATTCAGTTTCATTGTTGATCTTCTATTGTTTGTGAGGAACAATTCTTTTTTTTTTATTTCCTTTTACTGGTCTCCAAACTCCCTTTCCTTCTCATTCTCTCAACCCCATTTGATCCAATTGGTGATTTATTGATTTCAGTAAGCTGAGCTCTGAATCAATAGTGTTTGTCTTCATTCCATGAAGAGAGCAAAGAGAAGAAACCAAGACTGATAAAATGTTGTGGAAATGATGTATGACATAAAGATGGGATTGGAAAAATTAAGGAATTTTGATTATTTTCCTCCACATATCAGATTAGGTGGAACCTGCTGATGGAGTGCCATTTGGTTTTAATTCAGTCTCAAGGCTGCTCCAGAAAAGTTCAGGTTCATTCTTTTTCATTTCAGTTTTCTGGGAGTTTTTAGTCTTGTTCTAGCTGTGGTCCTTTAGGCTGCTGGTACTTCAGCTTTTCTTAAATCACTACTTTATCCCTTTTAGCTTTTTCTTACCCCCTCCCCCCACCCTCGCGCCGAAAAAAGAGGAAAAAAAAAACTAAAAACATCCCCACAGCATGATGATATTACCACCATTCACATGCTGTCATAGATGCCCCTCCGTGGCAGAGAGGAAACCCACGCGCTGGACTGTGAGTTTGTGAAGGTTTATTATAAGCAAAAAGCACAACGTGTACAAAATAACTAAAAAACCACAAAGAGATAAGCACGGTAACTCAGAGAAAAATAGAGGACGTCAAACTTACGTCGGGGAGTAATTATCAAGGTCGCAGCGAGGAATACATGGAACAGCAGCTCTTAAATAAGGCATAACACAAATGAAAACAGGTGTGGGAACCAGACCGGGCAGGGGGAAGCAATGATTATAACTTGGATCAGCTGGGAGCAATGAGAGGGGAGAGAACGGGGCTGACAGCTGACAGGGACACTGCCCACCACGGAGCAAAAACCCGGAAGTACCACTGACAGCTGTCAACCCAGAGGGACAACACAACAGAAAGATATAAAGAATTCAATGTCGACAAATACAGACTAAGAAATAAATACAAACTAATACCACATACAAGAGTAACAAAACTATGACATAAATAACAACAAATAAACAAATATAGAGAAAAGCCATGAGACTGAGCATGGGAGAATCTCCAGTGCTAAGCTCATGACACATGCATTGGATGGGTAATGTGTTATGGTTAGCTTCCCTGCAAATGCAAATTTTAAAATGTTTTGAACACTTCTAATTTCCATCCTTTTAGATGCTGCTTTTTAAGATCCAACCAAGGTTCTTCATCAGTAAATGCTGTTGTTTAGCATATATGTGCAGCGATCTTTATTTATTCGTCTAAGGCTTTCGTGCCGAGGAGGCTTGGTAACATTGGAATCTTGGAGCACTCACTGACCTGGTTCACAGTCTAATTCATGGACAGTGTGCTTTGCATTTAAACTGTAAATGCAACCCATTTCAGTTACTAAAGCTGCACCTCAGGGACTGGTAATTGACACTCTAGTTTCTATAAAGGACTTATTTGTCATGAATCTGGGTTTGGCCTCCAAACCCGGTTCTGACTTATTATTACGATTTGTCCTAGTTTCCTCCTGACAGCACTGGCACGCCCCCTCCTTCTGTCAAGCACCGTCAGCTGCTCTGTCACGGTGTTCACACACATACACGTGCCCACACGCGCACACACACATGCACACACTCCATTCACTCTCATTCACATGCCCTCTCACTCACCTGTTCTCAACCAGTTCTGCCCATGCATTCTCACACCGGCAGTCTCTTTCCTCGTTAGCTTCTGGAGTATTTGTTTGCCACTGCTGAGGAAGGAGATTGTTGGGGCATTCCTCTTCATACGTGGCAGTGTGTTCCTCTGTGTATGGTCATTCACTCCCTGCACTCAACTCAGCCTGACATTTAAAGACGATCTATTCCTTGGTGTTTCGGCTGGTACACTTCTTTGCCTCTGCCTCCAGACTGCACGGCTCGCCCCGGATTAGCTCCAGACCTGTAAGTGTATCTTAGCCTTTTCTCCTGTGCTAGCAGCCCTGCAGCATTAGGCTTCTTGCCTTTCCTGTTTCATGCGTAACACAGCCCTGCAGCACTAGGCTCCAAATTCACCAGGCTGTTGAGCATTCGGCTGGCGCCCTGTATGCTTGGTGGCCAACTCTGTCATTACACTACTCCATATATTGTGTGGTAAACTGAACTGCATTTGGTGATTATTGAACTGGTTATTTTGGTGAACTTCAATAAACACGGCACTCTGTACTCCTGCGACTGGGTTTTTCATTCTCTCCCTCACTCGCTGTGTAATGGCGCACAGGAGCTCATGACATTATTTTGCTCTGCTGGATCCACAGCTTTTCTTTATGTGGGCCAATTTGAGTTTTTAGTACAAACAAATATGTCAACAAGAGTAATAGTTCTTTATTGAAGTTTTTCTCTTAAATTTTCACCATTTGTCACAACATTGACTTTTTCCCCCCCATACATTTTTAACCTTTCTTGGTTCTTGCTTTATTTCCCATTTAAATTAAGACTATTTTATAAGTCATATAGTTTTTTTTTAATCTTCTCCTGCATTTGCTATACTTTAGCCTTCCAACTGCTTATTTATTATTCCACATGTGCTTTACATTTTATGGGTGTCAGTCTCATTCATTATGCCTTGGTGAAAACGGAGGCATACAGTAATCGCTCAAAGCATCTGTGTGTGGCTCTGTCCGCAATGTATGTGTGCCGTTCTGTCTGCCTGTCTGTTTCAGCTCACCCGGTCAAAACTTAAGTGGAACTAATGGCTTGTATCATTGTATTGCCATATTTTCTTGACTTTTAATTTGCCAGAATTCCGAGATAAGGCTTTGTTTTTGAAATAAACACAAATTTAACTCACCTGTACCATCCAAAATACAAGTCCCAACATTCCTCGCCCACAAATGGTTGCAGTGAACTGTGCATGCACCTGGAAACTCCCACCAGAGGGAAGACTGAGCAATTCGCCAATACTGGGTGAACAAATGTCTGTGTTTTTGCCCGTCTGTTTTCTTCCTCGGCCACTAAACGGCAAAAGCTCCTGTTCAACTTGATTGTCATTGTAGTCACGTACCTCTGTCACTTCCGCCATTTAAAACGTCTGCTACCGTGCTCTCCTTTGTGTTTGGATTGCAGCTGTTCAAATCAGTTTGGTGGTTCTTGGCTGCCGCCAACAGTACGTGCATGTGAACTGCAGATTATTTTCGCTGCGCATGCGTGTACTCCAAAACTACTGTATGGATTTGGATTAAATTTTTACCATAGGTGGTCCCTGAGCTAGAGAGGAACCCATAACATTTTGGTGATGATCCGAGAATGCATACCTTCGTCAAGGCTGTGGCACCAAGGCGTCAGCACCTTGGTGCTTTCATTGTTTTATTGTCTGTCACTATTTGTTACTTTATTACTCACTGTCCTTGCTTTGTGTTTGTGTAATGTTTATTGTTACGGTCTTAATTCCTTTATTGCTATGATAGAAGCATTAATCTGTGCTGCTGTTCTTTTACCTTTTGAAATGTCGCTTTAGTCCTTTCAATTTCCTCAGTATTGTTTCCCTTCAGCTATGGTACCAAAGCAAGTAAGAATTTCTTTGTAATGCTTAATTCTAACTTGGTTAACAAAGGTTGAATATAATAAAGGTAAAACTCAACCAGACACCCCTGATTGGTTGAGAACTTCTGTAAAGTTCGTTTTTTTGTTTGTTTGTTTGTAGAAGTATTACTCCTCCTAGAACCACATCAAGGTCCTTGTTATTCTGAATTTTTCCCTAGAAGTAATTTAAAATATGTTGTTAAAAACTGTTTATTCACAAAAGTTTGTCTCTGTCTGCTAGCAGTTCATTTGTTCTCATTACTGATTGTTTCCTTCAGTAGACATTATACATAGTCTGCATTTTTTCACCATTAGCTGAATTTCAAATATAGGAATTAAATTTGTAAATGGAAAAATTGCTTGTCTTGAAGTCTGCATACACTGTTTGTAGTGTATTGCTACAGTTTAATGGAAACTATGCACAACACACAGTGAGACATGAAATCATGCCGAGCACAGTGTAATAGTTAAAGCAGCACTATGTAACTTTCTTGTTCTGGGTAGGAGCACTGAAAAGACTATGAGTATGGTGACTTTGTCCCAACAGCCAATCATAGGGTGTTTAGTTGTGTTGTACCCTGTAATTGGCTGTTGAGACTGAGGTCATAGTCACCATAGTTGTAGTTCTTTCAGTGTTACTACCAAGAACAGTGCTGTTGCGTGCAATGCTGGTCCACTCAGGCTATGGGAGAAGTGACATTTTTTTTTGAATGAATGAATGAATGAACCTTTATTTCGGATAGTACAGGTTAAAAGGAACTGAATAATATAACAAAGGGGGAAAGAAAATCCAACAAGGTCAAATTAGACAATAACTCCTCTGATTATACAGTTCAACATAAGTTATCCGAAATGGGTGATGGCTGAAGCCGCAGCTTATATTGCCCACCCATATTCCATCCAAGAATTCAAAAGAAAAAAAGAAAAAACAAGACAAGAGCGATTACAATTCAAAAAAACGAAGCTAAGACTAAGTGTGACAGAAAAAAACTAAGCTACAACACAACACAGGCTGGATATGACAATCCTTATGGGATTTTACATGTCATCTTGTATATATGTTTGGAGTATTTCTTCCTTTAGTTTTTGTTTAAATTGTCCAAGCGTTGTACATGATTTTAATTCAGGTCCAAAATCGTTTGACATTCACTCCGTCAAAGCTTGATGTACGATCAAAATAATTTTGGAAACATTATTTTAAGGGGAAAATCTTACATCGCGTTGCTCCAAAATACCTGAGGCCTCATGTATAACAGACTGTGCATCTTTCATACTGAAAGATGGCATACTCACAAAATTTTAAAAGTATGTGCCCACAAAAATTTTCGTATTTATAAAACTGTGTACACACTCGATTCTCCGCTCCTTTTCTTTATACCTCCCATCTCACTTGAAAAGTCAGCACACGTGCATGATTGCTGTACTCTGCCTCGGTTCCTCTCACTAATGACTATGTAAATGAAGAATCACTGTACGGCAGTGTGACTGGGAGGGGGGCTGACACACAGAAAAAAAATGCTGTGAAAGAAAGCCCTCGGTAATCTGCATAGATACACTTGATGTTACTGAGTATTTTAGTCAGTAAAATAAGTAAATAAAGTAAAATAAATTAACACTTCTGAATACCACTCCAATCTTACAGTTGAATTTATAGTTACAAAGTAAATCTATATCAAGATATTTTAGACTATGGAAACATCGCTTCACTCCATACAGCTGCAAATGTCACCACTGCAGCTACTGGGGTTCACCTGCAGAGAGCCGCATGTCCAGCTGCCTCTAAATAGTCTGCAGTCAGGGGCTTCTCGTTGCCTTGGCAGGTGTTGTGCAGGAGCTGGGGCTCGATTAGAGTGCATTTTGCTGAACAGAATTCCTCCCAGGAGAGATGGATCTGTGTGCGGTGCCACCTGCCTCAACTGTATTGTCTCCGGTAATTTTTTTTATCTCTATATCACATTTACAGAGATGGGATCCAGTTTCCAGTAGCGCTGGTTTTGGACCATGAATGAGGCGGGTTATATCTGAGGGACTTTAGTTATTATTCAGTGGAGTTTCACTACACTCAATAAGCAGAGTTGTGGAGATAAATCTTGTAATGATAATAACCATGTTTTTCAACCACTAGTTCATAGACAAATCATTTTAACTGAAGTAGAAACTTTATTTTAATACATTTTGTAAGTTTCAGCAGTTTTGTAGTTTAACAGACCCATCTGATAGAGTCAAAAATAATTTTGCAACTTCTCACGGCAGGTGGAAACTTTGCACCTCGGCCTGCAGATTCTCACATCACATTTGTTTTTATACATCCCACTGTGTGCTTGAAAATTAGTGTACAGCGTGTTTTTGTGCGTGCGCACCGTTTATACATGAGGACCCTGGACTTTTAAAGGGGTTATTAATTGCACTGTTTCTACAGTTTAACAGCTTACACATGTCGTGATGACATGTCTGTGACATATTTTGCTAAAAGTTTCTTTACGTTGTAGAGTGTGTAAATGATGAGGCAAGTTTGTCTCAGGCAGTTTATTACACATTCTCTCACATGAGCATAGTAGAAAAGAGGACATCTCAAACAGAACTCTTCCTTTAAATACTCAGGTCCTTCTACATATCAAAAGGTCACATTGCATTCACATAAAAGATCACATTGCATGCACTTCCTTAATCCTTTAACATCCCCCTCACAGTCTCTGGCACACAAAGGATCCTCCAAGCCGTCTCTGACACACAAAAGATCACATTTCACAGCTTCCTGTTATCTCCAAGGAAACCCTGCCCTTTGTTCTTATCAAAGATGCTGCTCATTATGTTTTGGCCATGTGCGGCCACAACGTATTTAATTACTGCAGCAAAATTGTTTATCATCTTTTGTAGCCTTTTTGACATTTCACATTTCTTGATGAACAGGAAAATACCCAAAGAGTTAAAAATGGCTTCTTGGAGAAAAAAAAATTAGACAAAGGCTGTATGTTTTGTAAGAGAAGTGTGTTTTGATATTTTTTTTTTCAATAATCACTTGACCAATAGACACATTGTAGAAGGATAAAACCTACAAAACCACATTTTTCAGTCAATGACATTTAACAGTAATATAACTTCATATTTATTAGTTAGTTAGTTGATTCCCTTCCACAGCATGTGGGCCACCATGTGGTGTATAGGGGCAGTGCCTATCTCTGTTTCAATGACCGTAAGCCACACAGCTACTGCAACTAGTGAAAGCAACAGTGGGGAGTCAGTCCTCTCACAGCTCTGTGTGTTAACTTTCCTTTACCTGTTATACTGAGCGCCAAGCTAGAAGGTGGAAAGTACCATTTTTCATGGTCTTTGGTATGACCCAGCTGGGGCTTGATTCCACAGCCTCCTGACTGTGAGGTGGATGCTCTACCATTAGGCCATGACTGTGGCTTTTTCATAAGTGTACACATCAAGTATTTATTCATTTTATTACACATACACTATGTATACACCATGTTATAACTCATAAAAATGTATTGTGTGTGTGTGTGTGTGTGTGTGTTTTGTGTTATTTCCCCTATGGCAGAGGTAGTGCGCGGGCTAAATTGGCAGCAGCTGTGACTGGGGTTTTTCTCGTTAATTTTACATGACATAATGAATGCTGAGGAAAAGAGAGCCTGGTGGTAAACACAAGTTTGAAGGCTGCAGGGGATACAAAACTGTGTATTATCGGTACAAATTGATATTTAGGCCACTTCACAGGCAAAGGGAAAAAAGTTTCCTACAGATACACTATTTTTCTGCAAAAATTTCAAGTTTAAAAGAGTGTATGGCAATGCGGATATTGCATTTGTCTCATTTTTTTAAATCTTTACTTGCTGGGTTTGGTTTAGTTCTGTAAAAAGTTTCCAGTTGCACATTGATCAGTCAGATTTTTTTTTCTCTGTGTTTTGCCTCCTCATTGTCACTGATTTACAAAGACTGCCTCCAATCATCAGTGTCTCTGTCTCTGTGGTGTGGTGTGAACTTGGATGACAAAGATTGCATGTTTTTGAAAGAATGCTATGAAAATCAGATTGCACAGAAGCTCAGTACATTGACTTTCAACTCAAACAAAATATCCAAAACATTTATTCAAAACATTGCAGCTCATCACATTCAGAGGCTAATTTCCATCTCAGAACAGAAGTAATGGAATAATATAGTGGATGTATAAAAGATAGTTTAGCCTTTGACTTGCCCTCAATTAGTTTCTCTGATCGCTCAGCTTGATGAGTCAAAGAGGCCAAGCGCATTAAGCTGTCCTAAAGCCCTCCACCAGTTTTCCATCAGCTCTTTCTATGTGACTGAGACTGGTTTATTAGTGTGGAGCAATTAGTGTTGTAGTCAAGACCACGCCAAGACTAAAGGTGGGTTCAGACCAAACGTGAGCATGTGAATTTTTAGTGCGGCCCGATTACATGTTAACTCATTGTAAACATGCAAATAGACATCACTGTGTGAGCGAGTTGCAGACGGGTAGAGTTGCCTTTCAAACCTGCAGCTGTGTTCTACCTGCTGTGGAAATCCCCAAAACACGGTCATGTTTAGGTTTACATTATCTAATGGGGCTCTCACCTGGAAAAACTGTCCCTACCTCCAAAACTTCCCCTGGATGACGGTTGTTTACACTGCTAGCCTGCTAGTCCTTGTTAACACTTGTTATGCCGTTGTTAACCCTTGTTAACACATCTGTGGCAATATCAGTGGATCAGTGGATAACTCCAACACTCCGACTCAGCTGCAGAGCTCCCGGTCCATCGTTCTGCAGGTTGAATGGCAGTCTCCAGTGATCGCAGAATCTCAAGACTGATTACTAGCTAGCACTACCAAATCCCTCAGACCTGCAAATGACCAAATTTGCATGCTTTCCACATATTTACATTAACTTTGCATGTATTTGCATCACGCTTTTGTACATTTGGTCTGAACGCACACCTTAAGACAAGACCAAGAATTTAAGGGTTTGAGACCAAGTCATACATACACAGGGGATTTAGTCTCAACTTGGTCTGTCTGTCTGTCTTGCCCTTGGTCTTGACTTGGTCTCAACCCCCCTAAAGTAATGGTCTCTGTACACTCTGGTCTTGACTACAACACTGGAGTCAATGAAATGAAACCATTCATGAACAGTCTGTGTTTGCAGGCGATGTTGTTTAATTGCTGTAATTATATAAGTTTTGTTGGCACCGTCATCCAGGTAGCCATCTGCTTCAATTCACATTGCTTCAAGGCATCAATCTGCTGTGTTTTCATGAGTGACATTTGTTGATCAAAGACCACTTACTGAACCCTGTTTTGAAAGCTAATGCCATGCCTTTCATATAAGAGCAATGACACATTTTCTCTTTTGTTCCATGCTGTTTGTGTAATCCTATGTAGTATTTTTATTTCATTTTCCCCCAGCACAAAGCAGCACATTTTTGAACAATACAGCACAGAATTGTACAAATGCAGTTCCAAACTTTTACACAAACCTTTACACTATTGTCAGAGACAAATTTCCATTGAGTGAAAAAAGTTTCTTATCCTTAAAAACAGCCATTACTCAACATCAAAATAAAACTGTGGGCAGGGAATGTAATATGAAGCCAATAATTCCACCCAATATCTCAGAGATTTTATGTCAAATTGTGTGAACCAACAGTTCAAGACCATGACAATACCATCCTTTTTTAACTTCCAGCACAGATTGTTAACAAATTAGCACAGATTATTCATTCGCATAAAAGTCTGGCTTAGTCCACTAATACAAATGTACTTTCTATTGAATAAGTTTTCCCTCTAGTTATGGTTTTTCAGTTTGATCTAATATTTGGCTCTTCTGCCCCTCATGGATTGTCACCTTATCATGGTGGGGGGTTGCATGCCCTAGTGATCCCAGGAGCTATGTTGTTGGTGGCAATTTGCCTCTGGTAGGGTCACCCAAGACAAACTGGTCCTGGGTGAAGGGTCAGACTAAGAACGATCCAACAGACTCTCATGATGAATGCTAGAACAAGGATTCAGTGTACCCCGCCTGGTATGGGGTTACCGGGGCCCCACCCTACAACCAGGCCTGGGGGAAGGGCTCGATGGCTAGCGTCTGGTGGCAGGGATTCCACCCATGGGACCTGGCCAGGCTCAGCCCGAAGGAGTTATATGGGTCTGCCCTCCAGTGGGCTCACCACCTGCAGGAGGGACCATAGGGGTCCGGTGCTATATGGATAAGGTGGCAGTCAAAGGCAGAGACCTTGGCGGTCTGATCCCAGGCTTCCTAAACTGGCTTTGGGACGTGGAATGTCACCTCTCTGGTGGGGAAGGAGCCTGACCTGGTGCATGAGGTTGAGAGATACCGGCTAGATATAGTCGGCCTCACCTCAACACACAGCTCCGGTTCCAGAACCAGTCTCCTGGAGAGGGGCTGGAGCTTGGACTACTCTGGAGTTGCCCCGGGCGAGAGGCAACAAGCAGGGGTGGGTATTCTTGTATCCCCCCGCCTTGCTACCTCTATACTGGAGTTTTCCCCGGTGGATGAAAGGGTTGCTTCCCTGCACCTTCGGGTTGGGAAACGGGTCCTGACCATCATTTGTGCCTATGCACCAAATGATGGTTCAGAGTACCCACCCTTTTTGGAGTCTCTGACTGGGATGCTGGAGAGTGCTCCTCTTGGAGACTCCATTGTCCTACTGGGAGACTACAATGCGCACGTGGGCAACGGCAATGAAACCTGGAGGGGGGTGATTGCAAGGAACAGCCTGCCCAATCTAAACCCAAGTGGTGTTCAGTTATTGGACTTTTGTGCCAACTACAGTTTGTCCATACCGAACACCATGTTCAAGCATAAAGGTGTCCATATGTGCACCTGGCACCAGGACACCCTAGGTCGCAGGTCGATGATTGATTTTGTTATCGTGTCATCAGATCTGAGACTGTATGCCTTGGACACTCAGGTAAAGAGAGGTGTAGCACTGTCAACTGATCACCACCTGGTGGTGAGTTGGATCAGATGGCAGAGGAGGATGTCATTCAGGCCTGGTCGACCCAAACGTATAGTGAGGGTGTGCTGGGAATGTCTGGCTGAGGCCCCCGTCTGGGAGGTCCTCAACTCCCACCTCCGGAAGAACTTCAACCACATTCCGAGGGAGTCTGGAGACATGGAGTCTGAATGGACCATGTTCTTCACCTCCATTGTTGAAACGGCTGCCCAGAGCTGCAACCGCAAGGTCGTCGGGGCATCTCATGGTGGCAGCCCCCGAACCAAGTGGTGGACACCAGTGGTGAGGGGGGCCATTAAGCTGAAGAAGGAGTCCTATCAAGCTTGGTTGGCTTGTGGGACTCCTGAAGCAGCTGAGGTGTACTGGCAGGCCAAGCGGCATGCAGCTTGGGTGGTTGCTGAAGCAAAAACTCAGGTATGGGAGGAGTTCAGTGAGGCCATGTAACAAGACTTTCAGTCGGCCTCGAAGAGATTCTGGCAAACTGTCCGGCAGCTCAGTAGGGGGAATCAGCTCCCTGTCCACATTGTGTATGGTGCAGATGGGGCACTGCTGACTTCGACTGGAGATATCTTAGGGCAGTGGAAGGAATACTTCGAGGATCTCCTCAATCCCACTGACACGCCTTCCACAGAGGAAGCAGGGCTTGTGGACGAGTGGGACGACTTGCCTATCACAGGGGTTGAGGTCGCCAAGGTGGTTAAAAATCTGTTTGGTGGCCAGGCCCCGGGGGTGGACGAGATTCACCCTGAGTACCTCAAGGCCCTGGATGTTGTAGGACTGTCATAGTTGACATGCCTCTGCAACATTGCGTGGAGGTCGGGGGCAGTGCCTTTGGCATGGCAAAGGCACTGCCAAACTGCCTTTGGCAGTGCTTTGGTGGTTCCTCTCTTCAGAAAAGGGGACCGGAGGGTGTGCTCCAAATTTAGAGGGATCACCTCAGCCTCCCTGGGAAGGTCTATGCTAAGGTACTGGAGAGGACAGTCCGGCCATTGGTCGAACTTTGGATTCAGGAGGAGCAATGTGGTTTTTGTCCTGGCCGTGGCACATCGGACCAGTTCTTTACCCTCTTGAGAATCCTTGAGGGTTCTTGGGAGTTTGCCCAACCAGTTTACATGTGTTTTGTGGACTTGGAGAAAGCATTCGACCGTGTCCCTCGTGGTTTTTTGTGTGGGTGCTTTGGGAGTATGGGATATCGGGCTTTGTGTTATGAGCTATTCAGTCTCTGTACGACCGTTGTGAAAGTTTGGTTCGTATTGCCAACACTCGGTCGGACTCATTCCCAGTGAGAGATGGACTCCGCCAGGGCTGCCCTTTGTCACTGATCCTGTTCATAATTTTTATGGACAGGATTTCTAGGCGCAGCCAGGGAACAGAGGGTGTCATGCTTGGTGGCCACAAGATCTCATCTCTGTTTTTTCCAAATGATGTTGTCCTGCTGGCTTCATCCAGCAATGACCTACAGGTCTTACTGGGACAGTTTGTCACTGAGTGTGAAGCAGCTGGGATGAGAATTAGTACCTCCAAGTCTGAGTCCATGGCCCTCAGCCGGAAAAAGGTGGATTGTCCTCTCCAGGTTGGGGACAAGCTCCTACCCCAAGTGGAGGAGTTTAAGTATCTTGGGGTCTTATTCACGAGTGAAGGGAGAATGCAGTGAGAAATTGACAGACAGATCGGAACAGCATCTGCAGTGATGCGGACGTTGTACCGGTCTGCTGTGGTGAAGAGGGAGCTAAGCTCTAAGGCAAAGCTGTCGATTTACCGGTCAATTTACGTTCCTACCCTCACCTATGGTCATGAGCTTTGGGTAATGACCAAAAGAACGAGATCGTGGATACAAGCGGCTGAAATGAGCTTTCTTCGCAGGATTGCTGGACTCACCCTCAGAGATAGGGTGAGGAGCTCAGTCATCCGGGAGAGGCTCAGAGTAGAACCGCTCCTTCTCCACATTGAAAGGAGCCAGTTGAGGTGGTATGGGCATCTGATCAGAATGCCTCCTGGACGCCTCCCACTTGAGGTGTTTTGGGCACGTTCCACTGAGAGGAGACCCCAGGGCAGACCCAGATCTCACTGGAGAGACTATGTCTCCCAGCTAGTTTGGGAACGCCTTGGTATCCTCTCTGAAGAGTTGGAGCAGGTGGCTGGTGAGAGGGAAGTCTGGGCTTTTCTGCTTGAACTGCTGCCTCCACGACCCAGACCTCTGGAAAAGTGGTAGAAGATGGATGGATTTGGCCCTTCTGCAATATAATTACCTGTGGAAAGTTTGAGGTTTTTTTAGTGGTGGGGAATGATTGCAAAGTTTAATTATAATTAATCTTTTGAAATTACACATTAAATGATGAGGGTGATGAGGGTGATGAGGGGTGATGAGGGTGGTGTCGTCCGCCCGATGAGGGCGGACGACACCACCCTCATCGGGCTCATCTCCAACGGCGACGAGTCCGCCTACAGGAGAGAGGTGGCCCAGCTGGCGTCCTGGTGCAGCAATAACAACCTGCAGCTGAACGCTCTGAAGACAGTGGAGATGATTGTAGACTTCAGGAAAGTCACTACTCCTCTGCCCCCCCTCACCCTCTCAGGCTCTCCCATCACCACTGCTGATTCCTTCCGCTTCCTAGGCACTACCATCACCAGGGACCTCAAATGGGAGCTGACCATCAGCTCACTCATCAAAAAAGCCCAGCAGAGGATGTTCTTCCTGCGGCAGCTGAGGAAGCTCAAGCTACCCACCAAGATGTTAGTGCAGTTCTACACAGCCATCATCGAGTCCATCCTCACCACCTCCATAACCGTGTGGTACGCAGGAGCCACTGCCAGGGACAGACTAAGGCTGCAGCGCGTCGTGCGCACTGCTGAGAAGGTGATCGGCTGCAAGCTCCCATCTCTCCAGGATCTGTACATCTCCAGGACCCGGAGGCGTGCTGGCCGGATCATAGCCGATCCCTCACACCCTGGTCACGTACTGTTTGCCCCCCTCCCCTCTGGTAGAAGACTTCGGTCCATCCAGACTAAAACCTCCCGTCACATGAACAGCTTCTTCCCTTCTGCCATTAGACTGCTGAACACTAAGTGACTCTCGTGCACCATGTACAGCAGCTCAACCAGACTCATGTCAATCATCACTGTTTTCTTCCTGCATTACCGACTGCACTATATAGTTCTCCACAGTATCTGCTGCTGGCTAATATATATTTTAACTGTTGACCAGTATCACTTAATCTTATCCTACACTTTATTACATGTATAGTTTATTTCTCTTATCTTATCATGTTTAATGTTGCAGCATTGTACCGAGACAAATTCCTAGTTTGTGTACTACATGAACAATGGCAATAAACCTGATTCTGATTCTGATTCTGATTCTAAAACCCTCTGACGACCTCCACCACCTCACACTCACCCACACCGACGTCCGTAACGCACTGAATCATGTCAACGTACGTAAGGCTGCTGGCCCTGACGGCATTCCTGGGCATGTGCTGAGGGCATGCGCTAAGCAGCTGGCAGGGGTCTTCACAGACATCTTCAACCTGTCCCTGGCCCAGGCAGTGGTACCAGCGTGCTTCAAGACCACTTCAATAGTACCAGTGCCGAAACATTCAACACCATCGTGCCTAAATGACTATCGCCCTGTGGCACTGACGCCCATAGTCATGAAGTGTTTTGAGCGACTGGTCTTGGCACAGCTCAAAAAAATGCCTGCTCCCTACACTGGACCCTCATCAGTTTGCCTACCGGAGCAACAGGAGTACAGAGGATGCGGTTTCTACAGCGCTGCACTATGTACTCTCACACCTGGATGACAAGAACACCTACGCAAGAATGCTGCTTGTTGACTTCAGCTCAGCATTCAACACAGTTATCCCCTCCAAGTTGATCACTAAACTTGGGGACCTGGGAATCAGTACCTCCACCTGCAACTGGATCATGGATTTTCTGACCAACAGACCCCAGCATGTTAGGTCAGGCCCCAACCATTCTTCCGTCATCACACTCAACACTGGTGTACCACAGGGCTGTGTGCTCAGCCCATTCCTCCACTCCCTCTTCACCCATGACTGTAGGCCTATGTATGGATCCAATTCCATCATAAAGTTCGCAGATGACACCACGGTGATTGGACTCATCAGGGACAACGATGAGTCAGATTACAGGGCAGAGGTTGAGCACTTGGCTACTTGGTGCACTGACAATAACCTGCTCCTTAACACCAGCAAAACCAAGGAGCTCATAGTGGACTACAGGAAGGAGAGGGGAGAGACACATGACCCCATCCATATCAATGGCATAGCTGTTGAACGTGTCCCCAGCTTCAAATTCCTGGGGACCCACATCTCGGAGGACCTGTCCTGGTCAGTTAACACCACCAGCCTGATCAAGAAGGCCCATCAGCGCCTCTTCTTCTTGAGGACACTGAAGAAGAACCATCTATCAACTGACATCCTGGGCAACTTCTATCGCTGCGTGATAGAGAGTACCCTGACCAACTGTGTCACAGTCTGGTATAGGAGCTGCTCTGTCGCTGACCGTAAGGCGCTGCAGCGGGTGGTGAAAACCGCCCAACGCATCACAGGGACTCCACTTCCAGTTATAGAGGACGTCTACAGGAAAAGATGTCTGCGCCAGGCACGCAGCATTCTTAGGGACTCCAACCATCCTGCTCATGGACTGTTCCAGCTTCTCCCCTCCAGAAGGCATTTCAGAAGCCTTCGGACTAGAACCAGCAGGTTTAGGAACAGTTTCTTTCCAACAGCTGTCACGTTATTGAACTTAGTTCCCCGCTGACTCTCTTACCATCATCTCTTACCATCCTCACCTGTACATAACTGCCCATCTAACTTATTGTACATTATTTGCACATAACAGTACTCTTAACTTTCTGCACTGCTGCATATATTTGCATATATTTGCTTAAATTGCACATACTGTTAATTACCGTATATACTGCACTGCTGTCCTTTGCACTTCTGATTGAATGCTAAACTGTGTTTCGTTACCTTGTATTCATGCATGTGTAATGACAATAAAGTTGAATCTAATCTAATCTAATCTAATCTAATTGCTATTAATCGCACTTTGACCACAGCATTTTTTTTCTATATAATGTATCATAAATTGGTCATTTTTCATCTTTTTAAAACTGTTATTAACATGGAAATGGACAAATGTGGAAAATGCATGTTTATTTAAAGCGTTCATCATGTCAAAAATGACAACAACTATCCAGAATATTCTCCAAAAACACCTCATAAGTACAGCAGAAATACAGCATGTGCAAACAACAAGCAACCACTTTAGCAATATCACAACAGGTGTTTTCTTACCAGCTGTTATACCAGTTCCATCTCTCACGTCCCTTTTCAATGTGAGTTCCAGTAGTAAATAGTCCAGTTTGTTTTCTAGGGAGCAGACATTCGCGAAAAGAACTGATGAAAGTGGTGTTTGCCGATTAGCCTTTGGCTTAGGTTTTACTCCTCTTTGATAGCTGCGCTTCTGCCTCTCTGTCAGCCTCTTCACTCCAGCGTTCAGGTTGTGATTGTGTGGTCCATATGTCCACATAGTATGACAGCGATACTCCAGTAAATTGATTTCAACACCCAGAATTAAGTAAAATGAGGAGTTTGTACCATGAATTGAGCTTCCTGCATTTCTGTTTTGAGTTGTGCCATGACTGTCTGACAGAAACAGTACTCACATTTTGAAAACTCTGCTTAAGTTGATTGCAATCAGTGGGGTGTTGGATTAATTGCTATTAACTTGATTAATGCACCCACCAATGGCATAGTTTTAAAGCACTGATGCTTTATGAAATTATTGCAATAGTATGAAGTACTCTAGTTTTTGCTTATTGCTTCACCGCTCTGTGTCATCTAGTTGTGACTCTTTAAAGAAACTATTGTTAATAAAATTTACTGATTATTCAAAACTTCAATCGCAAAAAATAATCAAACTATATTAAAAAACTATACATTATGTATTCATTTTAAGAATATCTCTGCTTTTTCTACATTGCTTTTTACCCCGATTATCATTTTACCTGTGTAAATGCAGTGTCAGTAGGGAACAAATTATGGCCCTGGCAACCGTGAAAAAAAAAAATAATGAAAATGAGAACTCCTAGAGCTTTGAAGCCTATGCTAACATCCTATTTTCTGGTGGTTGCTTTGATTATAAATGTCACCTCACATGAACAAGGATCTGAGTTTGATGTTTCTGGTTGACAAAGCACCTTTTGAGTAGAGTTCACATGTGTGACTGTGTAAGTTTACTTCTGTTTTCTAATGAATGGGCTTATGCTCTGTCTGGGATCCCACCTGCCTCTCACTTTGTGAAAGTTGGGACAGAAACCAGTACACAGCTAGACAGAAGTAATGCAAACTTCAAGCTATGAAAAAATGTTTACAGCGTAAATGATAACAACAGCACCCTCTACCTCTTCCAGCTGTTATGCAGCAGGAACATGATTGTGAGTAAGCGAGACCAAAGCAGATTTTGTACCAGTTTGTGAACATATTTTTTTCTGCTTAAAATTTGCCATTTCTAATTGGTTTTACATGTGTGTTGGGGCAATCTTGAGTAGCAAATCAAAGAATTCAAATTCTGGCAGTTTTTGTGCATCTTATTTTAATAGCCCAGATTATTACTACTTACAGTGGTGTGAAAAAGTGTTTGCACCCTTCCTGATGTCTCATCGTTTTTGTATGTTTGTCACACTTAAATGTTTCAGGTCATCAAACAAATTTAACTAGAAAAGCACTCGGAGAGCGCAGACCTCCGCCAAGTGCCACAGTTCCCCCCATACAGTGTTTGTATGTACGTTTTCAGATTCCTTGACCATGAAAACATATGACTAGCAATTGGATTCACAATGATAGGATTAGTGGTTCAGTAGTTATTGACGAAAATGGGATTTTCCGTAATGGCGGTTTAGCGCCACAGTTCCCCCCATACAGTGTTTGTGTGTACGTTTTCAGATTCCTTGACCATGAAAACATATGACTAGCAATTGGATTCACAATGATAGGATTAGTGGTTCAGTAGTAATGTGGGAATGTGCAAATGATGAGACAGATTTCTCTCAAGTCAGCTTTATTCACATTCGCCAACATCTCAAAGAAGAAAGAGGACATCACAGGAAACTCTCGTCCTTAAATACCAGGACTCTCACAGTTCACAAGTCAAATTGCATCACCAGTCACATTGCATTATAATCGCAAGAAAGAGGACATCACAGGAAACTCTCATCCTTAAATACCTGGACTCTCACGGTTCACAAGTCAAATTGCATCACCAGTCACATTGCATTATAATCGCCAGTAACAATGCATCTCCTCTTTAATCCTCTCATATCACCCCCACAGTCTCAGGCCCTGCATACCAAAGCTAACACCTTCACAGCTTCCTGTTATCTCCAAGGAAGCTCTGTCTTTGTTCTTATCTAAAATGTAAGGCCTTACATCAGTCACAAAGTAGGTCACATATGTGAGGCCACAGTAAAAGCATTACCTCCTTAGCAGAGGTAATAAACTCAAGTGTTGCTGTTGTGTCCATTTCCTCCATCTCCAAACTCCCAGGCTGCGGGCGTTGCAATTCATCGCACAACCGCGTACAACCCACAGGCCAATGGATTATGCAAGCGTTTTCATAGATCACTGAAAGCAGCACTCAGGGCTTCACTGACGGATGCAAATTGGGTAGACAGGTTGCAGTGGGTTTTATTGGGGTTGCGCTCCGCAGCAAAAGAGGATTTGGAAGCTTCCCCGGCAGAGAGCTTGTTTTTGCGCAGCCACTATGGCTGCCCGGGGAATTTCTGCCAAATAATCCCGCGCCGGACAGCTGCCCGTCTCAGCTTTTGCAGCGTAGCGCAAACACAGGCACGCTGCCGGGCCCTGCCCACCACAGTTTTCCACGTGCTTTTGTGCCTAAAACTTTGAAGAACGCGGAGTTCGTGTTCGTCAGACACGACGACCAGCGCCCTCCATTGCGCCTGCACACATGTTGAAAATGGCCCTATCTCACAATGTTAAAGAATCCTTTAAAAAATTCCTGGATCCAGATGGTGATCCGGATCATCCCCAAAATTTAATCAGTTCTTCCTTGTACCATTTCCAACAACGCCTGAAAGTTTCATGGAAATCCGTCCAAAACTTATTGAGTTACCTTGCTAACCAACAGACAGACAGACAGACAGACAGACAGACAGAGAGACAGACAAACCCCGGCAAAAACATAACCTCCTGGCCAGTGGCCTGGCGGAGGTAAATATTAGACAAAGATAACACAAATAAACAAAAATGCAGTTTTTAAATGAAGGTGTTTATTATTAAGGGGGAAAAATCCATTCCTACATGGTTCTGTGTGGAAAAAGTGATTGCCCCCTAAACCTAATAACTGGTTGGGCCACCCTTAGCAGCAACAACTGCAATCAAGCGTTTGCAATAACTGGCAATGAGTCTTTAACAGCGCCGTGGAGGAATTTTGGCCCACTCATCTTTGCAGAATTATTGTAATTCAGCTACATTGGAGGGTTTTTGAGCATGAACCGCCTTTATAAGGTCATGCTACAGCGTCTCAATCGGATTCAGGTCAGGACTTTGATTAGGCCACTCCAAAGTCTTCATTTTGTTTTTCTTAAGCCATTCAGAGGTGGACTTGCTGGTGTGTTTTGGATCATTGTCCTGCTGCAGAACCCAAGTGCGCTTCAGCTTGAGGTCGCGAACAGATGGCCGGACATTCTTCTTCAGGATTTTTTGGTAGACAGCAGAATTCATGGTTCCATTTACCACAGCAAGTTTTCCAGGTCCTGAAGCAGCAAAACAGCCCCAGACCATCACACTACCACCACCATATTTTACTGTTGGTATTATGTTCCTTTTCTGAAATGCTGTTACTTTTACGCCAGATGTAATGTGACACACACCTTTCAAAAAGTTAAACTTTCCTTTGTCAGTCCACAGAGTATTTTCCCAAATGTCTTGGGGATCATCAAGATGTTTTCTGGCAAAACTGAGACAAGCCTTTATGTTCTTTTTGCTCAGCAGTTGTTGTCATCTTGGAACTCTGCCATGCAGGCCATTTTTGCCCAGTCTCTTTGTTATGGTGGAGTCATGAACACTGACCTTAACTGAGGCAAGTGAGGCCAGTAGTTCTTTGGATGTTGTTTCACTCTTAGGGTAATTTTGATCAGCTGGCCACTCCTGGGAAGGTTCACCACTGTTCCATGTTTTTGCCATTTGTGGATAATGGCTCTCACTGTGATTCACTGGAGTCCCAAAGCTTTATAAATGGTAGAAAAGTGAACTCACTTTCCAAAGATGTGATAAACCACAGTTAATTTATGTTTTAACGGGGGCAATCACTTTTTCACACAGGGCCATGTAGGTTTGGATTTTTTTTTACCCTTAATAATAAACACCTTCATTTAAAAACTGCATTTTGTATTTACTTGTGTTATCTTTGTATAATATTTAAATTTGTTTGATGATCTGAAACATTAAAGTGTGAAATACAATAAAATGAGAAATCAGGAAGGGGCAAACACTTTTTCACACCACTGTATATATTGTTTTCTTCTTCTGCATTTCCCAATGTATATTTTGATACATAAAATAAATTGAATGAATTATAATGTCACATAACTCAACTGGTTAATGGTCTGTTCATCTGATATGATGCACTAGAGTAGTATGTTTTAGTTGGCGTTTATGTTTTGTTTTTTTTGTCAGATGTGAGTAATTTTGAAAATTGGTTATTGGTCTGTTTGGTCTAAGTGCATGTGAATGAGTATGCAGGATGGACATGTAGCACTGATCTTACCCCAAAGACATTTCAAGTGGATAAAATATTACTGGTGGGCCATAGTTTCTTTTAGAGTCCTATCTCCTTTTAAATTTTAAACAAGGACAACCATTAGCTCTGTTGCTGTTTCAGTACCTTGCCACTGATGCACATTATGGAAACAAGTATACCAATATACTGTAAAATAGTTGCTGATAAGACTTTAATTAGGTAGATGATTTAGATTAATTTGCATAAGTATATATATGCTTAGTGTGTTTGGATTTCATTCTGACTATATGCTGATCAACTATACTTTTACCTAAGAGTTTTAAGTTTGTACATAGTGCATAATGCATTTGACATTGTTTTTTCATTGTGTACTTTTTAAATAATTGATTAAAAATGTTAAATTGTCAGTGGTCCAGTTCAGAGGTTTAAAGCATGCAGCTCTAGAGCTACATGCAGCTCTTTTAGGCTGCAGTGGCTCAGGAGGAATCCTGCTCTCCCCAATCGTCCTGCCGTTGTGTCCCTGGGCAAGACACTTTACCCACCTTGCCTCCAGTGTCCATGACACTGGGTATGAATGTGTATAAATGTTCGATAGTGGTCAGAGAGGCCGTTGGGGTGGACTGGCAGCAATGTTTCTGTCAGTTTGCCCTAGAGCAACTGTGGCTACAGAGCCACTATCAGTGTCTGTCTGGAGTGAATGACGACTGTATCCATGGTAGAGCGTCTTTGAGTGTCTATGAAAAGCCGCTATATAAATCCAATCCATTATTATTATTTTGCCTAAAACTAGTGGCTAGTATGGCTGTGGAAAAAAAAGCTTTAAGAGAATGTTATGTAATTTTCTTTGTCTTCTTAAATTTTCTATGTAAGTATACCTTACATATATGCAGTTGAAACCAGAAGTTTACATACACTGTGAAAAAAGACATAACATTTTTTTCTGACTTTCTGACATTAAATCAGACTAAACTGTTCCTGTTTTAGGTTAGTTAGGATTACCAAAATTATTTCGATTTGCTAAATTATTTTTCTATTTGCTAAATATTTTTTAGATAATTTTTTACTACTTTCTTCAATATCACAAGTTTACATACATTTCCTTAGTATTTGGTAGCATTGCCACTGTATGACTTGGGTCAAACCAGCTTTTCACAATAGTTTTCTGGAATCTTGGCCCATTCCTTATGACAGAACTGGTGTAACTGAGTCAGGTTTGTAGGCTGCCTTGCTCTTTTTAGCTCTTCCCACAAATTTTCTATGGGATTGAGATCAGGGATTTATGATGGGGTTTATTTCAGGGATTTTTTTTTTTTTTTGCTGGTCATTAACATTTGTTTGTTCTCTCCCATAGATTGAGTCCCGATTGTGCTGTTTGCTCTCTACATGTCTGTTCTTTTCATCTTCTCTATCCCCTCACCCCCCCAGCCAGTCGCAGCAGATGACTGCCCCTCCCTGAGCCTGGTTCTGCTGGAGGTTTCTTCCTGTTAAAAGGGAGTTTTTCCTCTCCACCGTCGCCAAGTGCTTGCTCACAGGGGAGCGCCTGATTGCTGGGGTCTTTCTGCAACTGTGGGGGTTCCCCCTACAGTTGATAGTGCTATGAGATGACTGTTGTTGTGAAATGGTGCTATATAAATAAAGTTGAATTGAATTGAATTGAACATGATGCTGCCATCCCCGTACTTCACAGTTGGGATGGTGTTATCAAGCTTGCAAGCTTCCCCCTTTTTCTTCCAAATGTAACAATGGCCATTGTGGGCAAACAGCTCAATTTTAGTTCCATCAGACCACAGGACATGTCTCCAAAAATTAAGGTCTTTGTCTCTGTGAGCATTTGCAAACTGTAATCTGACTTTTTCATGTTGCATTTGGAGTAATGGCTTCTTCTTCACTGAGTGGCTTTTCAGTCCATATTGGTACAGGACTCGTTTCACTGGGGATAATGACACTTTTTTACCAGTTTCAGCCAGCATCTTCACAAGGTCTTTTGATTTTGTTCTGGGGTTCATATGCACATTTCTCACCAAAACACGTTCATCTCTGGGACACAGTACACATCTCCTTCCTGAACAGTATGATGGCTGAACATTCTCACGGTGTTTATACTTGCATGTACGTATATGGAAATTGTACCCAAAGATGAACCAGGCCTGTGGAGGTCCACAATTCTCTTCCTGATATTATGTAAACTTCTGACTTTCAAGAAAGTAATAAAAAATTCTCTAAAAATATATTTAGCAAATATACAATTTATCTAGCAAACAGAAATTATTTTGGTAATCCTAAATGACATAAAACAGGAAAAATTTTGTCTGATTTAATGTCAGGTAGTGAGGAAAACAGGGTTATGTGTATTTGAATATATTGCATGTAAACTTCTGGTTTCAACCATATATAAATGTCTAATCCACAGTTGTTTAAATTTTGTGAGAATTTTATGAGGAAATTTACACATTTGAGAGAAACAAGTTCTTTGAAAATATTTCATTTTATATTTGTGACATTTAACTTACAGATTTACAAGTAAATAATTGCAACTTTATTATATTAAAGCAGTCCAAAAATAATAATTTAGTAGTAGTAGCAGTAATTTATAGTATTAACCTTGAAAATTATTAGATGAAAGTTTCAAATTTACAAAGAAAAATGTGTAAATTTAAGATTTGAAAAAATATATAAACAAGAAAAAAATTCGACAAAATTGAACAGAAAGTTAAATTGTTAAGTTTTAATCTCAGAGATTTGAGAGTTACTTAAAGTATTCACAATGGTGGTATGATTTTTTTTCTAGATCATTACAACCATTCCTTTTAAAATTTCCAATCAGTTTATATATGTATTTTTAACCTCCCATATATATACAGTAGCTCACAAAAGTGAGTATGTAGGTAACTCGAAATGAAGAGACTGAATGATTTTTCAGTATTGGTTTATTCCATCTCAAGTCCTACAGCTCCTCTCTCAGTCAGGGAATGAAGAGGGCGAGCTGAGGTAAACCACATACCTTTATACTGTTACATCAGACACAAATCACATTCACATCAAACACAGAATTCCATTCATATCTAATCCTCCTATTGTCCTCTCGGCTTCTCTGTCTGACCCTAGGAGTCAGACAGTCTCTTCAGGTCCACTCTCAGATCTTCTCACTTCTTCTCTAGTCCGCAGGGGGTCCAGACTCAATGTCCGTTTGAGGCGTGATGTCAATACACACTGCGAGTTCAAAGTTCCCTCATGTCTGGGTCTCTGCAAAGGAATATGTGAGCTACATAATGTTACGCCACATCACTCCCCCCGAAACACCCAAGAACGGACATACACCAACCTTAAGTCAATAATGGACAGTCATACACACTATGTCAAGAATGGACACACACACACCGACTTCATGCCCATAATGGGCAGTCATACACATTACACCCTTACATCACCCCCCCCCCCCTTTGCAGGATCTACAGCACAATTTACACGGGTTGATCAAAATACACATCACTCTGCCCGTTGCTTAGGTTTCAATCTCCTCCCGAATCTGCTGAACGCAGGCTTCACAGCCTGTGTTGTGCCGTCCTGCGGTGCGCCTGTGGAATGAGGGGGAGAAGGGTTATTTACCCCCTGCTGGGGAACTAGGGGCTGTCCTTTGGGAGGCCTGCCGCGTCGAGGCGCCCCTGCCGGCCGTACAGGTTCGTCACGTAACACAAAAGCAGGCTTTAATCTGTCAACACTGATTGTCTCTTTCCTGCCCCCCAAGTCCAGTACAAAATATTTCTCCCCGGTTTCCAGCACTCGGAACGGACCATCGTAAGGTGGGCGGAGGCTGTGACGCTGGGCGTCGTGCCTGACAAAAACAAACTCTGCATTTTGCAAAGCCTTGGGAACAAAAACCCGTGGAAAAGTGTGATGAGCGGGGCCCGGGAGCATTTCTGCCCCCATGCCGCGTAGAGGTCCCCGCACCGGGGGGCGCTCGGGTGCTGCATGGGCTGGCAGGAATTCTCCTGGCAGCCTGAGAGGTTGAGTAAACACTAATTCAGCAGGTGAGGCATCTAAATCCTCCTTGGGTGCCGAACGCAACCCCAATAAAACCCATGGTAGTTTGTTTACCCAATTTGTATCCGTGGGCAACGCTCTGAGGGCTGCCTTCAACGACCTGTGAAAACGCTCGCATAAACCGTTGGCCTGTGGGTGATAAGCGGTGGTGCGATGGGCTGTTGCCCCTAAGCCGCTGGCCATGGCTGACCATAGCTCTGAAACGAACTGCGGACCCCTATCGGACGTAATGTCCGACGGGACTCCGAATCGCGCTACCCAGGCTGTTAAAAAAACGCGAGTTACCTCTGCTGCTGTGGTAGACTGCAATGGGACCACTTCCGGCCAACGCGTGGTCCAGTCCACCATTGTCAGGAGATGTGTGAACCCCTGCGAGGGCGGCAGGGGTCCCACTAGATCTACGTGCACATGATCAAACCTCTTAGCCGGGATGTGGAAAGGTTCTAAAGGGGCTTTTATGTGTCTGTGAGCTTTGGCCCGCTGGCAGGACATGCAGGCTCTTGCCCACTCCTTCACGTGCTTGCGCAGGCTCGGCCAAACAAACTTCTCTGCTACCATTTTCACCGAAGCACGTACCCCCGGGTGTGCTAGGGAGTGCACCGCGTCAAAAACACGACGGCGCCACGTGGCCGGTACCACTGGGCGAGGTCGCCCAGTGGATACATCGCAAATAAGCAGGGGTGAACTGGTTTGCAAACTTACGTTCTCCAGCCTTAACCCTGTTGGTCCAGACAGGAGCGCGCGCACGTCTGTGTCCTCGCCCTGCTCTGCTGCCATGGCCGCGTAATCTATCCCTACGTGCACCGGAGCCGCGTGCGCGTCTGCGCTGTTACCGCGCTCTGCGTCTGCGGCGCTACAGCCCCCATCCGCGCGGACAGGCGCTGTTACCGCTCGCGAGAGGCAGTCCGCCACCACATTAAATTTACCGGCTACGTGCTGTATATCGGTGGTGAATTCTGAAATTGCGGCCAGCTGCCTCTGCTGTCGGCCTGACCATGGTTCAGAGACTTTGGACATCGCAAAGGTTAATGGTTTGTGGTCGACAAACGCGGTGAAACGCCGCCCTTCCAACCAGAACTGGAAATGGCGAATGGCCAGGTGGAGCGCTAGCAGTTCCCTGTCAAACGCGCTATATTTTCGCTCAGCATCGCGTAGGGATCTGCTAAAAAAAGCGAGTGGTTGCCAAGCCCCGGTGACTTGCTGTTCTACCACGGCTCCTATGGCCACATCTGACGCGTCTGTGGTTAGCGCTATTCGGGCTGCCGGGTCTGGGTGAGCCAGCAGTGCTGCGTTCACTAGTGCTTTCTTAACCTCAGTGAATGCGCGCTCCCGCTCCGGGGACCACTCAATCGCATTGGAGGGCTTCTGTTTTTTTAGTGCGACATACAACGGTTGCATGAGCTGCGCCGCGTGGGGTATGAAACGGTTGTAAAAGTTTACCATACCTAAAAATTCCTGCAACGCTTTTACCGTTTGTGGCTGGGGAAACTCAGCCACTGCGCGTACTTTGGAGGGCAGCGGAACTGCACCCTCTGGGGAGATGCAGTGCCCTAAAAAATCGATCTGTGCTGCGCCGAAATGGCACTTGGCTGGGTTGATTATCAACCCGTGCGCTCCCAACCTCTGAAAAACAGTTCTGAGGTGACTTTCGTGTTCCTCCTCAGATGCGCTGGCGACTAAAATATCATCTAAGTAGACAAAAACAAAAGGGAGGTCGCGCAAAACGGCATCCATCATGCGTTGGAAGGTTTGCGCAGCGCCTTTAAGGCCAAAAGGCATGCGTAAAAATTCAAAAAGCCCGAAAGGGGTTATTACCGCTGTCTTGGGAATGTCCTCTGGTCGGACCGGGACCTGATGATAACCGCGGACCAGGTCTATTTTAGAAAAAATTTGCGCCTTGGCCAAATGCACCGAAAAATCTTGGATATGCGGAATTGGGTAGCGGTCCTGCGCTGTGGCATTGTTTAACCTGCGATAATCACCGCACGGTCTCCACGAGCCGTCCGCCTTAGGGACCATGTGGAGGGGGGAAGCCCAAGCGGACTTCGAGCGGCGAATTATGCCCAACCTTTCCAGGTTGGCGAACTCCTCACGCGCAATAGAGAGCTTAGCTGCATCCAAGCTCCGAGCCTTCGCAAAAACCGGTGGGCCACTTGTGGTTATAAAGTGCTCCACCCCGTGCTTCGCCACCTTAGCTGAAAACGTGGGAACTGTGAGTGCTGGGAACTGGTTTAGGAGAGTGTGGAACTTACCTCCTGCTGTGGCGGCGTTGGCCTGTACTGACGGCGGGGACACTCGCGCTGCACAGGGAATAGAACAAAAAGAGAGTGCATTAACCAGGCGTCTATTAGCCAGATCTACCAACAACCATGTGAGCACAAAAAGTCGGCGCCCAACATGTTGAAACTCACCGCCGCTACTATGAAGGTCCATTCATAGCTGCGGCCGTGCAAGGACAGGCGCAGAGTTCTTTCGCCAAACGTCTTGATCAACGAGCCATTTGCGGCTGTTGCTCCATCTCCGTGGGGACCGGCCGCCCGGTCCGCGTAGGTTGCGGTGATGAAACTCCTCTGTGCTCCGGTGTCAACGAGGAATTGCCGTCTGGAGCTCGCGTCCGTCAGGTAGAGCAGCTTGTTCCGTTCGCCGAGGGTCGAAGCTGCTAACAACCTCCGGCTCTTGTGTTTCCCTGCTTCCTGAAGTTGCATGGCGGGACGCATCTGTGAGCCTTGTGCGCGAACCGTCGATGGTAGAAGCACATCTCGTCCTCTCCTCTGCTCCGGGACCGCGCTGCCGCTGTTGTCGCTGGGGTCGGCTCTGCTGCCACCGGTTCTCCGTCGCCCTGGGCTGCCGTGCCGAGGTCTGCTGCTGCCGCTGCTGTCTCCTGCTCACCGCATGCGTCCAGGAGCCGCTCCGCTTCCAAAGCCAGCGCGCGGAAGTCCTGTTGGTCCACACACCTCATGCTGGACAGGGAGCCTCTCATGTGTGCTGGAAGGGTCTTCAAAAAGATGTGCTTAAATAAAAACGCATCGTTGTCTGCCCCGATCATCTGCAGCATGTCCTCCATGAGGACGGTCGGCCTGCGTCCTCCTCTGTTGCGCAGGTCCAGGAGTGTTCTGGCCCTCACCTTGGCTGATGGCACAAAGCTCCGAATGAGGGCGGCTTTCAGGGCGTCGTATTTGCCAGCAGCGGGCGGCTGCTGTACCAGGCTCCGCACCACATCGGGCTGTGCGGCTGTCGAGTCTTGCGATGGCATTGTGGAACTTAACGTCATCCTCTGATACCCTGTTAAGCACGAACCGTGATTCCACGTGTTGGAACCATGAGTGCGGGCCCTCTTGCCAGAACTCGGGGAGTCTAATGGAGTTTACGCCGGTGCGGGCGGTCTCCGGTGAATCAGGTTCGGAGTCGGAGAGACGACCTCCAAGCCTTTCCATATTTCTCACGTGTGGGTCACCAATGTAGGTAACTCAAAATGAAGAGACTGAATGATTTTTCAGTATTGGTTTATTCCATCTCAAGTCCTACAGCTCCTCTCTCAGTCAGGGAATGAAGAAGGCGAGCTGAGGTAAACCACATACCTTTATACTGTTACATCAGACACAAATCACATTCACATCAAACACAGAATTCCATTCATATCTAATCCTCCTATTGTCCTCTCGGCTTCTCTGTCTGACCCTAGGAGTCAGACAGTCTCTTCAGGTCCACTCTCAGATCTTCTCACTTCTTCTCTAGTCCACAGGGGGTCCAGACTCAATGTCCGTTTGAGGCGTGATGTCAATACACACTGCGAGCTCAAAGTTCCCTCATGTCTGGGTCTTTGCCAAGGAATATGTGAGCTACATAATGTTATGCCACAAGTACACCCCTCACATTTTTGTAAATAGTTTATTATATCTTTTCATGGGACAACACTGAAGATATGACACTTTGATACAATTTAAAGTAGTCAGTGTACAGCTTGAATAACAGTGTAAATTTGCTGATCCCTCAAAATAACTCAACACACAGCCATTAATGTCTAAACTGCTGGCAACAAAAGTGAGTACATCCCTAAGTGAAAATGTCCAAGTTGTTCCCAATTAGCCATTTTCCCTCCCCGGTGTCATGTGACTCGTTAGTACATGTACAATAATATTACTAGTAAGAAAATGGTAGCAATTTGTGGAGATTTCAATATTGACTTACTGAATCCTCATCAACAAAATGTAGTTACAGAGTTCATGAACTCTATGTACAGCATGAGTCTATATCCCACAATAACACATCCCAGTAGAATCACAGTTCACTCTGCTACACTTATTGACAACCTGTTTGTCAATGTTTTCGATAAGAAAATAGAAAGTGGATTATTGATAAATGATATAAGTGACCACTTGCCAACCTTTGCACTTATCCATGGCCACACGGGGCCCAACGCAGAAAAAACTTCAAAATCGTTCAGACACAAATCACCAAATGCAATCAGTTCTCTTAAAGAGGACTTGCTGAAGCAAGACTGGACAGAAGTCTATGTATCAGATGTAAATGAAGCCTATGACACATTTATAAACATTGTAACCACTCTTTATGAAAAAAACTGCCCATTAGTAATAAAAAAGCTTAAACACAAATTTGCTAATAAGCCATGGTTAACCAAAGGACTACAAAAGGCGTGTAAAAAGAAAAATTCATTATATAAAGCTTTCCTAAAGAAAAGAACAAAAGAAGCAGAGCAGCGGTATAAAACATACAAAAATAAGTTAACATATATAATAAGATGTAGTAAAAGAGACTATTACAGTAAAGAACTGGAGAAAAACAGAGACAATATTAAAAATACATGGACAATACTCAACAGTATCCTTGGAAATAAAAGCAGAAATACAAGCTACCCAACTAATATTCCAAAAAATAATAAAACGACTCAGAGTGTGAATATCGCTTCACCTGCAGATGAATTTAATAATTTTTTTGTTAACATTGGACCTAAACTGGCCCGAGAAATACCCACTACGGTGCCAACAGGTGATACAATATGCAATAACACTGCTGTAAAAGACTCCATCTTCATAAAGAACACAGACGAAAGAGAGGTCATTGAAATTGTTAAATCGTTCAAAAGTAAAACATCTACTGACTGTGATGGTATCGACATGCTACTAGTCAAAACTGTTATCGAATGCATAGTAAAACCACTGACGTATATCTGCAACCTGTCTCTCCAATCAGGTATATTTCCCAATGCAATGAAAATAGCTAAAGTAATTCCAATATACAAGACGGGCGATAGAGGGGAACTCTCAAACTATAGACCAATTTCACTATTACCACAATTTTCCAAGATACTTGAAAAAATATTCTATGAGAGAATTGACAACTTCATACTGAAGAATGATTTATTATGTGAGCAGCAATATGGGTTCAGACACAAGAGGACAACTGCATATGCCCTAATGGAATTTACAGAAAAAATATCAACAGCCATTGAAAATAAAGATTATTCAGTTGGAGTATTCCTAGATCTTAAAAAAGCATTTGATACAGTAGATCATAATTTATTATTAAAGAAACTACAAAATTCTGGTATTAGAGGTGTAGCACTGTCCTGGTTAAGTAGTTACTTAAAGAACAGATATCAGTATGTATGTGTTAGCAACAAAAACTCAGAGTTGCTGAAGGTCACCTGTGGAGTCCCACAGGGTTCAGTTTTGGGACCATTATTATTCAATATGTATATAAACGATATATGTAAAGTTTCAGAAAAAATGGACTTAATATTGTTTAAAGGAATTAGGAAAGCTTAAACTGTGGTTTGATTCAAACAAATTAACGCTCAATTTAAGTAAGACAAAATTTATAGTCTTTAACAACCATCACAACAATCCAGTACCCAAACTCAGTGTAAATGGTGTAGAGATTGAAAGGGTATCTGAAACCAAATTCCTTGGAGTAATAATTGATAACAAACTGTGTTGGAAGTCACATATTAATTATATTAAAGGTAAAGTCTCCAAATCAATTGCAATATTACACAGAGTGAAATATTTGCTGAATCAACCCACACTATACACCTTGTATCATTCATTAATACTCCCATACATGACATATTGTAATGAAGTATGGGGAAATACATATAAAACAAACATATATCCAGTCTTTATGCTTCAAAAGAGAGCTATTAGAATAATAAACAAAGCAGCTTACAGGGAACCAACAAACCCACTTTTTCTTAAACAAAAAACTCTCAAGTTGAAAGATCTGGTTGACTTTAAAACCGCAATAATAATGTTCAAAGTGAAGAATTTATCACTGCCTGCAAATATCCAAAAGTTGTTCCAAACAAGGGAGAAACAATATCACTTCAGAGAAACATGTATATTTCAAAAGCCTACAGTGAGAACAACCACCAAGCAACACTGTATTTCAGTGCAAGGAGTCAGATTATGGAACGATTTTGGACCTGAATTAAAATCATGTACAACGCTTGGACAATTTAAACAAAAACTAAAGGAAGAAATACTCCAAACATATTTACAAGACGACATGTAAACTCACATAAGGATTGACATTTCCAGCCTGTGTTGTGTTGTAGCTTAGTTTTTTTTTTTTTTCTCTCTGTGACATTCTGTCTTAGATTTGTCTCGAATAGTAACTGCTTAACTTAGCTTAGCTTAGTTTTTTTTTTTTTTTTTTTTTTTTTTCTCTCAGTCACACTTTGTCTTAGCTTTGTTCTAAATTGTAATCACTCCTGTCTTGTTTACTCTTTTTTCTTTGAATTCTTGGATGGAATATGGGTGGGCAATATAAGCTGCGGCTTCAGCCATCACCCATTTCGGATAACTCACGTGGAATTGTTTAGTAGAAGGAGTCTTTGTCTAATTTGACCTTGTTGTTATATTATACAGTTTCTTCAACCTGTACTGTATTATCCGAAATAAATTCATTCATTCATTCATTCATTAGTGTTACAAGGTCTCAGGTGTGAATGGGGAGCAGGTGTGTTAAATTTGGTTTTATCGCTCTCAAACTCTCTCATGCTGGTCACTGGAAGTTCAACATGGTACCTCATGGCAAAGAACTCTCTGAGGATCTGAAAAAAAGAATTGTTGCTCTACATAAAGATGGCCTAGGCTATAAGAAGATTGCCAAAACCCTGAAACTGAGCTGCAGTATGGTGGCCAAGCCCATACAGCGGTTTAACAGGACAGGTTCCACTCAGAACAGGCCTCGCTATGGTCGACCAAAGAAGCTGAGTGCACATGCTCAGCATCATATCGAGAGGTTGCCTTTTGAAAATAGACGTATGAGTGCTGCCAGCATTGCTGCAGAGGTTGAAGGGGCGAGGGATTAGCCTGTTAGTGCTCAGACCATACACAGCACACTGCATCAAATTGGTCTGCATTGGCTGTCGTCCCAGAAGGAAGCCCCTTTTAAAGATGATGCACAAGAAAGCCCGCAAACAGTTTGCTGAAGACAAACAGACTAAGAACATGGATTACTGGAACCATGTCCTGGGGTCTGATGAGACCAACATAAACTTATTTGGTTCAGATGGTGTCAAGCGTGTGTGGTGGCAACCAGGTGGGAAGTACAAAGACAAGTGTGTCTTGCCTCCAGTCAAGCATGGTGGTGGGAGTGTCCTGGTTTGGGGCTGCATGAATGCTGTCGGCACTGGGGAGCTACAGTTCACTGAGGGAGCCATGAATGCCAACATGTACTGTGACATACTGAAGCAGAGCATGATCCCCTTCCTTCGGAAACTGGGCCGCAGGAGAGTATTCCAACATAACAACCCCATACACACCTCTAACACGACCACTCCCTTACTAAAGAAACTGAGGATAAAGGTGATGGACTGGCCAAGCATGTCTCCAGACCTGAATCCTACTGAGCATCTGTGGGGCATCCTCAAATGGAAGGTGGAGGAGCACAAGGTCTCTAACATTTACCGGGTCCGTGATGTCATCATGGAGGAGTGGAAGAGGATTCCAGTGGCAACCTGTGAAGCTCTAGTGATTTCCATCCCCAAGAGAATAAAGGCAGTGCTGAAAAATAATGGTGGTCACATAAAATATTGACACTTGGGGCACAGTTTGGACAATTTCACTTAGGATTGTACTCATTTTTGTTGCCAGCGGTTTAGACATTAATGGCTGTACGTTGAGTTATTTTGAGGGGACAGCAAATTTACACTGTTATTCAAACTGTACACTGACTACATTGTATATATACTGTATATTATACACAATTACATTGTGTATATATACTGTGTGTGTGTGTGTGTGTGTGTGTGTGTGTGTGTGTGTGTGTGTGTGTAGTGGTGTGAAAAAGTGTTCGCCCGCTTCCTGATTTCTCTCTTTTTTTTTTTGTATGTTTGTCACACTTAAATGTTTCAGATCATCAGACAAATTTAAATATTAGACAAAGATAACACAAGTAAACACAAAATGCAGTTTCTAAATTAAAGTGTTTATTATTAAGGGTAAAAAATCCAAACCTACATGGCTCTGTGTGAAACAGTGATTTTGCACCCCCCCACAAAAAAAACAAAATAAAAAAAAACCCAAACATAAATTAACTGTGGTTTATCACATCTGGAAAGCTGAGTTCAATTTCTCTAACCACACCCAGGCCTGATTACTGCCACACCTGTTCTCAATCACGAAATCACTTAAATAGGACCTGCCTGACAAAGTGAAGCAGACCAAACGATCCTCAAAAGCTAGACATTATGCTGTGGTCCAAAGAAATTCAGGAACAAATGAGAAACAAAGTAATTGAGATTTATCAGTCTGGAAAAGGTTATAAAGCTATTTCTAAAGCTTTGGGACTCCAGTGAACCACAGTAAGAGCCATTATCCACAAATGGCGAAAACATGGAACAGTGGTGAACCTTCCCAGGAGTGGCTGGCCAACCAAAATTACCCCAAGGGTGCAGCAACGACTCATCCAAGAGGTCATAAAATACCCCACAACAACAGCTAAAGAACTGCTAGCCTCAGTTGCTTCAGTTATGGTCAGTTTTCATGACTCCACCATGAGAAAGAGACTGGGCAAAAATGGCCTGCATGGTAGAGTTCCAAGACGAAAGCCACTGCTGAGCAAAAAGAACATAAAGGCTCATTTCAGTTTTGCCAGAAAACATCTTGATGATCCCCAAGACGTTTGGGAAAATACTCTGTGGACTGACGAGAAAAAGGTTGAACTTTTTGGAAGGTATGTGTCCCATTACATCCGGCGTAAAAGTAACACAGCATTTCAGAAAAGGAGCATCATACCACCAGTAAGATATGGTGGTGGTAGTGTGATGGTCTGGGGCTGTTTTGCTGCTTCAGGACCTGGAAAACTTGCTGTGTTATATGGAACCATGAATTCTGCTGTCTACCAAAAAATCCTGAAGGAGAATGTCCGGCCATCTGTTCATGACTGTTGCGTTTCCCGTGCGCTTTTACGTTGCGCATGGAGGATTGAGAAGGAAACCCAAGAGCAGGAGTATGTTGTCCATATTTTATTAAACAGAAAGTGATTAACAGTGCAAACACACAAACGAGCGAACATGTACAAGAGGAATCACTGGAATTATGCACCAGACGCCCCTCAACTCCAGGTGAGTATATTTGGAGAGCACCCAAAGCACTGCAGACCTAACTTCTAGCAGGGGGAAGCTAAGGAGAGGACCCAGGCGAAACTGGAAACGAAGGAAAACACTGCAATACTTACCGAGCTGGGAATAGAGCAGTCTGAGGCGATAATCCCAAGAAAAACAACAGAGGTTTTAAGCAGAAGACAATGCAGGTGGCTGTGCAATAATCCGGCAATCACTGCTGACCGGACAGAGCTCACATAGTCAGGACATAATGACCAGAGTGATTGCCGGTGTGAGTGTGCATGTGTGCAGGAAGGAATGGGTAGAGTGTTGGGCTGAGTGCATGCAGCTGTGGGTGTGTGGCCCTGAGCAGTGAGAGAGCAGACAATGACAGATTGGGATCACCTGTCAGTAGTAGACAGGAGAGGGAGGCGTGGCTGTCAGAAATAAATAACACAAAACCAAACACAGACTATGGAATAATTACAAATGACTCAAGGGATGATCAAAAGGCAAAGAGTAAATATGGAGCACCAAAAATACCAAAGAACATGGCTAAGCAATGAAACACAATATGGAACTCAAAAGGTAACATAAAACACAAATAACTAAGAAGCAGGAAAGAGCCATAAAGCCGGGCTCGGGATGGGCCCAAGCCCGGTTCATGATAGTGACCTCAAGCTAAAGTGCACTTGGGTTCTGCAGCAGGACAATGATGCAAAACATACCAGCAAGTCCACCTCTGAATGGCTTAAGAAAAACAAAATGAAGGCTTTGGAGTGGCCAAGTCAAAGTCCTGACCTGAATCCAATTGAGATGCTGTGGCATGACTTTAAAAAGGTGGTTCATGCTCGAAATATATATATATATATATATATATATATATATATATATATATATATATATATATATATATATACACTACCATTCAAAAGTTTGGGGTCACCCAGACAATTATTTTGTGTTTTCCATGAAAAGTCACACTTATTTACCACCATGAGTTGTAAAATGAATAGAAAATATAGTCAAGACATTGACAAGGTTAGAAATAATGATTTGTATTTGAAATAATAATTTTTTCCTTCAAACTTTGCTTTCGTCAAAGAATCTTCCATTTGCAGCAATTACAGCATTGCAGACCTAACATGATTGCATAAGGGTTTTCTAATCATCCATTAGTCTTCTGACGCAGTGAGCAAACACATTGTACCATTAGAACACTGGAGTGATAGTTGCTGGAAATGGGCCTCTATACACCTATGTAGATATTGCACCAAAAACCAGACATTTGCAGCAAGCCTTTATTAGTCCCACAACGGGGAAATTCCAGGACTGCAACAGCACAGGGATAGCAACACTCAGAGCAACAATCAGAAGGCAAGAAAAAAAAAAACAAAAACAAGCAAGCAAGAGCAGCTAATATACATATGTACATATTACTATAAAATATATATATACACACACACAGACACACAGTGCAGAGCATTGTAGCTGGATGGAATAAATATATGAATATGTAAACACACAGTGCGGAGCAATGTAGCTAGATGGAATAATATGTAGATATATAAACACACAGTGCGGAGCATTGTAGCTAGATGTAATAAATATATAGATATATAAACATAAACACACCCAGTGCGGAGCATTGTAGCTAGATGGAATAAATATGTAAATATATAAACACACACAGTGCAGAGTATTGTTGCTAGATGGGATGAAACAGCACAACCATCTACTTAGTTATCCTACATGGTATGATTATGTGCCCATACATATTCTCACTCTCCATAGCGACCGGTATTTCCTAGTTGTATGCCGGAGGGGACCATTGTGTAAGTCTATTGCATCTTTTGCATTCAAAAAACTATTAGTTTGTTATGTCTTTTTGCTATCTCTGCGAGCAGCCCTGCTTAGGTTGTACAGTCTGACAGCCGTTGGTAGGAAGGACCTGCGAAACCTCTCGGTTGTGCACCTGAGATGATGTAGTCTGCTGCTAAATGAGCTCCTCAGTGCATTCAGTATGTCCTGCATAGGGTGGAACTCGGACTCCAGCAGAGATGACAGTTTAGCCACCGTCCTTCTCTCTCCTATCTCCTCCACCGGATCAAGGCACTGCCCCAGGACAGAGCTAGCTTTCTTGATCAGTTTGTTCAGTCTCTTCCTATCGGCTGCAGTAATGCCACTGCCCCAGCACACCACACCAAAAGTGATGGCTGATGCCACCACCGTGTCATAGAATGTCTTCAGCAGCGCGCCTTGTACACCAAAAGACCTGAGTCTCCTCAGCAGGAACAGCCCGCGCTGTCCCTTCTTGTAGAGTACGTCAGTATTGTGTGACCAGTCTAGTTTATTGTTCAGATGAACACCCAGGTACTTATAGGCTGTCACCATCTCGATGTCTGTTCCCTGTATATTTACTGGTGCTGTGAGGGGTTGTCCTTGCCTGCGGCAGTCCACCACCAGCTCCTTAGTTTTTCTCGCGTTGATCTGGAGGCAGTTCCGATGGCACCAGTCCACGAAGTCCTGGTATAGAGTGTATTTGTGATTAGTTTAGTTATCTTCATTGAAAAAAAGTGCTTTTCTTTCAAAAATAAAGAAATTTGTAAGTGACCCCAAACTTTTGAACGGTAGTGTATATATATATATGGGGGATTCTTCAATTAGGGGCACTTTTGACGTTTAGAATTTGGAAAAAAAAAAGTTCTTTAATCTCTATTTTTTCTGTTTCAAAAGGTTTAGCAATTGGTCTGGAACACAAATCTGAGTGTAGCTTTGATATTACTTCATGATAATTTTGATATGATGATGCTTTTTTCAAATTTGCCACGGAAAAATGTCATTATCACAAAAACAATACACTGATTTTAATACAAAATGATTTGACAAGCAAAGGTTTTACAATCATTCCAGTAAGTACAAAACATGCTCTTTAAGAATCATGTTCTAAATATTTGTAAGTACATTTAATATACATTTTAACAACATCTTCTCTCTGACTTAATATATTGCCTTGTCTCAACAATGAAATATTGTGTACTAATCAGAATATTTGAATTGCAATGTATATTTTTTCATAAAATGCAAATTTAGACTTTTAAACATTACCACAATGATTGTGGTAAAACCCAAGTTAACAATAAAACAACATTTTCTATCAAAAAATGTATTGTGATGGTAATGACAACATGTTTTGGTAATGACATAAAAATTAACACTGGTGTTTTTTTGTTTTGTTTTTTTTACAACAAAGACAAAGAAAATACTGCTTTTTAAAAACACCACCTTTTGCACACTTAACCTTCCATTAAAATTAATCACTTGGTAAACTAACACAGCACTGCTTATGTAATAATCTGCTCTTCTGGGCGGCTGGCTTGTTTCTGACATAAAAAAGGATCAATGAAGAGAACTGGCATGCTCAGCTCAAATGTCCCATATGTTGAGTGCCAATCCAAAAATGATAAAATAGAAAATAAAGTTTTCAGCACTCTGAAATAAGTGTGCAGCATTTTAATTCATGCACAGCAACAGTGGTGTGACCCGTATTAAACAACAGTCAGGGACCTGCTGGGGATTGTCAACCAGCTTATACAAATCATTGGAACAATGTCATAAATAAAATACAAATACTAGTAAGAAATACAGTATAGTAAGAAAAATAGTATTTAAGTCATTAAAAAAAACATATATCACATTCTGTGACTGCAACAACCACAAAAGTAACTAATTGATTTTACACACTAGCAATAAGAAAATGCACTTAACAATATAAAAACTCATCATGTGCAGAACCTCAATAGCAGAATTAAAGTGTCTGCCTTTATTTTTAACACTTTTTTAAATCAACAGCATTCAAATATCACTTTGTAAAAAGGTATTTTGACAATTTAGAGTGTGCTACCAACATAAACCTTAGACACAAGTTTGTTTCATTCCCTGAGAGAGCACAACATCTTCCACACATTCTCTGGTAGCCTCATGTGCCTTTTTGTGACTGGCTGGGGCTCTGGGACTAGACCAAGCAGATCACATGGCTGATACCACAGAACATCATCTTTCATAGGCCAAAAGAAACGGTTCTTGCCAATGATGTTCATTGTTTTCACAAGGGTACAACCTTCTGCATCTACATCCTGAATGATGCCTGGATATACATCTTGGTCATATTGAACAGCACACCACTGTCTGATCAGTTGATCTGTGATCTCTGAAACAGGGACAAGTGTTGATGGCTGTGTGTCCATCTCAGGTGGCTGCAGATCCAGGGCTGATCCTTCCTGGCTTGTTGTTGGCTCATCTTGCTGAATGGCCACTGTCTGTGGGCCATAGCACTTGCACTCCTCTGGAGCTGAACAGAAACAGCTGAGTACTCGCCACTTGATGTGACCTGGATTGTTGGTGAAAATCTGTACAAAAATAAAAACAACTGGGTATTACTGAATATGCTACATTCACAGAATAAATAAAGACTAATTTAATAAATAAATATTATAATATAGTATATAAAATACTCCACCTGATGGATTTTCATTGTTCCATGAACTGTTTCCAGTTGATTTGGTAGCAAGGCATCCTTTGCTGAAAAATCTGCTTCAATGACATGGAAGAGCTTGATCTTTGATTGCTCCTTCGACAGGACATCGAAGAGGACTTCACCACTTGGTAGCTCTATTCCCACGGGCAACAATAGCATCTGCATTTTGTTTTATTGTTCCCGTTTTGATAACTGTGAGATGGCTTTCAATTTTCCTGTCTCTTTTCTTTTTTGTATCTCTCTTTTTCTCTTTCAAGATATTGCTGATATTTCTCAGGATCTTCCTTGATTTTGTCTCTGTATTTTTTTGACCGTTGAGCCGGTTTAGCTGGGGCCATACTGACATCTTCAAACAAAAATAATGTAAATTACAGTTGGTAATTGTTCAATTATGTAGAACAGTAAAGTAGTAAATAGTAAATTAAGCTAATATATGTGTTATTAGGAAATAAAAACATAAATTGTCATTACCATCACAGATCGTCATTACCATCACAGTCACTTTTGTGATGGTAATGACACGCGATGCTAATGACAATTTTCACTCTTTGCAGAAAATGTTGGCTAAGTTTTAGACTTGCTAAGCTGATTGGTTAGCTAGCATACAACGTACACTGTATATATCTAAATAAAGTGAAATTTTATATTAATGAATTAAAATACTCAAATAGTAACTTGTTTGGTAATGACACCTAATAAACATACTCTCAGATCAGGATGTATAAAACATCAAATTACTTACATATGTGGGCATCAAAACTCAGGCTTCTGCCTCATGTCTGGACGTGTTCCTCTGGAGCATCTAATTTGCGTGCAACAATTTAAGTAACTGTTTGTAAAAACTTTATTGCTCTCTAAAACGTTGAGCATGATGGTAATGACAGATGTATGAGGGACAGCGATATTTAGCTATAAATAAATAGTAAATTGAACAAATATAAAATATATGAATTTGAAAAATATCTTTTTAAGTTGTTATGAGGAAATGCAAAGTAAAGATTTAATTAATTTAGCACTTTTTATCGCTTTATTATAGAGGGGAAGTCAAAAAGTCTGGGTTGGGGACAAGCACAAAACAGTGAAATTCTTGAACATTTGAATTTTCAACACACTGAAAAAGTATTAAAATGACATCATTGAGACAGTTATTTTTTTCATAGCTACTACAACCTAAAGTAAACAAAAGCAATCATTGTTTTTTTCTAAAAAAACATTTTTTTCTTGAAAATCTACCTTGGCGACAGAAAAACTCCCTTAATTGAAGAATCACCCATATATACAGTGGGGCAAAAAAGTATTTAGTCAGCCACCAATTGTGCAAGTTCTCCCACTTAAAAGATGAGAGAGGTCTCCAATTTTCATCATAGGTATACCTCAACTATGAGAGACAAAATGAGGAAAAAAAAATCCAGAAAATCACATTGAAGGATTTTTAATGAATTAATTAGTAAATCCATCCATCCATCCATCTTCTACCGCTTTTCCGGAGGTCCGGGTCGCGGAGGCAGCAGTTCAAGCAGAGAAGCCCAGACTTCCCTCTCCCCAGCCACCTGCTCCAGCTCTTCAGAGGGGATACCAAGGCGTTCCCAGACTAGCTGGGAGACATAGTCTCTCCACCGAGTCCTGGGTCTGCCCCGGGGTCTCCTCCCAGTGGGACGTGCCTGAAACACCTCAAGTGGGAGGCGTCCAGGAGGCATCCTAATCAGATGCCCATACCACCTCAACTGACTCCTTTCAATGTGGAGGAGCAGCGGTTCTACTCTGAGCCTCTCCCGGATGACTGAGCTCCTCACCCTATCTCTGAGGGTGAGTCCAGCAATCCTACGGAGAAAGCTCATTTCAGCCGCTTGTATCCGCGATCTCGTTCTTTCGGTCATTACCCAAAGCTCGTGACCATAGGTGAGAGTAGGAACGTAGATTGACTGGTAAATCGACAGCTTTGCCTTAGAACTAAGCTCCCTCTTCACCACAACAGACCGGTACAACGTCCGCATCACTGCAGATGCTGCTCCAATCCGTCTGTCGATCTCTCGCTCCATTTTCCCCTCACTCGTGAACAAGACCCCAAGATACTTAAACTCCTCCACTTGGGGCAGGAGCCTGTCCCCAACCCGGAGAGGACAATCCACCTTTTTCCGGCTGAGGACCATGGACTCGGACTTGGAGGTGCTGATTCTCATCCCAGCCGCTTCACACTCAGCGGCAAACCGTCCCAGCAAGAGCTGTAGGTCATTGCTGGATGAAGCCAACAGGACAACATCATCTGCAAACAACAGAGATGACATCCTGTGGTCACCAAGCATGACACCCTCCATTCCCTGGCTGCGCCTAGAAATCCTGTCCATAAAAATTATGAACAGGACCGGTGACAAAGGGCAGCCCTGGCGGAGTCCAACTCTCACTGGGAATGACTCCGACCGAGTGTTGGCAATGCGAACTAAACTCTCACAACGGTCGTACAGAGACCGAATAGCTCGTAACAACAAGCCCGATACCCCATACTCCCGAAGCACCCCCCACAAAAATCCACGAGGGACGCGGTCAAATGCCTTCTCCAAGTCCACAAAACACATGTAAACTGGTTGGGCAAACTCCCACGAACCCTCAAGAATTCTCGAGAGGGTAAAGAGCTGGTCCGATGTGCCACGGCCAGGACGAAAACCACATTGCTCCTCCTGAATCCGAGGTTCGACCAACGGCCGGACTCTCCTCTCCAGTACCTTGGCATAGACCTTCCCAGGGAGGCTGAGGAGTGTGATCCCTCTAAAGTTGGAGCACACCCTCCGGTCCCCTTTTTTGAAGAGAGGAACCACCACCCCGGTTTGCCATGCCAAAGGCACTGCCCCCGACCTCCACGCAATGTTGCAGAGGCGTGTCAACCATGACAACCCAACAACATCCAGGGCCTTGAGGTACTCGGGGCGAATCTCGTCCACCCCCGGGGCCCGGCCACCAAGGAGATTTTTAACCACCTTGGCGACCTCAGCCCCTGTGATAGGCGAGTCATCCCCCTCGTCCCCAAACCCTGCTTCCTCTGTGGAAGGCGTATCAGTGGGATTGAGGAGATCCTCGAAGTATTCCTTCCACCGCCCGACGATATCCCCAGTTGAAGTCAACAGTGTCCCATCCGCACCATACACAGTGTGGACGGGGAGCTGCTTTCCCCTCCTGAGCCGCCGAACAGTTTGCCAGAATCTCTTTGAAGCCGACCGAAAGTCTTGTTCCATGGCCTCACCGAACTCCTCCCATACCCGGGTTTTTGCTTCAGCAACCACCCGAGCTGCACTCCGCTTGGCCTGCCGGTACACCTCAGCTGCTTCGGGAGTCCCACAAGCCAACCAAGCTTGATAGGACTCCTTCTTCAGCTTAATGGCCCCCCTCACCACTGGTGTCCACCACTTGGTTCGGGGGTTGCCACCACGAGATGCACCGACCACCTTGCGGCCGCAGCTCTGGGCTGCCGCTTCAACAACAGAGGTGGAGAACATGGCCCATTCAGACTCCATGTCTCCAGACTCCCTCGGAATGTGGTTGAAGTTCTTCCGGAGGTGGGAGTTGAAGACCTCCCGGACAGGGGCCTCAGCCAGACGCTCCCAGCACACCCTCACTATACGTTTGGGTCTACCAGGTCTGAATGGCTTCCTCCCCTGCCATCGGATCCAACTCACCACCAGGTGGTGATCAGTTGACAGCTCTGCACCTCTCTTTACTCGGGTGTCCAAGACATACGGTCGCAGGTCTGATGATACGATAACAAAATCGATCATCGACCTGCGGCCTAGGGTGTCCTGGTGCCAGGTGCACATATGGACACCCTTATGCTTGAACATGGTGTTCGTTATAGACAGACTGTGGTTAGCACAGAAGTCCAATAACTGAACACCACTCGGGTTCAGATCGGGCAGGCCGTTCCTCCCAATCACCCCCCTCCAGGTTTCACTGTCGTTGCCCACGTGCGCATTGAAGTCCCCCAGTAGGACAATGGAGTCTCCAGGAGGAGCACCCTCCAGCACCCCAGTCACAGACTCCAAAAAGGGTGGGTACTCTGAAACATCATTTGGTGCATAGGCACAAATGATGGTCAGGACCCGTTTCCCAACCCGAAGGCGCAGGGAAGCAACCCTTTCGTCCACCGGGGAAAACTCCAATATAGAGGCAGCAAGGTGGGGCGATACAAGAATACCTACCCCTGCTCGTCGCCTCTCGCCCGGAGCAACTCCAGAAAAGGCCAAGCTCCAGCCCCTCTCCAGGAGACTGGTTCCGGAACCGGAGCTGTGTGTTGAGGTGAGGCCGACTATATCTAGCCGGTATCGCTCAATCTCGTACACCAGCTCAGGCTCCTTCCCCACCAGAGAGGTGACATTCCACGTACCAAAAGCCAGTTTAGAAAGCTTGGGATCAGTCCGCCAAGGTCTCCGCCTTTGACTGCCACCTAATCCACATAGCACCGGACTTCCATGATCCCTCCTGCAGGTGGTGAACCTACTGGAGGGCGGACCCATGTAACTCCTTCGGGCTGAGCCCGGCCGGGTCCCATGGGTGGAAACCCGGCCACCAGACGCTAGCCTTCGAGCCCCTCCCCCAGGCCTGGCTCCAGGGTGGGGCCCCGGTAACCCCATACCGGGCGGGGTACACTGAATCCTTGATATACAATTTATCATGGGAGTCTGTTGGATCGTTCTTCGTCTGGCCCTTCACCCAGGACCAGTTTGTCTTGGGAGACCCTATCAGAGGCAAATTGCCCCGGACAACATAGCTCCTGGGATCACTGGGGCACGCAAACCCCCCCACCACGATAAGGTGACGATCCATGAGGGGGTAATTAGTAAATTCCTCGGTAAAATAAGTATTTGGTCACCTACAAACAAGCAAGATTTCTGGCTCTCACAGACATGTAACTTCTTCTTTAAGAGGCTCCTCTGTCCTTCACTCGTTACCTGTATTAATGGCACCTGTTTGAACTCGTTATCAGTATAAAAGACACCTGTCCACAACCTCAAACAGTCAGACTCCAAACTCCACTATGGCCAAGACCAAAGAGCTGTCAAAGGACACCAGAAACAAAACTGTAGACCTGCACCAGGCTGGGAAGACTGAATCTGCAATAGGTAAGCAGCTTGGTGTGAAGAAATCAACTGTGGGAGCAATTATTAGAAAATGGAAGACATACAAAACCACTGATAATCTCCCTCGATCTGGGGCTCCACGCAAGAGCTCACCCTGTGGGGTCAAAATGATCACGAGAACGGTGAGCAAAAATCCCAGAACCACACGGGGGGACCTAGTGAATGAACTGCAGAGAGCTGGGACCAAAGTAACAAAGGCTACCATCAGTAACACACTACACCGCCAGGGACTCAAATCCTGCAGTGCCAGACGTGTCCCCCTGCTTAAGCCAGTACATGTCCAGGCCCGTCTGAAGTTTGCTAGAAAGCAGTTAGATGATCCAGAAGAGGAATGGGAGAATGTCATATGGTCAGATGAAACCAAAATAGAACTTTATTGTAAAAACTCAACTTGTAGTGTTTGGAGGAGAAAGAACACCATACCTACTGTGAAGCATGGTGGTGGAAACGTCATGCTTTGGGGCTGTTTTTCTGCAAAGGGACCAGGACGACTGATCCATGTAAAGGAAAGAATGAATGGGGCCATGTATCGTGAGATTTTGAGTGAAAACCTCTTTCCATCAGCAAGGGCATTGAAGATGAAACGTGGCTGGGTCTTTCACCATGACAATGATCCCAAACACACCGCCCGGGCAACGAAGGAGTGGCTTTGTAAGAAGCATTTCAAGGTCCTGGAGTGGCCTAGTCAGTCTCCAGATCTCAACCCCATAGAAAATCTTTGGAGGGAGTTGAAAGTCTGTGTTGCCCAGCGACAGCCCCACAACATCACTGCTCTAGAGGAGATCTGCATGGAGGAATGGACCAAAATACCAGCAACAGTGTGTGAAAACCTTGTGAAGACTTACAGAAAACGTTTGACCTCTGTCATTGCCAACAAAGGGTATATAACAAAGTATTGAGATGAACTTTTGTTACTGACCAAATATTTATTTTACCGTGGAATTTACCAATTAATTCATTAAAAATCCTTCAATGTGATTTTCTGGATTTTTTTTTTTCTCATTTTGTCTCTCATAGTTGAGGTATACCTATGATGAAAATTGAAGACCTCTCTCATCTTTTAAGTGGGAGAACTTGCACAATTGGTGGCTGACTAAATACTTTTTTGCCCCACTGTATATATACAGTATATATATATATATGGCCCTCTGGCCATGTAGGTTTGGATTTTTTTCCCCTTAATAATAAACACCTTCATTAAGATGCTGTGGCATGACTTTAAAAAGGCAGTTCATGCTTGAAAACCCTCCAATGTGGCTGAATTACAACAATTCTGCAAATATGAGTGGGTCAAAATTCCTCCACAGTGCTGTAAAAGACTCATTGCCAGTTATCGCAAACACTTGATTGCAGTTGTTGCTGCTAAGGGTGGCCCAACCAGTTATTAGGTTTAGGGGGCAATCACTTTTTAACACAGGGCCATGTAGGTTTGGATTTTTTTCCCCTTAATAATAAACGCCTTCATTTAAAAACTGCACTTTGTGTTTATTTGTGTCATCTTTGTCCAATATTTAAATTTATTTGATGATCTGAAACATTTAAGTGTGGCAAACATACAAAAAAATGAGAAATAAGGAAGGGGGCAAACACTTTTTCACACCACTGTATGTATCATAAATGTTTTAAAAATGGTTCTTTTAAAATAAGGGTTCCCTGTCGCTGGTGTAGTGACATTGCAATGAGACACCATGCCATTCAGACTGCAGCGGCAACTACTGCAAGACCGGGCTATAAATTTGCCTTCTTTTAACGTTTTTTCTTCATTATCCAATTCCCCAAGTTGTGTTTGTTTGCATTTTTTTTTCTTTCTTGGCCCTCATCTCCTTTCACTTCCCCTTCGTCTTCTTTTCCACCCCTCTATCCTTTGAGCGGCTGCTTTGAGAAGCAGCCTCCTGAACCCAAAGCCTATTTTACGGGGAGTAGTTTTCACTCCTGACACTGTGCTTAGAGAAATTAGCAAGTGACTGACACCAGACTTCCACAAATTGAATTTCTCAAGCGGCAAGACATATGGCCACATATCAGACAAACGCACACCTGCACAAGGTCACAAAGTCATGCTGTGCTCTCTGCAGGAGCTGGAAAGAAATACATACACTAATGAAAGAGTGCTCAATTATAGCAATGTTCCACCCTAAGGCATTGTGTCATTTGATATCTGAAAAAAATAAATTTTGCTGTGTTTCCTGTGTTATTTTTCTTTAGTTTTTCATTTAGTTAACACTTTGATAGCACTGAATTGTTTCTCATGCTGTTACATTTCATAGCTCATTGCTCAGTTTTCATAACTTTGGAAAGTCATATCTTTCCTAACTATTTATAGATAAGAAAAAAAGACATACAGTGACAAAAAACCTACAACTGCCATTTATGACAGGCTGTGCATTCTAATGCAAAATCCTAATAATGATCTTTTGTGTTCTCTTCTTGGTTGTACTTGGTGAACTCAGTGTTTACCTTTTAAACTTAAATATTTTCACCTATAGAAGTCTCATTTCCAGGGATTATTTTTTGAAGTTTCAACTTCCACAGTCACATGTACGTTTTGTTTTAAAGGATAAAATTATTCCTGTGTTGTTTTACAGCTCATTAAGAATGGTTCCCTCATTTTCAAACCCTCAGTTTTCTGCCTGCTTATTAATATTCACGACTCCCTCGTATTCTTCAGGTGAAGTACAATAAAAACCTGTCAAAAGTACCATCACACTGCTAAGCTACCAAGCCAACAGCTAACACTAACTGTAATGGCCCATCTTACCATGGTGTTTGTACAAAAGACAGGGAGGTACAGCAGTGTGAAAAAGTTTTTGCCCCCTTCCTGATTTTTCATTTTTTTTGTGTTTGTCACACTTAAATGTTTCAGATCATCAAACAAATTTAAATATTAGACAAAGATAACACAAGTAAACACAAAATGTAGTTTTTAAATGAAGGTGTTTATTATTAAGAGAAAAAAAAAATCCAAACCTACATGGCCCTGTGTGAAAAAAGTGATTGCCCCCTAAACCTAATAACTGGTTGGGCCACCCTTAGCAGAAACAACTGTAATCAAGCATTTGTGATAACTGGCAATGAGTGTCTTACAGCACTGTGGAGGAATTTTGGCCCCCTCATCTTTGCAGAATTGTTGTAATTCAGCCACACTGGAGGGCTTTCGAGCATTAACCTGTCATGATTTGACCCACGGGGCAGGAACAAAGACCCAAGTGCTGGACTGCTAGTTGTGCAATTTATTAAGGAAAACATAAAGTCCAAACAGTGAGCAAAAATAAACTTGCATCAACTGGGGAGTGCAGGGAAACTGTGAGGATACAAACAGGAATGCACGTCGGAACAGGGTAGGGGTACCAACGTAGTAGAGAAACAACAGAGATAACCATGAGGCACTGACAAGTGAGTGAACAGACAAGCGGTCTTAAATAAGGCAGGCAATTAAACACAACAAGAGCCATCAGGTGTGGAGCACATGAGCGGGCAGGTGGACCTAATTACTAGGCATAAATGACTGAGCAGCACAAACAGGGTGATAACAAGGTGGGAGTGTCTGGAAACCAGGGTAGAGAGCTCCAGCCACAAAGAAACAAAATATAAATGCCAGAAACTAAATGCCAGGATAATAATAATAATCACAATAAAGACATGAATGCACAATAGAACGACAGACATATAGGAACACGTCCTAAACCAACATACAGTAAAATAAACACACAACACTGGGAAAATAGAGGGAATAATCAGAAATAAATTAAGAGCTTGAGCACGGTGACACACTGTGCTCAGCCTCGTGATAGAGCCACCTTTTTAAGGTCATGCCACAGCATCTCAATCGGATTCAGGTCAGGACTTTGACTAGGCCACTCCAAAGTCTTCATTTTGTTTTTCTTAAGCCATTCAGAGGTGGACTTGTGCAGGTGCTGGTTTGTTTTGGATCATTGTCCTGCTGCAGAACCCAAGTGCGCTTCAGCTTGAGGTCACGAACAGATGGCTGGACATTCTCCTTCAGGATTTTTTGGTAGACAGCAGAATTCATGGTTCCATTTACCACAGCAAGTTTTCCAGGTCCTGAAGCAGCAAAACAGCCCCAGACCATCACACTACCACCACCATATTTTACTGTTGGTATGATGTTCTTCTTCTGAAATGCTGTGTTACTTTTACACCAGATGTAATGGGACACACACCTTCCAAAAGATTCAACTTTTGTCTCATCAGTCCACAGAGTATTTTCGGCAAAAGTCTTGGGGATCGTCAAGATGTTTTCTGGCAAAACTGAGACGAGCCTTTATGTTCTTTTTGCTCAGCAGTGGCTTTTGTCTTGGAACGCTGCCATGCAGGCCATTTTTGCCCAGTCTCTTTCTTATGATGGAGTCATGATCACTGACCTTAACTGAGGCAAGTGAGGCCAGAAGTTCTTTGGATGTTGTTGTGGGGTCTTTTGTGACCTCTTGGATGAGTCGTCGCTGTGCTCTTGGGGAAATTTTGGTTAGCTGACCACTCCTGGAAAGGTTCACCACTGTTCCATGTTTTCGCCATTTGTGGATAATGACTCTTACTGTGGTTTGCTGGAGTCACAAAGCTTTAGAAAAGGCTTTATAACCTTTTCCAGACTAATAGATCTCAGTTACTTTATTTCTCATTTGTTCCTGAATTTCTTTGGATCGCAGCATGATGTCTAGCTTTTGAGGATCTTTTGGTCTACTTCACTTTGTCAGGCAGGTCCTATTTAAGTGATTTCGTGATTGAGAACAGGTGTGGCAGTAATCAGGCCTGGGTGTGGCTAGAGAAATTGAACTCAGCTTTCCAAAGATGTGATAAATCACAGTTAATTTACGTTTTAACAGGGGGGCAATCACTTTTTCACACAAGGCCATGTAGGTTTGGATTTTTTTTAACCCTTAAATAATGAACACCTTCATTTAAAAACTGCATTTTGTGTTTACTTGTGTTATCTTTGTCTAATATTTAAATTTGTTTGATGATCTGAAACATTTAAGTGTGACAAACATACAAAAAAATGAGAAATCAGGAAGGGGGTAAACACTTTTTCACACCACTGTATATCAGCGCTCTGCTAACAGTAGCCTGAGCAGCAACAATCTGTTTATAAGCCTTATAGATAAACTCTTAAAAAATTATTTGCATGTTGTGGTTCTGAAGCATTGTTCAACAGTGTGGAAGCAGCACCATCCCTAATGCCAAAGGTGTTGGTGTTGGTTGATATTAGCTTGGATGCTAACAGGCCTCACGGACTGCTGGTACTGAGTTGGGGCTTTCTGTGCAGATGACCCCAGAGCACGAGGCAGAAGTGATGTATGGTAGTGCTGGGCAGTATGACCAAAAGTTTATATCATGGTATTTTTTGAGACTGTGACGGTTTTACGGTATATCACTGTATTTTTATTTTATTTGTTTATTTATTTTGGGTGAGGGGCTATTTATTTATTTAGTATGACAGAGCTTTTCAGTGGAATATGCTGTATACAAACATTTCATCATTTAGCTACATTAATGGCTTTGATTTGATTTGCTTCCCAAGCTGATACAATATATGAAAGAACCAATATGAGTGACTCAGTTAAAGAAAGTAAACTATTTTAATTATGCAAACTGCAACATAATAAAAGCATACTGAAAAAAACAATTTCCTTTTAAAACAAAATATGTCAATGTTTTCTCTCTGTTGGACAAATAAGAAACTAGAAAAGCACTCGGAGAGCGCAGACCTCCGCCAAGCGCCACAGTTCCCCCCATACAGTGTTTGTGTGTACGTTGTCAGATTCCTTGACCATGAAAACATTTGAGTAGCAATTGGATTCACAATGATAGGATTAGTGGTTCAGTAGTAAAAGCATTACCTCCTTGGCAGAGGTAATAAACTGAAGTGTTGGTGTTGTGTCCATGTCCTGCATCTGCAAACTCCCAGGCTGGGGGCGTTGCAATTGAATGAATGAATGAATTAATCTTTATTTCGAATAGATTAAGAGTACAGGTAAAAAGAAAGTGAATAATATAACAAAGGGGGTAATAAAATCCAACAAGGTGAAATTAGACAATAGCTCCTCTGATTATACAATTAAACATAAGTTATCCGAAATATGTGATGGCTGAATCCGCAGCTTATATTGCCCACCCATGTTCCATCCAAGAATTCAAAAGAAAAAACAAATGAAGTCATGACACAACTGCGTACATCCCACAGGCCAATGGGTTATGTGAGCGTTTTAGATCACTGAAAGCAGCACTGAGGGCTTCACTGACGGATGCCAATTAGGTAGACGGGTTGGCGTGGGTTTTATTCAAAATTCAAACGTTTATTTCAAACTCAGGGTTCATATTAAATGCAGAACTAAAAGGAGTAGAAAATAAATAAATAAATAAATAAAAGTATATACAGATCAGCAGACAGTCGGCGGTCTTGTAACAACAATAACATACAATATTGGACTCAGTATAAAATGGAACGCCACCACTTCCAAATGCTGGAGTGAAGTGTGAGTGACGAGATGACAATTGCTGATATAAGATGATTGTTACATGGCAGCAACCTTCTCATCAAACTGTAAACATTGTTATGTATCAACTCGCCAAAAGACGGAATGTTCACAGACACAAACATCCTGCTTGCACTCGACCTTCGTGGTACATCTAATCTTTATCTTTATTGGGGTTGCGCTCCGCGGCCAAAGATGATTTGGAAACTTCCCCGGCAGAGAGCTTCTTTTTGCGGAGCTACTATGGCTGACCGGGGAATTTCTGCCAAATAATCCAGCGGCGGACAGCTGGCCGTCTGAGCTTTTGCAGCGTTGCGCAAACACAGGCACACAGCACGCTGCCGAGCAGCTCGTTTTTGCACAGCGCCTATGGCTGACCGGGGAATTTCTGCCAAATAATCCGGCGGCGGACAGCTGCCTGTCTCAGCTTTTGCAGCGTCGCGCAAACACAGGCACGGTGGCGGGCCCAGCCCACCAGTGTTTTCCGCGTGCTTTTGTGCCTAAAACGTTGAAGAACGCGGAGTTTATGTTGGTCAGACACGATGACCAGCGCCCTCCATTGTGCCTGCGCACATGTTGAAAATAGCCGTATGTCACAGTGTTAAAGAATGCTTTAAAAAATTCCTGTATCCAGACGGTGATCCGGATCATCCCCAAAATTTAATCAGTTCTTCCTTGTACCATTTCCAACAACACCTGAAAGTTTCATGGAAATCCGTCCAAGACTTTTTGAGTTATCTTGCTAACCAACAGACAAACAGACAGACAGACAGACAGACAGACAAACACACAGACAAACCCCGGCAAAAACATTACCTCCTCCTGGCCTTTTCGGCCTGGCGGAGGTAATGAGCCTAAGTCCAGATTTGCATTTACATTTATTTATTTATCTATCAATCACTCCACTCTCACGAATGCCAGTTGGTCCGTGCTGTTCTGGGTGATTGTTCCCCACAGCTGCTGCTGTCCTGCGACTCGCACTGTCTTCAGTGATGCACATCTCTTAACTATATTTGTTCAGATGATGGAAGTATACTCACTCAATAAAAATGCAACACAATTTTTGTATAAATACTTTTGGGTCCATCCTATCTGAGCTTGAGTAGTAGTGTTTGTAAGACTCAAACTATGTCTAGAACTCATTTTCAGTGGTTGTACTCACCGTCATGACTCACTGCCATTGAGCTCTGGCTCTATAGTCTTTTTAAGCTCTGTTTGTTTTGGGTACTCAAAAGTCAAAAATGGGTGATTTTAAGGAGTGGTCATCTTCCCTATATAAAGATGAACAAAAATGCAGACCACTATGTTGTGAAATATACATGATGCCACGACTGTCTCGTGATGAACATAACTATGCTTTGGGCTTTTTGGAAGGTGAAATGTCGGCACAACAGATGGTGCCCTGATTGGGCTGCAATGTATCAACCATTGTTCGGTTGCAACAACGCCAGGTCAAAGCTGGGTCCGTGACTCATAAACTATGGCCAGGATGAGAATGTGTCACAACCCCGGAGCAAGACCGGTATATCGTGCTGCAGCACCTCTGAGATCGGTTCTGCGCAGCCACCCAGACAGCCCAGGAAACTCCAGTGACACACTAACCAAGGATGTCGGCCAGTACCATGAGAAAGCGCCTCAGGCATCAGGACCTATGAGCCCGAAGACTCTTTTGAGGGATGATCCTGATGGCAGAGGGGCAACAAAATCACTACGAGTGAGCTCATGAGCACAACAGGTGGACGCTATGGCAGTGGAACACAGTTCTTTTCTCTGACAAATCCTGATTTTGCCAGTTCAGGGCCTCATGCATTGTCATGAGGGTTGTCGGACACAACCCTCATGTTGTGTCCGACAGGTCAACTAGTGGGGCGGCACTGGAGTCATGCTGTGGGCCGGAATTTCAGGTAACTATAAAACACAGTTGGTCATCCTTGATTGGGCTTCTTATTCTCCGGATTCATCCCCAATTGAACACTTGTGGGATTGTGGCATTACAGGAGGAGTGGCTAAATATCCCCCAGGACAACATTAGACAGCTTGTGAGGTCCATGTGGAGGTGTATTACTGCCTACATTAACGCAAAGTGAGGCCATATTCCATGCTGAACTTTGTTTTTAAGACAGATGTTTTGTTGTGATTTTGGAAAGTCAGGGTTCTTCTGTTTTGAAAATTGCTGACACATAGATTTTCACTTGGTGATCTCTGATATTGTTTTGAAGATGTCTAAAAACAATTTGCATAATTAACCATTTCCATAAAAATTTGTAAAACATCAAACTTTTCTGGAGTGTTGCATTTTCATTAGTAGTGAGTATATTTCTGCCGGAAGGGAGACAGTCAGGTCAACTGTACAGTCACACAGGTGCACAACAGGGGCAGAGGGAGGGAAAGTACATTCACATTAGTACCGCTGGAGACACTGGCACCACTCCAGGAAGGAGGAGCTCGGAACAGGTGCTCCGCTGTACTGCCGGATGGCTGCGGCTGTCTGGCGTCATGGTTCATCTCTTCGTGGCAAATCACACCCATGATTTATGACAAGGGTTTAGAAAAATAGCACACACCATCAGGATATAAAGTGGAAACTGTTGAGGTGAATGGTGAATGGGTGTCCTGGTGTGGGGCTGCCGCCGATCCGGGATACATACTCCTGCTTGAACTGTCATCTTAAGGAGAAATTCCATGCTTTGTTTTTGAAAGATAAAAGCCAAGTTTATTGTCATTCAGTCCATACAGCCAAACATGTACAGTAGAATGAAATTACATTCCTTTCAGAGGGGCTGCTGCAGCTTTCCCTTCCCCCATTCTATTATACTGAGCACCAAGCTAGAAGATAGGAAGTACCATTTTTATATGTTCTTTGGTATGACCCAGCTGGGGCTTGAACCCATGACCTCCTGGCTGTGGGGCTGATGCTCTACTCCAATTTCCAAACTAATCACAGCACAAACGGCTCACAATATTTTTTTTTTCCTTTTACTGCAGTTTCTTGTGATGTCGCTCAGTGCTTTTATCTGGAAACAACATATCTGACAGCATCACAGCTGTTAATTCATCAATGCTGCGGTATGGAGGTATTTTCAAATTCCATACCTGCCTGTGGGAAATTAAGACCGATATACTGGGTGAACTAGTAGATTGCCCAGCCCTAATGTATGGATGATGTGATGAAAATGTCATGATGCGGAGCACGGTGGGAGTACCGTGCTCACGCTTTCAGTTATTTCTAGTTGTTTTCTGTATTTTCTCCATCTCAGTTTTATTATTGGATTTGAGTTCTGGTTTTGTCTGTATGTGGTTATTTGAGTTTGCCATTTGCTCCCTGTTTTGGGAGTTCCTGTTTTCTTAGTTTATTATTGTAGTCTTGTTTATTCAGTTTATGTATTTATGAATCATCTTGTATTTCAAATTATCTCCCTGTGTTGTGACATGAGTCCACTCTCGCCTTTTGTTTTCAGTTCTCTGTGGTATTTATTAGAATTGTATTTTTCTTGTCCTCACCGTAGGTCTCTCTTTGAATTGATATATTAATCATGATTTATTTTCCTTCCGGTCTGTGCTTTTATTTTGACGGTGTCCTTTGTTTACTTCCTGTTGCTACCAGCTTAGTTTCGCGGTTGTCCCCTGCTGTTAATATTTAGGTTAATCATCCTCGCTCCTGTTTCCCACTCCTGTCATCATTTGTTTAATTTCTCTGTGTCCTATTTGAGGGCTGCTGCTCTGCAGTTTGGCGCAGCAACCTTCACTTAGTCTCCTAGCATGAGTCCACTTACCTGGTCTCCTGACATGTGTTCCACGTCTTTGCCATTTGGCTATTCGACTCTCTGTATTACCTTCTGTTTAAGTTTTTGTTCTTTTGTATATTTTGTGATTTTTCATTAAGCCTCCTGCAAACTCACAGCTCCAGCATTTGGGTCTTCATTCCTGCCCTGAAGGGCATTTATGACAGAAATTTTTAGTTTTTATTAGCTCTAAAGGGAAATGTAATCGTATCCATTCAGCTGGATGAGGCAGCCACTGTGTAGCACCAATCCCTTCACCCTTTTCACACATTCACACCCAGGGCCACCATAGAATCTCCAATTAACCGTAACTTGCATGTCTTTGGACTGTGTGTGGAAGGAAACAAGAGGATCCAGAGGAAAGCCACACAGCAAAGTCCAGCTGGCCTACTGGTAGATTCCAACCTTCTTGCTGTGAGGTGAAAATGCTATCCAGCACTACACCATGCCATTGTTATTGTTAGCTCTGATGCTAATGAGCCCCTGGTGTGGAGCTTACTGTTTTTACAGTAATCATATGACTCGGGGGAATGCATTTTCAATAGTTAAAACACGACAATGCACATTTTTTTTTAGTTAACGGGGCCTTTAAATCTGAAATGAGAAATCATATAAAATGCATGCATGAATCCCAACCCTGTGTTATTTAACTGTTAGCAGGCAGTACTTGTAATGTATAGCACATTTTCAGTCATCCTGTGACCTCTTCCTCGTCATCTTAAGGCTTCTGATGAATTAGACATGAGACGCTGACAGCTACATTTATCAAAAAGCAGTCCATGCACCGTACATCACTTTGTGTGGGTGCAAACGCTTTGCTTTATGCACACATTTTCCTTGGCGTGTGGGGTACATATTGTTTTAACCATGACTGCAGTAATGTTTGACATACATGGATATGTTTTGTTTGGCAGTGTTCTATAAGCCATGTTTAATTTACAGTTGGGAGCTACAGTACCTCAGGGAGAAACTGCAGCAGGCAGGCAGTAGATAAGCACATTTTCTTCCTAGAGGGAAGTTTTAGTTTTGTGAGAAACTACATATTGTTTTTGGCACAAGTTTTTGTCTCCTCTGTATACACGGTACAGTTACATCTTCAGAATATTTGTTTAATAATTTACCTCTGAGCATACTGGCAGATTTCCAACTTGGCTCCTCTGGAAGCAGACACATGCCTCTAAATGTACTGGGGTGTAAAAGCAGGAGCTGGAGAGCCAGCTGTGCCCACATTGAAGAGAGCTGGTGTCGGTCTACCAGTGTGTATTGTAAGAGAAGCGCTTCTTGCCCGGCAGGAGAGCTGTGATCGAGTACCAGCAGGACTGCAGGGGATTATCGTTGTTGTTCCAGTTCTTGAAGGGTTGTGGGAAAGTGAGTTCTTGTGTTTGTAAATATACTACAGATTAAAGCTGCATGACTTTATGAGAATCATAGGGAAAAATATGCCTAGCTCAAGGATTTAAGTTAGATAATCTGCAAATGTATGGGCACATATTTGTTTTCTTTTGTTACAGTTTTGTCTTGGCTATGTTACATCCTGTTGGATTGCTCTGAATGTCTCACTTATAGCTACATAATGGCAGAGACAAAAAAAATTACAAAAGAAAAATACTTCATTACTAAGGAGTATCTGTACTTGAGTATTTTTTTCTGATAAATACTTCTACCTCCTACATTTTAACACAATATCCATGCTCTCTACTCCTTACATTTTCAAAGAGGGAGTACTTTTTTTTAAATTTTGTATCAACCAGGGACCTTGTGCTTTCCAACACCAAGACAATTTTTAACCTAATTGGATGCAAAAATAACATTGAGAAAGGACAATCCCTTGGTGTATGGATCAATCAGGCATGAGAGATATAATGGCACATCAAGAGAAGACAAAATGAAAGTGCCCTGATCAACCCACCAGCACCAACCACTGAATTTAACACAAGGACCCCTGTTGGAAGGAAATCCAATCTGCGGTCAATGCTGCCAGATGCAACTCAAGCACCAAGACCCAAGGGTGTGCCTTTCCTGGTGTACAAGAGGTGTCCCAAGCTCACTCACCATCTATGTAAGCTCCTAAGGGCTATCTGGAGGAGGGGTAGGGTGGCGTATCGGGGGAGATCTGTAGATCTGTCGGTAAAGAAGTCCACTGACATTGAGAATTTTAGGCACATCTCTCTGCTCAGTGTCGAGGCAAAGATACTTTTCAGTATTGTTTCCTGCTGGCTGACTGACTACCTTCTGCAGAGCAAATACATCAACTGTTCAGTGCAGAAGGGGGGTACCTGGAGTCCCAGACCACTTTGAGCATAGTGGAGTGGTGATGCAATTGATCAAGGGGGCTTGAGAAGAAAGAGGAGACCTGGGTGTGATATGGCTTGATCCAGCAAATGCATACCGTTCCATCCTGCACAAGCTAGTGGAGGCAGCACTGGTGCGGCACCATGTTCCAAGCAACATCAATAACCTCATTATGGATTATTATAACAACTTTAATCTGAGGCTCTCTTCTACCACAATACCAGCAACAGCTTAAGAAAGGAATAATCACTAGTAGGACAACTTTAATTGATCCTGTTTGCCCTCGCCTTGAATATGCTGGTCAGAATGGTCAAGCCACATTGTAGAGGCCCCAAAACCAAGTCTGGAATCCGTCAACTGCCTGTTAGCGCTTATATGGATGACCTGACGGTTAGAACTTATTAGCCTCTCCAAGCCCTGGAAAGTGATTGGGCTTGTCCAAAAGCGTGAACAGCATTGCCCTGTATGAGAATGCTAAGCTGACACTGCCCATTCGCAGCCTCTGCAAAGACTTAGCCATCAAGGGAGGTGCTCCAGTACAAGGAATTTAGCGACCCAAAAGTTTTCCAAGCTGGCATCTGGGTCAGGACTGTGAGGAAGTGGAGGGCACAGGAGGCAGTAAACCAGGCAGAATCAAGGCTTCACCACAGAGCACTTGTGGGACCTGTGGCAATGAGCCATGCAGGACTGGGCAGCAATCCAACAGTCTGCTTCAGCAGCCTAAAAGACATGAGGAGGGAGGAGGAAAGAGCTAGTCCAAAAAGAGGTGAGAGCCGGGACGAGGAGATGCAGGCAAGCCAGATGGTTGGACTGAAGCAGCAAGGCACATGGATTACAGGAGCCTACCAAACTTTAGCACAGTTAACCATTTACTCATTCCAAGTTGTTTCTGTGCTTACTGTATGCCAGAGTCCAGTCATGTCCTTTGAGCCACATACATCACACACCCCTGTCCCAATTTTGGACTAATCACATTTAGCTTATGTTAGCTTGTTTGCTTTTAGCTCCAGGTGGCGAAAACTAACTGAGCTAACTAAAGCCTCAAAATGGCAACTGCCCCTCCTGAACCAAACTTGTCAAGGTGACAAAAGAGGGAGGTGGAGTGACCTGTGGTCCATGAAGTTTCTTCAAGTTATTCTGAGAAAGCTTATTAAAATGGGTTGAAAATGGTGCAAACATATTCGAGAAGCATAAAATACAAATTTCTCAAAAGACCTACAGGGAAATGAAGACTGCAAGACTGAGTGCTACTAATACAGACGTGGACAAAATTGATGGTACCCCTCTGTTAATGAAAGAAAAACCCACAATGGTCACAGAAATAACTTGAATTTGACAAAAGTTGTAATAAATAAAAATTCTATGAAAATTAACCAATGAAAATCAGACAGTGCTTTTGAATTGTGGTTCAACAGAATTATTTTAAAAAACAAACTCATGAAACAGGCCTGGACAAAAATAATGGTACCCCTAGAAAAAATGGAAAATAATGTGACCATAGGGACATGTTCAACCAAGATGTGTCCTCTAATCAGCATCACAAGTGTCTACAAACTTGTAATCAGTCAGTCAGCCTATTTAAAGGGTGACAAGTAGTCACTGTGCTGTTTGGTGACATGGTGTGTACAACACTAAACATGGACCAGAGGAAGCAAAGGAGAGAGTTTTCTCAGGAGATTAGAAAGAAAATTATAGGCAAGCATGTTAAAAGTAAAGGCTATAAGACCATCTCCAAGCAGCTTGATGCTCCTGTGGCTACAGTTGCACATATTATTCAGAAATTTAAGATCCACGGGACTGTAGCCAACCTCCCCGGACGTGGCCACAGGAGGAAACTTGATGAAGAATGGTAACAAAAGAGCCCAGAACAACCTCTAAACACATTCATGGTGAACTCCAAGGTCAAAGTACATCAGTGTCAGATCGCACCATCCGACGTTGTTTGAGCCAAAGTGGACTTCATGGGAGACGACCAAGGAGGACACCACTGTTGAAAACAAATGATAAAAAAGTCAGACTGGAATTTGCCAAACTGCATGTTGACAAGCCACAAAGCTTCTGGGAGAATGTCCTATGGACAGATGAGACAAAACTGGAAGTTTTTGGCAAGGCACATCAGCTCTATGTTCACAGATGCAAAAATGAAGCATACCAAGAAAAGAACACTGTCCCTACTGTGAAACATGGAGGAGGTTCTGTTATGTTCTGGGGCTGCTTTGCTGCATCTGGCACAGGGTGTCTTGAATCGGTGCAGGGTACAATGAACTCTCAAAGACTATCAAGGTATTCTAGAGAGAAATGTGCTGCCCAGTGTCAGACAGCTTGGTCTCAGTCACAGGTCATGGGTCTTGCAACAGGATAATGACCCAAAACACACAGCTAAAAACACCCAAGAATGGCTAAGACCGAAACATTGGACTATTCTAAAGTGGCCTTCTATGAGCCCTGATCTAAATCCTATTGAACATCTGTGGAAGGAGCTGAAACATGCCGTCTGGAGAAGGCACCCTTCAAACCTGAGACAACTGGAGCAGTTTGCTCATGAGGAGTGGGCCAAAATACCTGCTGAGAGGTGCAGAAGTCTCATTGACAGTTACAGAAATCGTTTGATTGCAGTGATTGCCTCAAAAGGTTGTGCAACAAAATATTAAGTTAAGGGTACCATCATTTTTGTCCAGGCCTGTTTCATGAGTTTGTTTGTTTTTTTTTTAAATATTTCTGTTGAACCACAATTCAAAAGCATTGTCTGAGTTTCATTGGTTAATTTTCATAGAATTTTTATTTATTACCACTTTTGTCAGATTGAAGTTATTTCTGTGACCATTGTGGGTTTTTCTTTCATTAACAGAAGGGTAACAACAATTTTGTCCACGTCTGTATTTTACAGGTGTTATTGGCTATTCCTGACAAGAGCTCCAAAGCGTCAAGAAGAAGATTCAAACAGGCTTCATATTTAACACTTTATTTCTTTTTGTATCATTTTGTCTCAGTTAGCTTGTGTACGATATCCTTAAACCAGATGCTATGCACATTATGGAAGATGTTTAGCTTTTTTTAAACTGCATCATCTCTATGCCACAACTTCATAAGCACAAACAGCATTCTTCTTATACACCAGCACTGTAAAAATCAGGAGAGAATTTCTTTAGGCACACAAAATGAGATATTAATTCACCACAAACTAAAGAGCTGTTGTCACCAATTAAAAGTGCATGTTATTGTCAGCACATCATTCCACAACATAGTTTATTTTAGCTCATCTATACATGAGGTGTGCTTCTCAAATACAACATATGAAAGGTCTTGTCTCCAACAGCTGCAGGTGCAGCTGGAACTGAGCTACAAGCTGAAAGCTTGTCAGGGGTGATTTTTGCTATTGAAGGCTCAGATTTCAGAGTTTAAGTTTTTCTCTGCAGCTTAAAGTGTTAAAATATTTATTTTTATTTTCTGGACTTGAAAATCATCCTCATAATGATTTTTAGGATACAATATTCTCTTTACTTTTTCCCTATTTAATATGCAAACTGGGAAAAAAATCATACATTGCCCAGATGAACATTTGTGGTGTTAATCAGAGTAACACAGGGGAGTTGCCCACTAGAGTTGTTCATTTCTCTGTGGGGAGATGAATGGATGTTTTCCCCAAAGTATTAATATACGTAAATGCCTTTTCATTTTTCCATGTGGTTTTGTTTCAAGTTCACTGTTAAGTGGCAAATGTATAGACCAGTTTACATAGAAACTGAACAACATTTTAAAAAATTATATAATATGCAGTTTATAACAGAAAAACAGTGCACCACCAGTAGACTTCCATGTCCTAGCATCGTCCATCCATCCAGCATTGATACAAGGCTCCACTCATGCTGCCAACACTGTCGGGGAAGCTACATTTCCTTTGCATTCATGAGCTATCCACAGGACACAAAGTGCTGCCAACCAGCTGCAGTCTGTTTCGTTCCCATCTTCTCTCTTCCTTTCCCTGTCTTTTGGAGCGGGGGGGGGGGGGGCAGCAGACTGGTATGGCAGGAGAAGAGACAGATGGCAAAGATGACAGGAGAAACTTTTTTTTGGGGGGGAAGATGGAAATAATAAGATGCAAAGAACAGGATGAATCCATCGAGCACCCAAAAATGCTTTGCAAACATGCTCACCTTCCAACTAATGCATTTGCATTGTCTCTGACATATAAAGTATAATTATATTGATACACAAACGCACACATACAGTGCATTTGGAAAGTATTCACAGCGCTTCACTTTTTCCACAATTTATGTTACAGCCTTATTCCAAAAGGGATTAAATTCATTTTTTTTCTTCAAAATTCTACACACATTACCCCATAATAACAATGTGAAAAAAGTTTTTTTGAGATTTTACAAATTTATTAAAAATAAAAAACTAAGAAATCACATGTACATAAGTATTCACAGCCTTTGCTCAATACTTTGTTGATGCACCTTTGGCAGCAATTACAGCCTTAAGTCATTTTGAATATGATGCCACAAGCTTGGCACACCTATCTGTGTGCAGTTTTGCCCATTCCTCTTTGCAGCACCTCTCAAGCTCCATCAGGTTGGATGGGAAGCGTCAGTGCACAGCCATTTTCAGATCTATCTGGAGATGTTCAATTGGATTCAAGTCTGGGCTCTGGCTGGGCCACTCAAGGTCATTCACAGAGTTGTCCTGAAGCCACTCTTTGATGTCTTGGCTGTGTGCTTAGGGTCGTTGTCCTGCTGAAAGATGAATCGTCACCCCAGTCTGAGGTCAAGAGCGCTCTGGAGCAAGTTTTCATCCAGAATGTCTCTGTACCTTGCTGCATTCATCTTTCCCTCTATTCTGCCTTGTCTCCCAGTTCCTGCCACTGAAAAACATCCCCACAGCATGATGCTGCCACCACCATTGGTATGGTTATGAGCGATGCCTGGTTTCCTCCAAACATGAATGACGCCTGGCATTCACGCCAAAGAGTTCAATCTTTGTCTCATCAGACCAGAGAATTTTGTTTCTCATGGTCTGAAATTCCTTCAGGAGCCTTTTGGCAATCTCCAGGTGGGCTGCCATGTGCCTTTCACTAAGGAGTATCTTCCATCTGGCTACTCTACCACACAGGCCTGATTGGTGGATTGCTGCAGAGACGGCTGTCCTTCTGGAAGGTTCTCCTCTCTCCACAGAGGAACACTGGAGCTCTGATAGCGTGACCATCGGGTTCTTGGTCACCTCCCTGACTAAGGCTTTCTCTCCCAATTGCTCAGTTAAGACGGGTGGCCAGCTCTGGGAAGAGTCCTGGGGGTTCCAAACTTCTTTCATTTACATATGATAGAGGCCACTGTGCTCACTGGGACCTTCAAAGCAGCAGAAATTTTTCTGTATCCTTCCCCACTTTTGTGCCTCGAAACAACCCTGTCTTGAAGGTCTACAGACAATTCCTTTGATTTCATGCTTGGTTTGTGATCTGACATGCGCTGTCAACTGTGGGACCTTATATAGACAGATGTGTGCCTTTCCAAATCATGTCCAATCAACTGAATTTACCACAGGTGGACTCCAATTAAGCTGTAGAAACATCTCAAGGACGATCAGTGGAAACAGGATGAACCTGAGCTCAATTTTGAGCTTCATGGCAAAGGCTGTGAATACTTAAGTACATGTGATTTCTTAGTTTTTTATTTTTAACAAATTTGCAAAAATCTCAAAAATGTTTTTCACATTGTCATTATGGAGTATTGTGTGTAGAATTTTGAGAAAAAAAATGAATTTAATCCCTTTTGGAATAAGGGTGCAACATAACAAAATGTGGAAAAAGTGAAGAGCCGTGAATACTTTCTGGATGCACTGTATATTGAAAAACAGTTAAGACTTTGGACAAAAAAACTTAACAAAATGTGGAAAAAGTGAAGTGCCGTTAATACTTTCTGGATGCACTGTATGTGCACACAGGGAGTGCATATGCCCTCTATAATAACTCTATTTGATGCTCTGGCCTTGACGCTGATAGGCATGCTGGAGAGTTTGACAGCTTATATCATCATGATGATGGAGATGTCATTGAGCCACTGTGTTTTATGAGTCACCTGCATGCTTGTGGTTTCCCTGTGCTCTGTGGATATACATAAATGTGTACAGTATAGCATATGCAGTAAAGTCAAGTGCCTTACACATGTACAAAGACACATTTGTACATGAAAAATCCATACCGGCTTATCAAACATGTGCTTATTTGCACACAAAGACCCTGTTACATGAATGGTTTTATCTTAGCCTTGTCCCTATTCCAGTCAAGGCCCAGTGCCACCTCTGAACGAGCCATTGACTCCTGTACCCCATAAAGGTACAGTATATAGTAAAATCTGTATGTCCGCTACGCCATTGCAGTCTTAGCACAGATATTAAGGCTAATGGGCCTTGTGGATAAGGTCTGAAACAAGACAAGTGATGAAAGTTCATGACTGTGAAAAAGGTACACTGACCTGGCAGTGGCCAAGTTTGTTGTTGCTCCCCCAAGGATAATGTCCTTGTTACGTTTGATATGTGCTTCTGTCCAAGGACTTCTTTTCATTTTGTATTTGTAAGAATAATCCCAAACTTTTATTTACTACTACAACAAGCAGCTATGCATTACCACTGTGTGTCTCACCTAAAATAATATGTATTAATTTTCATTCTTGTATTTTCTGTTTTTTTTCTGTTTTGGTTCTAGGGTACTTTCTGCAAACACTTTTCCCACCATCCCAGAGGTCATTTCAGGGCTGCATGCAAGCAATCCTGGTGGATGATCAGCCTGCTGATTTGCATGCTGTGGAGAAAGGCACTGTGGGAGCCTTTGAGAATGTCAGCTTAGACATGTGTGCAATCATAGACCGGTAAGAGTGATCGCTGCTGCACGCCACCCATCCACACAGTTTCAGGCTCATGCAGAGCACAGAACAATGACTGTCATAAATCAAGTGATTCTTAATAAGGTGTGTCATTTAGTAAACAAAAGAGTTATGTAGAGTCCTTGAATAAAAAACACAGACATATGACTCAAGATTTCTATCGTCTGTGCACGTGCACGAGAATTTGAGTGTGCCATTTTTAGTATGTGCTAGCCAACCAGATAAATGCACATAATTGATTGGGTGGATTTAAAGGTGTGAAGGGATATATGCAAACTGCATCTTCATTTTATACTGAAAATCAAGTAGGTTTCATCCTTGGAAACAATATGATTTTAATCAAACAACAACAAATGAGCCATGCAGTTTTCTACTTCATTGCCAAGTCTTACAGAGCTGGAACGTCTGCACAGCACATCCCCAGTGTTGGCTCACTGTAAGCATGCATTACAACTTGTTGACATTTCAATTTATTTTCTTGTCATGGACTAGACAGACTCATTGGGATGGTTTTGCCATACATGGAATCAACCATGCCTCAAGTTCAATTTCAGCACATGTTGACACTGAAACAGAATCCTTTGTGCAAAACATTTAAAAGTTTCATCAGTTGCACTCTTTTCTCATTTTAACAGCTCACACATGTCTTAATGACATATTTTGGTCAAATTGTCTTTAATTATTTAATTGTCGCAGCATAATTTGTGAATCATCTTTTCCAGCCTTTCTGAGAATGCCTAGTTTCAGTGCATGTCTCTTGAAATCCCTCAGACCACAGTCAACTCCACCGTACCGCTTACATCACTATTGCTAATATTAGCTGGCTAGCTTGGATCTACCCTGAGCCAAATTTGCCTTAAAGAATGAACAAAATAATGCATCACTGGTGAGCAGGGGTGTGTGGTTTGAGTGATCAGAATCAGAATCAGAATCAGAATCAGAATCAGCTTTATTGGCCAAGTATGCACAACACATACAAGGAATTTGACTTTGGCTAAAAACTTGCTCTCGTTGTTCAGGTGAAGGATTTAAATAAGGATTCAATGACAACCAGAGTATGAACAGTAAATTACAGTCTGTCCACGTTTCTATAAAAGGATGCAAATATATACAGGAATATATGCAGTTATTTACTCGGACTAACCACACTTTGCAGAAATATATGAAAAAATATACAATCACACAGTATTTCAATGTGGACTCAGATTCAGTGATATAATGTGAATGAAGTAAAAAGCAGTGTGAGAGTTATGTGCAATGTAATAATGGATGAAAAGTCATGAGTACAGCAACAGGTAGGACTAGGTGAATGTTAGGAGTTCATCAGAGTGATGGCTTGAGGAAAGAAACTGTTCCTGTGACGGGTGGTTTTGACCTTCAGTGATCTGTAACGACGACCAGAAGATAGAAGTTCAAACAGTTTGTGGCCGGGGTGTGATGGGTCAGCACAGATGTTTCCCGCCCGTTTCCTGGTTATGGACCGATATAAGTTCTCAATGGAGGGTATGTCGGTATCAATGATCCTCTCCGCAGACTTAATGATCCGCTGCAGTCTGGTCTTGTCCTGTTTAGTGGCAGATCCAAACCAGACAGTGATGGAAAAGCAGAGGACAGATTGGATGATGGCGGTGTAGAAGACAACCAGCAGCTCCTGAGGCAAATCAAACTTCTTGAGCTGACGCAGAAAAAACAACCTCTGCTGGGCCTTTTTCCGGACAGTGTCAATATGGGAGGACCACTTCAGGTTCCGGGAGATTGTGGTACCCAGAAACTTGAAGGAGTCCACAGTGGACACTGTGCTGTTGAGGATGGTGAGTGGGGGGAATGAAGGGGGGTGTCGCCTGAAATCCACAGTCATCTCCACCGTTTTGGCTGGGTTAAGTTCAAGATGGTTCTGGCTGCACCAGAGGATCAGCTGCTCCACCTCCTGCCTGTATGCAGACTCATCATCATCCCGGATCAAACCGATGACTGTGGTGTCGTCCGCAAACTTCAGGAGCTTCACCGAAGGGTCCTCTGAGGTGCAGTCGTTGGAGTAGAGGGAGAAGAGCAGTGGGGAAAGGACACATCCTTGGGGGGCGCCAGTACTAATTTTTCGGGAGCTGGATGTAAATCTCCCTAGCTTCACCTGTTGCCACCTGTCAGTCAGAAAGCTGGAGATCCACTGGCAGGTGGAGGGGGGCACCTTGAGCTGGAGGAGTTTCTGATGAAGAATGCCTGGGATGATGGTGTTGAACGCTGAGCTGAAGTCGACAAACAGGATCCTGGCGTACGTCCCTGGGGAGTCGAGGTGTTGCAGGATGTAATGTAGTCCCATATTCACTGCATCATCCACTGACCTGTTTGACCGGTAGGCAAACTGCAGTGGGTCCATCAGGGAGCCTGTGATGACCTTCACGTGGCTCAGCACCAATCTCTCCAAGGATTTCATGACCACAGAGGTCAGGGCAACAGGTCTGTAGTCGTTTAATCCTGTAATAGAGGGTTTCTTGGGAACTGGAATGATGATGGAGCGTTTGAAGCAGGAAGGCACTTCACGCAGCTCCAGTGATCTGTTAAAGATCCGGGTGAAGATGGGGGCCAACTCGTTGGAGCAGACTCTCAGGCAGGACGGAGACACACCATCAGGTCCTGCAGCCTTCTTGATCTTTTGTCTCTGAAAGACCCGGCGCACCTCCTCTTCACAGATCATTAGTGCTGGTGGGAGGTCAGAGTGGAGGAGGGATGGAGTTCCTGGGGCTGCAGATAATCCTTTTGTGTGGGTGGGAGGTGAGAACTGTAGGTTCTTTTCAAACCTGCAGTAAAAGCTGTTTAGGTCATTAGCCAGCTGGAGGTTTTCCGCAGGGTGGGGGGATGGTCTCCTGTAGTTGGTGATATTCCGTAGGCCTCTCCAGACAGAAGCAGAGTTGTTAGCTGAGAAGTTTTTTTGTAACTTCACACTGTAGCTCCTCTTAGCAAGCCTGGTCTCCTTCGTCAGCATGTTTCTGGCCCGCTTGTACAGAGTCCAGTCACCAGTCCTGTAGGCCTCCTCCTTGGTCTGACGTAGCTGCTTCAGTTTAGGAATGAACCAGGGTTTATTGTTGTTGTATATGCAGAAGGTCTTGGTCTGCACACACATGTCCTCGCAGAAACAGGTGTATGATGTCACAGTGTCAGTGAGTTCATTTAAGTTAATGGCTGCAGCTTCAAAAACACTCCAATCTGTGCAGTCAAAGCAGGCTTGTAACTTCAGCTTTGATTCCTCAGTCCATTTCTTCACAGTCCTTACAACAGGCTTGGAAGTTTTTAGTTTCTGTCTGTATGTTGGAATAAGATGGAGCAGGCAGTGGTCAGAAAAACCCAGAGCTGCATGATCAACATGCTATGGCCGGTCCATAGGCAATAAACACAGAAATAATTGTGAATGAGTGACTAAACCGCTAGCTTTGGCTAGCCACCTTTGTAGTGCTAACTGTGCTAACAATTAGGGATGTTGGAAAAAATCGATTCACATGAGAATCGAGATTCTCATTTTACACCATTCAGAATAAATTCACAAAAAATCAGAATCAATTTTTTTTTATTATTATTATCAATTTTTTTTTTTTTTTTTTTGTGGTGGTGCCGGTGTCCTGTCACGTGACACATATTGCCGCTTTGTGATACGCAATTACACAATGATGCTGCCGATGCAGAAGAACCATGCAGAGTAGCTTACTAGCTAGTAGCCGGATGAAACAGTTGGAATAAAGAAAAAATGGAGCAGCAAGAAATTAAGCCAGTCCCATCTTCAATGAAGGCAAGTGCGTGGGCGCATTGTTGTTTCTACAACATTGCAGGAAAGAAAGTGCTAGACATGACACATGTAATATGTAAAGTCTGCAAAACGAAAGTCAAGTACTTTGGTAACATCACAAATGCTGGGGCTCACACTAACCACCACCACCCACAGTTGAAAGAAGTAGAAAAAGTTGTAAGTCCTCTTGCTGAACAACACACACTGCAGCACTTCAGCAAACTCCCAGCAAATTCTGAACAGGCAAAAAAAATCATGAAATCTTGTAGCAGCACTTTATTTTGTTTTATAACTTTAATTTGCTTTGCAAGTCTCTGAAGAATTTAGATACTTAAGTTTATATTTGTGCAGGTTTAAAATCAATGTTACTTATCTTATGCATCAATTGCATTCAGTTCTTATTGAATTTGTTCATTGCATTAAGTTACTGTATAGATTGTCATAACCCGAGTGTCGGTTCTGGCCACACTCGGGTCTCTTATCTTTTTGTTCCCTGGCTTTGGCAGCTGAGGATTCCTTCCAGCTCCTCGGGCTCTTATTGTGAAGGCGCCCGGGGGAGCTCCCTGCTGTCAAAGTCAGCTGCTGCTCTGCTGTCATTAGCAGCAGCTGTGCCGCGTTGGGGTCATTAGCCGCCAGAGATATAAGCGGGTGCTAAATGTCCTCCAACGCGGCAGTCCCTGTTATGTTCTGTTATGTTCTCCTGTTATGCTCTGTTACGTCCACCTGTTACGATCATCTGTTATATCCTGCTACGTTTTGATGGTGCTCCTATATGCTCAGGTATGTTCCTGTTTGCCTAGCTCATCATTAACGTTGTCGTCTGGCGCATCGGGTGTTCCCCGGCTCAGACTTCACCCAGCCACTGTATGTGTTCTGTGTGTGTTCATCCTTATCCACAATAAATTACCACTGCAAACTCACTGGTGACTGAGGCGTCTTGTGACGGTCCGTGAGGGCCATCGTGACAGCAGACTGCCGCCAAACGCCCGGAGAGGAGGCGTTGTTTTGAGACGCCATTCACCGTGCAGTTTGCAGTAGTGGACTGTTAATTCCTACCTGTCTGAGTGTCTGCAGCGGGGAGTATGTCGTCATCCAGGGGCCATTGTCGGCGCCTTGGCAGGCAGCAAGCGGAGGTTCTGAAGGAGGTGGACTACACCATCTTCACCACTACGCTGTTGGACGCTCCCAGCGACATTCGTAGGTACCTGGACCTAGCTGAGGAGATTCTGGATTCTCTTCCCCGCTTCACCGATCATCCAGAGGTAAGCGTGAGGAGAGATGATATCGCCACCCAGCGTGAGAGACTCCGAGGGCTGGAGGGAAGTCCTGGCAGGAAGCCGAAGCGGAGGAGACGTCGCCCCTCGCTTCGGGATCCCGCTCCTGCCTCCGTTCCGGCCCGGGAGTTCGCACCATCCGGAGGTCTTTTCCCATCGGGCATGTCGTCACTCAGGATTCCCCCGGAGAAGCTGCAGATGACAGCAGACAAGATCTGGGACCGGGTGGCTGCTGCTTGCTCCGCTAATAAGAATCCTCCAGCGTGTATGAAGCATGTGGTGGCGGCGGTTAGACTCGTGGAGAGGAATCCAGCGCTGCGTGAGTTTCCTGAGTTCGCCGACTTGCTTGCCGCTGTTTCTGTACAGGAACAGTGATTTCCGGACCTCACCTTCGCCTCTCCCCCTACAAGGAACCGTTGTCACTCCGGCTTCCAACCTCGGCTAGAGCCCCGTCTGGATGCTGTCCCGGGTCGCCGCAAGGGCTCAACCCCCACACAGCTGTCACTCCTGCGCCTCGTCAGAGGGGAATCCCCGCAGCCTCGTCTTCTCCTGGGCCCTCGCCTGCTGTCCCGTCAGCACTCCATGCCCGACTGACCCCGGCTGTCGCCCCCTCCTCCTCGTCGCCTATCCTGGCTGCTGTGTGTCACGAGAGCTCCGTTTCGGCGAGCTTCATCCCAGATCCGCCTCGAGTGGCCTCATCTCGTCTTCCCAGAGGGCCCTCTGTCGCCATCCAGCGGGGAAAGGAAGGAATGACGTCCCCCACAGCGGAGACCATCTTACCCTTAGGGGAAAGGCAAGTGCATGATAATTTCTCTTCTTTTGACATTGTTTTGCCTTGTCTGACTCCTAGGGGTGGAGTTCGGGGTATGCAGCCCCCCGAGCTCCCTCCACCTGCTGTGGATGAAAGTATTAACCCTGCTTCCTCTGTGTCTCCCTCCGCTGAGCGGTCCTCGACATCAGGCCAACGTCGCTGGATGAGGAGGGGGCCTGCGGTTCTGGAGAGCCTGGTTCCGGTTCCGCAGCCACGCCATGGGCGGAGGAGGAGAGTGGACTGCAGCGTGGAGCCATCGCCGATGAAGAAGCGTCCCCGGGGTTCCACGGAGGAGCGGTCCGGTCCAGCAGGGCGAGATTCTCCTGCCACCATGCCGTGCGGGCCACCGGCGTGGACATCGGTGCCGGAGGACTCTCTAGCTGCACGCACTATCATGCCAGCTGCGGAGCCCGACGCAGCTGAGTGGGAGCCTGAGGACGACCTCCTGACTTCTGAGCCCGGATCATCGCAGTCCTGGACGGCGTCAGAACCCGAGCTCAGGCAAGTGCTCTGTTTTATCTTTCTTCTTCACCTTTTAGAGCACTTTTGCCTGTCTCAAGGGGAGATGAGCCGGGTGCAGCCGCCCGCTGCGTCCGAGCTGATCTCGCCGGGTTCTGGCGCTGCCGGTGATCCTGATCCCGGGTTTTCTCTCTTGTGTGAGTCTTCTCCCAGGGTCGCCGGCGAGGGGCTGCTCTCGCCTGCTGCGCCAGAGGTTCCGGTTTCGGGGTTGGAGGTCGAGTCTGGTGCCACGCCGACCGGGTCCACCGGGAGTGCTGTTCCGGTCCAGTTGGGGTCCACCGGGAGTTCGGTTCCGGTCCAGTTGGGGTCCACCGTGGGTTTGGTCCCGGAGGCCCAATCGGGGTCCACCATGGGTGCTGCACCAGCAGGTCCTAGGTTCGGTGAGGGAGCTGCAGATCCCCAGCCACCGGATGCTGGACAGGCTCGTTTTCTTCATCACCCTCATCTCCACCGTCATCCTCCTCGTCTCCCTGAGGAGCACTACCCATCTCCACCTGGGGCCGTTGGGGTCCCGAACGCTCCGCCCGGTTTCCCCTCATCTCCCCCCTTTTCTGCGGGACCACCAGCTGCTTCTTCCCAACGGTTCTGGTGGGCTGGTGTTGCGGGGCGGCCGCCTGAAGGGGTGTCTCGTTGGTTTGGTTCTCTGGGTCGGCCCCCCGACCTGTTTATCTTCCTGTGCGGCGACCTGCTCCGGCCGCCTGAAACTCTCTTCCCCCGAGCATGGGACTGGGGTAGGCCGCCCGAACTGTCCTCTTTTCCCCTCCCTGTTCTGTGGCCTCTTGTTGCCGGACGACCCCCCCCAAACCTTTTGCCCCCATCCCTCCGGGCCTGGACTGCGCCCTTTCCGGGTTCCTGATCTCGTCTGTGGGACTGTTGGGGTGTGTGTGTGTGTGTGGGGGGGGGGGGATTGTTTTGTGTTTTTGTGGCTCACCAGGTTGTTTCTGAGTTTGGTGGTGGGGGGGGGGGGGGTTCTTCCACCTTGTGTCACTCTATTTGCCGAAGGGTGTGTTGCATATTTTGAACTTATTGTGGTTGCCCACATTTTTGGGGATTATGTTTTTTTTTTTTCTCTCCCTACCTTTGTAGCCTTGTTGGTTGTTTGTCTCTCTCCCTCCTGCCAGCGCCCCATCCACCCACCCTAGGGGGGTGGGGGGTGGGGGGCTTGGGTGTTACTCAGGCCGCTCAGAGCTCGGCCTTGAGGGGGAGGAACTGTCATAACCCGAGTGTCGGTTCTGGCCACACTCGGGTCTCTTATCTTTTTGTTCCCTGGCTTTGGCAGCTGAGGATTCCTTCCAGCTCCTCGGGCTCTTATTGTGAAGGCGCCTGGGGGAGCTCCCTGCTGTCAAAGTCAGCTGCTGCTCTGCTGTCATTAGCAGCAGCTGTGCCGCGTTGGGGTCATTAGCCGCCAGAGATATAAGCGGGTGCTAAATGTCCTCCAACGCGGCAGTCCCTGTTATGTTCTGTTATGTTCTCCTGTTATGCTCTGTTACGTCCACCTGTTATGATCATCTGTTATATCCTGCTACGTTTTGATGGTGCTCCTATATGCTCAGGTATGTTCCTGTTTGCCTAGCTCATCATTAACGTTGTCGTCTGGCGCATCGGTTGTTCCCCGGCTCAGACTTCACCCAGCCACTGTATGTGTTCTGTGTGTGTTCATCCTTATCCACAATAAATTACCACTGCAAACCCACTGGTGACTGAGGCGTCTTGTGACGGTCCGTGAGGGCCGTCGTGACATAGATAGCTGTACACTGACTGCATACAGTCAGGTAGCACTTCTATTTAAATAGATGTTCAATGTATTTGTGATAGAATTTACTTTTGCTTTTTAATGAATAGCCTATATTTCTAGAATGTTGGAGAGCGACCTGTTGTGTTGTTATTGGGACGTATTATTGTGTGACATGGGTGGTGGCTCCACCTTTCCGGTTCTGCCGCCACCCGGGGTATAAGAGGGCTGTGTGGAAGAGGGGCAGTCTCTTTGACATCACCTCTGCCTGACGGGAGTGCCTGTACTGTAATCGTGAGTCAACAATAGAGTCGTGTTCAGTTCAACATCCAGCCTCATCCTTGGTTCTCGTTTACCGACATAACATTTGGCGACGAGGATAAAAGTATGGACGCGGGAGCTGCTAATATTCAGCCGTTTTTGGAGGTTCCTGATGAGCCGCCAGTCCCTTAGGCAAGGTGGTTCGCTGCATTCCCGAACTATTTGGTGGCATTGAACCTTGGTAAACTGGAGAAGTTGGGGGCACGGACAGTGTTGGTTATCAACTTGGGAATGGAAGGACAGCGTATCCTTAGTTCCTTGGGTGATGGTGATAGCTTTGAGGACGTGGTTGAGCTGCTGGCACGACATTGTCACGCCCCGGAAAGCATCATCGTCCGGAGGATTCAGTTTTGGCAGCAAAGCCAGCGGACCGCCGAGTCAGTGCAGCAATATGTTGCAGACCTACGTCAGCTGGGCAGGGACTGCCAGTTTGGAGCATTAGAGGAAGAGATGGGCCGCGACCAGTTGGCGGAACACACCCTTTTCTCGGCAGCAAGGTTGAAGCTCCTCACATACTCAGGCGAGCTGACATTAGCCATGGTCATCAAGTTAGCTCAGCAGTGTGAGGCAGCAGACAAGCTATCACGAGAGCTCGGCGAGAGAGCGACACTCCACCATTTTGAATCACAGTCGACGGCGCAGAAAGTGGATCCGGATAGCGAAGATAGTGTGGAGGATGAGGAGGAAAATGCTAATGCTGTCATGAGGCGCGGTGTGGTCCGTGTTGAATTGGGCTACCGTGAGGAGTTTCTTCCCATATTACCAAGTAAGAGGTCATTCAGCACCGCTGTGTGGGTATGGTGGAAGAAGACTGGCCACGATGGGATCAGTGGAACTGACAGCTAGGTACAAGTCAGTGGAGGTATCCAACCTGAAGCTCGTAGTGACTACCTGTGGTGAGAATATTATGGGGTGTGACCACTTTTATGGACTGGGCTTCACCATCACCAGCGATGTTGGAAAGGAGTGGTCTGGCCATGGTTTGTGGGACCGACCAGTTCTGCGAGTGGTGGATGATACTGTATGGGATGAACCTTGGCCTAGTATTCTGGATGATGAGCAGGACCAACCCACCCAGGGCCATCACGGAAGGGTCCCGGTGCCAGAGCCCAAGTAACCCTAGCTAAGGGAACTAGGCGGCGCGGTGGGATGCCCGTGACGGTGAGTGGAGCTGAGTGGATGGCTCATTCTACTCCTGGAGTTTGGCTGGAAGGTACCGAGGAGCAAGGGGTCACAACAGCTTCGTTGGTGGCGAAAATGAAAGCGAGCGGGGCAGGACCAGCTGGCACAGTAAAACGATGTGCCAAACAGGGACACTGGAAGCTGAGTCGGGCCACTCTGGGGGTCGCTGATGTGGTCCGACCCAGCGAGGAGCCTCAGTCGAGAAGTGTTTGAGGCAAACGCCAATGACAAGATGACCAGGGGCAGCTGCAGGTGGTGGTTGTTGGGGAGGATGACTACCTTCAGCTGTCTGATGGATCATAGAGGCATCCCAGTGAGTTGCGGTACACCAAAGAAGAGAAAGAGGTGTTTGGGCTTCGACGTGGGTCATCCCTGGGCGTGAATAAAAGAAGGTGCACTGGAGGGGAACTGTCTGACGGTTTTCCGAGGGGTGGTTCCTCTGGTTGGGCAATGTGTCTATTGCATGATGTTGGAATTGAGGATAACCAGATTGTGTATTAGTTTTGTTAATGGGATTGTTTTGTGTTTTGTGCTGTTTGTTTTAGGAGCACGGCAATTTTCTGTTTAATGGACTGTATTTTAGCAGAGACGGCAGAATAATCCATCTGGCCATGTGGGGGTGGAATGGTAGTCCACCTGTTTTCCCCTAGCTTTAGTTGTTTTGTGTGTATGTTATCGGCCTTCAAATATTTCTGTTCAGTTTAGCAAATGTTTCAGGTTTCAAATTGGGGAAGGGTTTTGATGGTGTGTGAGTGGGTGCGTGTGTGTGTGTTTTGGACCATTTTTTGGATGGGGGGGGGAAGTGTTGTGTTGTTATTGGGATGTATTATTGTGTGACACGGATGGTGGCTCCACCTTTTCGGTTCCGCCACCACCCGGGGTATAAGAGGGCTGTGTGGAAGAGGAGCCATCTCTTTGTCCTCACCTCTGCCTGATGGGAGCGTCTGTACTGCAATCATGAGTCAACAATAAAGTCATGTTCAGTTCAATATCCAGCCTCATCCTTGGTTCTCTTTTACCGACATAACATGACCAAACCTACACACTGTGTAAAAGCTGTATTGTGATATGCTGAAAAGTAAAATTTTCAAAATTTATTTCACTTGTGTACAATTTCATTTTTGAAACACAAGTTTTCAAGAAATAAAAAAGCAGTTGCCTAAGCCTATTTTTTTTTTCATTTAACAGTATTTTATGGCAAATCAGTTGATGTAATTTTTTAAAAACATAACCCCCCAAAACATCAACACACTGTACTCTGCTTTCAAGCTTACCTCAGCATTTTTTGGAGTGCAGTGGACTTTTTTTTCTGAGATTAGTGGGTTTTCGTACTGAACTGAGAGCCAAATGCGAATCGAAAATTGTTTCGAATCGAGAATCGATTCGGAATCAAATCGTGACTCCAAGAATTGAAAGAATTGAATCGTGTGACTTCTAAAGATTCACAGCCCTACTAACAATGTAGCATCATGGTGAAAATATTACAAAAATAATCTAGAATGACATGAGATATATTATTGGCTGTGGATTAATGAACCAGGTGGTAACAGTGGTGTCTATAGGGTGACTGAAATCTGAAGAAAATTACAATATAAACATGAAGAAGAAGCCATCTCTGTTGTCATTCAGTCTATACACCCAATCATGTACAGCAGAACAAAATTATGTTTCTCCTATCTACACTGTTAATCATGTAGAACCAGAGGGGTTGCTGCCATGCAAGGTGCCGCCACAAACAACTTCTCCTTTCCCCATTCTATTACACTGAGCACCAAGCTAGAAGGAGGAAAGTATCATTTTTATATGGTCTTTGGTATGACCTGGTGGGAACTTGAACCCCCAACCTCCAGGTTGTGGGGCAGATGCTGTATCAACCAGTGGTGGCCTAGGTGACCTTCCTAGCATCACTGATAGTTCTTTAGCTAATGCCTTTACCTCCCCACCCATCTACATAACAGACAGCTATGCTAGCCAATAGTAGATCAGCAGACTGCCAGGTATTAAGGCTAGTGATGTTGACGTTTTAATGACATTTCCCATTTCTTGATGTACTTGAAAATACCCAGAAAAGTCAAAATGGCTTATTGTTCCTTTCTCTTTTCATTTCCCCTCCCCATCCCTCCTTTTCTCATTCCCCCCGTCAGGTCCTTCAGGGGTAAAACAATGTAAATAAAGTATTAAAAGTTATTACAAGAGGACTTTATAAATAATATATAGTACATATAGAGACGTGGACAAAATTGTTGGTACCCCTCTGTTAATGAAAGAAAAACCCACAATGGTCACAGAAATAACTTGACAAAGTAACATGGTCACAGAAATAACTTCTGACAAAAGTGGTAATAAATAAAAATTCTATGAAAATTAAACAATGAAAATCAGACAATGCTTTTGAATTGTGGTTCAACAGAATTATTTAAAAAAAAAAAACAAACTCATGAAACAGGCCTGGCCAAAAATGATGGTATCCCTAGAAAAGTTTGAAAATAATGTGACCATAGGGACATGTTCAACCAAGATGTGTCCTCTGATTAACATCACAAGTGTCTACAAACTTGTAATCAGTCAGTCAGCCTATTTAAAGGGTGACAAGTAGTCACTGTGCTGTTTGGTGACATGGTGTGTATCACACTAAACATGGACCAGAGGAAGCAAAGGAGAGAGTTATCTCAGGAGATTAGAAAGAAAATTATAGACAAGCATGTTAAAGGTAAAGGCTATAAGACCATCTCCAAGCAGCTTGATGTTCCTGTGACTACAGTTGCACATATTATTCAGAAATTTAAGATCCACGGGACTGTAGCCAACCTCCCTGGACGTGGCCGCAGGAGGAGACGGATAATACGAATGGTAACAAAAGAGCCCAGAACAACCTCTAAACACATTCATGGTGAACTCCAAGGTCAAGGTACGTCAGTGTCAGATTGCACCATCTGTCGTTGTTTGAGCCAAAGTGGACTTCATGGGAGATGGCCAAGGAGGACACCACTGTTGAAAACAAATGATAAAAAAGCCAGACTGGAATTTGCCAAACTGCATGTTGACAAGCCACAAAGCTTCTGGGAGAATGTCCTATGGACAGACGAGACAAAACTGCAACTTTTTGGCAAGGCACATCAGTTCCATGTTCACAGATGCAAAAATGAAGCATACCAAGAAAAGAACACTGTCCCTACTGTGAAACATGGAGGAGGTTCTGTTATGTTCTGGGGCTGCTTTGCTGCATCTGGCACAGGGTGTCTTGAATCTGTGCAGGATACAATGAAATCTCAATACTATCAAGGTATTCTAGAGCGAAATGTGCTGCCCAATGTACAGCTTGGTCTCAGTCACAGGTCATGGGTCTTGCAACAGGATAATGACCCAAAACACACAGCTAAAAACACCCAAGAATGACTAAGAGCGAAACATTGGACTATTCTAAAGTGGCCTTCTATGAGCCCTGATCTAAATCCTATTGAACATCTGTGGAAGGAGCTGAAACATGCCGTCTGGAGAAGGCACCCTTCAAACCTGAGACAACTGGAGCAGTTTGCTCATGAGGGGGGGGGGCAAAATAGCTGCTGAGAGGTGCAGAAGTCTCATTGACAGTTACAGAAATCGTTTGATTGCAGTGATTGCCTCAAAAGGTTGTGCAACAAAATATTAAGTTAAGGGTACCATCATTTTTGTCCAGGCCTGTTTCATGAGTTTGTTTTTTAAAATAATTCTGTTGAACCACAATTCAAAAGCACTGTCTGATTTTCATTGGTTAATTTTCATAGAATTTTTATTTATTACCACTTTTGTCAGATTGAAGTTATTTCTGTGACCATTGTGGGTTTTTCTTTCATTAACAGAGGGATAGCGCTCCTTTTGGCAAAGTAAATCTGTTTGGCACAATAAGGGAAGCAGATTTCTCTTCTGCTTACCTAGCTGCTTGACAGGGCAAGGGGAAAAAATGGCTTCTTGGAGAGAAATACAAGCTATAGCCTGTGTGTGTGTGTGTGTGTGTGTGTGTGTGTGTGTGTGTGTGTGTGTGTGTGTGTGTGTGTGTGTGTGTGTGTGTGTGTGTGTGTGTGTGTGTGTGTGTGTGCGCGCGCGCGTGTGCATGTGTTTCCAAAAATCACATGACCAATAGACACATTTCAGAGGTTAATATCTAGTGAATCCTTTAAAGTTTGTAAACAGGTTTAACTTCAGCAAAGAAAGAATGACACTTGGATGAATATTGGTTCAGTGGTCTTGCATTGGACATGATGGTGATTTGTCCTCACTTCAGGTTTGTCAATAATCTTCATCAATATCCTGGCTGAGAGAGACCAAGTGCTACTGCTTGATTGTGATCAATGAAGGTTGCCACAGGTCATGGGGTTTCCTACAGTATCTTTAGCACACAACTCTGGCCCACATTAATGTAACCATATAAAATCTGTTTGATCTGTCATCTTTACTCAGTTTTCAGTCCACAGATAGTTGTGGATGTTTAGTCAGGCAAGGTGACGGTTTTGGTCACACGCCACTTTCTGTCCAACACTTCATAACTTCTGCCTGTCCCACCTAATTATTGCACAGCAGGCAGCTTTCCCATTCCACCTTCTCTTGAGCTCACCACACCACTCCCACATAGATTCACTACAGATTTGCAGCTCATCTCCCTCGCCTTCCCCCTGCACATGCAGACATTGTTGTCTGTATTTACGCTGTGGCCTCTAATTCGAATGTTGTGAGGGGTCTCTGCTGTGAGGGCTTGTGATCTCAGGGCCAACAAATGTCTTGTTTTGTTCTTTGATCGTTTGTGTTTCCATGTGACTGCACTGAAGTGCTTTAATTGACTGTTACTGTTGTCCAAAATTATTAGACAGTTGCAATATGATTAAAGGCTGTTTATTTGGTGCTGCTAGCTATCCAGATAAAAATGTCTGAATGCTAAACTTGTTTAACAAGATCTTATTATGATACCGGAAAAAAAAGTTATGAAGTAGATGAAGTCACTCAAGGTTGTCGCGACCATTATATCGATAGCTGAAATGCAAAACCTCCTATCTGAAAAATGCACTTTTTTGAGAAAACTAAAAAACAAACCTTTATGTTTTCTTGCAGAATGCTATTTTTTAAGGATACCCAGTACATAATACACTGTTTTGGACTATATTACTATATTATGTGTTAACAATACCACCTCCTATCTGCACTTTGCAAGGCACTAATGCCTAAGTGCATTTTTCAGATAGGAGGTTTTGCTTTTCGGCCGTCGATATGCTACTCCGTAGGTGTTAAGATAAAATTTAAAGAACTGATTTTCTGATGTTTTCAGAGAGTTTTTCAATGTTATAAAAATATTGAGCCAGTTTGTATTATTATTAGGGATGTCTGATGTTAACATTTTTGCCGATAACTGATATACCAATAATTTGAAAATACTGTAGTTTATGCTATTTCAGGAACTTATCATGATGAATATTTTAAGCCTTGACTGCTTTTAAAGGTCTTGTTTCAATGTCGAGCAAGGATCTTCAAAGTTGTGAGGTGAGGAAGAGGCCAGCTGTAAGTACCAATTGCTGAATATTGTCATGAAGAGGACTAAACAAGGGTATGGGTACCACCGTGCTTGTCATGGAGATAAGGAGTGAGTTAGCCTCTGCTGAGCAGCTCACCTCAGAACTCCTTCAGCATCAAGCAGCCGGTGATTAAAGGCAGGGAAGATGTTCTCTTCCCCTCTTTGATTCCCAGACTACTGTGTCCTGTCACTTCGGTGCAGTTAGTGGCCCACCAGCTCCCACACCATCTATGAATCTGTGGTGTAGCCAGCTTTCAGTGAGGATTATCACTGAGCTGTCACATATGGTTGGTTGGGTTGATGTTTCCAGTTTTATTTTGCCAGTCTTGTTTCCAAGGGACCAGGCATTTGCAGCAATAATGCTTGGCAGCGGTGGTCTGTTCAGGGCCCTTTTTAGCCAAGCCAAGCAGTCACTTCCCTTTACGTTCTCGTCTCCATCTCCAGGACTGACCGCTTGTGTAGCAATACACAGTGACTCCAGTGCCATTGTGGGAATGTGGCATATTCTCCCGATGTGCAGTAATTTCTCTCTTCTGTAGAAAATGTTTGCTATACACCCAACAGTGCTTCACCACAAAAAGTAGTACAAGCAACGACCACACGCAGCATTGTTTGATCGAGCACTGCGCTGTAGTGTGACTGTGTGAAGGTAGACATGTTTGTGAGACGTTACCCAACAGGATGATATCAATGCCTCGCACCGCAGGAAAAGTCCTCCTGACTGTCTGCTGTAATATTTTATCGGCTGTAAATATTTATTTTTGCCAATGCCGCTAAATAATTTTTAATGCTTTAGTGAATAACCTGACCTTTCCTCATTCCGAACATATGATATCTTATTGTTTAGGCAGAGACATACTGTAGGTTAATGGTGTTTGTCTGTGTCGGACCTTTGATGCTTTTCTTATTCTTTCATACAAGCCGATCTCATCAGTATTTGAAGCAGACCATATTGGTGGACCCTGTGATATAAACCTCCAAAGGCCACTTTTAAAATGGTCGCATAGGCCTCATTAGGATGTCGGATGGGTAATTATGGCATGTCAGCTTTGAACGATGATGCAACAGCCCAGCATGTCACTATAGGCAGGCAAAAGGGCAACTGTGGCTGTGTATAATGATGCCAGCAGATTTGACCAAATTACATAAACATCTACATTTTTTTAATTTGAATGTGGATGATGCTTTTACCAGCAACTACTTAAAGCTTCAGATGTGTTTTCTCTGCTATCCTTCTCTTGATTGTTTTGCTTCTGCAGATCTAATGTGAAAGAATACATGTCATGAGCCGAGTGCTGGAGATCTCCGCCAGACTCGGTTTCATGTTTTTTTTTTCAGCTTATTTACTTATCTGTTGCACTTATGCCTTTTTGGGTTCATGTATTAATGTTCTGCTTGCCATTTTTTCTGTTTGTGTTAGTGTTATAATTTTATTTTTTGTACTTACTTATAATTATACTTTGGCATGTTATTTTATTCTTTATATCCTTAGTGTGGTCCTTTTACTGTTGACAGCTGTCAGGGGCGTGAAGCTTCATGTGGGCTTGCCCAGTCAGCTGTCAGTGTGGGTTTGCCTCTCTCTCACTGGCCCAGCTGATCCATATCATGTATCATTGCCTTCTCCTGCCCGTTCAGGTAGCCACACCTGTCATTTATTATGTAATTGGTTTTGAGCCCTATTTAAGGGCTCTATTTTCATTTCTTCCTTGTCGCCACTTTGGTTTTCCTATCCTCATCTCCACCAGAGCCCTGCTTTGCTCTGGTGAGTAAATCCTGTAAGTTATCTCCCTCTTGTTTGCATTATTGTTTTTAGAGCACTTTGTTGAACTTTGTGTTTGTTGTTTGTTTCAATAAATTCCACTAACTCACAGTACAGCGCGTAGGTCTCACCTCTCTGCCCCGAAGGGCATTTCTTGACAATGCAGTAAAAAGTCATTGCTGTTATCAGTCTGTGTAACAGCAAATTTAGACAGAAAATGTAAACTGGGTGTTGATAATTATATTAATTGTCTCTGTGGCTAAATACAATCTCATTAGAAACACCTGTCTTTCACCACTGCTTTATCTCTTAATGGTGGCTGTGAAATGAGCTTATCATAGATTAGCTGAATAAGAATCCTGAGTTCATCTGATTTTTGAGAACTGATTTTGAAGTTCCTGTGACCAGGATCCTATCTTTGCTGCTCTCAGCTTCTCCCGGGTCTATTACCTCAAATGTTTTGTATCAGCCCTGCAGTACTTGAGGTGGGCCTTGTTCTGCCATAGAAGATGAATGGGTGCAGTGCTACCATCTAACTAATCAGAATGTCTTTGAAGGCAGTTCAATAGGCCTGTCTGACCTCCTTTTGATCAATGCCGTTCCACTGAGGGATTCTGTTTCGGCTGAAATGATGGAAGAAACAAAACGCGTGCACACACACAAACACACACACACACACAAACTACACAAAACCTAACAGATACACTCTCACCCAGACATGCATGGTTTTGTTCATGCAAATTTTCATAACATGGCTGTTATGATAGAACGGTGCCACCAAAGTGCCCAACAGCTGAGTATGGAAGCAATTACACATTCCACGTTTGCAGTGGTTCCTTGGTAGAGTTTCCTTTTTGCATCAACAGTAGTTGATTCTTTCCGTTGTCCACAGTTTGAGCAGTGGCCTTAAATCACTACACATTATTCTGAATATGAACCCTGCCAAAGCTATAATGTGGAGTGTGAACATTTCAGACATTTTACATCTTTAAAGTGAGCAACAACAACACAACAGCACAAAGTGAAGTTTTAATGGTAAAGGTTTGGGGTTTTTTTGTCCCTCAGCTTTTAGGCTCCCATGGATTCAGTTTTTGTATACAACCAATTACCTTTAAAAGCAATTTGTATCCTGGCAGGCAGGTAGATAGTGTAGTAGTGATATCCAAAGTGCCTTTTCCTGCATTGGTCGGCACTTTTCCACAGCACTTTGTCTCTCCCTGATTTCCCAAGTACACTGACTGATAATATACAGAGTCTTCGCAAATGGCTGCAATTAGAAACCTTCTTCTGTCAGTGAACTCATCATGTATCATCTGAACAAGCCTCAAGTTGCATGCCAGCTCTGTCATTATTATACGTATGACAATAGTGATCATCTTGTCAAGTTGGTTTACCGCCCTACTCCCATCGAGGCTGAAGAAAGAGTTAGCGTTTTAAAAAAGCCCAGCAGCTCTCATGAGTCAGTGTTTGTTTGTTCTCCAGCTAGCTTTATGGCTAACATAACCTTTGCATAAATGTAAATAAGCAGAGTCAAATATTCTATTCATACAACTTGTACGTGAGAACATATGCAAGCGTGAATTTATGGAAAACCCAGCGTTAAGACTTTAAGACTACTGGGCCTCGGGAACCACCCCCGCCAGGCCTGCAGGCAGATCAAACCCCAGCGCTTTGATGTTCTCTGGATTTGAGTTGGTATTCAAATGTTAACAAGAAATACTATGATGTCTTAAGTGCTGTGTGCTTAATGTTGCGTTCACGTATTTCTCACCCACACAGGCATGAATGTGGATTCTACACTGTAACAGCATTTTGTAAAGAAGCACAAGTGTATCACCTCATGGTAGTCAGAACATAATTTGTTCCACTGACTACTGCTCCAGGTTAGCTGTTATAGGTGACTCAGGTGGTTGTTGGGATTAAAACCACTATGAAACCAAAGATGGGTCATCATCTGCAAATGTTCAAGTATGAGTAATACCTGTCAGAAATTTACATACATTTCCTCAGTATTTGGTAGCATTGCCTTTAAACTGTATGATTTGGGTCAAACATTTTGGGTATCCTTCCACAAGCTTCTCACAATAGTTTGCTAGAATTTCGGCCCATTCCTCCTGACAGAACGGGTGTTACTGAAACTTGAAGTGCAACAGTCCCTCCTGCAGCAAAACATCCCCACAACATGATGCTGCCACACCCGTACTTCAGAGGAGAGAGGGTGTTCTCTGGCTTCCAAGCTTCCCCCTTTTTCCTCCAAATGTAACGATGGTCATTATGGTCAAACAGTTCAATTTTAGTTTCATCAGATCACAGGACATGTCACCAGAAATTAAGGTCTTTGTCCCTGTGTGCATTTGCAAACTGTAATTGGCTTTTTGTTGTTGTTATTGCTAGTGGAGTAATGGCTTCTTCCTCGCTAAGTGGCCCAGGACTCATTCCACTGTGGATAATGACACTCTTTTACCAGCTTCAGCCAGCATCTTCACAAAGTCTTTCACGTTTATTCTGGGGTTGATATGCACATTTCACCCCAAAACATGTTCATCTCAGGGACACAGAGCCCGTCATCCATCCTGAGCAGTATGATGGCTGGACATTCCCATGGTGTTTATACTTGCATATAACTGTTTGAACAGATGAACATGGCACCTTCAGGCATCTGAAAATTGTACCCAAGGCTGAACCAGATTTGTGGAGGTCCACAATTCTCATCCTGATAGCTTGGCTGTTTTCATTTGATTTTACCAAGATGTCACAGAAGGAAGAAGTGTGTTTAAGGTATGCCTTAAAATACATCCACAGGTGTGTCTCCAGTTAGCTCAAATGTTGTTAATTGATCTATCAGAGTCTTCCAAAGTCATGACATCATCATCTGGGCTTTCCCAAATTACTTAAATGCATAGTAATCGTAGTGTTGTAGAGGGTAAAAGGAAAGGCGAGGCCCGAGCGTAGGACAACACAGAATCTTTATTATCCCTCTAACAACATGTACAGCCATTTGGCCCCAGCGCGGGCCACTGGGGTTGTGCAAAACCCTCTCCCAGTTTCTCTGTGTTCTGCCTTTATAGCTTTATTTACCATGCATAAAAACTGGGGCTGGCACATTATACATCATGTATTTACAAAAGAATTGTGTGATGCAATTATCATAACACTTATTACCTATACATTCATCCACCTGTCTCTTCACGTGGCCTTGGTACAGCAGGCGGCGAAAGGCACCTCTCCTTTCTTTCCTTGGGGGGCGAATAACTTAACAGTCCAGTCTGATTACTCCACCCCCCAAGGCTCTTTCTCCTTAGGTCCATTGTCCTTGTCTTTCCTCCTGTGCTCTGGGTGTGAGGGAAAATCCCCCAACACTGTGTCTTGTGTCCCCCACACAGCTCTTCCTCCGAACACCCAGAAGGGGCTGTAACCACCCCAGTCCTTTGGGCTCAAGTCGGTGCCCATGGCGGCTGCGTCGGGGGGTCGTCGATTCGGTAGCACTGTCCTACTGGTGAAGTGTATCGGAGGGCATGTCAGTCTGTGGGGGGAAAGGGGAAGCGGTGAAAAGCACTTTCTGCTCCGCTCCAAGTTCCAATACGTTGACGGCCGTGATGTGTGAGCGCGTGGGGTCCGGTGCGCATCGTGCTTGACGGAACAAAGCCGGCAATCAGCGGGCTTTTTGGGATGGAGGTGCGGGAAGAACGCAGTGGAGGACAAGGGGAAGGTGGGGAAAAAAATGGCGTGCCGGCCTGGGACGTTAAAAGCCTCTGGGCCGTGCAAAAATTGTGTGTAGATCAGCCTTGGGTGAGGGACTTTTCTGGTAAACCCTCCGGCGAGCCGCAGCAGTTGTGAAAAAAATAAGTCTCTGTCGACTCCTCCTCGTGTGGAGCTCCATCGTGAAAGGATCTGGGGAAGGTGATCGGCCCAGTTCCCCGAGGATGCGTAGCGGCTGAAAAAAGCTTGAACTGTGTCAGGGACTGGCAAAACTGCTTTAGTGTGGGGGCAGTCCTAAAGGCTCCAGGGGAAGCAATCGGCCTAATTCCCCGTGGGTGCGCAGCGGCTGAGAAACAAATACAAGTCCTGTGGGCGAAGCCGCCTGACTCCTTTAGGTGCGATGCACAAGCCTAAAGGATCCGAGGATGGCAATTGGCCCTGTTCCCCGGTGATGTACAGCGGCTGAGGACAATGTAGAAGTTCTTGGAGCCGGTTTGTCCCTGGTGTGTGGCGCGCGCGTCCGTGGCCACGTAGCTTTAAGTTGCACTATCCTCGTAATCCTGCGGCATGTGCACGGGGCTTCTGTCCGCCAAAACTCCACTGTTGGGAAGTGAAGCAAGGGTCAGGGAGCTTGATTGAAACAACGTAGACGGTGCTGATCTTCCCCTTTCAGGCTGTTTCTGTGTGTGCTTGTCTCCCTCCCGATGGTGCATCTTGGTCCCTGCGCAGCTCGCTTACTCCCTCCAGCCCTTCAGGTCGCCAGCGTGGAGAGAGAAACCGGCGGGCGCACTCCAGTGTGGATGAAAAGGGAGTCTACAGTGCGGTGAAAGGGAGTAGACGGTCCATCTCCCGTCAAGTCACCAGTGTAGAGGGTAAAAGGAAAGGATGTGGAGGCGAGGCATGAGCCTAGGATGACACAGAATCTTTATTATCCCTCTAACAACATGTACAGTCATTTGGCCCCAGCGCGGGCCACTGGGGCTGCGCAAAAGCCTCTCCTAGTTTCTCTGCGTTATGCCTTTATAGTTTTATTATCCACGCATAGAAACTGGGGCTGGCACATTATGCATCGTGTACTTACAAAAGGATTGTTTGATGCAATTATCATAATACTTGTTACCAATACATTCATCCCCCTGCCTCTTCATGTGGCCTTGCTACAGCAGGGGCGAAAGGCGCCTCTTCTTTCTTTCCTAGGGGGGCACATAATTTAACAGTCAGGTCTGATTACCCCCGGGGCTCTTTCACCAGAGGTCCATTGTCCTTGTCTTTCCTCCTGTGCTCTGGGTGTGAGGGAAAATCCCCCAACACTGTGTCTTGTGTCCCCCACAGTGTATGTAAACTTTTGACTTTGAAGAAAATAATAAAAAAATCTTTTAAAAAATTTTGCAAATATAAAAATATTTAGCAAATAGAAATAATTTTGTTCATCCTAACTGACCTAAAACAGGAAGCGTTTATGTCAGACAATGAGAAAAAAAAGGTTATGTCTTTTTATAGTGTCTGTAAACTTTGAGTTTCAACTGTATGTATATATGATATGACATTAAGCAACCTCTGATGATCATAGAAATAATGACATGTAGGGCAACAGTTGCAGTATGTTTAGTTTAGACCCTCACCTTTTCCTATTTCTAACCCTAACCATTTCCCCAAGCTTAACCACTGATAAATATGTATTTAATATTTAAAGGAAGTCAGTTGTAAAACCAGAAGTAATTCATAAATAAGAAGGTGAAACTCAACTCAGATCCCAGTGACAAAAAGGCAAGATGAGGAGGTGAATGTAGAACATACTGTAGGTAGGAACATAGAACTCCAGTATGAGACTATAGTGTTAGGTGTCATGATTGCATGAAGGAAAAGCTCACGTGCAGGCTGCTAACACCAGAGAATGCACACAACACAGAGGGGCAATGTTAAATACAACTTTATTGAAAATGAACTCAATTGTAGAGAAAGCGTCACTCGCCAGAAGAACACACAGCCTGTGAAAAGAGGGAGATGAAAGCGGGTTAGGAATGAGGAGGGAGGCTGAGCGCAATGGATAAACAAAGGTAGATCTTACGATAGGTGAGCAGAGAGCCTGGCAGAGGAACCCAGCGGCAACGGAGGAACCAGTGAGGCAGAGCTGGTGGGGAGCGGGAGAAGAGTGGAGCTGGGAGAAGAGTCTGACTGGGTGGAGAACGCAGTCTGGAACAGAGATGATGATGGGGCAGGTGAACACACAGCTACCCTGGAGAAGCACCGCAGAGATGGCAGCACCCTGAGGAGAGAGGAGGAAAAAAGAGTGTTAGGCTGAGTTCCTAAAAATGCGTTCAGTTTTAACTCTTGTTAGAGGCAGCAATACCCAACGGGCCGGCGCCGGAGTGTTCAAGAACAGGTCCTTTTAAGCGCTGGCAGAGAAGAGGCAGCAGGTGCGTCCACTCACGCAGGTGTGCTGATGACCTACGGAGCCGGGACCCAGATGGAGAACCTCCCACAGAAAGGGAGGGGGAGCGCACTCACCTGATCATAACATTAGGTGCCACTGCCCACCTCTCATCCAACAGTGATCAAGAATTTAAGCTGTGAAATTCCATGAATTACGCCAACATCTTTGACACAGTACATATAGTTGTGTTTGGATGTTAGCAACATGCAAGATATTTTTTACAAATTAGCTGGAGGACTTGTTGGTTCAGCATGTCAGTCAATTGTCACTGTCCTAGTAAAGTACTTGCATCTGTGTCATGCACACTGGACACTGGAATCTGAATTTCATTTTTGAGAAAAGAGCCAAAGTCATGCCAAGACCAACGGGAATTTTTGCAGAATGGCAAACAAATACTGTATACTTCTCCACTCCTTCCATTAGGGTTTAGAGTGGAAACAACTCAGTTAAAAGCTCATTTCATTTCTGATTTTTAGCCAGTGATGAGGCTCTTACAATCAGAGAAAACACAAAATTTCTTGTATTTGTTCCCCAGAAAAATCTGAGGATCAAGAGGTTTTTTTTAACGCTTTATTATTTTACTTGTATAGTTTGCAACAACAGTGTTTCAGATTTTTCAGTCTGAAAAAAAGTTTAAAGACTAAATTCATGCCTTTCTGATTGCTATTTTCTGCCACTCAACCTTTTCGTTTCTCTGCTGTTGCAGTTTAATGTTTTCTATCTCACTGCTGAGCTTCTGGTTCTGAATCAGCTTTATTCCACTTTTATGCTCGTGCAAAGCCAGGTGTAGCAGTTTTACAATTGAGTTTTTTAAGGTCAGTGAAATCGTAAAACATACAACCACTGCCAACTCATAAAATCACACCCTTTATTTTTATCAAATGGTGCAAAATATCCTCACTGCAGATTCTGCAGAATAAGGACGCCTCTTTTTTTTTTTTTTTACATAGTAACCCCAGCTACCATAAATAACTTTAGAATTAAATCTCAAGGTGGTCAAGGTTCATTTAACACATTCAACAGACTTGAATCACCTTGGACCAACTTTGCTCCTTAAGATGGCGGTCTATTTTTTTTTTCACTCTCAAGTGTAATTCTTTGCTCTTTAGAATATGTCATGCTGCACCCTGACATTGCTTTACTCAAAAATATGGACAAATGTATTAAGGTTTACTTTGAACAATCTCAACATACTGTGTTTATCACTGTATATCACACTACAAGTACTGTGCATGTTATAATTAAAAACAAATCTTCTTTTGATGTCGTAGTTTTAAGTGTCCCTCTCTCTCTGTCCCTCTCCCCAGGTGTATGCCTAATCACTGTGAACATGGCGGTCGCTGCAAACAGACGTGGGACAGCTTCAGTTGTACATGTGATGGAACAGGATACACAGGAGCCACTTGCCACACTTGTAAGTATTCACTCTGTATGGGAGTTTTCTGATGGTGACACAGAGGTGGGTAGAGCATCCAGAAATTGTACTCCAGCAAAAGTAGCCTTATCTTATGATGTTAATAACTCAAGTATAATAACAAAGAGTATCAAAAAGTTGAGTAAGAAAGCAGTAAAAAGATACATTTGAGTAAGGAGCAACCATTTGTGGCGACTTCTCTTCAACTTTTGTAGCCCTTTTCTCAAAAAAGGCTCTTTTATTGGAAGACTTACAATTGTTCTTGTAATTAGAAAACTCTTTTGATTAAATTTTCCCATTTTTCATGAAGATTCAGAACTTTATTTCATCCAAATTTGCATTGCAAATTTTTCTCATAAATTAGCTTTTATTCTTGTAGCTTTGTGAGGTTTTTTTTCTTGTACATTTGAGACTAAATTTGTGAGGTTGTTCTCGTAAATTTGAGACATTTTTTTCAAGTCAATTCGCATCTTTTTTTAGGTAATGTGATTGGGACAGTTTGTCTGTGTTTTGTAGCAGGGTTATGCAAAAACTGCAGGACGGAGTTTGATGAAATTTTCATCAGAGGTGGCCCTTGGGCTATAGATGAATGCATTATAGTTTGGAGCTGATCCATAAATGCATACCTCCACCAAGACCCTAGCTCTCAATGTGATGCGATTTATCATCCATCTGTCTGTCAGCACAATTATGCAAAAACTACTGGAGGAATTTGGAGGTACAGACGAAGGTACGGACAGATGAAGGTATGGAGGGAAATGAAATGTAAACTATTTATATGTAACCTCTAATTCTATTTAACCCAAACCATATAAAGGAATAGTAAACTGTTAAAAAAGAAACATTTCCAGATCCAGAAAAAAGATCATTGATTCCTGCACTGATTTCAATTAAATAAAATTACAAATTCAATAAATTGATTAAAGATGCAGTCATTTCTAATGAGAACAATTTGGTACAGTATATAAAAAACACATTTTCAGTTTTCTATTCGTGAAATCAAAATGACTTAGTAATGTATAGCTTTATGAAAAAGTTGTTGAGTACAGGGATGCAAGTTATCAATTAATTCATTAATCATTAGTTGATTCACCTTGTTGATTGAATAATGACTAATTGATAAGCGGTGATTTTCCTGAGATCTGAATTTCCCTCAGTACAATACAGTCTTTCTATCTGTAGCATACAAAGCTAAATACTGTTTTTGATGCATGGACACCATATTCCTCAATGATTTATTATACTATTTGATTTTTTTTTACTATACAATGGCATGTTTTGTGGTTTAACAAATACTGTACTGTATAGTGTGTACTATGCACTGGTGCATCTCAGTAAATTAAAATGTCATGATTTGTAATTTATTTTAAAAACTCCAACAGTGATCTGTGCGGAGTTTGCATGTTCTCCCCGTGTCTGCGTGGGTTTACTCCGGGATTTCTCCGGTTTCCTCCCACATGCCAAAAATATGCAAGTTAGGTTAACTGGCATCAAAACTGGGGATTCTAAATTGTCTTTAGGTATGACTGTGAGAGTGAACGGTTGTCTGTCTCTCTGTGTTGGCCCTGCGATGGACTGGCGATCTGTCCAGGGTGGACCCTGCCTCTCGCCCAAAGATGCTGGGATAGGCTCCGGCCCTCCCGCGACCCGAAAAGGATGAAGCGGAAGAAGATGGATGGATGGAAACTGTAACCGTTTCCCCGCCCTGTTGATTTGAAGCAGGCGGGTGGATCTTCAAGCTCATGCGTCATCTGACCTGACCATTCCAGTTTTGGCTGTCCAACATACCCCCGAAGGACGAGGCATTTTGTTGTGCACAGCACATGCACTTTGGGAGCTTGGCATCTTCCTCCGCTCTTTTCTTTTAATGTTTCGGTTGAAAGGTCACAATGGGTGACCGCCTGCTCCCCCTCCTGGACAGCGACGCCGCTACTGTACATTTCATGGAATAAATTCCCATTCAAAAGGACTGCGGAGTTATCAATTAACAGACAATTAATCTCACTTACTTGACTAAATTTGTATCAACAATTACTCTAAAGTCGATTAATCATTAACATCCCGAGTACATGTAATAGAATAAATGTAGCTAGTTATTACCCACAGCTGGTGTGTAGTGGTTATTCACTTGTGCTGCTTCTTCCCCCCTCTGTTATTCTCCCGTCACTGTAACAACTCTTTAAGCTATTCTGCTCGTTGTGTGAGCGCATTTGATTTAGCCACCCGCCTTTAAGTGATTAAGCTCTTTCTTTCCTTGTTCAAAGACATAATTCTCATTAGAGGGACAAATGAACTTCTGAAGTGTTAAGAGACCAGGATTTCCCAACTACACTGTATTTTGCTCTGTCAGAGAAAAAGGCAAGCGACCCAAAAAGTGCCATAACACAAAGAGAACAGAGACTGAGAGAGCAAAGCAGAGAGACTTTTTTCTTTTAAGGCTTAAAAATTTGAGAATGCCATCCCTACTCCCATAAGCCTCAAATATTGTTCTCTTTTTGGAAGGGGCAAGAGAGAAAGGAAGAATTAATTTATAATCTGAGAAAGTCAGAGGAATAAGGTGGATGAAAAAGACATTCTTCAGAATAAAGGATTGATTGTAAAAAAACAGAAAAATTCTATAAACCCTATATCTTTAGAAATTCTTTTGTGTACCCATATGTCATTGTGTGTAGCTGTGTCCATACTTATGATAAAATGCACAGCTCTGTGTGCATTCATTTATCCACCATATAGTGGCCTGTATACAATATGGAACATATACTGTATACATAAATAACAGCTGTTTGATGCATTAGAGACAGAGCAGGCATGATTTCAAGAACGCCCTGTTCTTCACCACTGAGCTAGAGCTTAACTGCACTAACTGCATTAACACAGCACTAACTGTGATTTTAATGTATTTGGATTTTAACGTAAAGATGGTGGGGTCAAACATGATAACCAGCTAGTACAGTATAGAAAAATTAGTCCAGTATAGTTAAAATAATGTTAGTGCTGGTAGCTCAAGAGCAAAATTGCTCCCCTCTCCTTGAAGCTGCTCATTTGTCCTGAAATTAATAATGTATGAGTTTCATTGGTGGAGCTGGTCTGTGATTAATAAGAGATGGCAGCAGGTATATTGAAAGAACTAGTTAGAAAGTGGTAAATGCGTGTCCTGTCATTAACAACTACTATCAATACTACTGTCTGCTGGAAGGTGTTTGGAAGGTCAGCGATACGGTGGCCCTGAGAGCTCAATGCAACTGCAAAAACACAAGAAAACTTATTCATCAAAATGGCAGCATAACAGGTGCTGCAAAAAGTCACAACAGCTGCGAATACAGAAACACTCTGCCACACTAACAACACAATAAAATGGACCACGGGGACCCAGCAAGGTGATGGACCACATGCTGTAGATTCATGTTAGCCCAGCTTTAGTCGTTTGCTGTTAGCCAGCAGTTCCATCACCTGTTGAAACACACAAAAGGTTTAGCTTGACCACCTTGTTTGCAGATAAAACAAATTGCTAAAGTCAGACAACTTGTCAGCATGGAAGTGAAGGACCTTTGCGGTCTGTCACTTTATTGTGTCCACTGAGTCACTTTCATTGTGCGGTGAACATTGCAGCGCATGTGTATTTGCAAGTCTTTGATGGCGATGTTGTCTTATTTTGATTCTGTTTGGCCTATCTGTAGTTGTTTCCTTAAGTTGCATCATGTTCACAAGTTGCAGTGCATTGAGTTCTCTGTGCTATCACATCATTCAGATGGTTGCTTTTTTCTTATAAATGCACATGAAAACAACCTTAAAAAAAAAAAAAAAAACTGGAAAATTAAAGTGTAACATACAATGTTTTTAAAATCCCACCAATATGTCACTGGCTTAGTGATCAGGTAATTAATTACCAAGAGTCAGTTGATGGAAGATTAATTTATATGTTTTAGAATTATGATAATTAGTCATTTATATTATTTTATTACTAAAGCATTTAATAGCCACAGATGTTAATATATTATAAAACCAATTTGGACATCAGAATTATATGTAGCATTGAGTCCTACAATTTGGAAATGTAATTATTAATAATTATTAAACTAAGTTTAAAGCTTTTTAATAATACTTGTAATACCTCATTTGTAACACTAGTTGGGGCACCGTCCGCATTTTATAGAGGCGAAAACTCTTATGGACCAACTTAACTTAGGAATTTGTTAATTAATAAGTTATGCATTAATTAATAATGTAATTAGCAATGTTGGATCAGTCTCGTAGTCTGGAGGCAGAATTCTTGACACTGAGTTGTTACAATAATGGACAAGGAGAAATCACACCTTCTAGCTTTAGTAACCCCTCTTTATTAAACTCACAGGCATGACACAAACATAAGGCATTTAAGGTCAGCAGAATTAAACATGGCAATAATTGGGGTTACTTGATTGCATGAAATATGAACATGCCATACACTAAAGATCACCATATTATTCTCATGATTAATCTGGGGCACCCAAAGCTCTGATCTTTGCAGTCCCTAAGGTTAAAGAAAATTTACGCGGTTCTAATAAAAAGTTACATAAATTTAGTGTGGAATTTGGATTCGCAGGGGTTTAAAGAAAAACAAAAGGGAGAGAGAGAGAGAGAGGATATGCAGGATCAGAGATGTATCGAAGACCAAGCACCAACCAGGTCTAACCGACTGTCTTGTAGCTGCTTTCTAATGGAGCAAATTTAAATCTGACCACCACAACAGATGATGTGAAAGAAGTGAGTGCCTACTGTGAAGATGAAAACCTGGCAAGGGTTACTTCAGGCCGAGGGAAGGTGGTCCTCCTCGGCGCCTCCTGGGGGATTTTGGCCCGCAAAATCCGTATGGCCTCACTCCTAGGTCAGTCAAGGCAGGCTTGCTCCAGAGAGAGTGGGGAGACCTGGTCCTGGGTCTCAACCCGCCAATATGCTGGATAATGGCAGCTGGTCTGAATACAGGCTGATCTGCGTAGTTTCCCTCTGGTCACTGGCTAAGCTAGGTAAGTTCTAAAAAACAAAGTCAAAAACTACTTAGGCTTTAATCCCTAGATCTACCAAAGGCAAACCTCTACAGAAAAACGTAAACTACAAAAATCTACAAAACAGTAACTAGAAAACGCAGGCGGTCGTCTGGGCAGGAAAACTTAAAAGAGAAGAGAGATGTAGAGAGAGTGTGGCAAAGGACGGAAGAGACGGGAGCGCCAGCAGGGTCAGTAGCAGAAGAGGCAAGAGAGCAAAAAGGGAAAAAGAAATGCAGACTGTGTGTCTTCTGGTTTAAACTTCACTCCTCACATACCACAAGGGAGGAGCTTGGAATCTCCCAACGAATCAGATGATGCTTCTCCAACAACAGACCATGGGTCACCAGTGACCTGAAAGCACTTCTGAACAAAAAGAAGAGAGCTTTTAGGGCTGGAGACAAGGAGAAGCTGAGGGGAGTGCAGCATGAGCTGAGAGAGATGCTGAGGAGGTGCAAGGACAATTATAGGAGGAAGTTGGAAGAGAAACTCAGGCAAAATAACACTAAAGATGTGTGGGAGGGAATGAAACAAATCACTGGGTACAAGGGGAGAATCAGGCAGCCATCTGGGAGCCAGGAGAGAGCTGAGGAACTGAATCTGTTTTTTAATAGGTTCAACTCACAGTCTGTCACCCGAGCAACACAACCAGACCCCCCACACACCCCTCCCTACCCACGCTCCCGTGCAGAACCTCTCTCCATCTCCCTCCTCCTCCTCCTCAGGGGGCACCAGGACCCCCCCTCACTTCACGGTGACTACAGATCAGGTGGAGAAACAGCTGAAGAGACTCCGTCAGCGGAAGGCTTCGGGCCCGGATGGCATCTCCGCTAGGATCCTGAGGACCTGTGCCAACCAACTAGCTCCAGTACTGACACACCTGTACAACCTGAGCCTGAGTCTGGAGAGAGTACCGGTGCTGTGGAAGACATCCTACCTGGTTCCTGTCCCCAAGAAGTCATCTCCATCGGATCTGAATGACTATCGACCAGTTGCCCTCACATCTAATGTGATGAAGGTCCTGGAGAGACTGGTCTTAGCCCACCTGAGGCCGCAGATGGAGACGTGGCTGGACCCTCTGCAGTTTGCATATCAGCCCCATTTAGGAGTTGAAGATGCTGTCATCTACCTGCTGCAATGAGCCCATCAGCACCTGGATGGTGGAGGAGATACTGTGAGAATCACTTTTTTTGATTTCTCCAGTGCCTTTAACACCATCCAGCCACTGCTGCTGGGCGAGAAGCTGCGGGGGATGGGGGTTGACAGCTCTGTGATCTCCTGGATTACCGACTACCTGACAGGCAGACCACAGTTTGTCAGGCTGGGCAGTGTCTTGTCTGGAGTGGTGGCTAGTGATACGGGAGCGCCACAGGGGACTGTGCTCTCTCCTTTTCTTTTTACCTTATACACCACGGACTTTCAGTATAACACTGAGTCATGTCACCTGAAAAAATTCTCTGATGACTCAGCTGTTGTGGGGTGTATAAGAGGAGGAGAGGAGGGGGAGTACAGGGCACTGGTAGACAGATTTGTGGAGTGGACGGAGCAGAATCACCTGAGGTTGAATGTCAGCAAGACCAGGGAGATGGTGATTGACTTCAGGAAGAGGAAGGCTCCTTCTCAGCCACTGCAGATTAGGGGGGAGGATGTGGGAGTGGTTGAAGACTACAAATATCTGGGTGTCAGGATCAGTAGCGGGTTGGACTGGAGATCCAACACCGATGCTGCGCACAAGAAGGGGATGAGCAGACTCTATTTCCTGAGAAAACTGAGATCCTTCAACGTGTGCAGCAGGATGCTGGAGCTTTTCTACCAGACTGTTGTCGCCAGCGCCATCTTTTTTGCTGCGGTCTGTTGGGGTAGCAGTACAAGGGCCAGAGATACCAACAGACTTGACAAGATTATCAAGAGGGCTGGCTCTGTAATTGGTCTCAGACCGGAGACCTTTGAGACAGTGATGGAGAGGAGAACACTAAATAAACTGTGATCCATCATGAACAATCCTGATCACCCCCTCCACCACATACTAGGTAGGCAGCGAAGCACTTTCTCCAGTAGACTACTACAGCTTCGTTGTCGAACGGCCAGGTACAGGAAATCTTTCCTGCCACATGCAATTTCACTGTACAATAACTCACTATGATGTTGTATTCTGGTCATAGCTATGCTGCCACACTGCACCTTACAGACTAACTGGTACCTCACATTTCACTCTGCTCCTGATAGTCCTTCTTTGTGCAATGGGATGATTCATGTGTTTATACAGGTCATCATCATATATTAAGCTATGATGTATATAGGTTCTATAGTCGTGTTAGTTTCTTTTTTACTTTCCATGGGTAATCACTTTGTCTGTCGTGTGTGTTTCTGTTGTTTGGCTGTCAACTGTCATGCTGCTGTTACACTGTAATTTCCCAGTTTGGGATCAATAAAGTACATCTATCTATCTATTTATCTATGACAATGCTGCACAGAGGTTGGCTATGTTACTATGGTTATACAGCATGGAGGAGGTGTAATTCACTGAGCTAGGAAAGAACAGAAAACAGTGAGCACATCACATTAATATTATAATGAGTCCTAGGACACCTTTGTCTAAACTGAGTAGTTCTATTTGGTTAAACATCTAGCTTCACCAAAATAACTTGATCATAAGACATAAAGATCTGTAGAAAAGGCATACATGTGTAGGGTGTATTAGAAATCCAGATGCCTGAAGATTAGAGTTCTGACAGTCAATGATCCAGTTTGTGTGACTTCTTTCCAGTTGTCCTGTGGCAATCTGTTGGTGTTAAAAGGAGGGAAACACAATGAACCTTTGTTCTTCATAGTTTGAATGGCTGTGAAGAATGAGTTGGAGGTTGGTGAGCAGAATTACAGTCAAAGTTCCATTTGGTCCCATTGTTGGTGGGGGGGGGGGGGGGACCTCTGAGGCAAGTTTGTCTACCTGGTACCGGCCGGCATGTCCCCCAGGATCCTCAACAATTCCTACAGCTGCATCATCGAGAGCATCTTGACCAACTGCATCACTGTGTGGTACGACAGGACTACTGCCCTGGACCGCAAACACCTGCAGAGAGTGGTGAAGACAGCAGAGCAGATCATCAGGACTCCACTCCCCTCTCTGCAGAGAGAGCTGCCGCCATCCTCCAGGACCCCACCCACCCCCAGCACAGAATGTTCACACTTCTACCTTCAGGCCGGAGGTACAGAAGTGTGAAATGCAGGACATCCAGACTAAAAAGCTTCTTCTTTCCCACTGCCATCAGACTCCTGAATAAATAGCAAACTCCAGACACAGCTTTGCAAATAGGAATTCACACACTGGTTGCTAAGTTTGCACATTGCTCACTTGCACAGTGTACATAGTCTCACCCCGTCTCATGTTCATATCATCTCTGCTGCTAAATTATCATTGTAAAGTCTACTGGGTATTATCATTACAGAGAAATTCTTACAGTGGGTGCTAATTGAAAACGAATTGAAAACGGGATGGATGGTGGCGCACATGGACGCTGCGACCCCTCTAGGCATCAGTGAGTGTGAGAGTTTTGAATGTTTTAATCATCCCAGACGTACAACTTACAACCAAGAGACCTTATTAAGCATCAAGGTAATGTACACTGCAAGAATTGCGGCGTTCGGATGCGATTTGGACATTCTACGCCAGCGTGGAATACTATCTGGGGTTAGGCTGGCAGCTACCCGGGAGAGGAGGAAGCGTAAGCAGCGCGAACGCAAACAAAGGAGAGGAAAGAGGGCCGGAATTTATGCTAGGCTAAAGGCTAACCCCTCCAGGCCAGCAGTACCATCGCTCCTACTTTCCAATGTCCGCTCCCTTGACAACAAGCTGGATGAGCTGCGTCTGCTGAGAGAAACCCGCAGAGAGTGGACGGACTGCTGTGTGTTTGCGTTCACGGACACATGGCTCCACGACAACATCCCTGACACGGCCATTCAGCTGGAAGGGATGACATTGTTCTGGGCGGACAGGGAGGCCGCTAGCTTCAGTAAGAGCCGAGGGGGGGGGGGCGGGCTATGTATCTATATTAACAAGAACTGGTGTGTTAATGTCACGTTAGCAACTAAACACTGCTCTCCGTTGGCAGAGTTCCTTATCGTAAACTGCCGGCCATTCTATCTGCCGAGGGAATTCACCAACATTTTTGTAGCTGTTGTTTACATAGCTCCTAGCGCTAATGCTAAGGCTAATGCTAACGAAGCACTCAGAGAGCTGCATGATGCTATCAGTGAATTTCAAGCGTCACACCCGGACAGTTTTGTGGTGGTTGCAGGGGATTTTAATCACACCAGTCTAAAGACTGTGCTCCCCAAGTTCAAACAATGTGTGGACTTTAAGACCAGAGGAGAGAATATGTTGGTCTTGGTGTACACAAATTTCCCAAATGCAAACAAGGCAACACCTCATCCCCACCTCAGCCATTCTGACCACCTATCCGGGATGCTGGTGCCTGCCTACAAACCCTTACTGAACTGCAGCAGGCCAGTAGAGAAACAATTCAGGACTTGGCCAGAGGGTGCAGCCTCGGCACTTCAGGACTGTTTTCTGCATACAGACTGGGAGGTTTTCAAAATAGCAGCCTCTCAGGGAGACAGGATTGATGTGGAGGAGTACGCTGAAATGGTCACCAGCTACATCGCGAAGTGCACAGAGGATGTCACTATATTGAAGACCTTCACTGCACAGGGCAACTATAAACCCTGGATGACTGCAGAGGTGCGCTCGCTGCTCACAGCCAGAGATGCAGCCTTTAGCGCGAAGGACAGGATTGCCCTCCACTCAGCCAGGTCTGCACTCGCAAAGGGAATTAAGATGGCGAAACGCGCATACGCGGAGAAATTCCAGGGACATTTCTGTGACACAGGGAACACCAAATGGATGTGGCAGGGAGTACGGGCGTTGACTGATTATAAGTCTAGGCAGGGGGTCGATGATGATGACGCTTTGCTTCCAGACAGGCTCAAGAACTTCTCTGCACGTTTTGAAGCATCAAAACCGACAATCAGAGGGAGGGCTGGCCCATCTTCACCATCTGTGGGGCCAGCTATCACCATCAACGCAGCGGACACACGGAGGACCCTAATCAGGGTCAACCCACGTAAAGCTGCAGGTCCGGACAACATCCCGGGACGTGTGCTCCGAGTCTGCGCGAGTGAGTTGGCAGATGTCCTGACTGACATATATAACATTTCCTTGAGTCAGGCCATCCTCCCTAGATGCTTTAAGACCTCTATCATAGTACCGGTGGCAAAGAAAGCGGTTGTGGTCCTGTCTGAATGATTATCGTCCTGTCGCACTGACACCAATTCTGATGAAGTGTTTTGAACGGCTTATTAAACCACACATCACAGCCTGCCTCCCTGCATCACATGACCCGCTCCAGTTCGCATATCGTTCAAATCGCTCCACAGAGGACGCTATAGTCTCCTGTACATTGATTTCAGTTCAGCATTTAACACCATTATTCCCCAGAGACTGATGGAGAAATTACTCCTTCTCGGTCTGAACACCGCCACATGTCTCTGGATCCTGGATTTCCTGACCGAGAGACCTCAGTCTGTCCGGGTTGGAAACAACATCTCCAGCTCCATCACGCTGAGCACTGGATCCCATCAAGGCTGTGTACTCAGTCCACTGTTGTTTACACTTTTAACACATGACTGTGTGTCCAGACACGAGGGGAACCAGATTATTAAGTTTGCGGATGACACCACAGTGGTGGGATTTATTCAGAGGGATGAGGAATCAATGTACAGGGAAGAAGTCAGAGACTTGGAGGGCTGGTGCAGGGAGAACAATCTGGTGCTCAACGTGGACAAAACGAAGGAGATGATTATCGACTTCCAGAGGTCACGGCCTGAACACGTCCCTCTCTGCATCAGTGGCCGTTCGGTGGAAAGAGTGGAGAACATCAAGTTCCTCGGAGTGCAGATCTCGCAGGACCTGACCTGGAGCAAGAATTCCTTGGGGATGAGGAAGAGGGCCCAGCAGAGACTGCACTTCTTGAGGAAACTTAAACAGGCCTCTCTCCCCATCTGCATCCTCAGGACCTTCTACAGAGGTGCAGTGGAGAGTGTTCTGACGTACTGCATTGCAACATGGTACTCCAGTTGCAGTATGTCAGACAAAAAAAGCTCAGCAGAGGTTAGTTAAGGGAGCTGAGAAGGAAATTGGAGTTTCCCTCCCCTCTGTTCAAGAACTTTTTCAGAGCCGTTGTAGGAGCAGGGCACTAATCATTGTTAAGGACCACTCTCACCCTCTGCACAAACACTTTGAACTGCTGCCATCTGGCAAACAATTCTGGAGGATCAGAGGCAGAACCACCAGACTGATCAACAGCTTCCTTCCACAAGCTGTTAGGATGCTGAACAGTTGATCCGGAATCCTTTACACATATTACTGCGCTTTATGGTAAATGGTAAATGGCATTCACTTATATAGTGCTTTTATTCTCATCTCTTGATGACCAAAGCGCTTTACAGATCCTGCAATCCACCCATTCACACACACATTCACACACTGATGGTGGCATTATGGACATTACGTACAGTGGGGTAAAAAAGTATTTAGTCAGCCACCAATTGCGCAAGTTCTCCCACTTAAAGGATGAGAGAAGTCTCCAATTTTCATCATAGGTATACCTCAACTATGAGAGACAAAATGAGAAAAAAAAATCCAGAAAATCACATTGAAGGATTTTTAAAGAATTTATTTGCAAATTATGGTGGAAAATAAGTATTTGGTCAATAACAAAAGTTCATCTCAATACTTTGTTATATACCCTTTGTTGGCAATGACAGAGGTCAAACATTTTCTGTAAGTCTTCACAAGGTTTTCACACACTGTTGCTGGTATTTTGGCCCATTTCTCCATGCAGATCTCCTCTAGAGCAGTGATGTTTTGGGGCTGTCGCTGGGCAACACGGACTTTCAACTCCCTCCAAAGATTTTCTATGGGGATGAGATCTGGAGACTGGCTAGGCCACTCCAGGACCTTGAAATGCTTCTTACGAAGCCACTCCTTCGTTGCCCAGGCGGTGTGTTTGGGATCATTGTCATGCTGAAAGACCCAGCCACGTTTCATCTTCAATGCCCTTGCTGATGGAAGGAGGTTTTCACTCAAAATCTCACGATATATGGCCCCATTCATTCTTTCCTTTACACGGATCAGTCGTCCTGGTCCCTTTGCAGAAAGACAGCCCCAAAGCATGATGTTTCCACCCCCATGCTTCACAGTAGGTATGGTGTTCTTTGGATACAACTCAGCATTCTTTCTCCTCCAAACACGACAATTTGAGTTTTTACAATAAAGTTCTATTTTGGTTTCATCTGACCATATGACATTCTCCCAATCCTCTTCTAGATCATCCAAATGCTCTCTAGCCAACTTCAAACGGGCCTGGACATGTACTGGCTTAAGCAGGGGGACACGTCTGGCACTGCAGGATTTGAGTCCCTGGCGGCGTAGTGTGTTACTGATGGTAGCCTTTGTTACTTTAGCCCCAGCTCTCTGCAGGTCATTCACTAGGTCCCCCCGTGTGGTTCTGGGATTTTTGCTCACCGTTCTCGTGATCATTTTGACCCCTCGGGGTGAGATCTAGCATGGAGCCCCAGATCGAAGGAGATTATCAGTGGTCTTGTATGTCTTTCATTTTCTAATAATTGCTCCCACAGTTGATTTCTTCACACCAAGCTGCTTACCTATTGCAGATTCAGTCTTCCCAACCTGGTGCAGGTCTACAATTTTGTTTCTGGTGTCCTTTGACAGCTCTTTGGTCTTGGCCATAGTGGAGTTTGGAGTCTGACTGTTTGAGGTTGTGGACAGGTGTCTTTTATACTGATAATGAGTTCAAACAGGTGCCATTAATACAGGTAATGAGTGGAGGACAGAGGAGCCTCTTAAAGAAGAAATTACAGGTCTGTGAGAGCCAGAAATCTTGCTTGTTTGTAGGTGACCAAATACTTATTTTACCGAGGAATTTACCAATTAATTCATTAAAAATCCTTCAATTTGATTTTCTGGAATTTTTTTTTCTCATTTTGTCTCTCATAGTTGAGGTATACCTATGATGAAAATTGGAGACCTCTCTCATCTTTTAAGTGGGAGAACTTGCACAATTGGTGGCTGACTAAATACTTTTTTGCCCCACTGTATATTATATGTATATTATAGTTTTAGTCATTTTTAAGTATTTATTTCTCTTAGCTACTTTGATTCACTTAGCCATTTTAATTGTTTTATATATACATAGGCAGTTATTATCATTTTAACTGCAACTGTAATAAGTTAACATTACTGTAATATCCAAATGTGTCTCAGGGATATGTAAATGACTGTCGGGGTGAGGGGTGAGGGGGGGTGTGAATGTGTTTTTAAATTATGTTCTTTTTACAATACGGATGCCTAGAGAAACACAATTTCATCTTGCTTGCACTACAGTTGTATGCATAGCATCATGACAATAAAGGTTGATTGATTGATTTGATTGATTAATTTGTACATTGCTCATTTGCGCACTGTACATAGGCTTATGCCATATTAGGTTCATATCATCTCTGATATTAATATACCATTGTCCATTATAGTCATCCAGTGAATTTTCAATTTTCATTTTTCTTGTTTCCTCTAGTTTAACTGCTTTAACTGTCCTAATTGCGTAATGTGTGTTATTAGTATTTGTTAGTATTAGTACTTACTATTAAGGTGTGTTTAAGGTGTCCTAATTGCCTAATGAGTGTTATTAGTGTGTGTTATTAGTATTCATTAGTATTAGGTGTGTTACTACCTTATTAGTAGTGATGTGTATCTATTACCTTGGCATTCGTTCGGAGAACAGAGTAAGAATTTCATTGCTCAGGAAATGTTGCATTTCTTAACTGTGCACATGATAATAAAGCCTTTGAATCCTTGAAAACTTGGTTTAATATCATTTTTGACATTTCTGACATGTTGTTGCCAAAATAGTAATTAAAAGTAGTCAGTCAATAATACTAATATCAGTACAGCTGGTGTTATTCTGTTGGAGTTCTGACTGTGTTTTCACTTGATTTAAGATCTTCCTGCAAACCACACCAATACATTGTGCAAAAATGTTTTTTAAGCACATTGTGTTAAAAAAAAAAACCCACAAATAAGCAAAAAAAAAATTGACTTTTGAATTGTTCTGGTGTTCAGCACACTGGCGAAATCCTAAGAAAAATATTGGTTACTCAACTGTAACCGTGACTAAAAAAATTAAACCAGAAGGACAACCTCAACAGTTGTGTTGGTCCTTATCATATAACTCAGCAACCTTTCTGACTCGGATCATAGGTTTTGCTTGAAATAGAAATTCCAAGATGAACATGGCAACATCAGAGAGCACAGTAATAATTAACTAGTCAGAGAATATATAGAAATAGGATAGTAAGAAGTAAACTTCCAGTGCAGAATAGAGAAGAGATTTCAGTGCCAATCCAGTGAACAGTTGCACCTCAGTCGAGAAAGTTTCACTCCGAGTCACGCTCACATTTTTCTCTGAAGTTTAATTCTTTCTCCTGTCCCAGCTCTGTCTGTCTCTGTGTGGATCAACACAAACATAACATCAATAAGCTGTCAGCCAGATTGCTGGAGTGTTTGGGACACTTCCTGACAGGCTCTGAGTAGAGACAATGGACTGAGAAAGGCAGCCGCATGAAATTGGCTTCCTGAAGGACAGAAACAAAGGCAGCAACTTTGGACACTGATGCAATCCTTTAGATCAGTTCAGGGAAATTTAAGTTTGGATTAATCTTTAGGTTGTTATGTTGCAAAAGAGATATATTACTGCATTGTAAGTTTACCCTAAACAATGTGCTGCCCCGTCCTTTGGTCCTTCACACTCTCTCAAATGGGGCTTGACATTAACTTTTGCGCACATAAGCCACTGTGACTAGTAGCGTCCTAAAGTTTCACTAGTCAAGGGATACTTGCATGTTGCATGTTTTTTCCTTTGCATTTTCAATTAAAATTTATACATTTATTCATATTAATTTGTAACTTTTTCAAGCGTTTTTTTTTCAAAGTTTTATTTTTTTCTTGTAATTGTTTTGCTTATACATTTGTATTTATGTCTGAAGTTCTTAGCTCATTCCGGCAAAGCCGAAAGGAGCTAATGCAATGATGAATAGTCCATCGTCCGTCCGTCTGTCCATCCACCCATCCACATTTCACGAGAATTGCTATGCCTACAAGGCAATTTCCCCGATGCTCACTCAACTCACTCACAAGGATCCTCAGGTGGATCTGCATCAAAATTGTCATGAAGGTCAACAGTGAGGAGATCGGGGCACTTATGTGATTTCAGAAAAATCGCTTCTCCTCCTAGGCAATTGCCCCAGTGGTCACCAAACTGAGTACTCTCAGTGACCTTCAGGTAGGTTAGGTCTGCATCCAGGTTGAGGTTAAGGTCATTGTCAAAGGTCAGGAGAACTGGGCATTTACGATTTCACTGAAACCATCACTCCTCCAAGGCCTCCTAGGTTATTAACGGTCTGGCTGAGTATGTAAATGAGTCCTTAGTAATTTTGTAACTTTATGATAATACATTTATCACTTTTTCTTGAAATCCTGAAGTTATCATTGTTGTTATTTTTTTATCTTGTCCACAGAAGATACTTACTTCCTTGAATAGCATATTAACTTGTATGCACAAGATTAAAAAAAAAAAACAGCTTTTCAAGAACTTATGGTCTCAGAACAAATTTCATAGCTGTATCTTTTATTGCAAGATTGTGAGTTTTTAGCATAAATGTTAAGACTTCTTTTGCTCAAATTTGCTACTTTTTTCTTGCAAATGTTGGGGGTATTTTCCCTGTTTTACATGTGTCTTGCTTATGTTAAATTTGCTTGGTCTAGTTTACTAACTTTTGTATATACAACAGGAAGAATAAATATTGAACATATCAACATTTTTCTCATTAAAAATATTTCTGATAGAGCCATTGACCTGAGATTTTCACCAGATATCAGTAACAACCCAAGTAATTCGTACATACAAAGAAATCAAGGCAACTGTGTTCACAAAACAAGTTATATATAATAAAGTGGAATGGCACAAGGAATAAATATTGAACATATGAAGAAGGGGTGCAAAAAGGCAAAGAAAGCCAAGAAACCATCTAAAATCCATCAAAATTTAGGAAGCCATCCCATTCCCCATCAGTGCAAATTAATTCCAGCTGGTTAAGTCCTGACTGATAGCCTTTAAAAAGGTCTGTGAATATCAGATTGTCACACCACAAAGAACCCTTGATGAGTGGAAGCAAAGATCTCTCTCCAGACCTTTGCAACCTTATTGTTGCAAAGCATAATGATGGCATTGATTACAGGTGCATTGTCTAAACTGCTGAATGTTCCATTGATCACTGTTGGAGCCATCATTCGGAAGCGGAAAGAACATCATTTTACCATAAACCGCCCACGGCCAGGAGCTCCTCGTAAGATTTCTGACAGAGGAGTCAAAGGAATTATCAGAAGAGTTATCCAAGAGCCAAAGACCACTCATAGAGAGCTCCAGAAAGACCTGGAGTTAGCAGGTACTGCTGTTTCAAAGAAAACGATAAGTAATGCACTCAACTGACATGGGCTCTATGCCCGCTCATCTCGCAAGACTCCACTGCTGAAGAAAAAGCATGTTGAAGCTCATTTAAAGTTTGCTGCACAACATTTGGGCAAGCCAGTAAAATACTGGGTCAGATGAAACCAAAATTGAATTTTGTGGATGCCACAACACACAGCATGTTTGGGGGGAAAATGGCACTGGACACCCCAACATGGTGTGTGTGTGTGTGTGTGTGTGTGTGTGTGTGTGTGTGTGTGTGTGTGTGTGTGTGTGTGTGTGTGTGTGTGTGTGTGTGTGTGTGTGTGTGTGTGTTGGGGGGGTCAGCACATGGTACAGATAGACTTCATATAATTGAAGGAAAGATCAATGGACAAATGTACAGAGACACCTTGATAAGAACCTGTTGCCATCTTCCAAGATGCTGAAGATGAAACAAGGGTGGACATTTCAGCAAGACAATGATCCCAAACACACAGTCAAGGAAACTCTCAAATGGCTCCAGAGAAGAAAAATAAAGCTTCTAGAATGGCCCAGCCGGTGACCTGACTGGAATCAAATTGAAAATCTATGGAATGAACTGAAGATCAGAGTTCATAAAAGACACCCACGGAACCACGGAACCTTCAAGATTTGAAGACAGTTTGTGTGGAAGAATGGGTAAAAATCACTCCTGAGCGATACCTGCACCTAGTTTCTCCATACAGGAAGCTATTATTATCAACAAAGGCTTTTCTACTAAATATTAAATTAATTTCACCAAGTATGTTCAATACTTATTCCCTGTGTCATTCCACTTTATTAAATATAACTTGTTTTGTGACACAGGTGTCTTGATTTCTTTGTATGCATGGATTACTTGGGTTGTTACTGATATCTGGTGAAACTCTCAGGTCAGTGGCTCCATCAGAAATATGTTTAATATTAAAAATGATGACATGTTCAATACTTATTTTCCACACTGTAAATGGAAAGGGTTTGTAACTTCAGTTGTATATTGTGGACACATCTAACAGAATCTGCCACCTGCTAAAGTGGCAGGTAAAAGTGACTGAGCTTCAGACCACAGCTGAATTCTACATTTTATTTTGTCTGTTGAGCCGGTGCTAATATCAATAATATCAAGCTTTGCTGTCATGGCAGAAAAAAAGAGAATGATTACTGTGCAAATAAGTCAAAACATTTGTGTTCAACAGGAAAGCAATAGTCCCACTGATTTTGTTTAGAAAGAGGAAATTGACACTCCCACCACCCTCAGGCCTTACAATTTATCTCACTTGTGTAAAGCGATTATGTGCTTGACAATGTTCATATTTCTGTGCTATAATTCTTGTTTTGTTTTGTTTTTTCTCTTTTTTCCCTGCTCCTCCAGCCATCTATAAGCCTTCATGTGAGGCCTATAAGCATCTGGGCAGGTCGTCTGACACCTACTGGATTGATCCCGATGGTAGCGGACCACTTGGCCCCTTTAAAGTCAACTGTAACATGACAGGTGTGTGTTGTCGTACTTCCCATGAGTGTGTATGTACGTGTGTTTGTTCACACTTTCTTCATAGCCTCAGTGACCTGTGCAGGAAGATAGCTCTGCCGAGGTTCTCCTTCTTAACCTCAGACAGTGGTGGGCTTAACCTGCTATATCTGGGGTTTCCATGGCAACACACTCACCGTCGCTGACATTTTCCTCTGACGGAGCAGCCAACACGGATGCCGAGATGCACAATGCACATCAGAACACACCCGATAAACATGTAAAGATTGAAGCTGTTACAGAAAAATAAAGAGTGCCGCAGATGTCTGAGTGGCACCTCACACACACACACACACACACACACACACACACACACACACACACATATCTGCACACAGTCATACAGACACACAGTGGCACAAGCTGGAATAAGTAGATCGCCTGGAACAGCAGCACATGCAGGCAGAGCAAAGGCGAGACTTTTAATGAAATGTCACTGCACTCCACTGGCTAGCCCCCTTAGTCACGCTGAATAGCACTCTGACACACACCTCTGAAATGTTAAGAGTTTCTCTCTCAACCCATACACACACCTCAGAGACCAGAACCATACACACACACCTACCAACACACACGTGCCCTGACTGGCAGTGTGAATGAACAGGAAGATGTCTGAGTGACTGGTTCATACTATAACAGCACAGAAGTGTCTATTAAACCCTGGAGCCTCACACTGTAGCTCTAACTTAGATTACATAGAAAGAACCTGACTTTTATGACAGCTAAACTGCAGCGTTTTGTGTGTGCAATGTGACAGTATGTGGGTAAATTTATTGTTATGTGTAAGGCCCTGTCCAAGTTCTCATTTGTACTCTTAATCCTTTCTCTACACCTTGGCCTTCCCCTATTCTACCCCTTGGCCATTAAAATCAAGTTACAATGAGTAGTGGTTGAAAAATACCACTACAGACTGGAACACCCCCTTTTCGACGATCCTTCAGTGATCGCCAAAATCTCTCAGTGATCTTTCAGTGATCTCCATGGTCACCACAGTTGAGAGACTGTTTTGGCTTGGTCCAAAACAATCTCTCAGTGAACTCTCAACTATCTCATTGATCTCCCAGTGATCTCTCAGCAGACTTTCAATGAACTCTATTGGTCTTTCATTGAACGCTCAGCAATCCCTCACTGATCTCCCAGCCATATGTAACTTTGGGGTGGAAAAATTTGGCATCTATTGAAAGATTGCCGAGAGATCATTGAGAGATCTTGGCAGAGTGAAGCACCGCAGTGGGTGATGGACAACCTCAGCTTCAGATATACCCAGCATCTGTTTATTAATAATATTTTTTTTTAATCACACAATGCAGATCAGCCTGTTACCTATGGGGTAAGGATAGACTACAATGGAAGCTTAAAAAAATCAAATGCTTTATTTTTATAAACAGGCTGTTGCTGTGACTGATACCTGTGTTATTTATAAAGTGCAAATCCATATCATGGCCCAGAGTCACACCGGTAGTAATATATTACAAGTACACTACCCACCCATAACTGAAGCAACATCAAATAATTTAAGATATGTAAAATGAGTGTAAATATGAGTATTTACACTCATCTTTCTTTTCATCACTCATTCTGCTGCCATCTTGATGAAAATTTACCCCCTACTTTCCCTACACTTCATGGAGAACTGGGACATCCCTATACAAAACTGAGGGGTAGGACTAAGGGATGTGATGAAGGAGTAGATTTGAGACAGGGCCTAAATTTAAATATTTCAATTCACTGGTTATAAGATAAGATAAGATAAAATAAGCTTTTATTAGTCCCACAATGGGGAAATCAACTGAAGAGTAACTATTTTGCCACAAATACATATCTAGCAAATGTTTTATGGGTGTTTTTCTTCTATTCTTGCATGTATAGAGGACAAAGTGTGGACAACAGTTATGAATAACCTGCCACCCAAAACTGCCGTCACGGGTTCCAGTAGAGAGAGACGCACAGTCTTACAAGTTAACTACAGTGCATCTATGGACCAGGTAAAATACACATATACACTAACATTCAGTTGCATTGTTATGTTGTGTTATTTTTGGGAATGTAGGTACTGTATATAAGTAAACATAAAAATAGGTTTAACAAAGTTAAAATAGAATTTCACATGCATTTTTAAGTACATAATCTTATTTTTGTTCTTTTTTGAACCTGTGACCTTCAGATGATCTTCAGACACACGTGGATATAGTTTGTGTGGCCCTGTTAACAATGATCTAGTCAACAGTCTATTGTCAGAGGCTCAGAGCGAATTTATCGGCATATCCAGGTCCATTACAGTACCACAAAAATTTATTCTGCTCCAGGCAGGAATCACAAAGGTCCTCTACTAATGCTCTTAATTATTCAGAGGAGTGTTTTGGGCGTAACATGCAATAAACCAATGACTGTCTTTCTTCTCCACTCCTTTAATAGACAGGGGAACACACTCTAAGGCGTAGCACTAATATGGCGGCATATAAATGTGAGAACAAAGAGGCTGTGTGCTTGTTTGCAAAGTGCAGTCATGATGGATTTTTCTTTTAAAAAAATTATCCATCCATCCATTTTCTACCACTTTTCCGGAGGTCTGGGTCGTGGAGGCAGCAGTTCAAACACAGAAGCCCAGACTTCCCTCTTTCTGGCCAACTGCTCCAGCTCTTCAGAGAGGACACCAAGATTTTCCCAGGCCATCTGGGAGACGTAGTGTCTTCCAGCGTGTCCTGGGTCTGCCCCAGGGTCTCCTCCCAGTGGAACGTGCCCGAAACACCTCAAGTGGGAGGCATCCAGGAGGCATTCTGATCAGATGCCCAAACAACCTCAACTGGATCCTTTTGATGTGGAGAAGCAGTGGTTCTACTCTGAGCCTGTCCTGGATGACTGAGCTTCTCACCCTATCTCTAAGAGTGAGTCCAGCAATCCTATGGAGAAAGCTCATTTCAGCCGCTTGTATCTGCAATCTCAATCTGTCAGTCATTACCCAAAGTTCATGACCATAGGTGAGGGTAGGAACGTAGATTGACTGGTAAATCGACAGCTTTGCTTTAGAACTCAGCTCCCTCTTCACCACAACAGACCAGTACAATGTCCACATCACTGCAGATGCTGCTCTGATCAGTCTGTGAATCTCTTGCTCCAGTCTTCCCTCAATCGTGAATGAGACCTCGAGATACTTAAACTCCTCTAGTTAGGGCAGGAGCTTGTCCCCATCCCAGAGAGGGCAATACACCCTTTTCCATCTGAGGACTATGGACTCGGATTTGGAGGTGCTGATTCTCATCCCAGCCACTTTACACTCAGTAGCAGACAATCCCAGCAAGACCTGTAGGTCATTGCTTGATGAAGCCAACAGGACGACATCATCTGCAAACAGCAGAGATGAGATCCTGTGGTTACCAAATATGACACTCTCCGTTCCTTGGCTGTACCTAGAAATTCTGTCCATAAAAATTATGAACAGGATCGGTGACAAAGGGCAGCCCTGGCGGAGTCCAGCTTTCACTGGAAACGAGTCTGACTGGGTGTTGGCAATACAAACCATATTCTTGTAATGGTCATATAGGGACCAGATAGCTTCTAACAACAAGCTTGATACCCCATACTCCCACTGCACCCCCACAAGAGACCACGTGGGATGCGGTCGAATGCTTTCTCCAAGTCCACAAAACACGTGGACTGATTGGGCAAACTCCCACGAACCCTCGAGGATTCTCAGGAGGGTAAAGAGCTGGTCCAATATGCCATGGCCAGGACGAAAACCACATTGCTTCTCCTGGATCTGAGGTTCGACCAATGGCCGGATTTTCCTACCTTGGCATAGACCTTCCCAGGGAGGCTGAGGAGTGTGATCCCTCTAAAGTTGGACCACACCCTCCGGTCTCCTTTCTTGAAGAGAGGAACCACCACCTCGGTTTGCCATACCAAAGGCACTGTCCCCAACTTCCACACAATGTTGCAGAGGCATGTCAGCCATGTCAGCCCTACAACATCCAGGGCCTTGAGGTACTCAGTGCGAATCTCGTCCACCCCCGGGGCCCAGCTACCAAAGAGTTTTTTAAGCACTTCGGTGACCTCAGCCCCTGTGATGGGCTAGTCTTTCCTTCATGTCAGTGGGATTGAGGAGATCCTCGAAGTATTCCTTCCACCGCCCGACGATGTCCCCTGTCAAAGTCAGCAATGCCCCATCTGCACCATACACAGTGTGGACAGGGAGCTGCCTCCCCGTCCTGAGCCACTGGACAGTTTACCAGAATCTCTTCAAGGCCGACCGAAAGTCTTGTTCCATGGCCTCATCGAACTCCTTCCACACCTGAGTTTTTCCTTCAGCAACTACCTGAACTGCACTACGCTTAGCCCGTCGGTACACCTCAGCTGCTTTAGGAATCCCACAAGCCAACCAAGCTCAAAAAGACTCGTTCTTCTTCTTCTTAATGGCCCCTCTCACCACCAGTGTCCACCACTTGGTTCGGGGGTTGCCACCACGAGATGCACCAACAACCTTGCGGCCACAGATCTGGACAGCTGCTTCAACAATGGAGGTGGAGAGCATGGTCCATTCAGACTCCATGTCTCCAAACTCCCTCAGAATGTGATTGAAGTTCTTCCGGAGGTGAGAGTTGAAGACCTCTCGGACAGGGGCTTCAGCCAGAGGTTCCCAGCACACCCTCACTATACGTTTAGGTCTATCGGGTCTGAGTGATGTCCACCCCTGCTGTCGGATCCAACTCACCACCAGGTGGTGATCAGTTGACAGCTCTGCTCCTCTCTTTACCCAAGTGTGCAAGACATATGGTCGCAGGTCTCATGACACAATAACAAAATCGATCATCAACCTGTAACCTAGGGTGTCCTGGTGCCAGGTTCACATATGGACACCTTTATGTTTGAGCATGGTGTTCGTTATGGACAAACTGTGGTTGGCAGAGAAGTCCAATAACTGAACACCACTCAGGTTCAGATCGGGCTGGCCGCTCCTCCCAGTCATGCCCCTCCAGGTTTCATTGTCGTTGGCCACATGCATATTGAAGTCCCCCAGTGGGACAATGGAGTCTCCAAGAAGAGCACTCTCCAGCATCCCAGTCAGCGACTCCAAAAAGGGTGGGTATTCTTAACCATCATTTGGTGCATAGGCACAAATAATGGTCAGGACCCGTTTCCCAACCCGAAGGCACAGAGAAACAACCCTTTTGTCCACTGGCGAGAACTCCAGTGTCGAGGCAATTAGGCAGGGGGATACAAGAATACCCACCCCTGCTTGTCGCCTCTCACCCGGGGAAACTCCAGAGAAGGCCAAGCTCCAGCCCCTCTCCAGGAGACTGGTTCCGGAACCAGAGCTGTGTGTTGAGGTGAGGCCGACTATATCTAGCCGGTATCTCTCAACCTCATACACCAGCTCAGGCTCCTTCCCCACCAGAGAGGTGATGTTCCACATCCCAAAAGCCCGTTTTGAAAGCTGGGGATCAGACCTCCAAGGCCTCTGCCTTCAACCTTCACCTGATCCATATTGCACTGGACCCCCATGGTCCCTCCTGCAGGTGGTGAGCTCACTGGAGGATGGACCCATGTAACTCCTTCAGGCTGAGCCCATCCGGGTCCCATGGACAGAACCTGGCCACCAGACGCTAACCATCGAGAACATCCCCCAGGCCTGGCTCCAGGGCAGGACTGCGGTAACCCCATACCAGGCGGGGACACTGAATCCTTGATTTTTTATTCATCATGGGAGTCTGTTGGATCACTCTTGGTCTGGTCCTTCACTCAGGACCAGTTTGTCTTGGGAGACCCTACCAGAGGCAAATTGCCCTGGACAGCATAGCTACTGGGATCACTAGGGCACGCAAACCCCCCACCACAATAAGGTGGCGATGCATGGGGGTTAAAAAAAAATCAGTCCTTCAACAAAAACAGACACAAGAAATTCTAGCCCATTTGTAGGAACAATCGTGCATGCACGTTCAAGTCTTTTAAATACACTATTAATTAGTGAGTGATAATGCACCACTGATTTTAGACCTGCTTCTTGTTGATCAAGGCACAGTGACAGACAATGCTCCACAATGCAAACGTGCTGAACTTCATGCTGAGCTTCACCCACTTTAAATGAGTTCCTCTCCTATGAGTGCAAAATGGACACACAGTCAGTCTCTCTTTAGGCGGCAAGGGCACACAGTGGAATAACAGATGATGCGCTGACCGAGTAAGACTCCGCTAGCGCAAGACGCTAAGCGGGGTTCAAACCACCCTCTAACTCTAACCTTATACTATGGGAAGATGTCATTTTCCTTTTGAAAACTGTGGAAAAAATACCTTATTTACTCAATCACACATTTAAAACTTTTTCTTTAAAACATGTGTTTAGTAACCTAGCCCTTCCAGAGCTCCCAACAGTGCTGATGTGTCAGTGCACCCCAGAGCAGGAAAAACGCAGGCCTGTTATCATACAGATACTGGCACAGTTTATTTTACTGTCACTGACAGGTTCACTAAGTTAAAGTTTTTGCCATTGTATCAAAGGCATCTGACAGCTGGAACGTGGCTAGATTTTTTTTTTCTACCTTAGGCATTCTCCTAATTTGTTCATTGTTTTCTCACTCCTGCTGGAAAGATCAGCTAGTTACAGGCTTACACAGCTAACATCAAAAACTACGTAGGACAGTGGTAACATGCACGAGTGAATTTTTAACCTAAGAAATTATGATGAAATGCTTAAATTTGTCAATATTCATTTTATTCATACTGTCTTCAAAGAGCATGTGTGGGACTGCTGACTTTTTCTTACAAGCTCACACCGCAGTATGTATTTCCTCTGAACTTCAGAGCAAAAACAAACTGCCAAAAGAACGTTCTCTGTTGTTTCCCATGATACAGCTCTGTGTTTATCATAGCCAGTCTGTGCTTGTTATAATGAATGTATTCATTTAATATTTTCTGTTGGTAAATATTATGTATTAGTAACAACTTGCTTGAGCGTGCAGAGCTTTGCCTTGAGATGTTTGTAACTTAAAGTTTGCCCCCAGATAACCATGAACCTCGATTTCTCTGTCTCTGCCATTTCTTATGAAGATAAACAAGACGGAGCAGGATGTCATATTTGCAACAACAGCAAAAGAGTTGGGATCAGAAATAAAATGAATTTGTGGAATAATCTGAACTTCTTTCATCCTGTTAACATAAACGACTATCCCACTTTCTCTTTTCTATATTAATAAGAATGAAGTGGGTAATTTCTCCACGGATCATATGATAAATGAGGTCTGTAAACATCATTTTTCCTACAGAACAATTTCTCTCTCATTATGGAGAATCTTGTTAATTTTTCATTGCAGCATAATTTAGCCTAATGCTTTAAAATGCACAGGGATAAGCCAACACAGTGTGTGTTTAACCTCACCCCTGTATCACTTGCCTGTTGTGCTCCTCTTACATAAAACTCCGAGCGCCTGAATCTGCTCTCCACGCTCAAGTGTCGATACCTTAATCTTTCTGGTGAGTGGTTATAAATTGCAGTTGTCAGTCTCAGTCAAAAGCAAGCTGTGTGTGGAACCTCAGAGGTCTCGATGCCCCAATGAGGAGTGACAGTACCTGCAATGTGTACATGACTGCTGTAATTTATGAAACGGCTTCCTGTAATTATCTTTCCTCATAATTTGTACGGACCAGTCACTGGAGCCATATTAAACTTTAGAGTGCAGGCTCAATAATTTGCTTCCTACATGAAATGAAGCTATCTGGTTGGACAAGATAAAAATGAAAATACATTTCCATGCTTGTGTTTTTAGGTGACAGCCATCACCACCAGTGCGGAATACTGTGAGCAGCAAATTGCCTACAGCTGTCGCATGTCCAGACTGCTCAACACTCCAGGTAAAGGCTGGGGATGGCATCTTTATTCACCACTGACTCAAACACGAGCAGACAGTGCTGACACGGATGAAATGTTTAGCTTTTTGTTTCACTGTGAGAGTTTGAAGGAAGTTCCTAACAGCTTCCCCCGAGGATACAACAGCTGGAAGACAAAGGGAAAGAGAATATGAATGACTAGGGGGAACAGGTACCACTTTACAATATGACCACCCTATTAATGGATTTATAAATAGTTTATAAGTAGCTTGTTAATTCTGTTATAAATGCTTTATATATACACTTATGAATAAGTTCTAAGACAATTTTCATACATGGATATGGGATCACTAAAATACCTTTTGGCTAGAAATATCCACAGTGGATATTCCTGTAACTTACTGACACATTGACATTTTGTAGTCATTATCACTTACAGTATATGTAATGTCACACCTCAATGGAGTAAAACCAACAGGAGGACACACTGTATAAAAGACATGTTTCAGTGCTGTTTCTTGGAGAATAAAACTTGATTTCAAGCTGACGGATATTTACAGCAATGGTACTTAACTGTGTAGCTTAAAAAAAAACTTAATGTTTCTGGCTTTCTTGCTGTTTACTTTTGTCTTTATTTTACTAGCTGTTGACATGATGAACTCGAGTGTTGGCATCTATGAGCTAACCGTGGGGACTGGTGTACTAAGAGCTGGCATCCTTGAGATAGCTGTAGGTATCTATGAGATGGCTGCTAGCATCCCTGAGCTAACATCAGCTGACAATATCACAGAGCTAACTGCTGGGATTCTGTGCACCACCTTAATAGATCTTTTCACAATGGTAACTATTGTAGCACATGTGGATTGTGAGGAGGAGTAGGTTTGTAACAGAAGAAAAAAAATAGAGGGGAACCATTACTTGAATCAGGACTGATCAGGTCTCACATGAACTGCCAGAATGTACAAATAAGAAAAAAACTTATATAGACAACACACTGGCTCTTTTTATATTTTTCTTAACTATTGCAGTGCCCAGTCGCATGACTATATAAGGAGTTGTTTAGTTCCTGCTGAACTGGAATTCCTTATAATTCCAACTCCCAGCAGTTATACCGTTTCCACCTCTGTGTTCATTTTATAGCTCCCCTATGGATGTTCATTAAAGATTTCCCCTCCTAAACTTCCACATATTCGGGGAGGCTGAATTTTACAGGAGTTATTAGGCTTAATAATATAGCCATAAATCCAAATTTTCAGCCCCCAAATCCCAACGGTTATAACTTTTCCACCTCTGTGTTCATTTAATAGCTCCCCTATGGATGTTAAATAAGATTTCCCCTCCTAAACTTCCACATATCTGGGGAGTCTGAAATTCGGGGATGCACACCCTTGTAACCTCAGCAAAGCATGTATAAAATCTGAGGTCAGTCTGACTAATGGTTCGAGAGATATGCGAGCGACAGGCAGACAGACACACAGACAGAGATTCCTTGAATTTATAGATAGATAGTGGTTGTTTTTTTTCCTGACAGAAGTGACTGGATTTAGTTAGATATAAATATCTGGACAGAGCAGTTCTAGAAGAGGTCGGCCTCTTGGTTGTGTAGTGGTTAGGACTACTGCCTCACAGTAAGAAGGTTCAAATCCACCAGCCAGCAGGACTTATCTGTGTGGAGTTTGCATGTTCTCCCCACGCTTGCGTGGGTGTACCTGTGTGCTCTGCGTTCCTCCCACATTCCAAAAACATGCAATTTAGGTTAACTGGAGACTCTAAAGTGGCCCTATGAGTGAATGTGCGTGTGAATCATGAAGTGATTGCCTCTGCACCGTGGCTGCCTCAACCAGGTGGATGCCCTTGAATTTCCCTCTGGGATTGTTGTTGTTTGGGTACAGTGTTGACATGTTGTACACAAATCATCCCTCATGTAATGCTGAAGTATATTCACGGGTAGCTTCTCAGCACACCAACGCTTGTGTAGCTTGTTGTATGCTTCCACAAAGTCACACAACACATTTCCATGAGGCTTTGCTGACCGGCTCATGCTAAAGTCTTGTATTAGCCAGGCATTCATGTGTGTACAGTAACCATAGAAACATGTGGTGTTTTCACCCCAGGGAGGTCACATGACTACTAAACCTCTATATCTGATGGTAAAAATTTGAGAAAACAAATTAATTAAAAGGCTTACCACTGTTTCCCTTTTTATCTCATGTTATGTAACAGCTTATTAATGTTTTATGATAAAGTGGTTGCAACCTAATTAATAACCTAAATCCAAACTGTTTATAAATCCTTTATTAAAGAAGTCTAATTGTAAAGTGGTTCATAAAGATGCTTGCATTGGGGGTCTCTGAATATCTTTGTGGCCATTAAAATCATTGGATTTTTCTTTATGATTGTCAGATCTGAAGTTGGAAATGAATTGAAGAAGAGCCAACTAATCAACCTCAAAAAATGCTGCTCCATCTCTCTCTGAGCCCCAGACACTTGCAGAATTTTACTAAGGAGATTTAAAGCTGTCCAATTGGCTTTCTGCTGTCCAACACCTTAGCGAGGCATCCGCCATTGGTTTTCCCCATCTGCACATTTGAACCGTTGCCCTCACCCTGTCCTCAGCCAGCACTAGAACCCGCACAGAACCCAACTGAAACAGACCGCTGAAAATGAGTTGTGTCCTGGCTGTACTCATTCTGAGTAGATTATCTTGGATTACATTCATTTGCATTAGATTTGTTTGGACCCCGTCAGTTTGGCTGTAGTGTGCCTGTGCAGGGCCCGCTACAGTTTTGTGTCAGTTTGGTTTGGATTAGTTAGGCTGGCTTGTGAACTGGTTGGGCCGTGCGAGGTTTGCCCTTGAATGGATTCATTGGATTTGCGTTTGGGCTTAGTTTGGTTGAGTTTAAGCAGCACCTTTTTAAATAGTTTCTGTGCTTCAGCGAGGAGGACTCACAGTTGTGCGGCTGCCTCCAGTTGTGACAGACGAGACAAAGAGAACATCATTTCACTCTTGTTTTGTTCACTCCGTGTGGGTATTTAGTCAAATATCTTGTTTGAGGAAACCATCTGTGCGTGTCTGTGTGTGTATGTGAGTGTGAGAGAGCGCGAGAGAAAGAAAGAGTGCACACTGAGAATAACAAACACATTGTCATTGTTAAAAAAACTTTCCATTTAGCATTCCCCTCTTTTCCTCTGATCCACAAACACATGCGCACACACACATGTGCGCACACACACATATGCATCCGTGCACATGTGCGCATACCTTGGGGACAGCTTCATAAAGACAATGCTCTCCTAGCAATTAAAGTGAGACAAGATGGAAAGAGGCTGGCAGCGGAAGAGAGGAGCGTGCTTGTCAGATGTATGTGTGCGTGCCCCTGTGATGTATGTCTATGTGGCTTCTGTACGTATGTTTGTGTCAGCCGTTGTTGATCGACTGAATCGGAAGAAAGCGATGGGTGGTTGGTAACGGTGGGTATTAGTGCACCAGGCCAAAACTTTGCAATTAACTTCCAGTACACTCTGAGATTGCACCTACATCTGCACATTTATTGTGCAGCAGACACACACACAATAACGCGGACTTTGCTGATATTCTCTTTTTCTATATGCTTAACTTAAAACCCTGTGGTGAGAACACAAACATCCTTTCCACAGCTACACATTTGCACAAAGGCAGCTAGTCTGTCATTAACTAGTTTACTCCTAATTCAGTGCTTTGCAAGTTAGGGAAATCCAATTACTAGTATAGAATGACAGAGAAAGTAGGAGCAGGAAAAAATCATTTACCCAAAAATATGCTTCGTAAATTAGCTGTCAGCTTTCATCAAATTACTCTGTCAACAGCATTTCCACTGTGAGCCACAAGCGCACATGCACGCACCACTATACACACTCACAACTCACCACCACTTCCACTTTCTTCCCATCCAGAGCTCATCTATTAGACTAGGAGTAGCATTTTGCAGCTAAACGAACCGTTAAATGGAAATTATAATTTGCCACCAGTGACACCCTTAATTTGAATTGTTGGCAGTAATTGTTCTAATTGTCTGACCCCGGTTTCACCTCTTTCACCTATTCTGTCCTCTTATCAATTTTTATCACTGCTCTCTCTCGAGAGAGAGAGACACACACCCTGCGACTACAGGTTTCTTTAAAGCTTTCAACCTGTCAAAAATGACAACTATCCAGAATATTGTCAACTGGTAAGATAACGACTTTCACTACTTGTTATCTTACTAGGTGTTATACCAGTTGAATACATGTACTCTTTGTTCTTTCAATATTTTGTTTCTGACACAAGCACAGAACAACCAGAAACAGCCATTATATGTTTTTGGCTTTATCAAAATTGAAATGGAGTAAAAGTGGGATAATGGATCTGATTTTGTTAATTTTTTTTAATTATTATTATTTTATTGTTTTGGTCACAGCCAGAAGTAAGAGCCGAAAGTGCCTTTACAATTTGTATTGTGTTAATTTATTGAAAAATCTATGTGATGATTTCTATAAAACAAACATCAGTGGCAATAGCAACAGCTGCATCTGATACTTTACAAAAAAAAGAATAAGTAGGTCTAAAAACATTAAATGCACTTGCGGCTGTGACCAAAACAATAAAACAAAAAAAAAACAAAAAACAACTAACCGAATCAGATCCATTATCCTGTTTTAGGTTTATTCCAGTTTTATGTTGCCAAACCCATATAACAGCTATTTCTGTTTGTTTTGTTTTTGTTTCACAAATTAAATATTGAAAGAATGACGCGTAAACAGATTCAGTTGCATCTCTCACCTCCCTTTTTGATGTGAATTCTAGGAGTAGATAGGCCAGTTTGTTTTCTAGGGTGCGGACATCCGTGAACAGAAATGATGGAAGTGGTGTTCGCCTTTGGCTTAGCTGTTAGCCCTTCTCGACAGTCGCACGTCTGCCTTTCTGTTGGCCACTTCTCTTCTCTCCAGCATTCAGGTCAGGATTGTGCATTGATACGGTCCATATGTCCACACAGCACGTGTGACAGCGATTCTCCACCAAACTGATTTGAGCACCCAGAATTTTTAAAAAAATGAGGAGTTTGTGCCATGAGTTGGGTTTACACGTCTCTGTTTTGAGTCGCACCATAGAATGTCTGATGGAAACAGTATCCGGGTTCGGAAAGTTCCATTGTGTGTTTGTTTGTTTTGTTTTGTTCTGCGATCACTGGTGATCATTTTTTTTTATTGTTAGTAGTCACAGATTGTTTAGTTAATTGCGATTAATGTACCCACCACTACTAAATAAAATCAGTATACACAATTAATAATCACTCATAATCATTCATAATGTTGACTGATTGCTCTTGAGATTTCAGAGTGTCTACCAGTCCACTAGTCCTTGAATTATTTTAACTCAATTTGCTCAATAAGTGCCTTATTAGGTGGTTGTAACACAACAGTACAACACAACACAAATCCAAATAACACACTGTAACTTCCTATTCAATCCTTTCTTACCTACTTGTATTATGTTCCCCTTTCTAATGTGTGAGTTTGTTCATTATCAGTTCATTAGTAGTTTGATACTTATTCATTTAAGCCCAACATGTCCTGAATTAATATCAAAACTCATGTCTAACAGCTTGTTTAATATCAATAATCATTAATTAATAGGTTATTAAGGGAAAAGGCTGTAGTGAATAGCCTTATCCTCAAAGAATACGGTCATGCTGCAAGTTGACACTAATGAGCACCTGATCAACAGAAATATATGTTCACATAACTAAAGTATTACCAAAAATATTAATCTTATCTTCATTTCTTTTACATTTCACTCTTTTGTATCTATTCCATAAATTACTTTTGAATGACAGTTCATTAATTTCTTTTCTAATGATTCTATGGCTATTAGGTGTATCAGACTTTATCATAAATAGTGTGAACTCTCTACTTACAGTATCAGTATTTAGCAACAGGGAATTAATTAATTTGGTATTTTATGATGGTGTGGTGGAACTTTAGGCTTTGTTACATTTCCTTGGAAATCCCAGATGTCACTTTTCTGTCTTTGCTATTTTAAAGGCCAATTTGTCCTAATTACCGCCACCAAGGAAGTAATGTAATCGGGGTGGTTCGTCTGTCAGCAGGATTACACAAAAACTACTGTATGGATTTTGTTGAAATTTTCACCAGAGGTGGTCCTTGGGCTAAAGGGGAACCCATTATATTTTGGTGATGATCCAAGAACATATACCTCCACCAAGGCTCTTATCTTCTCACCGTGTGTTAGCTAGAATCCTCCAAAACTACTGGATAGACTCTGATGCAGTTTTCACCAGAACTGATTCATGGATTACACATGAACCCATTCCATTTTGGAGGTGATCCATGGGAGGTAGGAGGAGCCTTGGTGGAGGTATGCGCTTTCTGAGTGCTTTTCTAGTTTGTTTGTTTTCTTGCTTGTTTGTCTGTTAGCAGGATTATGCAAAAACTACTCGACAGATTTGGATTAAATTTTCTCCAAAAGTGGCCCTTGTCCTAGATTTTGATGAAATTTTCACTGGAGGTGGTCCTTGGGCTACAGGCGAACCCATTAGATTTTGGTGGTGATCCATGAGCGCATACCTCCACCAAGGCCCTATCTTGCAATGTACGGAGGGGAGGAGGCAGGGAGGTACAGGCAGATGGATGGACAAAGGGAGGGAGGGAAGGAGCCTTGATGGAGGTATGCACTCTTTGGGTGCTTTTCTAGTTATTAAAGATTAATGCTGTATTTCCACTAACATGACATTATATAAAATAGACTGAGTAAATGTTTTTCTTCCATCCTTCTCACATTAAGTCCCCAGCCATCATCGATGCAGACAATATTTCCCTTTTCTTTCCTTCCTCTCAATTCCCTCTTCAATCTTATCCCTTCATCTCTCTGTTGCTCCCAATCTCCTGCATCCGCATTTATCAATTTCTGCCCATCTAGTCTCTCCTCTTACCTCAAACTCATTTCCCCATTCTTCCTTTGTTCTCTTACTCAACCATTTTACCATCTTGAGTCTCCATTTTTGCCTCACACTCATTCTTCACCTACAATTTTACCTCACGTTATTCTCTTCCTCTCTGTTTTTTTCAAATCACCTTTCTTCCGTCCCATTTCTCTTCTCTGTCTTTTAACTCCCTCTGTTAAACATTCTTTCTTTCCATTAGTGTTAGAGTCACAGCTTTTAGATGAGAATTAGCACCCTTCACTAATGATTTAGCATCACTCCTTTCACCGTAAACAACCTAGAAACACCCATTAGTCTGAGGTTTGAACAAGCAAACCCTCGTGTAGATGGGGGTTCAGATAAAATCTACCATGCACACTGGTGGCCATGGTGAATTTTGGAGGCAGTTTTGCTTGTGCGGCCTATCTGTGTGGGGTTTTTATGTTCTCCCAGTTTTTGTGTGCAATACCTGTGTGGGGTATTCTGGTTTCCTCCCACAGTCCACAGGCATTGGGTTAATTGGCATTAACTGGGGAGTCTTAACTGCCTGTAGGTATGAATTGAAAATGGGTGGCTGTCTGTCTCTGTTTTGACCATGCAATGGATTGGTGAACACTCCAGGTTGTGCCCCCCCTCTCACCCCAAAAAGTGGGTGGGGTCCAGCACAACAAGAGGATTAGGGGGTTAACCTCTTGCACTCCGGTGTACCGCGGGCAGGCACGTCTCTACGTCCTAGGGCGCACGAGGGCGTCCTAGGACGCACACTAGGAGGCACTGGAAAAAAAAAAAAAGCTGCATTTCCGTTCTTCCACTACAGACACAGCCGCGAACAGAAAGCCAAAGGAGTGCTTTGATTGGTTTAGATGTGACTGACCTCTCATTCGACTAATAAGAGCTTTGAATTGGGTTTCTGAAACCTTGAAGAACCAATGACTGAAAACCTAGCAAGAAGGACCCGCCTACCAACGGCTGTGAATACAGCCAGCCAATTGAAGCACAGAAGTTTGAAAGCTGTTTTGTGTAGGGCTGGGTGACACACAGGCGTTCGCCAGTCTTTTTTTATTACTACTGTTCTTATTTGTTTTGAAAAATCGTTCGCCAAAACCGCAATCATGGAAGCGCAAAACCGCAATAATGGAATTATGGTTTGACCGGGTCGCGTGACCAGAACCTCGAGTCCGTAACAAGCGGACCAGCTTCATGTTTGTCTGACAATGAGGAAGAGAAGTTCACCAGCGACACTGCTGTTGTGAACAGGTAAGTGTTATAAGCTAAATTATTCTTTATCCCTGAAAATTGTAATCCAAATGACTTTTGACCGATCGGTAAATTACAACTGAGCGGTCTGGGTCCGTCATGTTGTGAATGCCCCCCCCCCCCACCGCTACTCTTCTGTAGCGGATTGCAGATATGTTGCAGATATTTTAGTCCAACTGTGCGTAGTAGACCGCGGCGCACCGTCACCGCTTTCCGTCATGTAGCGATGGGCGATGTCCGTCCTCTGTAGTGGGGGGGTGGGGGGTGGGAGTGGTTATCCTCTGCATTACAAATATTTTCGTATAATTTTTAGTGCACTGTAGGTTATTTTTTCTTGTAAAAAAAAAGCCACACATTTTTTACGTGGCATGCTTCTTTGTGTGTGGGGGCTTGTTTGTTCATTCATTCATTCATGAATGAATAAACAACCCCCCCCACACACACACACACACAGCCCTTCACCTTTCATTAGGGCCCAAGATGAAGCTTCTATATTGAATCATTCAAAAGTTACAGACGTTTTTCCAAACTGTGCCATTTGGCACAATTTGGCACAGTTCAAAAACACCTGGGAACAACCTAAGACAAAAGCTGTGTAATATATTCATTTTTTTTGTGGTATTGTTACAAAATTTTGACCTCAGCTGGATAACACTTGGTTCTACATTTCTGTTGCATTTTCCAGCCCGTATCTGACAGCTGTGTGTTATTTGCAAGCATTTGTATCCAAAAAAACACCCAGGCGAAATTTATTTTCTTCAAGTTCAGTATGTTTAGATGACTGTTACTCAGTGGCAGGAGCACTTAGAGAGATTATGACTGTTTTGCCAAAAAATTCAAAGTGTTTTCTTTTAAATGAGACCAACCCCATGAAGATGCTGCAAAGGGTTGAAGAACAGCTTTTGATTTACGTTGGGTACGTTATTTTTTTGGCGTTTTTAGGGAAATTGACCAGAGTGCAAGGGGTTAAGAAAATGAGTGAAGGAAGTTTTCCTTGTGCTAGTAGTGCTAGTGCCTCAACAATCTTCATTGGTGTTCCTTATAAATTTGAGGATTTTTACATGTAAATTTGTGACTTTTTCTCATAACTTTTTGTTGCAGTACACAATGCTGAGGTGGATACAGCTGTCAGCTCCATGTGGAAGAATCACACAGATACTTTTCAGTTAGCAACATCCAGAAACGGTGCTTATTTATTGAGAACGGCACATAACAGCAACTATACAGAACAGCAGCTCATAGCAGACTCATTCTCCACTCCTTTTCCTGTACAGAGCATGATGCAGTGAAAGCTGTTGTCGCTTTCACTGCATCATGTCATTATGTGATCAGTTCCATTCAGCATAAGAGCACACATTAACAATTTTAGGCTTTTATGTTTTGTCTTGGAAAACTGTAAATTGCAGACTTTTTACTTATGATTTCATATCTTATTGTTAGTGTAAATTAATTTTTGTTTAAACCACAGGGAGCCACTTATTATGGGCAAAAGAGTGCCAAAGCCACAGGTTGCCGATCTCTGATCTATACAATGATTTCTCGATAAAGCTTGCTAATCATCCACTTTGAGCTCAGTAAATGAGTGGGCGATATGTTATTTACAGTCGTTACTATGCATCATGACCCTGGTCCCATTTTATATCAGACATTATAGTTCTGAGACATGGCGAACTGTAATTCTTCAAAAACTGACACTCCACTCTGCCTCTGTCTTTCTCCATCATAACCAGAAGAATCTGTTTTGTGCAGTTTAGAAGAGAAGATGACAAACATTTTCTGCTTAGACAAAGAAACACTGGGTTGATCCCAACAGGAGGTGACAGCAAAACTGATAAGATTCTATGCTATTATTTCATGATTTTTCCCATATAGCTAGAGTAGGATAGAGGCCGGGGCACAAAGGCTTGTTGTTACACCAGTCTAAAATTAGAAGGTCATGCACGCACAACGTGGGTGTTGTTACGCCTCCTCCTGCCCATGTTGTGAGTGAGTGACCTTCCAAATTTTAAAATCAGCCTCTGCCCCAAGTAACTTTGTGCCCGGGCTTACAAAATATTTACCAGTGGTTTTTTTTTAACCTTTTTGGAGCCAAGGAACCCTTTTTAAATTAAAAAAAAAAAAAAAAAATCTTGCGGACCCCTCCAACCAAAAATGTTACAAAATGACACGTTGTAGCCCATTATCGCATATGTAATAATAATTTAGTTTCATAATTAGTTTATATACTCTGTGTGAAACTTTGGCCTGTGTAAATTACCACAAAGCTGATGTCCTGGCAGGAACTGAAGAAAGGCAGAAGCGTGTTTTGTTTCAACATGACACTGAAACTTGTATGGGACCATGACTCTGCTGGATAGCTTTTCCCCACACACCAAGCATAACAGACTCGGTACAGCTGGAGCTCCGAAATGAAAGCTAGTTTTCGCTGTACTGCCTTGTCTTCACTATCTTAGCTTCCTTTTGCTCATCACCTCTTTTGGCCCTTCATCTGGGTCAAAGTTTTGTCCAGGGCCCAGTTCAGAGTCTGAATCTTTCCTCTTGAAATATTTATCCATTGCTGTTTTTCATCTAGTCAGCATGACCTCTAGCACATCTTAACAAGGTCATTAGCCTCTTTAAAACACATGAAGAAGTACATGATAACCATGATTATTACATTCATACTGCCACCTACTGACATGGAAGAGCAACTACAGGCACCCATGCACAACAGCAAATTTTTGGGACCAATTAAGAAGTGAAATCATACAATTTTCCAAGGACCTCTGAACATTCACTCAAGGACTCCCTGAGGTCCTATGACCCCAGGTTAAAAAACACTGGATTAGAGAAATAGGAAATGTTTTCAAACTATTAAAAAAAAGAAAAAAATTTCATTCCATTTGATTTTGACACCAGGGAAAAAAATACATCATTCAGTTTGAATTTGCATTTTTTTTTTTTGTGAATATTATATTTATTGAATTTGCAATGGAGTCTCCAGTCTATGGACTGATTTTATGAGATTCCGAGATGACTTGAACACTCACTACCTAAACATAACATTAAGCAGCAGGTCCTGACAGTTTGACATGGTTCTTTTCTGATGTAAAGCACTACCTGTGGTGACCTTCCACCACAACAGGGTTGTAATTGGTCTTGGGTGTAAAGGGGAGTAGACAAACAAGTCAAGATTCAGAGACACTGGAGGAGGTGAGGAAAAAAACAGGGGTGGCTGGAGATGAGAGATAAGTGTTGTTCAGTATAATGAGGCTGTTTGTATGTGTGGCATCTTTACAGTCCAGTCCAGGGGCACTTCTGGTCTCAATTATTGCCTCACAAGTAACAGCAAGCCAACCACTGTCGTAGTCCGTGCACAGGTCTTGCATTATACTCAAATGATTTTATTCTCCTGCACCAGTTAACTGCTTGTCTATTTTTTCTGCTGTTTGTAGTTTTTTTGATGGTCATCATTAACCTTTACAAATACAACAATGACAGAGAAAAGCTTTTTTTTTTTCCCTCTTCAGCTTTTAGCTCTTTGCTTTGTAGAAATATCAGTGCACCTTTGAAATCGGAATGAGGCGAACCAGTTTAACTACAAAACTATGCAATTCTAGACTTCTCTACAGTGAAGGCTACTTTCTCTGCCACGGTGAGGCTTTTAATGCCAACTTCCTCTAATTTGTGGTTATTTACAGTGAGGAAAATAAGTACTGAACACATTGACGTTTTTCTCATTAAACATATTTCTGATGGAGCCATTGACCTGAGATTTTCACCAGATATCAGTAACAACCCAAGTAATCCATACATCCAAAGAAATCAAGGCGACTGTTCACAAAACAAATTGTATGTAATAAATGGAATGACACAGAGAATAAGTATTGAACACATGAAGAAAAAGAGGTGCAATAAGGCATAAAGCCAAGAAACCAGATGAAATCCATCAGAATTTAGGAAGCCATCCCATTCCCCATCAGCGCACATTAATTTCAGCTGATTAAATCCTGACTGATAGCCTTTAAAAAGGTCTGTGAATATCAGATTGTCACACCACAAAGAACTCATGACAGGTAGAAGCAAAGAGCTCTCTAGCCCTTCACAACCTTATTGTTGCAAAACATAATGATGGCATTGGTTACAGGCGCATTTCTAAACTGCTGAATGTTCCAGTGAGCACTGTTGGAGCCATCATTCAGAAGCAGAAAGAACATCATTTTACCATAAAACAGCCAGGACCAGGGGCTCCTCACAAGATTTCTGACAGAGGAGTCAAAAGAATTATCAGAAGAGTTATCCAAGAGCCAAAGACCACTCGTGGAGAGCTCCAGAAAGACCTGGAGTTAGCAGGTACTGCTGTTTCAAAGAAAACAATAAGTAACACACTCACTCAACATGGGCTCTATGCTTGCTCACCTCGCAAGACTCCATTGCTGAAGAAAAAGCATGCTGAAGCTCGTTTAAAGTTTGCTGCACAACATTTGGGCAAGCCAGAAAAATACTGGAAAAATACAGTCACGCCAGATGAGACCAAAATTGAACTTTTTAGATTCCACAACACACAGCATGTTTGGAGGAGAAATGGCACTACAATCAGCCCCAAAACACCATACCAACAGTGAAGTTTGGAGATGGAAGCATCATGGTGTGTGTGGGGGGGGGAGCCACCACATGGTACAGGCAGACTTCATATAATTGAAGGAAAGATGAATAGACAAGTGTACAGAGACATCCTTGATAATGCAGATGTTGCCATCTGCCAAAATGCTGAAGATGAAACGAGGGTTGACATTTCAGCAAGACAATGATCCCAAACACACAGCCAAGGAACTCTCAGCTGGCTCCAGAGAAGGAAAATAAATCTGCTAGAATGGCTCAGTCAGCCACTTGGCCTAAATTCTATTGAAAATCTATGGAACGAACTGAAGATCAGAGTTCATAGAACACAGCCACGGAAGCTTCAAGATTTGAAGACAGTTTGTGTGGAAGAATAGACTAAAATCACTCCTGAGCAATGCCTGCACCTAGTTTCTCCATTCAAGAGGCATCTGAAAGCCATTATTACCAACAAAGGCTTTTCTACTAAATATTAAATGAATTTCACCAAGCATGTTCAATACTTATTCCATGTGTCATTCCACTTAGTTAAATACAACTTGTTTTGTGAACACAGTTGCCTTGACTTCTTTGTATGTATGAATTACTTGGGTTGTTCCTGATATCTGGTCAAAATTTCGGGTCAATGGCTCCATCAGAAATATGTTTAATGAGAAAAATGTTGACGTGTTCAGTACTTATTTTCCCCACTGTATACATCGTCTTTGCTGCTAATGAGTGCAAAAGACAGGAATGAACAATGTAGGGACAGCGCCTTTGGAACTGTTTGTAATCATTTCATTATCAACTTTTACATCTCTTTATATTTCATATATTACCCCATTTTTATTAGTCTATTGTGCCCACGCATTGCCCGACTGTGCTATGTCTTTCATTACCCAACTAATGTTCTGGATACAGTGTTATTAATTTGTTAAAGCACTCAAGGCAAGAAGCTGAGAGAGAACAAGAGCTAATATATTGAAAGACAAGAGAAAGGAGGACTATCACCAAGGTCCTCTGGTGAATCTCCCGCTCTCCACGTTTCTTTTCCTCCTTCCCCTTTCTTTTACCCCCCAAAGAGGAGACACTAATTACCATTTAATTGTCCTTTCTGCCATTCCCAGATTTTACTGCACTGATGACTGTCAGCCTCTGTTCAAGGTTGCATGCAGGCTTTTGCCCCCCACCGCACCCCCCACACCTGCCACACACAGGCAGGTTTGGGGGTGGATGGGCGGGCTAGCTAAGGGTGTTCGCTCCATTGATAAGAGGCACTCGAGGCTGACATGAAGTTGTGCTTTATATGGCACAGTAAATTAATAGGAGGAATTTCACTGAAACCTTTCCCTCCCTTTTCAGACTGGCTAGAACTGGAGGCGCTTTAAGACATCTGTGGCATCTGTGGGAAAAGGTTTGATAATGCACGTGCGTTAACAGGCGGCAGGGTGAACTTTTTGGGGGGGACAAAGTGGCATTTAGCAGTTGAGGCTCTACAAGAAATAGCAATGAAGTGTGATCCATCACAGTGGGGCCCAAATCATTTACATCTCATAACGGGGCTCTCTGGTTGCTGTTGCCTTGGTAATGCGTCATTGCCCGAGATAATGCTGTCATATGCTGTGTTGACAGAGTCATGTGTCTTATCCCACCGATGTCTCTCTACCTGAGTCCGATGCTTACAGTTTATAGCCACACACAGGTTCAAGTGTCGGAGGAAAATAGTATAACACTTTACACTACATTAACCATGAGTAATAAGGTGTTTGAATGAGCAGTATCATGTTTTTCCCCCCTTCTGCTCTTTTATTTCATTGGTTACATATTTTCCTTTTGTTCCATTGATTTTCTTTCTCTCAATCCATTCTTTAATCACACATGCATTTCAACCATATCATTGTGTACATAACAGGGACATGTATGTACAATGCAAGTGATGTAAATGTTAAAGGCTACAGCAGCTAATAGTCAGGCCTTTCATGTGTGTCCTTTGTGTATCTAAAGGGATTTTTGTTTGATTTTACCGCTCACTTCCTGTATGTGTTTGCACCTCTGCCTGCATATTGGCATCCCCAGAGAGTCAGCTTTCTGTGTCTGCAGCCCACTGGCAGTTTCCCCAGCTTCTCAATTTGCCAAATCAAATGTTATGCAGAAAGCACACTTACTGTTGCCTGTAAGATAAAATGGGTGTTATGACATTTGCTGAGCAGGAGGACAAGGTAAAAGCTAATTACTGAAATGTTCATGTAGCAGGTCAGTCTCGAGACATCAATAGGTGCCACGTCTTCTTTAGGCATGCATGTGGTCTTTGACATATTGGGTCATCACAGTGTAATTAGTGTTGTAATGGGAGCATTTTAACCCAAACCACTGATGTTCCCTGGAGCTAAACTCAGTTTTCAGTGTCTAACCTTAACCAGAGAGTAGAAGTTTAAAAAAAAAAAAGTCAAACAAATTAGAAAATGAAAATTTTGGGAAAAACTAAGAAAATTCTGAATGCTGATGCCACGTGACAACTTTTGTTAATTGGGAACTGGTGCCTTGATATTGTATCATCCAACCAACAGTAGGATGCCCAAGCAGGACCTGAGATGTACCAGAATGAAGGTAATATATGCAGCTCTGGAAAAAAATAAGAAACCACGGCAGAATGTTTCCTAAATTAGCATCTCTACATGTATGGCAGCCATTTCGTTTGTTTATCTGTTAAATGAAGGTGTTTATTATTAAGGGGAAAAAAATGCAAACCTACATGGCCCTGTGTGAAAAAGTGATTGCCCCCTAAACCTAATAACTGGTTGGGCCACGCTCAGCAGCAACAACTGCAATCAAGTGTTTGCGATAACTGGCAATGAGTCTTGTACAGCGCTGTGGAGGAATTTTGGCCTACTCATCTTTGCAGAATTGTTGTAATTCAGCCATATTGGAGAGCTTTCAAGCAAGAACCACCTTTTTAAGGTCATGCCACAGCATCTCAAACGGAATCAAGTCAGGACTTTGACTAGGCCACTTCAAAGTCTTCATTTTATTTTTCTTAAGCCATTCAGAGGTGGACTTGCTGGTGTGTTTTGGATCATTGTCCTTCTGCAGAACCCAAGTGCGCTTCAGCTTGAGGTCACGAACAGATGGGCGGACATTCTCCTTCAGGATTTTTGGTAAACAGCAGAATTCATGGTTCTATTTACCACAGCAAATCTTCCAGGTCCTGAAGCAGCAAAACAGCCCCAGACCATCACACTACCACCACCATATTTTACTGTTGGTATGATGTTCCTTTTTTGAAATGCTGTTACTTTTACATCAGATGTAATGGGACACACACCTTCCAAAAAGTTCAACTTTTGTCTTGTCAGTCCGCAGAGTATTTTCCCAAAAGTCTTGAGGGTCACCAGGATGTTTTCTGGCAAAACTGAGATGAGCTTTTATGTTCTTTTTGCTCAGCAGTTGTTTTCGTCTTGGAACTCTGCCATGCAGGCCATTTTTGCCCAGTCTCTTTTTTATGGAGTGATGAACACTGACCTTAACTGAGGCGTGAGGCCTGCAGTTCTTTGGATGTTGTTGTGGGGTCTTTTGTGACCTCCTGGATGAGTCGTTGCTGTGCTCTTGGGGTAATTTTGGTCAGCTGGTCACTCCTGGGAAGGTTCACCATTGTTCCATGTTTTCGCCATTTGTGGATAATGGCTCTCACTGTGGTTCACTGGAGTCCTAAAGCTTTAGAAAAGGCTTTATAACCTTTTACAGACTGATGGAGTTCATTTAATTGGTTTCTCATTTGTTTCTGAATTTCTTTGGATTGCAGCATGATGTCTAGCTTTTGAGGATCTTTTGGTCTATTTCACTTTGTCAGGCAGGTCCTATTTAAGTGATTTCTTGATTGAGAACAGGTCAGGCCTGGGTGTGGCTAGAGAAATTGAACTCAGCTTTCCAAAGATGTGATAAACCACAGTTAATTTATGTTTTAACAGGGAGGGGGCAATCACTTTTTCACACAGGGCCATGTAGGTTTAGATTTTTTTTTACCCTTAATAATAAACATTTTCATTTAAAAACTGCATTTTGTGTTTACTTGTGTTATCTGTCTAATATTTAAATTTGTTTAATGATCTGAAACATTTAAGTGTGACAAACAAAAAATGGGAAGTCAGGAAGGAGGCAAACACTTTTTCACACCACTGTATGTATAAATAGTAAAACCAGATAAAGTTGTAATTTTGCAGTGGTCTCTTTGGTTTCTTAATTTGTTCCAGAGCTGTATTTTGCCGAGGAAAAAAATGGACCACTGTTAGAGGAAAATGGAAAGTGAAAACAGTCCAGAATTCAGCTGCTCGTATTATCACCAGAACTCCCTCCATCCACCACATCACCCCCACCCTGCAGCAGCTCCACTGGCTCCCAGTCAAATATTGTGTCAATTTCAAAATTCTTGCGCTAACATTCAAGACTATTCACAACCTCCTCCCCCCCCCATATCTTTCCTTTCTTCTTTCTTCTTCCCTCCATCTGACTGTTCCCGCTGCCTGTCTCACCACCATGGGGACCAGAGCATTAAGTCGCTCTGCTGCCCGGCCCTGGAACTCACTACCATCTGAATTCAGAAACATTGACTCACTCCCACTTTTCAAATCTCAACTCAAGACCTATCTATTTAAGACTGAATCCTCCCTGTGAATACACTTGTATTGTCTAATATTGAACTGTTTTTATCTCCTTACTTGTTTTTATTTACTGTACAGTGTCCTTGTGTGTTTTGAAAGGGGCCTATAAATAAAATCTATTATTATTATTAAGTTTACAAATATCCAGTCTGAATGTTAATTTGTGGTGGCTGTGGCGCAGGTGTAGAGTGTGGCCAGCCTCTAATCAGAGGGTCGGTGGTTTGATTCCTGCTCTCGCTGCGGTCTGCATGTCTCAAGTGTCTTTGAGCAAGACACTGAACCCCGATTTTCTCCTGGTAGGTCAGGCCAGTGCCTTACATGGCAGCTCCACCGCTATCAGTGTGTGAATGTGGGGATCGTGGGTTCGATCCCAGCCCCCGACCAACAGTGATCTGTGTGGAGTTTGCATGTTCTCCCCGTGTTGCGTGGGTTTACTCCGGGACTTCTCCGGTTTCCTCCCACATGCCAAAGACATGCATGTTAGGTTAATTGGCTGTTCTAAATTGTCCCTAGATATCTGTTTCCTATAGGCCCTTAGAATAGAGGGTTAGTATTAATGAAAGCGCTTTGAGTGGTCTTTGTGACTAGAAAAGCGTTATATAAGTGCAGGTTAGTTAGTTAGTTAGTTAGTTAGATAGCCAAATCTGTAAAGCGCTTTGACCATCCAGGGATGACAAAGAAGCGCTCTATAAGTGAACGCTCTTCAATTTGTCATCATGCACTTGTAAAATCGGTTTAAAATGTTAAATGGTTACAATCAGTATTTTATAGTCTAGTCAGAATGTAGTTGTTATTGGTTTAATGTGTGTTTTTGTTGACCTTGGCCAGCTAGGGTTGAATACACCTTCATACACATTCAGTGTTTGAACAAAAGTGCATACAATAATAGGTAAAGTCATAAATGTATTTGACTTACAGCTTTATTGCTGTTTTTCAGCTTATCTTGAGATGCGATGATATTACTGAATGCAGCCATTGTGGGTTGAGGGAAGTGTTTCGATAGGAACTGGACCTCCTACAGGGATGGTCTGGACCTGACTCCAGACATGGCGGTTCAGGTTGAACAGCTGTGGGAGCACACCACAGAGTTGGCTGGCACAGACCCTCACAACCTAGGTAGTGATGCCACTGGGTGCTGACTCCTTTCCTTGGTGGCTCTTCTCCTGCGCTGATCCACCGTGACCACCAGTCTGTCCTGAGAATTAGTGCCACAGCTGGTGGCAGGATGGGTCTAACTGGTGAGGGCTGTGTGTCCTGTGGGGTTTTCTGTACAAGGAAGCCTCCTGGAGTGATTTATTTACTTATTATACAATGGCTTTCTCAATTTAAAACATAATGTAAACTACTCAATTGAAGTTGTTTTCCTTATAAATAGTAAACATGATTTATAATTTTCCATTTGGAAGAAATCTCTGTGATGTTCCCATAGCTGTTGGCAGCTGAAATTAGTGCTCTGTTTCACAACCAAAGATCAAATAGCCCCTCTCTCTGTAATATTTTCCTTGAGGTAGACTGGTTCATGCTCAGAGGTATGAAGTTGTCTTGGAAGTCCCCATTTGCACTGTCTTTATTAATGCGTCATGCAGAATGGCATGTAAAGTGTAATGGCTAACACATCCCTCGGTGTGCAAGGCTTTGTAGCTGCCACACTCCAGACTCTTTCAAATATAGTGTGTATAAATCAAGGTGAAAATCACCCACTGTAAATTAAAATGAACATATTAAGAAAGGAAAAACACAGCTAGTATGTATATGCTGATAATGTCTAATATTATGTGAAAATCGTTGTGTGACATGGCATTTTTGACTGAAAAAAATAATAGTCTTAATTCCTAGTCTGTTTCGCTCACTATAAATTATGATTAAAGTGGCAGTCTGAGATTATCTTTGTGGTTATGTCCAATGGCTGCATGTAGGAGCACACTCACATCACACATGAATAATGTTTGTATTTGTTTTCCCATTTCTCCATCATTAATGTGACAGTGCTTTTATATCCTGACAGCCTGCGGGTCATTAAACATTGATATCTGACATACTTTGATTATGGCACCAGATACCTACATAAACAAGGATAAACTGCAGCTGGTGTAAGCCATGAGTGGAGATAGTAGCTCACCTGTGGAAGAAGGGCAACAAAGTCCCAATCACAATATGCCCAAAGTTCTGTCCATCACTGAAAGGATGATGTCATAGGCTTTGTTCCTTCTGTTCTCACTCTCGTTCTTTCTCACTGCTTTCTCAGTTCTTTTTCTTTATTTGACTTGCTTGAAAGCATGAGTAGTTTGTTGTGTTGGTACAGCAGCAACTCTATTAGTTTGTTTCTGCTATTGGAGCTGCCCTTCATGTGCACTGAATAGATTTGCACACAGGTGTGGCGTAAGCATTGCCAGTCCACAGTCTGCAGCAGTGCCCCCCCCCACCCCCCTTCTGAAGCATCATGTTCATGATTTCACTACAGCATGTAAACAGGAGGTCAGAGTGGCTGAGGGGTACAGTTCCCTTCCAGATAACTAAATATGGCATATTCTGAAAGTTTATTTTTTGTCTCATTATTACTTTAAAAATTACAAGCAGCAACTTTAAATGTGCATGCTATGTTTGTGACTTAAGCACCATAGCATTTAACAGACAATTTGGTGTCCACATGGACCATAAATTGTTAAATAAACTGTAAGGAAACAAACAATGAAAGTTTTTACAGTGTCATAATGGTCATCTTCAAACTCCTTATTTTTTTCTGAGTGCTAGCCATGCAATAAAAGATTTATGCAAAACTGAATAAAATGGTACACCATGGCTTCATCGAATCAATACTGACATTTTAAAATGCTGCTACTGTGACTACAGGCTTTTACGGAGAATGCTTCAGAGCAGGTTCAAATAGTGCATGCAGCCTGTTGTTTTCTGCCTTGGCCCTTTTCAGCCAAAATTAGACATCAGTCAATATAAAGAGCCTACAAGGGAGCCCATTATCCATACACAAAAGGCAATAGTCAGCACATAGTATTTTGAACAATTTGCTAATGGCTTTGTTACTGCTATTGTGCGCATTACAATTCCACGTAAGACATTAAACTCGTTAATAGTCTTCAGGGGTTGAAGTAGAGGCATTCCAGGTGAGTTATTGAAGAGATGATGGCCTGTTTTTCTCCTCGTATTTCTAGTTGAGAGAGTGCACTGTAAGTCGTACAAAGCTGCAGCTATAAAAAACATTTTTGTTGCAAAAGTGTTCCAGTAAGAGCAACAAAATAGACATTCTGCACACCTGCCAACCCCGTCTCTCGACTCGCAGAAGCACACTTCCAATAGCAGGGCATACATATTACTCAAGTTGCATGCAGGGAAAGAGCCAAAAATAGGACAGAAAATTAGGTGTTGATGCTGTGTTGTCTCATTAAAGGCATCCAACCAAAGACTGCCTTATCATATGTTATTTCTATTTTTGTCTTTGTTCTTTATACATCCTCTCCCTTTTGATTTCTTTATCTGTTTTCTTATCCATCTTCCATACATTGATTTCCCTTTCATCTTATCTGCCATCTGAAATGCTCAGTGCTGAAGGGTGGGCCTTAGGCATTGCTTATAAAAAGGTTCCAAAACCATCCACAATACACAGACACCGAGAGCGTTCCAAAAATCCAGCTTACTGCATGTATTTTTGGCTTTTTTTGTCTTTAAGAAGAACTAGTGCTTGCATGTGTGCACACAAACATATTGATGATTTTAATGCATTCCTTTCAAAGAAAGAGATCTATTGTCATGAAGCGCCCATTTCATGTGCAGCAAGAAACACCAAGCGCCGTCTGTGAGTTTGCAACATTTATTAAAAGGAACACAAACAAAACATACGAAACACGCTTAAACATAAAGGGGAAAATACACGTACCGGAGGGGAGGGGAGCTTACGACCGGGGAGAGCAGAACAGCCCAGGAACACCGCAGCTGAGACACCGGGGAACAAGAGACAGTTTCAGCCGGAACACACCCGAGAAGCAGCGGGGATCACGGCTGAGGGAATTGAGGGAAAAGGACGATACCTTGTTGGAGCTCAACGCACTCTCCTTACAGCTGTGGACAACAATACACTCAGATTTCTTCCTGACATCTGAGACACGACCACAGAGAAGGTTGTCGTGCCCTTTAAATACCCTTCTCATGTTGATTAACAGGTGTGGATCCATGAGTTGAGAAAATAACAGAATGAATAGCAGCTGTGCAGCTCAGAACAGTTTGACAGCCGGAAGCTGCACAGTGCTGTCAAAATAAAGCACAAACCGGAAACCAAAAAGATACAAACACAACAGAACCAAAAATGTACATAATACTACAGATACACAATGACAAGAATTAAACAGGAACCAAGTACAGCCGACATGACAACAAAGAAACAAGCAGACAGAAAGCACTAAACTAGACAGGGAACTGGGCACGGCACCCATCCGTGCCCCAGGATCATGACATATGTGGCATTATTTTTTTTTTTTCTGCTGGGGATGTCTATGCTGCCGGTATTACTGAGTGGAGATTGTTGTCAGATGATACCATTAAACTGAATTCTCCTGAGGGGGAGAGAGAGAGAGAGAGACAGACAGACAGACAGAGAGATAGAGAGGGAGAGCAACAGAGAGACAGCACTTTGCATTGTTAACATTCAAGTGGGAAAGAGTTCTGATATAAGCATATTGAGTGATGGCAAAATGAACCTGAGAGCTTATTGATCTCCTTGGGGAAATTCTTTTCTTTGTGGCTCTGGGGATTCAGGCCATTTCTTAAAGGAATGCATTGAGTATTTTTGAATTTCATCTGTGCAGTTACCTATTCCAGCCAATGTAATATACAGCACGAGCAACTTTATTCAGGTAAACTGTTTTATTGTATGATGAATGGTTCTGTTGGAGTAGTTATCCCATTGACTTTTAAAATAGTTTTTATAGTGGTGAGTTAGAATATTTTCATTGTACATCCAGAGAAGCATATCAGAATAAAAGAATAATAAATGCAGGGATATTTGCAGGGTCATCAAGATGACCGACAGAGCGAGCACGCAGCGTGGCAGGTCCTGCATGTAAGCTCAAAAAACTAGCTAAAACTACAGCAAAATTTCTACATCCTTTACAATCCCACCTGTTAACTGCTGCCTTACTCCTGTATTTAATTGTAAGTACAGTACGACAGCAGCTTTCAACAACAAAATGCAATGAACACATCCACCCCATAGGTATAGGAGGCCAGTATTTCTTGTACACGAGTTACCTGAACGAAAGACGTGCCAGACCGCCAACGTACCATGGGCAATCCTGCACAGTCAACGCCTTCATGAGATTATTCCACCACAGTGTTATCTTGCTCCTGATTGGCGACTTGGAAATAAACCCAGGACCGGTGGCCATGGTCCTGTGTGCGGGACAGATGCCACCAATGCTAGCAGGACTAGCGCGGCTAACGCCTCCATCACCAGCAGAGACATCAAGACCACGATTGTTTACAGAACCAGCATGGACACGATCATTATTGCCAGCAGAATTAATGCTGCTTCCACTACCGATACTGGCAGGGCTAAGGCTGACACACCCACAAAAACCAGCACCGCTGTGGCCCTACAGCCCACCAATGTCACTGTGGCGTGGCAGCCTGATGGTGTCGTCACAGACCAATAACAGAACTTGTCCGGGGTGGACAAGCAATCGACCCTCATCCCCGTAGCACAGCAACAAGCTCACCACAGCTCAGCGGAGAATCCACATCACCAGACGGCCAGACATTGCGGCTCCACAGCCGTCCCTCAGCACCACGATCCAGCAACTGGTCCCTGCTGCAGCAGCCCAGCAGACAGACTCCACCACAGCTGCAATGCAACAACCAGCTGTTAGTGAGTGTAAAACTCGTCAGAGAAATCCAGCGTTAAAAAAACATAGATCCCTCAAAGTTTTTCAAATGCTGAACCATGCAAAACTAATTTGGGACCCTAAAAGTAAAAACAAAAAAGGTCTGCTAGGAGGGCACTTAAATGTACAGAGTATGATCTCCAAACGAGAACAACTAGAACATCTGCTGATAAACTCTGATATTGATTTTATGGGTCTGTCTGTCTCCGTCACCTGAAACTGCTGTTACCGTGCCTGGCTATAATGTGTATAGGAAAGACAGGGTGCAAGGAAAAGGTGGAGGCATTTTACTATATGTTAAAAACACCTTAAAATGTAAACAAATTGAATGGTCAAAAGATATGTCTAGAATGTGTAGGAGTTAACATTAAGTTGTCAGCCAATATGACCTTCTCTGTTATTTGTTTATACCGCAAACCCTCCTCTAAAGCAGATTTTTATGACCATTTAATCAATGCAATCCTAAAAATGAATTAATCTTATTGAATGATTTTAATATAAACCAGGACGACAAAAAAGACAAAAAATCTAAAAATCATTACAGATCACCAACCAGAGTCACAAGCCAGTCAAAAACCAAAATTGTTTTACTATTTACAAATAGACCTGAAAGAATCTTCCAGACTTATAACCTTTTAACAGGATTGTCTGACCACATTATAATATTAGCATCAAGAAAACCTCCGAGGAAACAGCTTTCAGATCCATTTACAAAGTCATCAGTTAACACAGAAAGTTATATAATCCCAAAAAACCAATAACAAAGTATAACTGTCATGAATCCGTTCTGACTTATTGTTATGATTTGCCCTAGTTTCCTCCTGACAGCTCTGGCACACCCCCTCCTCCTGTCAAGCACCTCCGTCAGCTGCACTGTCATGGGTGCTCACACACATACACACACCCACAGACACACACACACACACACACATGCACACGCTCCATTCACTCTCATTCACACGCTCTGTCATACACCGGGTGCCAATCAGTTCTGCCCACGCATTCTCACACTGGCAATCTCTTTCCTCGTTAGTTTCAGGAGTATTTGTTGGCCGCTCCAGAGGAAAGAGATTGTCGGGGCATTCGCCTCTATACGCGGCAGCTAGTTCTCCCCGTATATTAATTTACTCCCTGCGTGTTACTCAGCCTGACATCTGAAGACGATCTATTCCTTGGTGTTTCGGCTGGTCCCGCTTCTCTGCCTCATCTGCCAGACTGCACGGCTCGCCCCGGATTAGCTCCAGACCTGTAAGTGTCTTTAGCCTTTTCTCCTGTGCTAGCAGCCCTGCAGCACTAGGCTGCTCGCCTTTCTTGATTCGTGCATAACGCAGCCCTGCAGCACTAGGCTCCATATTCATCAGGCTGTTGAGCATTCAGCAGGCGCCCTGTATGTTTAGCGGCCAATCTTGTCATTACACCTCTCCATAATCTTGTGTGGTTTGATTGAACTGTATGTGGTGATTACTGGACTTGTTATTTTGTGAACCAAAGTAAACATGGCACTCTCTACTCCTGTGATTAGGTTTTTCATTCCCTCCCTCGTGCGCAGATGTAATGGCACACAGGGGTTTGTGACAGAATGCCCCAACCGTAAAAAAAAAACCCAGCGGAGTAGAGTTGTGTTTTTTTTTTTCCCTTCTCCTTTTTCTCCTCAATACGTGGGCACGATGATTTAAACAGATGAGGAGCTGGAAGCCCAGGAGTTGCTGGAGGAGGCGATTTTCGCCTTTCAGTGGTCTTGGTTCCCCGAGGACCGGGAGTGGGCACGACTCATCGCGGAGGAATTCCAGCGGCGCTACCCTCACCTCTGGGTTATCCAAAGGGTAGATGCCATCCTCTCCGTCATCCTTCCCATTCCAGACGCAGAGTCGGAGGATGCCTCCCCACGATTGGAGCCGGCCCCTCGCCAGAAGAAACGCTCCCGTCGGAGTGGAGCGCCATGAGAGAGAGACACGAGGACGCGCTTGTCCGGCAGAGAGGGTTCCCGCCCCCGTGTCTTCCCAATCCACGGACGTGACTGAGGAGGAGTGGCAGGCCCTGATTGCTCTGATAAATCACCGGGTGAAGGAGGAACACCGGATGAAGGAGGAGCGGAGACTGGCCCAGCTCGGCTGCCGAATGGAGGAGGATCTGGACGAGGATCCCTCAGCGCTTGAACTCTCTGTGGCCACGCCACCTCCCCCTCCGGAGAGGACGGAGTCTCTCTGCGTGGGTGACCTGCTGCCTGGCACGGTGCTCCGCTTTCCGGATTACCTCATCCCTGGGTCACCCAAGCGGAGGAGAGGGAGGAAGCCACGCAGTAAGAAGCATCCAGTCCCGCATACTGCAGCCTCGCCTTCCCGCTCCGGGCTACGTTCCGCCCCATCATGGGAGGAGATGGAGGAACGTAGGCAGGATCTCCTGGCTGAAACGGACCTCATGTTGGAGGTGAAGCCGTGGCTCCTCCCGGAGATGGCTGAAAGACTTAAAGAGCTTTCCCCGAGGGAGGAGGAGCCTCAACTCAATGAGGAACGCCAGGAGAGTAGAGAGGACGCCTCGGAGACCGCTGGGGACCTCCAGTGCCAGGAAAACAGGCAAGTATCTTTTCATTCAAGTTCCACGGTCAGTGATCAATTTTACCTGCCTCCTGGCGAGGAGACTTGGGGTGTGCAGTCCCCTGAGTTCTCCGCCCCAGCGGCATACAGTACTCTTGTGCCTGGTCTCAATGATTCTTTTCTATGTGCCCCCATGAGCCCATCGGTCCCGGATCCAAGTCGCTTGTGGAAGGAGGAGCCAGAGGACCAGGAGGATCCAGCCCATGGGCCAGCGAAGGAGTTGTCCACAGCCGCCATGCCGGCGCAACCAGAGACGTGGAGGACGGGGCACGAGAGTCCCACTCCTGCAATCATCATCATGCCCGCTGCGGGGTCCGCCGCAGTGGAGTCATCCCCCGGACCGGACCTCCAGCTGATGGGACCCGGGGCATGGTCGTCGGAGTACTGGATGGCAGTAGAGCTTAAGCACAGGCAAGTAGTCTCTCCTGTAGTTCATTTGTTGATGGTGGAGGGATCTTGCCTGGCTTTTGGGGAGGGGAGTTGGGTGTGGCCCCCAGCCACATCTGGACCCCCCTCGCTGGGCTTTGCCGCTGCCGGTGACCCTAATCGCTCTCCCTCTCCTATCCCCTTTGAGCTCCATCCTAGGGTCGCCGGAGAGGAGCTGCCACCAACTGGCTGCTGATGTTCCTGAGTATGGAGGCTGCCTCTCCGCCTTTCTCTCAGGTCCTGGTGGCTCAACCACGTTAGTCAGCTACCTGAAGGACTTAGTTTATGGGTCGGGTGGTCCATCGGTCCGGGCAGGCCACCGGACACTATCCCACGGGCCGCCTGCTAGACTTTGGACTTGGGGAGGCCACCCAATCTGCCACTCCTCACCACATTGGGGGCCTGGGACTTTGGTTGACCCCCCCGAACTTTGGACTTCTGGAAAGGGGGGTTAGTGCTCCAAGTTGGGGGTTCGTTAGGAGGGGTTGTTCTTTATTCTGTTTTTGTACTATTGTGTTTTCACTGGTTGCTTCCCTCCTAACCGGTTTCCCCCACCTCCCACCCTGGGTTAGTGTTTGTTGCCACAGCCCTGCAGCACTAGGCTCCATAGTCACCAGGCTGTTGAGCATTCGGCAGGCGCCCTGTATGTTTGGTGGGTGGCCAATCTTGTCATTACACCTCTCCATAATCTTGTGTTGTTTGACTGAACTGTATGTGGTGATTACTGGACTTATTTTTTTGTGAACCAAAATAAACATGGCGCTCTCTACTCCTGCGATTGGGTTTTTCATTCCCTCCCTCGTGCGCTGTGTAATGGCGCACAGGGGTTTGTGACAATGACAATGACAATAAACGAAATTGAATGGAAGGAAATCACCTCCTCAAATGACATAAATCACAGCAATGATTTTTTTTTATATCGAAAATCAAAGAGGTTAGCGTGGCATTTTCAAAAAAGGAAACAACAGAAGAAGAGTTAACTTACCTTGGATCAGCTCCACATGCCTCCAATTAATGAAGACCAGAGATCAACTTTTTAAATTAGCTCTAAAATCAGGTTTTACAACAGACAGACAGAAACGTACGTCTGCTAGAAATAAGGTAACAAACTCTGAGGAAAGCTAAGGCAGACTTTTTTATCTTTTTTATAACCATTATCGAAAATGCAAAAGGAGATGGCAAAAAAAATTGGAAAAATATTAACAAATTGACGAATAAACAGAACAAAAAAGATGACGGAGACATAGAACTTAATATTAATAGCAAATTGGTACAGAATCCTGTGGTCATTGCTACAGAGTTTAACAACATTTTCGTAAACTCTGTGCTAGAAATATCCCATTCATTTAATCCACCTGATCATAATTCTAGTCCTATTAACCCCACACAACCAGTTTTTAATATATTGGAAATAAATGAAAATGAAGTCCAAATATCATCAGCTCATTGAATAGCTCAAAAGCAACAGACTGACATGATCTTAACACCAGTTTGTTTTTGTTTTTTTTGTTTTTTTAAAGAATCTCTCATTTGTCCAATTACTCATTTAATCAATCTGTCAATCAAACATGCTGTCATCCCAACTGCTTGGAAGGTAGAAGTGGTTAGACCAATTTTCAAAACAGTTATCAAAACTGATATAAACAACTACAGACCAATCAGCATTTTACCGGTTATCTCCAAAATAACTGAAAAATGGGTGGCTACACTATTTTGTTTCACAGTTTGGGTTCCATTTGGGTTCCATGCCCACCATTCAAGTCTGCAATAAGCTTGTTTTTAGAGAAAACAAGCGATTTTAGTAGTGGATGGAAAAGATAAATGTGATTTAATGTTATCACTGAACCCACAAATTTAAATGTTGCCGGCAGTGCTTCAACATTATCATTGTCAAAGATGCTCTATATAACATTTTACACATTTTTATTAAAATAAACGACTCAAATCTTCAGCAGTCAGCCACTGCTGAGAGCTGTCTCCTACTCTTTCTCCTGATGTTTTCAGACTCTTAACACTGCTGGCCTCGCCTCCCGCTTTGTTAGTGCTGTCCAAAATTTTGCTGTTGCTTGGCAATTTGAAATCACATGCCATTGCACCCAGGGGCTTATGGGAGTAAGTTGTCATATTGTAGCCATATTGTGTAACCTGCGTGTTTATTCAAGTCATTAAATATTTACTTATTCCAAATAACTGCATGGGCTCTAATGAACCTGTGAGTCACACTCAAACATACATCTTGCTCCCAGTTGTTATCCAGCTTATTTTATTAATAACGTATGTGCGCAGCATGCCTCAGTTTTGCTGCTACCACAGTTAGCTTCATCCCCCCATGGTTAGCTTCCCTCTGGTCCCTTCCGCGGTTCCCTCTCGCTAAGGCTCCACTCAGGAAGGGCTTGCAGCATCTCTAGCTCTCACTTGGTGGCTTGCTGAAAACATCTCATCATCAGCCTTTGCAGAGGATGGAACCTTGCCCAAGTGACTTGTTTAAAAGTTGTTGTTTTTTCTCCATTTCTGCTTTTCTCTGTTCTGTGAGGTTTGCTCTTTTATTTTCTCAACTGAATATTTGATTAAAAGTGAGACAGGCTGGTTTAAAGTTTTCCTTTTTAACCCTGTTCTTTTACAGGAAAATAGCCGATTTGCTATTAAAATGTCAGCTCAGTATAACATAGTTAATCTTAATTACTTTTACTTACAGATTTATTCACATCAAAATTTCCCTGTTAGTAAATTTATGGTTTATTATTGCTAGGTATAGCTATATGACTGAATATAATGACTAAACACTTGCATGTTTGCTTTATTATTTGTTAGCATCATGAAATGAGAGATGACCTTAGAAGACAGGTTTATGTTCTCGTATAACTCTTGTTTAGTAAAATAATAAAAACACAGATAATACACAATACCACTGTCACCATTGCTTTTCATCATTCACTATTAGTCAGTAATTCCTGTGCTGTCTATAACTTTTAATTCATTCATCTTCTTCCGCTTAATCCTTTTCGGGTCGTGGGGGGGGCGGGGGCTGGAGCCTATCCCAGCATCTTTGGGCCAGAGGCAGGGTACACCCTGGACAGATCGCCAGTCCATCGCAGGGCCAACACAGAGAGACAGACAACCATTCACTCTCACAGTCATACCTAAGGACAATTTAGAATCCCCAGTTTGATGCCAGTTAACCTAACTTGCATGTTTTTGGCATGTGGGAGGAAACCGGAGAAATCCCGGAGTAAACCCACGCAGACACGGGGAGAACATGCAAAATCCATACAGATCACTGTTGGTCGGGGGCTGGGATCGAACCCAGGATCCCCCGGCCAAGGGTGAGTTGCTGTGCTGCCGCAGTGCTAACCACTCCGCCACCGCGCCGCCCCTATAACTTTTAATACAGCTTCTAATTGCTCTCAACAGACCGCCTATTCCATGATGGGAAAATAACTCACATGTTATTATGTCATCAAATTTTTGTTAAAAGCCAGTATTCCTGTTACAAATTCTAATATTTCATTGGATAAAGGAGCTTCTGCGCTTCCTCCCCAATCATCTGAAGCTGTAGCAGTTACCACTCCTGCGTAATGCATGTTTTTAGAGGTGTTTGCTTTTCAGTGAAATGAGAGAAACTTTTCATTCATAATTGTACAGAAGTACTTTCCGAATGACAAAGAGTCCGAATGTATAAATAGTTTTTTGGCAAAATTAGGAGAAAGAAAGTGCCTTCTGTTAAGATTGCAAATTGATTTCCTCCTCTTCATCAAATCAATGTGCTTGTGTGCTGCATGGACTACCCTGGATGGTTATTATACGTTTAGCAGCTTCTCTGTGGTATTTTCTGTGTATTTGTATGTTTTTGTTAGCTGTTTACAAGTCACTATTGTAGAACAAAGTCAGCACCTGTGGGTTTGCTGAGCTAAAGCATATTTGGGCTCAATCATCCTTCCTGCCACCAGTGCATATCCATGCATGTTGTGTGTCTCTGTTATTTGCAGTTTAAATCTTTTCTGCACATACAGTAGAAAGACATTTTGATTCAGATTTTTGCTTCTATGTTTTTGCAAAATCCACAGATAGAAAGATTAGCAGTGAACATAATGAGCCCTGTGTTCAGCCACAAAAAAGCGCCCTCAGAGAGCTGATCAATTCAGAGTTGCTTGGGAAAAAGAGAAAATGGACATACAGTGCATAAAGAATGAAGGACTAAGAAACATGGTGCACTTTTTAGTAGTGGATGGAAAAGATAAAGGGTGACAAAAAAAGCAAAGCAAGTAAAAGGAGAAGAAATGTGAAGGAGGATAGAAGGACAAGTAGCTCAGTTCTCTACTTGCTGGTTGCACTGACATTGAGAGATATGTTGGTGCTAGTGTCCCAGAAAGCTTTGAATAACACTGCAAACTAGTACGCATCTTTCCTAATGGGATTTTTTTTCTGAGCTACACTTGCTTTCGCTCATGTGCACATGCACATGAACATCCAAACAATAAGCCATATGGCCACTGCCTGGTGGAAAGATAAAAGACAAATGGAAAAAATAGAAATGACTCGCTTGAGGAGTAATTATAATATTGTCTTCTCATTTGTGATGCTTTGAAGAGTTAATCTCAATTTTGAAGCTTTTATAGCAATCTTCCACTCACTGTATATCCTCCCCAAGGTTGCAGGGGACAACAGACGTGAGACGAGCTGTCGTGAATGACCACAAACTGATGATCAATCTTAGCAGGTTGACTAATGGACGGCAGCAGGAAGAGGATCCTGCTCTATTTTGAAACAACGCCGGCGTGCTTTTACCATTTTAACTGCCTCACTAATACGTAATATATTATGAGCCGTGGAGCATTTCCAGGGTCTTCCAGTGTTTATGTATGCAGCAGTGTGTCTGCAGAAGGAAGTGCATCTGTGACTGTGGATGCAGGGATCACTGGAGGCAGTTTTAACACAGCTCTCGGATTACAGCGGGATATTGGGGCACAGAGAGATTAGACCAAATGGAGAAACAACAGGAGAAAAAACAGGGGAAATATCACTGAGTGGCGCTAATGAAGCAACACGGGGAGGAAAGTTGATTAGCCGACTTGACCTTGAGGGGCTCTAATTTTAACCCAGGGAAAGTTAGAGTCGAAGTTGGAAAAGATGCAAAGTTTTACAGCTGTTGTGTCTGGGAGCCAGATGAGAGCAGAATCCATCAGTGTGTACCTGTTTGTCATAATGTGTGTTCTGTTACACATTTTATTAAAGTGTTGGGTTTGTGTATGCGCCTTTTATTGTTTGCCATTAACTTGCTGTTTGTGTGTGGCAGTGCGTTAACATCAGTGTGTGCCAGAGTGTGTGTGGTTGTGTTTCTCCATTGTGTTATTTATGGCCGATGTCATCTCGATGGAGTGGTTTTGTCTTGTTTGCCACTCTGGGAGAATAAACAAACTAATGAATATTCATGATGTTTGTCTTCTCTGATATTGATGTAGCGTGCAACATTCCCTTGTAATTACCCTGGTCCAATTGTTTTTGTGTGTTTGTGTGTGTTTGTGCACGCATTCCTCATGTGTCAGACTTCATGTTTGTAGAGGCAGCCTTTGTTTCCCGAGTGCTCGTGAATATAACTTCTTATTGGATATCAACAGATCAGCTTGGTGATCGACTTGACACAATTCTAATATCCAAGTCATAGATGAAGGCCCCTTAATTAATTTTATTCAATGAGGGAGTACAAAAGATGAAGAGTTTTGCAGTTCACAATTAGATAGCACATTTATAACAGAGTCTGTTTATTATCCTCAAAAGCTGTGGACGGAATGACTAACAGAATTAAAGCCGCAGCCAAAAACAAAGTGTCATTTGCCATATCTAAATGGTAAATGGCATTCACTTATATAGCGCTTTTATTCTCATCTCTTGATGACCAAAGCGCTTTACAGATCCTGCTATCCACCCATTCACACACACATTCACACACTGATGGCGACATGCTACCTAACATGGTGCTTCCAGACCCACCAGGAGCAATTGGGGTGAAGTGTCTTGCCCGGGAACACAACGGCAGGATATCTGGGGAGAGCGGGATTTGAACCGCCAACCATGTGGTTATTGGACGACCTGCTCTACCTCCTGAGCCACTGCCGACCCCTACAATCTACTACAATGGCTGAATTTAGACCAGTGGATGCATATAGTTTTTGCAATGGCATATATGTTTGCAATGAACTGTAGAAACAATGTTAAAGATGGTGTCCTTTTATGGCTTTTTCACTCCATTATGTTTGCACCAGGGTCTGGACCAAGGTTCATGTTTTTGTTCCATTGTCTGCATTTGGTCTGTTCAGATTGGGTTTCACGCTGATGCTTTTCTTAGTGAACTAAACTTTACATGATCCACCTAGGTCAGGGGTCTCAAACTCATTCCATGGAGGGCCAAGACCCTGCATGTTTTACTTCCACCAAGTGTCTTCAGCAGGTGTTTTCACTGATCAGCAATCAGTTGGAAGAAATTTGGTGAATCACCTGCTGAAGACACTGGGTGGAGGTAAAACCTGCAGGGTCTTGGCCCTCCATGGAATGAGTTTGAGACCCCTGACCTAGGTCATGCTGTCATGACGATATTTGCATTGTTAGCACAGGTCGGTAGTTAGCAAACATGCTACTCACCCTTCAGGGTGTTTTCTGCAGTTCTGGGCACATTGGTAACCACACTTTAAGTTGAAAATGTGGAAGACTTCTTCATATTTGTCAGTAAATTAATTTAATGAGGCTAGAATGTTATCCACGTCTTCATTATGTGCTCCGACAGAGTCGTGTGGATCAGGAATCACCTGAGTCTGCATATCTGCCTGTCCATCCGTCTGCCTGCTTATCCATGCTCTAACCCAAAACAAAATGATGCTAGGGTGACCAAACTTGGCACACAGTATGACCAAGAGAGTACCACATGGCTATGCTTTTGTTATCCAAAGGTCAAGGTCGCAGGGGTCATAAAAGATCATAATCAGTTTTAGCTTATTATGATGGATAGAACCACTGAACCTAGAATGGGGTCTGGGACACCTCTTGAATGTCCAGTGGTCTTGACCTTGATTTGACCTTGAAGATTGGTAAGGTCTGAAAATAGTTGTGGCGTCTCATCAGAACTTAAGCAGAAAGTCAACCAGGGATTTCCCCTACTATATGAAGTTCCAACAGGGATAGGGCTGTAAGGCGGGGGTCTGTATCTCTCTTGAGAGCAATTCTAGTTTAAAAGGGCATTGATCATTCTAAGCAGTCGTGATAATCTTCAGATGGCATTGTTCATCCTTTTTTTTAAAAAAAAAATAAACTCTCCATGGCATCCTCTCTGGAAATATCTGGTACATTTTTATTATTTTTTTCAATAGACTATTTACAGACATGGACAAAATTGTTGGTACCCCTCTGTTAATGAAAGAAAAAAACACAATGGTGACAGAAATAACTTGAATCTGACAAAAGTGGTATTAAATAAAAATTCTATGAAAATTTACCAATGAAAATCAGACAATGCTTTTGAATTGTGGTTCAACAGAATTACTTTAAAAAACAAACTCATGAAACAGGCCTGGACAAAAATGATGGTACCCTTAACTTAAATTTTCTTGCACAACCTTTTGAGGCAATCACTGCAATCAAATGATTTCTGTAACTGTTAATGAGACTTCTACGCCTCTCAGCAGGTATTTTGGCCCACTTCTCATAAGCAAACTGCTCCAGTTGTCTCAGGTTTGAAGGGTGCCTTCTCCAGACGGCATGTTTCAGCTCCTTCCACAGATGTTCAATAGGATTTAGATCAGGGCTTATAGAAGGCCACTTTAGAATAGTCCAATGTTTCGCTCTTAGCCATTCTTGGGTGTTTTTAGCTGTGTGTTTTGGGTCATTATCCTGTTGCAAGACCCATGACCTGCGACTGAGACCAAGCTGTCTGACACTGGGCAGCACATTTCTCTCTAGAATACCTTGATAGTCTTGAGATTTCATTGTACCCTGCACAGTTTCAAGACACCCTGTGCCAGATGCAGCAAAGCAGTCCCAGAAAATAACAGAACCTCCTCATGTTTCACAGTAGGGACAGTGTTCTTTTCTTGGTATGCTTCATTTGTGCGTCTGTGAACATAGAGCTGATGTGCCTTGCCAAAAAGTTACAGTTTTGTCTCGTCTGTCCATAGGACATTCTTCCAGAAGCTTTGTGGCTTGTCAACATGCAGGTTGGCAAATTCCAGTCTGGCTTTTTTATGATTTGTTTTCAACAGTGGTGTCCTCCTTGGTCGTCTCCCATGAAGTCCACTTTGGCTCAAACAATGACGGATGGTGCGATCTGACACTGATGTACCTTGACCTTGGAGTTCACCATGAATGTGTTTAGAGGTTGTTCTGGGCTCTTTTGTTACCATTCGTATTATCCATCTCCTCCTGCGGCCACGTCCAGGGAGGTTGGCTACAGTCCCGTGGATCTTAAATTTCTGAATAATATGTGCAGCTGTAGTCACAGGAACATCAAGCTTCTTGGAGATGGTCTTATAGCCTTTACCTTTTACATGCTTGTCTATAATTTTCTTTCTAATCTCCTGAGACAACTGTCTCCTTTGCTTCCTCTGGTCCATGTTTAGTGTGGTACACACCATGTCACCAAACAGCACAGTGACTACTTGTCACCCTTTAAATAGGCTGACTGACTGATTACAAGTTTGTAGACACTTGTGATGTTAATCAGAGGACACATCTTGGTTGAACATGTCCCTATGGTCACATTATTTTCAAACTTTTCTAGGGGTCTGTATGCCATTAATGGTCCTTATTTCAGTTTTTTTTCAAGTGTTTCTCTTCCTCTCACAGAGTGCTACTGTGGCTTATTTCCCTCTTCCTGTGTTTGGTGCAAAAATCTGAACCTTTCTGAAAATTGCTTTCACACTCTGAACGAACTGGTCCAAGGTTCGGTTTTATCTGGACCGAGACCATCTCTTTTTGTGAGACCAAATTTCAGTTCTTTGGTCTGGAATGTGTCTGGGTTGGGTTGAGAGGATTCACGTGCAGGAAGGATCAGGTGCAAAAACAATTATTTATTAACAGAAAACTGGAACAAATAAATAGCAGCGCGTGGGCTGAGAAACCAAACAGAACCAGGCAGGCAAACTCAAAAGGGGACAGGGATCATGGCTGGAACACTACAGGACACAGGCTGAAACATTAATGACACCACACTGGGCACAGACTGACACCGTTATATAAAGACAGGGGGTAATCAAGACAACACAGGACAGGAGGGAACAGATAATTGACTAAACATAGGACAACTGGGACTAATTAGAAGACAACAGGGGAGCAGCTACAAAACAGGACAGATGGGGCTGCACAGACAGAGAGGACAGTGGCTAGGGGTACGGAAAACATGAGGAGCTGGAACAATAAGTAAACAGATACACACACACACAGACCCAGGACAAAACAGGGGATGACACAACGGACCAGGAGAAATTCATGAGTTACATAATGCAAATCATAATTTATCACAGGGAGAATGAGGGGAAAAAAAATAAAACGTGGGCAAAATCCTATGATCATGCCCAGACTGTGACAGAATGTGGTTCAGGGGAGGTTTTACACCTAAAATTTTGATCTGAATCAAACTGAAAAGCCCAAAAGTCTGAATTAAATTGGTTTAGTAATTATAAATTATTACCTTTTAACATTTGATCCCACGTACGAACTGTAGTGGCTTTAAACAGTCGGAAATGCTGTAGCGCCACTGCATCATGAGTAGCACTTCACAACTTCTTACCTCCAGTTATGTAGCACTTCCTGAAAATTGCAGTATTTTGGGTGTTTGTGGGATTTGAAGTTGAAACCAACTAACTTGAAACATTGAGCTAATTAGTTGATGGGTTAGTCTTTACCATGTTTGTTAACAACTAAAAATTAAAATTTAATCACATTAGTAATGTTGCTGACCAGCTAGAAATAGGCCAAGTAGAAGTTTCTGTATAATGACAGAGACAGAAATAGGGTGCTCTGGTTTCCTTTTACTGTCAAAAAGGATGTACCATACATGAATCGATGGGTGAATGGATACAACCAAAGTATGTACTTTCTTGTATGTACTCGACGTACCGAGAGAAATAAGGCGAAAACGACGCGGTTGCTGGGCTGGTGTTAGACGGCGGACAAGGAGTATAAGGTACAGACCCACCTTCCCATCCGTTATTATGGGGAATGTACGCTCTATATTGGGAAAGGTAGATGAGCTAGCGGCTATCTGCCGTTACGATAGCACATACCGAGAGTGCTCTCTCCTTTTGTTTTCTGAGACGTGGCTAACTGAACTAGCAGCAGATGCTAACATTGAGCTGGAGGGTTTCCACATGATACGGGCAGACCGAACACCAGACAGTGGCAAAGCAAGGGGCGGTGGAGTGATAATGTATGTTAACAACAACTGGTGCAGACCGGGACATATCACTGTTAAACAATGTCACTGCAGCAAAGACATTGAGTTGCTAGCTGTTAGCATGCGGCCTACATATCTCCCGAGAGAACACTCACACGTGATCTGCATTGTTGTTTATGCAAATCCGACGGCGAACGCTGGGACAGCGCGTGACGTCATCCATTCAGTAACTGGCAGGCTGCAGACAGAACACCCAGATGCTCTTCTCCTCATCTCAGGCGATTTCAACCATGTTTCACGATCTCCCATTCTACCCACGTTTACCCAGTATGTCACATGCCACACTAGAGACAATAAAACACTGGACTTATTCTACGCAAACACTAAGGAGGCGTACACCTCATCACAACTCCCCCAACTCGGGAGATCGGATCACAACTTGGTTCATCTCCGGCCAGTGTACAAACCCCTAGTGCACAGACAACCTCCGGCCATGCGCACAGTGATGTTATGGTCTGAGGAGGCAATGGACACTCTAAAGGGCTGTTTTGAAGCCACCGCCTGGAAGCAGCTCTGCGATCCACATGGTGAGGACATCGATGGCCTCACTCACACCTTCACGGGCTACCTCAGCTTCTGTGTGGACAAATCCGTTCCCACCAAGACCATACGGTGTTGCTCAAACAACAAACCCTGGATCAACCCTGAGATAAAAACACTTCTGAGAGAGAAGAAGAGGATCTTCAGGTCGGGGAACAGGGGGATGCTGAAGTCCGTACAGAGGGAGCTGAGGAGAAAGATCAGAGAAAGCAAGGACAGCTTCAGGAGGAAGATGGAGGACAAGCTGCAACAGAGCGACATCAGCGGGGTCTGGAGAAACCTCAAAACCATCTCTGGGCTCCAGAATACCTCCCCCCAGGCCACGGGGGGCAGGGAGTGGGCGAACAATCTGAATCTGTTTTTCAATAGGTTTGACCAACCGCCCTCCCCCCTGACTGCACAACAACCACTGCTGCTTCTAAAGACATCAAGTCCTGCTGCCCACTCCCCACTCCACCAACACCCTCCCACTCCCAACACACAGCCCCCCATCCTGACCCTGACCAGGACCCAGGTGAGGACGGAGCTGAGGAAGATCAAGGCGAGGAAGGCGTCGGGACCGGACGGCATCAGCGCAAAGCTCCTCAAGTCCTGTGCAGACCAGCTGTGTGAGATTGTGACATGCATCTTCAACCTGAGCCTGAAGCTGGGGAGGGTACCACAGCTGTGGAAAACATCTTGTGTGGTACCTGTACCAAAAACTTCCCACCCCAAAGACCTGAACAGCTACAGACCGGTGGCCTTGACGTCCCACTTGATGAAGACCATGGAGAGACTGCTCCTTGCTCACCTCCGCCCCCTGGTGGAACCAGCGATGGATCCACTCCAGTTCGCCTACCAGCATGGCACTGGGGTGGAGGATGCGGTGATCTTCCTCCTTCACCGTTCTCTGTCCCACCTGGAGAAGCCCGGGAATGTGGTGAGGATCATGTTCTTTGACTTCTCCAGTGCTTTCAACACCATCCAACCGATGATCCTGAAGGACAAACTGCTGCGCGCAGGGGTGGACCAGCACCTGTCATCATGGATCTTGGACTACCTCACGAACCGGCCACAGTTTGTGAGAATCCGGGACTGTGTGTCCGACACGATCATCGGTAGCACGGGGGTCCCCCAGGGAACGGTGTTGGCTCCCTTCCTGTTCATTCTTTATACTGCGGACTTCTCACACAACACAACACACTGCCATCTACAGAAGTTCTCTGATGACTCTGCGATCATTGGCCTCATCTCCAATGGAGATGAAGCTGAGTACAGAGGGCTTATCCAGGACTTCGTGGACTGGTGCCAACGGAACTGCTTCCAGATCAACGCGAGGAAAACTAAGGAGCTGGTGGTGGACTGTCGCAAGCAAGGACAACCCCTCACAGCACCAGTAAATATACAGGGAACAGACATTGAGATGGTGACATCCAACAAGTACCTGCGTGTTCATCTGAACAATAAACTAGACTGGTCACACAATACTGACACACTCTACAAGAAGGGACAGCGCAGGCTGTTCCTACTAGGTCTTTTGGTGTACAAGGGGCGCTGCTGAAGACATTCTATGACACGGTGGTGGCATCAGCCATCACTTTTGGAGTGGTCTGCTGGGGCAGTGGCATTACAGCAGCCGATAGGAAGAGACTGAACAAACTGATCAAGAAAGCTAGCTCTGTCCTGGGGCAGCGCCTTGATCCGGTGGAGGAGATAGGAGAGAGAAGGACGGTGGCTAAACTGTCATCTCTGCTGGAGTCCGAGTTCCACCCTATGCAGGACATACTGAATGCACTGAGGAGCTCATTTAGCAGCAGACTACATCATCCCAGGTGCACAACCGAGAGGTTTCGCAGGTCCTTCCTACCAACGGCTGTCAGACTGTACAACCTAAGCAGGGCTGCTCGCAGAGATAGCAAATAGACGTAACAACCTAATAGTTTTTTGAATGCAAAAGATGCAATAGACTTACACAATGGTCCCCTCCGGCATACAACTAGGAAAAATCGCTATGGAGGGTGAGAATATGTATGGGTACATAATCATACCATGTAGGATAACTAAGTAGACGGTTGTGCTGTTTCATCCCATCTAGCAACAATGCTCTGCACTGTGTGTGTTTATACATTTACATATTTATTCCATCTAGCTACAATGCTCCGCACTGGGTGTGGTTATGTTTATGTTTATATTTATATATCTATATATTCATTCCATCTAGCTACAATGCTCCGCACTGTGTGTTTATATATCTACATATTATTCCATGTAGCTACATTGCTCCGCACTGTGTGTTTATATATTTACATATTTATTCCACCTAGCTGCAATGCTCCGTACTGTGGGTGTTTATATATCTACATATTTATTCCATCTAGCTACAATGCTCCGCACTGTGTGTTTATATACTCATATATTTATCCCATCCAGCTACAATGCTCTGCACTGTGTGTCTGTGTGTATATATATATATTTATAGTAATATGTACATATGTATATTAACTGCTCTTGCTTGCTTGCTTTTTTTTTCTTGCCTTCTGATTATTGCTCTGAGTGTTGCTATCCCTGTGCTGTTGCAATCCTGGAATTTCCCCGTTGTGGGACTAATAAAGGCTTATCTTATCTCTTATCTTATCTTCACTGTCTTCTTATTTTAAATCAGCTCAAATGTGAGAACATAGTGTAGCTGGAGTGTGAATGGTAAACAGTTCTAAAAAATCCACTTCAACCCTGGAGTCTCAAGTTTGATTCTCCATCCTGACTTTTGTGTTTACTTTCACCTCCTCAGTTGATACTTACTTCCAATTGAGCATTAACTTCTTTTATGCATGTAGGTTGTTAAGGTTAGGGTAACGGGTAGTGTTAAGCACAAAAATAGTTTGAATGAATTTAGGGAAATTCTTAAGGAACAGGAATTTCCCTAAATTCATCCAAACTATTTTGGGGGGGGAAATTCTTAAGGAACAGGACCGGAGTGGTGGCTCAGTTGGTAGAGCATCCGCCCCACACCCGGGAGGCAGGGGTTTAAATCCCGGCCGGGTCATACCAAAGACCATATAAAAATGGTACTTTCTGCCTTCTAGCGTGGTGCTCCGCATAATGGAACGGGGAAAGTAAAGTTACACACAGAGCTACCAGAGGACTGACCTCCCGCTGTAGCTTTCACTACTTACAGTAGCTGTGTGGCCTAGGGTCAGAGAAATGGAGATAGGCGCCGCCCCATACACCAACATGGTGTGAAGGGAATTAACTAACTAACTAACTTAAGGAACAGGGTTAGGAAAAGGTGAGGAACAAATTTAGACACATTACAACTGTAACCTGCTTCCATGTTTCTTCATGTCATTATTTCCACAACTACTAGAGGTTGCTTAATGTCAGCTTACATATAAGGCATATCAACTGCTGGTAAAAACACTCATATAACCTGTTTTAGTTCTCTGTTGCAAAGTGTGACAAAGGGACAGATTTACTAAAGTGCTGCGCCATCGCAAAACCCTGTTTTGACATTAAAAAACTCCTGTTGAGATTTGCTAAAGGGCGCAGGGCAAAATTTGTGGTGGAAAGGCATGGACTATGTTAATTTTGCACCTGGCCTCATTGCATATGTATTTGTGGGAGTAGTCATGTCAAGGTGAAAATTTGAGGGAGGGGAGTATTTAAATGACTGGCACAAGGTGATTTACTAAGGTTTGCGGTTGTCAATCTTCCACTAAATGCATCAGGATTTAATGCCCCAAAAAAGCTTGTCTTAATTTATTTGTGCCTGACAGGATAGCGATTGTTGGTGCCAGGAGGAGACACTGGCGAGAACAGAGGGCACATGGCAGAAGCTTCTCTGCCCGTGACTTTATTTGGCATGACAGAAGATACAAATTATACAAATATCAACGGTCTCATAGAGATCGATGTTATGCTGAACTCGACATCAGCCGGCAGTTTGGGTTTTTTTTTTATTTCATTTGTTTATACTGTATATAGCCCGCTACATGAATTTGTATAAATAAAATATGATACAATAGGAGCCCTTATACCCGCAGTGGATATACAGATGATGTCAGCCGATAATGACTCTTTTTTTCTTTTCTGCAGAGGTTAGACTGGGATCTGGAGTTTTCTTATCAGCTACCCGTGAAGCAAAATCTTCCACATTGCCAATTTTCTTCATTTTTTTTCTCTATCCATATTTCTATATTTACAGTATTTCTTTTTGCTGTGCATAAAACAGTAATTCAGTTCCCTCTTCTCTCTATTTCTCTCTCCCAGTTCAGGATACACAATATAAGAGGAAAATAGCAATGAGATTATTAACAAAAAGGAACGCACAGATCCATAGAAATGTCCCCCGAAATTGCAACACCGTAACTCAAAGGCATTTATAAAAAATTGTGAACTGAGAAACTTGTAGATTTTGTTAAAACAAAGTTATTCACATAATAAAACCCCAGAGTCTCCATCAGACCATTTTGATGGTTCTAGTGTTAATAAGTGAACATGTTGGTTAAATAATCAATTTATTAATAAGTAGTCCTTTATTAAATTAGATACAAATGCTTCATTTATACATATTAAACAAAAAGGTCTGCCATGTTAAATGCAAATCTAAATTTTGAAATATCATGAACAAAAGTAAACTAGTGGGGTTTGCAAGAGACTGAACAAACTGATCAAGAAAGCTAGCTCTGTCCTGGGGCAACGCCTTGACCCAGTGGAGGAGATAGGAGCGAGAAGGATGGTGGCTAAACTGTCATCTCTGCTGGAGTCCGAGTCCCACCCTATGCAGGACATACTGAACGCACTGAGGAGCTCATTTAGCAGCAGACTACATCATCCTAGGTGCACAACCGAGAGGTTTCGCAGGTCCTTCCTACCTACGGCTGTCAGACTGTATAACCTAAGCAGGGCTGCTTGCAGAGATAGCAAAAAAATGTGACAACCTAATAGTATTGAATGCAAAAGACGCAATAGACTTACACAATGGTCCCTCCGGTATACAACTAGGAAAATACCGGTCGCTACGGAGGGTGACAATATGTATGGGTACATAATCATACCATGTAGTGTAGGATAACTAAGTAGACGGTTATGCTGTTCATTCCATCTAGCTACAGTGCTCCGCACTGTGTGTGTTTATATATTTATATATTCATTCCATCTGGCTACAATGCTCCGCACTGTGTGTTTATATACTTATACATTTATATGTACATATGTACTGTATACTCGCTGCTCTTGCTTTTTCTTGTCTTTTGATTGTTGCTCTGAGTGTTGCTGTCCCTGTGCTGTTGCAATCCTGGAATTTCCCCATTCTGGGACTAATAAAGGCTTATCTTATCTTATCTTAAATAAAAACTTCAAAAAAAAAGCTTTATATATTATGCTCCTCCAAAAGCTAATTTGCACTGCTAGCTAGCTAATTTGCACTGCCTTAGTAAATCTGCCCCCAAGTTCGTAAGAGCACACAATTTGTCACCACAGTAAACATCTTTCATAGACTTCGTTTACTATACCGTACTTATACAGTGGGGCAAAAAAGTATTTAGTCAGCCACCAATTGTGCAAGTTCTCCCACTTAAAAGAGGACAGAGGTCTCCAATTTTCATCATAGGTATACCTCAACTATGAGAGACAAAATGAGAAAAAAAAAATCCAGAAAATCACATTGAATGATTTTTAATGAATTAATTTGTAAATTCCTCGGTAAAATAAGTATTTGGTCAATAACAAAAGTTCATCTCAATACTTTGTTATATACCCTTTGTTGGCAATGACAGAGGTCAAACGTTTTCTGTAAGTCTTCACAAGGTTTTCACACACTGTTGCTGGTATTTTGGCCCATTCCTCCATGCAGATCTCCTCTAGAGCAGTGATGTTTTGGGGCTGTCGCTGGGCAACACGGACTTTCAACTCCCTCCAAAGATTTTCTATGGGGTTGAGATCTGGAGACTGGCTAGGCCACTCCAGGACCTTGAAATGCTTCTTACGAAGCCACTCCTTCGTTGCCCGGGCGGCGAGTTTCAGATCATTGTCGTGCTGAAAGATCCAGCCACGTTTCATCTTCAATGCCCTTGCTGATGGAAGAAGGTTTTCACTCAAAATCTCACGATACATGGCCCCATTCATTTTTTTCTTTTACACGGATCAGTCGTCCTGGTCCCTTTGCAGAAAAACAGCCCCAAAGCATGATGTTTCCACCCCCATGCTTCACAGTAGGTATGGTGTTCTTTCTCCTCCAAACACGACAAGTTGAGTTTTTACCAAAAAGTTTTATTTTGGTTTCATCTGACCATATGACATTCTCCCAATCCTCTTCTGGATCATCCAAATGTTCTCTAGCAAACTTCAGACGGGCCTGGACATGTACTGGCTTAAGCAGGGGGACACATCTGGCACTGCAGGATTTGAGTCCCTGGTGGTGTAGTCTGTTACTGATGTAGCCTTTGTTACTTTGGTCCCAGCTCTCTGCAGGTCATTCACTAGGTCCCCCCGTGTGGTTCTGGGATTTTTGCTCACCGTTCTCATGATCATTTTGACCCCACGGGGTGAGATCTTGCGTGGAGCTCCAGATGGAGGGAGATTATCAGTGGTCTTGTATGTCTTCCATTTTCTAATAATTGCTCCCACAGTTGATTTCTTCACACCAAGCTGCTTACCTACTGCAGATTCAGTCTTCCCAGCCTGGTGCAGGTCTACAATTTTGTTTCTGGTGTCCTTTGACAGCTCTTTGGTCTTGGCCATAGTGGAGTTTGGAGTCTGACTGTTTGAGGTTGTGGACAGGTGTCTTTTATACTGATAACAAGTTCAAACAGGTGCCATTAATACAGGTAATAAGTGGAGGACAGAGGAGCCTCTTAAAGAAGAAGTTACCGGTCTGTGAGAGCCAGAAATCTTGCTTGTTTGTAGGTGACCAAATACTTATTTTACCGAGGAATTTACCAATTAATTCATTAAAAATCCTTAATTGTGATTTTCTGGATTTTTTTTTCTCATTTTGTCTCTCATAGTTGAGGTATACCTATGATGAAAATTGGAGACCTCTCTCATCTTTTAAGTGGGAGAACTTGCACAATTGGTGGCTGACTAAATACTTTTTTTCCCCACTATATTGTTGTTTTTAACCAGTATGCATTTTGTTCTGTTGTCTGTAAATACTTGCAAATATTTTCCGGGCTTGTTTGTATTTTCCTCTAAATGTAACAGTTCATGTCTGTCAACATCTTGGTTTGAAATAATACACAGTAGGTTTAATCATAGTTTATTGGTTCATATTGCTTTCGTTAGTCATTATTTCATTTAGTCCTGTTACCTCTAGTGATGGGACATACTGTGCCAGTGTTTCAAAGCATGTGTTGCGATATCGAGTAAGTTTTTAGTGGAGCACATATTGAGACACGTATAATTTTCGGTGATGTCATCGATGGCGGTTGAAGCCTTGCTGCCAGTGCACTTGCTGTGTGTAGCGGTTCAGAAAAAAAAAATGTGTGTAGCATTTCAGGAAGTTGTTCAAAGTTTGGCTGGATGTATTGACAGATATATAATGCCCAAGGAATCTCCTCACAATTCGTAGGTAGTGTTGGAGTTTTGAGAGTGACGTTTTGGTTAGTTTTGGTGCTTGTTTAATCACCTACACCCCAGCACTGTTGAACAAATATTGGTTTTTCAATAAAAATGAACAAAATACCCTCCTATCAGTTGCATAAGTACCTTCACTGCCCTTCTGTTCATAAGCACACTCACTTTCCTCTTCCTTGTTAACACTGTCACAGTAAAACAAACAAACAAAAAACAGTTGTCCCCCTGTCAATATGACTTTTTTAAATATTGATGTAAAGGAGGAGGTTCACTTTGGTATGTGTACTACTTCCACAGAACATCGATTAGAATGTATCAGTCAAGAAACTCTTATGCAAACTATTTACAAACAAACGCATTAATATGGGAAGGCAAAAACACATGGTTTGAATGAGTTATTATCTAGTGGTCACAATAGAAAAATGCATAGTTAAATTAAAAATGTATTTATTTATTGTTCCTAGCAGTCATTATTTCCATGCACAAGCTGTAGTAAGACAGCTTTTAAGAGTATCATATTCAGTAAAAATGACCATGAACACATCCGCCTGTCTGATACTCTTTGACCAGCAGGAGGTTTGTGTGCACATAAAGCCTTGAGATATGAACCCTTTTGTGAACCAATTGACTGGAAGGCTTCAAGGCTTCATCAAGCTTCATCTGGCCATCACTGTCTACATCTTCATGTCTTCCAGGGTCAAAAGAAGGAAGTGCTGGTTCACCTCTATATTTGTAGTTCACTGACCTCATTAGTGATGTCAGTGGAAGAGACACTCTTTGAAGCAATTATTTAATTAAAATCGATTATTTGGCTTTTAAATGTTTATCACACACATGGACAAAATTGTTGGTACCCCTCTGTTAATGAAAGAAAAACCCACAATGGTGACAGAAATAACTTGAATCTGACATAAGTGGTAATAAATAAAAATTCTATGAAAATTAACCAATGAAAATCAGACAATGCTTTTGAATTGTGGTTCAACAGAATTATTTTAAAAAACAAACTCATGAAACAGGCCTGAACAAAAATGATGGTACCCTTAACTTAATATTTTGTTGCACAACCTTTTGAGGCAATCACTGCTATCAAACGATTTCTGTAACTGTCAATGAGACTTCTGCACCTCTCAGCGGGTATTTTGGCCCAATTCTCATGAGCAAACTGCTCCAGTTGTCTCAGGTTTGAAGGGTGCCTTCTCCAGATGGCATGTTTCAGCTCCTTCCACAGATATTCAATAGGATTTAGATCAGGGCTCATAGAAGGCCACTTTAGAATAGTCCAATGTTTCGCTCTTAGCCATTCTTGGGTGTTTTTAGCTGTGTGTTTTGGGTCATTATCCTGTTGCAAGACCCATGGCCTGCGACTGAGACCAAGCTGTCTGAAACTGGGCAGCACATTTCTCTCTAGAATACCTTGATAGTCTTGAGATTTCATTGTACTGTTTTGCTGTCTGCCTGTGTGGTTTGCTCTCTAGCTATGGCTACTAGCTCGCCTTCCTCTCCTCCTCTGGTGTGCTCTCTCTGTCAGATGTTTAGCTACACCTCTGCCTCTTTTAGCGATAACGGTAAATGTAATAAATGTTGTCTTTTTGAGGCGCTCGAGGCGAGGTTGTCTGATTTGGAATCCTGGCTCCGCTGCATTGAAACACCGTCTGCGCCAGTTAATCTTGACGGACGCCCATTAGCTGCAGCGGAGATAGCTAGCTTAGGCCCCCCTGTCAGCGGTCCCACGGCTCTCCTCAGCAGCGAGGAGACTGGGTGGGTGACGGTGAGAAGGAAGCCTAGTTGCAAAGCCCCGGTTCACCACCAACCTGTTCACGTTTCTAATCGTTTTTCCCCGCTCAGCAACACACCCGCTGAGGAAAAAACTCTGATCATTGGCGACTCTGTAGTCAGAAACGTGAACCTAGAGACTCCAGCGGCCATAGTCCAATGCATTCCTGGGGCCAGAGCAGGCGACATCGAGTCAAATTTGAAAATGCTGGCTAAAAGTAACTGTAAATATTCCACAATTGTTATTCACGCCGGCATTAATGACATCCGTCTCCGGCAGTCGGAAGTCACGAAACTTAATATAGAATCGGTGTGTGACTTTGCAAAAACGATGTCTGCCACTGTAGTATTCTCTGGGCCCCTCCCCAATCTGACCAGTGATGACATGTTTAGCCGCTCGTCATCCTTGAACCGCTGGCTGTCTGTGTGGTGTCCTAAAAATGACGTGGGCTACATTGACAATTGGAGCTCTTTTTGGGGAAAACCTGGTCTTATGAGACGAGACAGCATTCATCCCACTTTGGATGGTGCTTCTCATTTATCTAACAATCTGGCATCTTTTTTATCCAAATTTCCAAAACCATGACTACTCAGAGTTGGGACCAGGAAGCAGAGTCGCAGTCTTACACGCCTCTCTGCAGCTCCTCTTCATCCGCCACCCCTCAGCTTAGCCCCTGTCTTCCCCATCAGAGAATCGTTGTCTGCTCCCTCCAAAGTGAATAAAAATATAATGTATAAGCATCCCAAAGTGATAAAGCAAAATATTGGTAAAACTCAAATTAAACATAAAGCCTCTAAATTGAATGATTTGGCCTCTGTTCCTCCTCATAATTTAAAAATTAAATGTGGTTTATTAAATATTAGGTCTCTAACTCCCAAGTCTCTGTTAGTCCATGATTTGTTAATTGATCATCAGATTGATTTAATTTCGCTTACAGAGACTTGGTTAAGACAAGAGGATTATGTTGGTTTAAATGAATCAACTCCCTCTGGTTATTTAAACTGTCAAAATCCCAGAAGTTCTGGTCGTGGAGGAGGAGTAGCAACAATTTACCATTCCAAATTACTAGTTAATGTAAAGCAAAAAACATGTTATAATTCCTTTGAGGGCCTGGTCCTCAGTATTGGGCACTTTAGCAATTTTAGGTTAAACCCAATTTTATTTGCCATAGTTTATCGTCCCCCATCAACCTACTCAGAATTTTTATCCGAATTTGCTGATTTCTTAGCTGATTTAGTGCTGAAATCTGATAGAATAATTATAGTAGGGGACTTTAATATACATGTGGATGTAGATAGTGACTGCCTTAATGTGGCATTCAATTCAGTATTAGATTCAATTGGGTTTTCTCAGAAAGTAGGAAATTCTACTCATTACCTCCACCATACATTGGACCTTGTTTTGACATATGGCATAGAAATAGAAAATCTTGTAGTATCTCCTCATAACCCTGTACTGTCAGACCATTGTCTGTTAATCTTTGATTTTACTATTTCTGACTATTTGGCTCCTAAAGAAAAATATTATTACAGTAGATGCCTCTCAGATGATGCTGTTTCCAAATTTATGCAGATTGTTTCCTCTATGCCATGTGTCAACACAACGGAAATAAGCTATAGACAGCTTGCTCCTTCTGTAATTGATAACATGGTGGATAGTGTTTCAGCTTCTCTGCATCAGACTCTAGACTTGGTGGCCCCCTTAAAAAAGAAAAAGTCTAATCAGAGATTTCTAACTCCTTGGTTCAACACAGAAACTCGTACCTTAAAACAGAAGACTCGTCAATTAGAAAGAAAATGGCGCTCTACTAATTTAGATGAAATCTATTTAGCTTGGAGAAATCATCTTTTAATTTATAAAAAATCTCTTAGAAAAGCTAGAACGAGTTATTACTCTGCATTAATAGAAGAGAACAAGAATAATCCCAGGTTTCTTTTCAGTACTGTAGCCAGGTTGACAAAGAGTCAGGACTCTGTCAATCCTAGCATTCCCTTAGAGCTTACTAGTCAGGACTTTATGAACTTTTTCAATAATAAAATTTCATCCATCAGAGATAAAATCAATCAGATTCTTCCCACAGTTAACTTAAATACTTTAACTACTACAACTCCTTCTATTGATGTCTGTCTTGATGAGTTTACTCCAATCGACCTTTGTGAGTTAGACAAAATAGTTTCCTCATCCAAACCTTCAACTTGTCTTTTAGACCCTATTCCTACCAGGTTATTTAAAGAAGTCTTCCCACTTATTGGTAGCTTTATTCTTCATATAATCAATTCTTCATTAACTTTAGGCCATGTACCGCAGGCTTTTAAAACGGCTGTAATTAAACCCTTACTCAAAAAGCCATCGCTAGATCCAGGAGCTTTAGCTAACTATAGACCAATCTCTAATCTCCCTTTCATTTCAAAAATCTTAGAAAGAGTTGTTGCTACGCAATTATTTGACCACCTGCAGGGAAATGGTTTACTTGAAGAGTTTCAATCTGGGTTTAGAATCCATCATAGTACTGAAACAGCCTTAGCGAAGGTCACTAACGACCTCCTCATAGCATCTGATAATGGACTAGTTTCTGTACTTGTCCTTTTAGACCTTAGTGCAGCTTTTGATACTATCGATCATAATATTCTACTTGATAGATTAGAACACTATGTTGGACTTAATGGAACTTCGTTGCAATGGTTTAGATCTTATTTATCTGATAGGTTCCAGTTTGTTCATGTAAATAATGAGTTTTCTTTCAACTCAAAGCTTAGTCATGGAGTTCCACAGGGATCTGTGCTAGGCCCTACTCTTTTTAGTTTATATATGCTTCCGTTAGGCAACATTATTAGAAAGCACTGTATACATTTTCATTGTTATGCAGATGACACACAATTATACCTGTCAATGAAGCCAGATGATAGTAATCAATTAGCCAAGTTAGAAGCCTGTCTTAAGGAAATCAAAGCTTGGATGACTTGTAATTTCCTGCTATTAAATTCAGATAAGACTGAAGTCATTCTTGTTGGTCCAAAAAACCTTAGAAATTCCTTTCCAAATCAAACTTTCAGTTTGGATGCAGTTACTCTTTCTCTTAATAGCTCTGTGAGGAACCTTGGAGTTATTTTTGATCAGGATTTGTCCTTCAATTCACATATTAAATTTGTTTCTAAGACTGCCTTCTATCATTTGCGTAATATTGCCAAGATTAGGAGCATCTTGTCTCAGAGTGATGCTGAGAAACTGATCCGCGCTTTTGTTAGCTCGAGATTAGATTATTGTAATTCTTTATTATCAGGCTGTCCTAAAACATCTTTAAAAAGTCTTCAGCTGATCCAAAATGCTGCAGCAAGAGTTTTAACAGGTACTAGAAAGAGAGATCATATCTCTCCGGTTCTGGCCTCCCTTCATTGGCTTCCCATAGAGTTTAGAATTAAGTTTAAAATCCTTCTTCTTACTTACAAAGCTCTAAACAATCAGGCTCCTTTTTATTTAAAAGATCTGATACTACCGTATTATCCTAACAGAGCACTACGCTCCCAAAATGCAAGATTACTTGTAATACCTAGAATCTCCAAAAGTACAATGGGAGGCAGAGCCTTCAGTTATCAAGCTCCTCTCCTGTGGAATCAGCTGCCAATCTGGATTCGGGAGTCAGACTCGATCTCTGTTTTTAAGAATAGGGCTAAAACCTACCTTTTTGATATAGCCTACAATTAGGGAGGGATCATGTGTTTCTGAACCCTCCCTTAGTTATGCTGCTAATAGGTTTAGTCAGCCGGGGGACCTCCAGTAATGCACTGGGCCTCACTCCTTTCCTCACTCTCTATGAATTTTTTTTTTTTTGCTGGTCATTAACATCTGTTTGTTCTCTCCCATAGATTGAGTCCCCATCGTGCTGTTTGCTCTCTACATGTCTGTTCTTTTCTTCTTCTCTATCCCCTCACCCCCCAGCCAGTCGCAGCAGATGACTGCCCCTCCCTGAGCCTGGTTCTGCTGGAGGTTTCTTCCTGTTAAAAGGGAGTTTTTCCTCTCCACCGTCGCCAAGTGCTTGCTCACAGGGGATCGCCTGATCGCCTGATTGCTGGGGTCTTTCTGCAACTGTGGGGGTTCCCCCCTACAGTTGATAGTGCTATGAGATGACTGTTGTTGTGAAATGGCGCTATATAAATAAAGTTGAATTGAATTGAATTGAATTGTACCCTGCACAGATTCAAGACACCCTCTGCCAGATGCAGCAAAGCAGCCCCAGAACATAACAGAGCCTCCTCATGTTTCACAGTAGGGACAGTGTTCTTTTCTTGGTATGCTTCATTTTTGCGTCTGTGAACATAGAGTTGATGTGCCTTGCCAAAAAGTTCCAGTTTTGTCTCGTCTGTCCATAGGACATTCTCCCAGAAGCTTTGTGGCTTGTCAACATGCAGGTTGGCAAATTCCAGTCTGGCTTTTTTATGATTTGTTTTCAACAGTGGTGTCCTCCTTGGTCGTCTCCCATGAAGTCCACTTTGGCTCAAACAACGACGGATGGTGCGATCTGACACTGATGTACCTTGACCTTGGAGTTCACCATGAATGTGTTTAGAGGTTGTTCTGGGCTCTTTTGTTACCATTCGTATTTTCCATCTCCTCCTGCGGCCATGTCCAGGGAGGTTGGCTACAGTCCCGTGGATCTTAAATTTCTGAATAATATGTGCAACTGTAGTCACAGGAACATCAAGCTGCTTGGAGATGGTCTTATAGCCTTTACCTTTAACATGCTTGTCTATAATTTTCTTTCTAATCTCCTGAGACAACTGTCTCCTTTGCTTCCTCTGGTCCATGTTAAGTGAGGTACACACCATGTCACCAAACAGCACAGTGACTACTTGTCACCCTTTAAATAGGCCGACTGACTGATTACAAGTTTGTAGACACCTGTGATGTTAATTAGAGGACACATCTTGGTTGAACATGTCCCTATGGTCACATTATTTTCAATCTTTTCTAGGGGTACCATCATTTTTGTCCAGGCCTGTTTCATGAGTTTGTTTTTTAAAGTAATTCTGTTGAACCACAATTTAAAAGCATTGTCTGATTTTCATTGGTTAATTTTCATAGAATTTTTATTTATTACCACTTTTGTCAGATTCAAGTTATTTCTATGACCATTGTGGGTTTTTCTTTCATTAACAGAGGGGTACCAACAATTTTGTCCACGGCTGTATATGGTTTACTAGGTCTGAAATAATATGATAGTATTTACTGTTGATAATAGTTGTTACAGAAATTGAGTAACATTTATATTTACTTGGGTTCCTGTTAAAATTACCTTACTTACCTGTACAGCTGAGAAAGTCCAGAAGCAGCCATTTTGTGGAGAGGACAGAGGACATTTATGTAGTTGCTTTTAGTCTATTAGGGAGAACTGGTCAGTGTAGCAGTGTGCACATGACCTTAATTTTTGCTGTTTTGAGTTTAGGTATGTTGAGTTTGTCAAACTCGAACCTTTTATTCATGCCTTTTGATTTTTGGATATGATTTTGCAACTGCACCAATCTCAATAAAGACTGTTTACTTGGGAAAAGTCTGTCTTCTGCCTGTTCTTCAGCCGCTCTAGCTAGGCTACCTATTACACAAAGGTGTGCTTCTATTCTGCTGAAAAATGCTGCAACAGATGAGAATATTTTCTAAGACCACAGAAGAAATGTAGTGCTAAACTAGTCTGCCTACTAGTAGTCCGTATACATTTTCCATCAGTTGGATGAAATTTGGGGAATATAGCTAACAACAGTGCAGAGCTGCCTCAACAAAAGCTCACCGCAGAATTGCAAAAGAGTGTGCCAGTTCCATTCTAAGGATGATAGAAAAATAATTGGATCAAAAAGAGCAGTTACCATCTCCTGTGCAATACTCTGTAATCACATAGCTTGGAATTGTTAACTGAGAGAAAATGTGCAGCTAGAACAGAGAAACAGATTTGGAGAGTCATGTACAGATGATCGTGTTTGTGTGTGTCCACATTACTCAGATAATGAACATCTGGACAAAAATGTAACCTGATCTCCTAAGCAAGCTTTTTTGGAAGGGTTGATGGGAATGGATACCATAGGAAAATGAATAGCAATGCCAGAAGTCCATTCATTTTGGCAAAATGCTGTATGATAGAACATAAATTTTTGGACTCTGACACAGGGTTTTTTTTTTTTGTTTGTTTTTGAGACCTAGCTATTCCAGCATGCCAGTCTAGACTGGGCGCGCTGCAGAATGACAGCACAGCCTTGTCAGTTAACCATCTGCTTCAAAAGACAGACTTCAAGCTTTGGGCACTTGTGGTCGATTTACAGCATCTGCTGCATTATTTCAGTCACCAGAAACAAGTTACTGCCAAAGCTGAGCTTTGGCAGTGTGGTATATGTTTCTGAGAATGAAAACAGACCAAAGTGCAGGATGCTTTAAGACTTTTGTAGTATTTGTGACCTGTAGAAGTAAAGAAATTGTGTTGTCAAAGTACAGATACTATTTGTGTAATGTTGTCTATGAAATTCTTTGTCATGTTCTAGAAGAGCATTAGTGGTGAGACAGGAATATTTTAGATAGAAGTGTTGAAGAAGGGATCGGTGCCATTTTGTCACAGTAGTCAGATGACTACAGGGGATTTAGATACAGTTGCATTTACCTGTTGTTTTTTTTTAAAATTATATCATTTTAACATCAAATAGCAAACTGAGAGGCTTGTCTTGTAAATACAGTTATATAGAGTTGAAACCAGAAATTTATATACAGTACACTGTATAAAAAAGACACATAGCCTTTTTTCCCCCCCTCACTGTCTGACATTAAATAAGACTAAACTTTCCTGTTTTATGTCAGCTAGAAATACCAAAATAATTTCTGTTTAGATTTTTTTTGAGAATTTTTAGAGAATTGTATATTATTTTCTTCAGAGTCAGAAGTTTACATACACTAAGATTACTAGGCCTTTAAACAATTTGAGAAAGCCCAGATAATGACGCCATTGCTTTGGAAGCTTCTGATAGGTTAATTGTCAACATTTGAGTTAATTGGACGCACACCTGTGGATGTATTTTAAGGCACACCACAAACATACTGCTTCCTTGTGTGACATCATGGGGTAATCAAAAGAAATCAACCAAGATATCAGGATGAGAATTGTGGACCTCCACAAGTCTCGTACATCTTTGTGTACAATTTCCAGATGCCTGAAGGTGCCACCATCATCTATTCAAACAATTCTACGCAAGTATCAGAATCAGAATCAGAATCAGAATCAGCTTTATTGGCCAAGTATGCACAACACATACAAGGAATTTGACTTTGGCTAAAAACTTGCTCTCATTGTTCAGGTGGAGGATTTAAATAAGGATTCAATGACAACAGAGTATGTACAGTAAATTACAGTCTGTCCACGTTTCTATAAAAGGATGCAAATATATACAGGAATATATGCAGTTATTTACTCAGACTAACCACACTTTGCAGAAATATATGAAAAAATATACAGTCACACAGTATTTCAATGTGAACTCAGATTCAGTGATATAATGTGAATGAAGTAAAAAGCAGTGTGAGAGTTATGTGCAGTGTAATAATGGATGAAAAGTCATGAGTACAGCAACAGGTAGGACTAGGTGAATGTTAGGAGTTCATCAGAGTGATGGCTTGAGGAAAGAAACTGTTCCTGTGACGGGTGGTTTTGACCTTCAGTGATCTGTAACGACGGCCAGAAGATAGAAGTTCAAACAGTTTGTGGCCGGGGTGTGTTGGGTCAGCACAGATGTTTCCCGCCCGTTTCCTGGTTATGGACCGATATAAGTTCTCAATGGAGGGTAGGTCAGTACCAATGATCCTCTCTGCAGACTTAATGATCCGCTGCAGTCTGGTCTTGTCCTGTTTAGTGGCAGATCCAAACCAGACAGTGATGGAAAAGCAGAGGACAGATTGGATGATGGCGGTGTAGAAGACAACCAGCAGCTCCTGAGGCAAATCAAACTTCTTGAGCTGACGCAGAAAAAACAACCTCTGCTGGGCCTTTTTCCGGACAGTGTCTATATGGGAGGACCACTTCAGGTTCCGGGAGATTGTGGTACCCAGAAACTTGAAGGAGTCCACAGTGGACACTGTGCTGTTGAGGATGGTGAGTGGGGGGAATGAAGGGGGGTGTCGCCTGAAATCCACAGTCATCTCCACCGTTTTGGCTGGGTTAAGTTCAAGATGGTTCTGGCTGCACCAGAGGATCAGCTGCTCCACCTCCCGCCTGTATGCAGACTCATCATCATCCCGGATCAAACCGATGACTGTGGTGTCGTCCACAAACTTCAGGAGCTTCACCGAAGGGTCCTCTGAGGTGCAGTCATTGGAGTAGAGGGAGAAGAGCAGTGGGGAAAGGACACATCCTTGGGGGGCGCCAGTACTAATTTTTCGGGAGCTGGATGTAAATCTCCCTAGCTTCACCTGTTGCCACCTGTCAGTCAGAAAGCTGGAGATCCACTGGCAGGTGGAGGGGGGCACCTTGAGCTGGAGGAGTTTCTGATGAAGAATGCCTGGGATGATGGTGTTGAACGCTGAGCTGAAGTCGACAAACAGGATCCTGGCGTACGTCCCTGGGGAGTCGAGGTGTTGCAGGATGTAATGTAATCCCATATTCACTGCATCATCCACTGACCTGTTTGACCGGTAGGCAAACTGCAGTGGGTCCATCAGGGGGCCTGTGATGACCTTCAGGTGGTTCAGCACCAATCTCTCCAAGGATTTCATGACCACAGAGGTCAGGGCAACAGGTCTAAGTATAAACACCATGGGAATGTTCAGCCATCATACCACTCAGAAAGGAGACAGGTTCTGTGTCCCAGAGATGAACGTGTTTTTGTGTGAAATGTGTGTATCAACCCCAGAACAAAAGCAAAAGACCTTGTGATGATGGTGGCTGAAGTTGGTAAAAGTGTCATTATCCACAATGAAATGAGTCCTGTACCGATATGGCTGAAAGGCCACTCAGCGAGGAAGAAACCATAACTCCAAAAGCAACATAAAAAAACCAGATCATAGTTTGCAAATGCACACAGGAACATGTCCTGTGGTGTCATCATCGTAGCAGTCTGTCGTGGGCGACAATGACTGTTTCATTTAGGTCTGATCAGTCTGATGAAACTAAAATTGACCTGTTTGGCCATGATGACCATTGTCACATTAGGAGGGAAAAGGGGGATGCTTGCAAGACTGAGAACACCATCCCAACTGTACGGGGGTGGCAGCATGATGTTCTGGGGGTGTTATGCTGCAGGAAGGACTGGTGCACTTTGCAAAATGGATGCTATCATGAGGAAAGAACATTATGTTGAAATGCTGAAGCAATATCTCAAGACATCAGTCAGGAGGTTAAAGCTTGGGCATAAATGTGTCTTTCAAATGGACAATGACACCAAGCATACCACCAAAATAGTTACTAAGTGGCTTAAGTCAAAGTCAAATTTATTTATAGAGCACATTTAAAAACAATCAAGTTTTAAGGACAAAGTCAAGGTTTTGGAGTTGCCATCACAAAGCTCTTATCTCAATCCCATAGAAAATTTGTGGGTAGTGCTGAAAAGACGTGTGTGAGCAAGGCGGCCTACAAACCTGACTCAGTTACACCAGTTCTTTCAGGAGGAATGGGCCAAAATTCCAGCAAACTATTGTGAGAAGCTTGTGGAAGGATACCTGCTAGAATAATTTTGAGCTTAAATTATTCAAAGTCAAAAATCAGGCGGAAAGTTGAATTTATGTACATTTATTACAAAAATAAGTAATAGTCAAGTTTACATTCAGCCTTTTGTTGAGCTAAATCACTGGCTTGAAGCTGCTTGGACAATTGCCAAGGACAATTGCCAGTAGCCAGACAAAACATCTCCTGCCAAAGTGTCCTAGTGCTCTTATTGATACAACACTGCTTCAACACTACATCCACACTGATCCAGAAACTGACAACAAGATAACACTCACTGCTCTCCTTGTGTCCTGTGAACTTTGGTCTGTTGAATGTGCATTGAGGGCTTTTTTTGTCTTTGTAATCATAATATCGATTACTTATGGTCAATATTCTGAATTCAATGATTTTTTTGCTCCTTCCCATTGTATGATTTCTTATCTGTACCATCCTGTTGGCAGGCGCGTTTCAGATGCAGCCGTGTCACTGGAAATGCAGGTTCATTTTCTGTGTCAAGTCAAATCCCTCGTATGTTATCAGTATCTGTTAATGTACTTGGCAATAAATCTTTTTCTGATTCTGATTCTGATTCTGAAGAACAGCCCCCACTTCTGCATCCGGTGGAAGTGGTGTCAGCATATCTCTGTCAGCTGTCAAGCAGGGTGGATTGTCATCAACGGTTCTAACTAAATACTTTTGAGCTGTGCCTCCCTGATCAATAGAGAGTATAATTTCCTTCACTACCACTAGGGTGTTTGGAGCCACGTGAGATTTCAGCTCCTGTGTGGTGTAAGCATATTGTCCTAGTTGAAGGTCTGTCTCTCTCATGTGTGTGACTCGTGCATCTGGGCTGGTGGATAATGAACGGGGGCTGTGCGTGCGTTGAAAGTAATGGGTGCTGCGTGCTCCACGGTCACTGCCGCTGCATATGCTGCTCCTATTGGATGACACAGAGGACTCTCTCTTACCTGTCCATGGCTGTCTTCCATCAACTTTCTCATGACCATACTTACTTGTGGTGCATTTGCGCCTCCTTTCATCTCTTTCCAAGCTCCTGGAGACCCTTCTCCTGGAGGTCGCTCCCATCATACTTACATTTTCTCCTTCTGATAAATTTCCTACCTTTAACATTTCCTCCTCTCCGTCCTGACATTGACTCAATTTTCTGTAAGTTTCACTTAACATCCTTTCTGTTAAATTGTTAATTTGTTGTTGCATATATACAAGTCTGTCAATAGTCTGCGCTTTCTCCTCTAACGCTGCATTCGCCTCACTTTGCGGATGTACTAAGTCACACTCCAAAGTACCTCCTTTCACATGTAACATCGGGGCTTGTATTCCTCCCTGTGACTGACTGTTTTGCACTTGTAATAGATGTCTAGGTTCAGTATATGGGCATGTAGCTGGTGCTGCCAAAGAATCAGAACTATATGGTGGTGGTCGTTTGTTAGTATCCTGCCCTATCTTCCTGTCTTCTTCATGTTTGAGTGTGTCTGCGCTCTGACCGTTTGGCACACTGCCTTCCGTTTTTTCACTCTCCTCCTCCTGAATTGCCTGGACAGCCACAGGTACCTGTTTAAGAGGCAGTTCACTGAAATAGCGTTGTGTTAATGCCAGTTTATCTTGTATAATTATTTTTGCTGCGCGCTTTTTACCCTTTTGGAGAAGACCTGCTTTTTTCTCCTCCTCCCTAGCCTGTTCTTGTTGTCTGTACAGCCTCTCTACATATGCAATTTTGTCTGTTTTATTTGGAAGGGGGGCCCCCCATATGCCCAAATAGTCCATCTCTTTGCAACCATTTTACCCATGTTTTAAGCTGTTTTTGCTCTTCACTTAGTTTTTCACGACGTGCAGTAGCTTTTAACACTTCTTTTATTCCCTTTACGGCATATCCCAGACTACCCAAAGGGTATTCAGAGCTGCGTTTATCATTGTCCATGTTATCATTGTCTTTATCACTATCCGGTTTTGTTGCCATTTTAATCCAACCGTCTTTAAATGCTATAGTCTGATATCAATATATTATAACATAAAATGTAGTTCACTTTTTCACACCAATTTTTTCACAGTTTAAAACTCTCTGCGGTAAGACCATCTATATTTTAGAGACGCGCCGCGCCCGTTGCAATTCTCTAGGAGTTAAAAACTTTTGGTCTGAGCTAAATACGGTAGGGGTGCCAACTCTTCTTTTTGAAATTAAGCGATAATTTCAAGGGGTTAAAACCTTTTGGCAAAGCTATGTATGCTAGGGGTGCCAACTCTACTTTTTGAAATCAAGCAATGATTTCAAGGGGTTAAAACCTTTTGGCAAAGCTATGCACAATCGAGTAACACTTCTTTTTCAGCAACCCTATATCAGTTACCTCGGGGTTTAAACCTTTTACCCAGGCTATGCAATACTCAACGGGGCAACTCTACTTTTCGGTGGCCCTACAGGATTTTTTTTTTTTTGTCTTTTTTCTTATTGTCCACCTCAGGGTTTAAACCTCTTGCCCAAGCTTATCTCCAACTCTACTTTCTGGAACAGTATTAACGCATATGACTTATTCCACGGGGTTAAAACCACTTGGAGATTCCCTTATCTTTCTCTTATACGTCAAACTCAGTAAATATTCCTTAAAAACAACATATAAATCCAAGACCATATCTCAGTTTTATTCCACAAATAAAATCACACATATGTGAATATTTAATCTCTACAGAAAGGACTGTCCCCCAAGGTACAGGAAGAAGTTTGTTGAAAAAGATTTCTGCTTACCTTTTACAATTTGCGGTTGCCGAACTGTAGAGAAAAAAATTCCTCACGTCGCCTACAAAACTAAAATTTAGCCTCGTAACCGAGCGGAAACACTAAATTGTTGCACTAGAATATTTTAACCTCCAGTTCTTTTATACGAAGGCTAAATAACCAAACAGAGATGAAGTACAATTTCACTTATTTTACTGAAGCTGAGATATGGTACAGGAAAAAACAGCACTGGAGCATAACTCTTAGAACATATCCCTCAAGGATCCCCTCAAGGCTGCGTACTCAGTCCACTGTTGTTTACACTTCTAACACATGACTGTGTGTCCAGACACGAGGGAAACCAGATTATTAAGTTTGCAGACGACACCACGGTGGTGGGACTTATTCAGAGGGATGAGGAATCAATGTACAGGGAAGAAGTGAGAGACCTGGAGGGCTGGTGCAGGGAGAACAATCTGGTGCTCAACGTGGACAAAACGAAGGAGATGATTATCGACTTCCGGCGGTCACAGCCTGAACACGTCCCCCTCAGCATCGGCGGCCGTTTAGTGGAGAGAGTGGAGAACATCAAGTTCCTCGGAGTGCAGATCTCGCAGGACCTGACCTGGAGCAAGAATTCCTTGGGGATCAGGAAGCGGGCTCAGCAGAGACTGCACTTCTTGAGGAAACTCAAATAGGCCTCTCTCCCCATCTGCATCCTCAGGACCTTCTACAGAGGTGTTGTGGAGAGTGTTCTGACATACTGCATTGCTACATGGTACTCCAGCTGCAGTATGTCAGACAAAAAAGCCCTTCAGAGGATAGTCAAGGGAGCTGAGAGGGTAATTGGAGTCTCCCTCCCCTCTGTCCAAGAACTTTTTCAGAACCGTTGTAGGAGCAGGACACTGAACATTGTCAAGGACCGTTCTCACCCTCTGCATAAACCCTTTCAACTTCTGCTATCTGGCAAACGATTCCGGAGCATCAGAGGAAGAACCACCAGACTGATCAACAGCTTCCTTCCACAAGCTATTAGGATGCTGAACAGTTGACCCGGAATCTCTCATATTCACTACTGTACCTACGGACAATATGTGCATTATTTGTATATTATAGTTAGTTAGGTTTTTGTTTTTTGTTTTTTTTTCAAGTATGTCTCAGGGATGTGTGAACGGATGGGGGGGGTGTGGGGGGGGTGAAGATATGTGTGAGTGTGTCTTAAATCATGTTCTTCTACTTATATGGATGCCAAGAGAAACACAATTTCATCTTGCCTGCACTACAGTTGTATGTACAGCAATATGACAATAAAGATTGATTTGATTTGATTTGATTTGATATCAGAAGAGAATGCTGCCAAAAAATGGGTCCTACACTTTTTATGAAACTTCCCCACTCCCTCATGCAAGAGGGAGGGGTTTCCTCATTGTATCAGTAATTTTCCACTATGTGACACTTCTGCTGAAAGCAGAAGTGAGTCTAACTGTTTTTAACAAGTGGATCATAGGGTGTAACCTAAAAACTGCAGTGTAGCATGTGGAGCAGGCAGATAAAGAGGTGAAAGATCATTATTGCATATTTAACTGACATTCTGAGAAATACAATTGCTTCATGGAATTTTACCAACAGCGGAGAACTCTCACTTTTTTTTTTTTCACACTGGGGCAGATTACACAGAGATAAAACAAACCAGACTGCAGTAACTTTTATCTAAAACTCACAAAATAAAATATTTCAATGGTCACATTAACCCCTCCGCTGTGTGACGAAAGCCCAAAGTAAGACCTCCTTCCCTGGCATCTTGCAATAGCTCACCGTAGCGGGGGAAGTCCCATGGGCGATAAGCGGACCCGATAAGGGCACAAATCTTCCGTGAAAAAACCTTTTCCCTTTGGGGTTCACGTAACCTCCACACGAATGCTGAAAGTCCAAACCCTGGACCATAAGCAGAAGTGGTCAAAAAGGCACAAATCTCTCCCGAAAATTTACTTCTCTGGGATCACGTGACTTTTCCACAGGACGTCAAACGTCTGTGGTTAAAAGACCACGAATCTTTCCCGTTTTTCTTTGCATGCAAACTTCCGGCACCTCCACTGCACTTACTTGGGCCTAGAGAGAAGCAGATTTCTAAGAATCTCCCCGGGTCTTGTGATAACGGTCACCGTTTGCAGAGGAAAAACCTCGTTCCTCCCAAGGGATTATTATGATATCGCTCATCGTGGGTAGAAATAACTCAGCACTCAGGCCGCTAGTTTCAGCTTTTCGCAGTGTACGATCGGTCCAGGGAATCTCACTATCTTTTATCCATAAACAACAACAAATGTACTTACATTCAAGCCACCTGTAGGATTCTCAGATCTGTCGCCCAGTCAGTTCCAGCGCCCCGGTCTGAAATGCCTTCACTGCAGTAACACTGAGCCTTTTTTTTTTTTTTTTCCACTCAGCCTGGGAAGGTCTTTTTATCAGCTGTGCACTTACTGAAATCAAGCAGAGGCGCTGGAAAGACGGAGATATGTGGAGCCGCTGTTCGGAGCGCCAAAATGTTAGAATAATTTTGAGCTTAAATTATTCAAAGTCAAAAATCAGGCGTAAAGTTGAATTTATGTACATTTATTACAAAAATATAAGGAGTCACCCCAATGGCCAGTTTAGGGGGAGAATTACAAAGCATGGCATTCAGACACACTTAGAATCCCTAAAGGATCCATTCTTCTAAGTCTGAGATATATACGTATATATATATATATATATACAGTATGTGTATATATATATATGTATATGTATATATATATATATATATATATATATATATATATATATATATATATATATATATATATATATATGTGTGTGTGTAGGAGAAAGCAGGGAGAGGATGGGATAAGAGGAGGAAAGGAGAGGGACAGACAGAAAGTCCTGATAACTGAGCTTTTCCAGGCAGACGTCACAGACACTCTGGTGACAAGAATGTAAATCTAACAGGACGTCCATAAAACACTAATCTATAAGATGAGGAGTTCCTGTGCATTCCTGTGACCCGAAACAGGACATGTCAAAGAAATTATAATAAATGGCTTAGAAAATTCCTCACGCATGTACTAACCCTGTCTGAACTCTCTGAAATTGCTCACAGAAACAGGCCAAGAATATATAAACTTATCCTATATGGAATGCACATATAAACATTAAACATGGCATATGAAAGGTATGATGCTTCTCAAATATAATAATGCATTATTAATATCAATAGTAATGTAGATCATATGGAATTTTTCTATCAGTACCGAAAACATATGACCCAAGTCATACAGTTTAACGGCAATGGTACCAAATACTAATGAAATTTATGTAAACCTTTGACTTTGAAAAAAGTAATTAAAAAAATTCTCAAAAAAACTTCTGGTTTCAACAGTACCTACTCAGTCTTTTGTATATTTTAAGTAACAGAAGAAAGTCTCCATCTGCCCGTGGGATGTAACTAAAAGGAGGCACTTCAAGATATTTTGGCCAAAGACTATAGCTTTTAGAGACACTTGAAGAAAGCATGTTTATCTCTTTGCACTTTTACTTGTTGCTCTTCTTAAATTGTTTTATTTCCTTTCTACAGTATATCACAAAACCTAAGAATCACACAAGTGCTCATGTCTGAGATGTGTTTAAATGTGGTGTTGTAGATTTGTATGAATGAACTAGACTAACCAATGGGACAAATGAACACATCCAATATTTATTCAAAAGATCTTTATTCAGAAGTCAGCACAGATGCCACAGGTCACTCATACAGCTGATCAAGGCAGAGAGTGATGCACACAGAAATACAGCCTTCTTATAAATTCTGACCACCATTCAAGTCAATCATCCTCCCCTAAGGAAGCCCATGACTCTGGTGAGCTAAGTTTCATAATGTAACTTCATCAGTCCCACACATCTGAAAACTATTATCCCCATTATTGAACAGACACTGATCTCACCCAGTTTGACTAAACACATGATATAAGGACATTTGAGGTCAGCAGCACTAATCAAAAATATTATTGCATTGTCAGACTATTCTTGATATATAATATTTAACAATAAATACCACAACAGTGGCCTCACTGATAACAGTCACACTATTATACAGCTTCTTTTGGTTTTTTTTATATTGTCTAAGACATTTAGTTTGCCTCTCGTATGTAGGGACACTAAAAGTAAGGTGGTCATTGAAGAGTCACCCACTCTGAATGAAAACTGGTTTTGTCTGAAACAATGAAACATCAAAGCATCCAGCTTGCCTCTCTTGATTCACATCTTCTTCCTCTCAGAGGTATTTTGATGCTCTGAATAATCACAATCTTCAAAAAATGAAAAGATGGGAAACAAGTGAATTTGTAATTGCATGAAAAGAAGTAAACATAAATGCATGAAGTCTTTTGAGTCTAGTTGTATATAAAGTTTTGTTGTGGAGGTGTTTTGCCCATGGGATTAAATGGGTTAAATCGATTTGCAGTGCTTGCGTTACATCTTTGTTGTGCTATTTGGGGGTATTAAAAGGTTTCTTATTAGCATATACACACACTGCTGTGGAATATTTGTGCAAGTAAAAAGATATCTTCACAGACCTTGAGAGCAGCAGATTTAAAAAAAACAAAAACAAAACTCTAATTTTATACAGTAAACACCACGACTCACTGACGGCATGGGGCTTGAGACTGGCAAGAAGCTGCGTTACGATGATGGTGTGTAGCTATTGTTTAACTAAAGACCTTTTTGCACAGCTACAGCTACAGCAAGGCACTAACATTAGCCACAACAGCTATCATATAATTTCTTGTCTGACGTTCATTGGAAGCCTTAAACACTTTATGTTTACAGTGCATCTGGAAAGTATTCACAGCGCTTCACTTTTTTCACATTTTGTTAGGCAACAGCTTTATTCCAAAATGGAATAAACTCATTTTTTCCTGAAAATTCTACACACAATACCCCATAATGACAACAGGAAAAAGTTTTTTTTTTTTAGATTTTTGCAAATTTATTAAAGAAAACTAAGAAATTACATGTACATAAGTATTCACAGCCTTTGCTCAATACTTTGTTAACGCACCTTTGGCAGCAATTACAGCCTCAAGTCTTTTTGAATATGATGCCACAATGTTGGCACACCTATCTTTGAACAGTTAAGCCCATTCCTCTTTGCAGCACCTCTCAAGCTCCATCAAATTGCATGGGAAGTGTCAGTGCACAGCCATTTTCAGATCTCTCCAGAGAAGTTCAGTTGGATTCAAGTCTGGGCTCTGGCTGGACGACTCAAGGACATTGACAGAGTTGTCCTGAAGCCACTCCTTTGATATCTTGGCTGTGTGCTTAGGGTCATTGTCCTGCTGAAGGATGAACCATTGCCCCAGTCTGAGGTCAAGAGCACTCTGGAGCAGGTTTTTATCCAGGATGTCTCTGTACATTGCTGCATTCATCTTTCCCTCTATCCTGACTAGTCTCCCAGTTCCTGCCACTGAAAAACATCCCCACAGCATGATGCTGCCACCACCATGCTTCACTGTAGGGATGGTATTGGCCTGGTGATGAGCGGTACCTGATTTCCTCCAAACATGATGCCTGGCATTCATGCCAAAAAGTTCAATCTTTGTCTCATCAGACAAGAGAATTTTGGTTTCTCACGGTCTGAGAATCCTCTGGTGCCTTTTGGCAATCTCCAGGCAGGCTGCCATGCGCCTTTTCCTAAGGAGTGGCTTCCATCTGGCCACTTACCATACAGGCCTAATTAGTGGATTGTTGCAGAGATGGTTGTCCTTCTGGAGGTTCTCCTCTCTCCACAGAGGAATGCTGGAGCTCTGACAGAGTGACTATTGGGTTCTTGGTCACCCCCTTGACTAAGGTCCTTCTCCCCTGATTGCTCAGTTTAGATGGTTGGTCAGCTCTAGGAAGAGTCCTGGCGGTTCAGAACTTCTTCCATTTACAGTTGATGGAGGCCACTGTGCTCATTGGGACCTTCAAAGCAGCAGAAATTTTTCTGTACCCTTCTCCAGATTTGTGCCTTGAGACAATCCTGTCTCAGAGGTCTACAGACAGTTCCTTTGACTTCATGCTTGGTTTGTGCTCTGACATGCACTTTCAACTGTGGGACCTTATATAGACAGGTGTGTGCCTTTCCAAATCATGTCCAGTCAACTAAATTTACCACAGGTGGCTTTTTCCACATTGTCATTATGGGGTATTGTGTGAAAAATGAATTTATTCCATTTTGGAATAAGGCTGTAACATAACACAATGTGGAAAAAGTGAAGTGCTGTGAATACTTTCCAGATGCAGTGTAGATTATAGGCCAGAATCAAATGAGCTTGGGGCTAGCATGCCTAGCCTGCTCCTCTGTCAGCTGAAAATCTTGAATTAAGTGGTCAAAGTGGTGCTGGATTGAAGTGAATTGGTGTCTGAAAAAAAAAGCACAGACTGATTATTGCCACACCTTACTTTTGCATCACAGCAGCGTGAAAGAGCAAAATTTTCTTGTATTTTTGTTTTCATGGCATTAGGATTGGAGGTAACTTCTTTATGTTAGCAAATGCAAAAGTGATGAATTTGATTAGAATAACAAAAAGTGGCATAGATCTTCTTTAAAGAAATGCTCAGCAGCTGGTGTTTGCAGTGTTAAATCCAAGACACTATGGGAAGCATTTCATTTCGGTGCTCCTTACTATGATTACAGTTGTGGTCATGTGCCAGACTAATGCTGAATGTAAAAAGTACAATAAGCAGGACAAAGAGGAAGAGTTGGCAGGTTGGATGGATGGAGTGATACTCATTAACCCATTAGATGGAGTAGCAGCTGGACACCCACAGCCATCTGCAGCTCATTTCATCACTAAACAAGACTGCTAAACCTGATCTCATTCATTCTCATATAAAAAACCTGGATAGACTCTTCATAGTCTCACACATACACACAGACCTGTCTGTACCTTGTTCTTTCCTACGTACACACTGATCTATGAGCGGCCCTCTCCCTCCATCACATACACACACATGCATTCACACACAAACACTGTGAACCCTGTCACCCCCACAAGTTCTTAATTTTCCAGCTGTGTAGGCAAGCAGCGGTGGGCAGTTTGTCCCCCTGACAAGGGTCACCGACCCAGGAGAGAAAGAGCGCTCTTTCTCTCCACTGACTGCTTGGATGACTGGAGTGCAGGCAGCGAGATAAACACTCAAAGAAGGAGAGCAATGAGCGTGGGGTGAGAGGGGAGCTGGGGAGGATCTTGGGGCAGGCGGGAGGATGAAATGGTTAGCAGATGGGTGGGCTTGAGGGAGGGTGGCAGACACAGCGTGGAGGACATGAGACAGCATGATGAGAAGAGGAAGGTGGGTAGGAGGAGGAAGGGAAGGATCGAGGCGGGTCAGACAGATAGCTTGAAGGCTGGAGGTGAGGATGAGAGCAGGGGATTGTAGTGCTGGGGGAAGGGGGTTCCAGCGACCCACAGCTTGATGGATCACGATGTTAGCGGATAAGACGGGTGTCGAGAGGGGGCAGGCTTGGCTTGTCAAGAGCAGCTTTTGTCAGAAAGCAACATTCAGACACACACACACACACACACACTTGTTGGGAGAGAAAGGCCACACTTGCATAGTCCTCGCTGATTTATGTAGCACCGTGAAAGGCAATTTATATGTCTAACACACTAAAAAGAATTCAAGATTTCAACCTGCCTCTTATGCACATGCACTCCATTGCTCAAGAAAGTGCCCTACATGCAGTTTCACTCCGTGCTGTCTTTCTGTCTTCCCCCACCAACACACAGTCATATGTTACAGACACACACACACACGCATGCACAGATCATTGACTCGACCAAGGTTGGCGCCATTTTCAATTTAGGTTTTAATTCTGTTCATCCCAGAGTGTTGTATTGCAGTGGGGATCCTTTAAACATTTTTCCTGAGACCTTGACTTGGGCACAGCAGCAAAATCGCATTAATAGAGCTTAGGTGAAGGACGATTAAGACACTCTGAAGCTTAAGCTTAAAGCAGTATTATCACTTTGGCAAAGGATGGAGAAAATGTTTTGGATATTTGTGGGTTGATCGTGTCACATATAATGGATTCGGCAGTTTTGATTTGGGTTGTTACAGTAAAGACTTTAGGTGTAAAGTAAACCAACACCATATGATTTGAATTTGTGTGTCTGAGAATTTGCATATTTATGAACCTGCCATTTTTTTTGTAATTTTTTTGTATTTTGTATACTTTATTAATCCCCAGAGGGAAATTCAGGGCATCCACCTGGATGGATGAGGCAGCCACGGCATGGCATCAATCTCTTCACCATTCACCAGTGTTGGGAGTAAAGCTGGATTCATGCTGCACCTCCGCTGTCCACGTACGTGCAACCGGAAACCTCGTGTGACAAAATTTACGTCATCATCTCCAGTCTGCTAGTGTTCGCAGGGCTCTACTGCAGACCACCACGTGCAGCTCAAATTTTATGACCGCGCGGCCTGCCCACGACCTGAACGTGTTGACAGAGCATGCGCAAGACTGAACGTCCCATTCACGAGGTGGCACTACCAACACAGCATACAAAGACAAAGTAGACAAGGAAGACAATGAAGAGGTTGAAGACGGGAATAAACATACATGAATCCTTTTGCAGCAGCAGTAGCTTGAGCGGAGAAGAGCACTGGAAAACGGTAATTCCTCCTTTTCCTTGAAATGACGCCATTGTTGTTGCTACAAAAAAAATGTGCATCGCTCTCGTCTTTATAGCCAGTGAACAAATTGGTGTGTTAGAGCATTTGCACTACCCATAGGGCTGGGGCGAAACTACTGATAATAGTTGTGCACATGTGTCAACTGCTTGGCGTGGTAGACGAAAAAAAGTGAGCATGTACAACGCCGCATGCGCGCTGGGCTCGTCCAAAGTGCACGCAGACCAGAGGGGAAATGCAGCATGAATAAGGCTTAACACATTACTCCCATTACGCCACTACTTTTGCAGTAACATGCTGTGTAACGAAATTACTGTTTAAAATTCAGTGATGCATTGCAGTTACTGAAATTTGATCAGATGTGTTACTCGTTACTTGTTTTATTAATATGGATAGATATTTTAAGCACAAATGATGAATATATAAACTGACTCTACCGTAGCTGAGATGTAGCCATCAGTCGATGTGACCTGTTGCCGAGAGCCAAGTCTTCACTACTGAGCGGTGAAAGAGATGAAGCTACTTTGTTTTTGTGGAAACAGACAGATTATTTTTCCTTTGTTGCGATTAAGGACAAAAGCATATTGATGGGTTGCAAACTAAAGTGCCGGTTGAGACCTACTGCAATCTTGAGAAGCGCTTGAAAACGGCAACCAAGCTCTGACAAAGGTAGTGCCAAGTAATGGCTAGCTATGCTAACAACACTATGTTAGTGGATCTACTGTATTCTGAACAGCCATGGTTGGATTTCAAGCACAGGTATGCATCTGGACAGTTTGTGACCTAGCAAGAATTAAACCAACTGATTGCTAGATACGTCGTTACAGACTGAAGACTTAATAACATTCACTTTCCATCAGACAGCTGAGACTGTGAACCACTGAAGTTAAAACATTTACCTGCTACCTGGATAAAGATTATTCAAAAGTGGATTTTGATCTCCAAAAGGAATTTGAGGGACTGGATCATGTCGCTGTCACAGCAGACATTTGGACTGTGGATAATGTTCATTTTCTTTGGATCACTGCACATCGGATTAAATCCATATCATAAAGGTAAGTTAAACATGGAAAGCTTTATGCAGTGTTGCCAACTCTCACTCCAAAATGAGGAAATTATTGGCAATATCAGGTTGATTTTCTTCATATTTTTCCCACAATAAGAACTCTCAAGGCAGGATAAAGAAGACTGAACATGTTCTAAAAGCTGTCTGAAACAATCTGTTTTCAGCCTGACATTAATAAGCCTGTAATGTAATCCATTAATTATCTTGCTATGTGTGCAAGATGATTTAAGTATGCATTTAAAAGTAACGTGAAAGTTACTTTCCCAGGTAACTAGTTACTTTAATCATGCAGTAATTGGTAAAGTAACTCAATTACTTTTGAAAAGAAGTAACTAGTAACTGTAATTAGTTACTATTTTCTGTAACTTGCCCAACACTGCCACTCACACACACACATTCACACCTAGGGCCACTTTAGAGTCTCCAATTAACCTAACTTGCTTGTCTTTGGTCTGTGGGAGGAAACTGGAATACCCGGGGTAAACCCACGCAGACACAGGGAGAACATGCAAACTCCACACAGAAGGGTCACCGATGGTGAAGGGGTGGGATCGAACCCACGATGGTCAGGGGTGGACTCGATCCCGTGACCTTCATACTGTGCTGCCACAGCGCTAACCACTGTGCCACCAGAAATTGTACTCAAGTAAAAGTAGCATCACTTTATGAAAACAATTACTCAAGTACAATTACTCACTTACTTAAAACCTTAAAAAAAAAAAAACTTAAACCACCCTTTATTGTCATTCAATCAATACAGCCAATCATGTACAGCAGAATGAAATTGTGTTTCTCTTATCTACAGTGTTAATCACACACACCCCCATATATAGAATCAGAGGGGTCACTGCCATGCAAGGCGCCGCCACAGATTTCCTTCCTCCATTCCATTATTGCTGAGCACCAAGCTGGTCAGCAGGAAGTTCCGCTTTTATATGGTCTTCGGCATGACCCGGCCGGGATTTGAACACCTGCCTCCCGGGTGTGGGGCGGATGCTCTACCAACTGAGCCACCACTCCGGTGGTACTACTGCAATTACTACAATTTCTCAACAATTACTCAATTGTAGTCACCCAAAACAACCAAAACAGCTTCGTTCATCAGGCCATCAGGACCCTGAACTCTGTCCACCCCCACCCCCCGTCCCCCGGACCGTAATGCACTCACCCGCATAATAACTACCTCAGCTGTTAGCACAGAAAGACTGGCACACCAACAGTAATACATAACAGTAATACATTTATTGCTGTATGTCTCTGCACTTTAACCACAACCATTTGCACAAATGCCATATCTGCTGCTGTCTTTCTGTCATTGCTATACTGATCATGTGCAGTCCTATCTGTTACTATCTGCACCTACACTACCACATTGAACTGCAAGTACAGATATTACATCTCTAGTTTTCTGTATATAGGATTGCTGGGTTTTATCATCGTTAATCATTTATCTCTATTTGCACTATGGGAGGTCTTGGTCTATCTTTTGTCACCATTTACAGTATGGGTTGCATTACTGTACATAGATTACTGTTGTTGTTTTCTTTTTTCCAGCCTTATTCCTTTTTCTTTTTTATATTATGCACACCACTGAAGAGAGAGAGAAACACCATTTCAGTTCTCCTGTATGTCCTGTACGTATAGTAATATTGACAAATAAAATCTTTGAATCTTGAGCTCAAGTACCGTAAGAAAGTTATCTCCTAAAAAAAAATCTCGAGTAGTGAGTAATGACAGTCACCAACTTGCAACTTTTTTGCTTCTTTTTAACAGTGTGATCGCTTTGTGCAGCCCTTAGCTTCAACTCTGGCTCAGTTACTCATGTAATAGCCATGTTTATGATACATTCATATGATTGGTGTGACCGTTCTCACTGTCAGTCAACTGTGAGTCAATCTCAAAGCAGATGATAAGGTCCATAAAGTTCCAGTCTTTACTATGAAGTTCTATATTGTGCCGTCTTCAAGACCGCATATATTGTAAACAAACAGTGTTTACTGATGATGTAACGCCATGTGTCTTGGTTGTTCATGGCAATGTATTAACAGTAGTGGGATAATATTGTATTTATTTTATTTCTGTTTTTATTTATGATTTATTTATTTAGGCTATTTAAATTTATTTTTTCCACATTTCTATTGCAGTGTTTAATATTGTTCATACATAAAAATTCAAACCTCTTTGAAAAGTTGTACATAGACTGTTTTTATATCACTATATCTGCGGCATAAAATAGACGTCAATGATAATGTCGTTATCGCAATAATTTGGGGGAAAATCTATCATGCATCAAAAGCTGTTATTGCTACAGGCCTAGCACCATATTGTACAATGAGATAAGCAAACAATTGTTGTATTTATTGTAAGCTATGTATATGGAACATGACATCCTGTCTCGTGTATATATATATATATATATATATATATATATATATATATATAGCTGGTAATATTATGGAGCATCTGGTCACAGCCAACAGCACAACTGAGCTGATGTCACGTGTCTCTACCAAGCAGTTGAGGGCAAGAGTAACTGTGGCACCTACGAGCCAAGAGGTCAGAATACTGTCTCTATCACCTTTAAGTAAAATTTTTTTCTCACAAAAATTTACTTGGAAAGACTTAATGATATTCAGCAATAAAACTACTCCCCTAAGTACAACTTTGGGTACATGATGTAACTTATCACTAATCATCTCTTGCATGCCAATCATTTTAAATAAATGATTAAAAATCACTTTAATGAATCAAGCTTACCTCACAGATCTTAATTTTTAGTCGCCTTTGAATTTTTTGAATTTGCATCTTGGATAGTATTGTTTTAACTATGCACAGAACCATATTCAGTTTTTACTAGCACCTGTGTTTTCATGTTCTTTCCTGCCAACATTGCTGCTGTGAGAGAACCTTGTTCACAAGACCAAGCCCTTGTCCGCATGTATGTGGGTAGTTTTAAAAATGTAGCTTTTTAGTTTGGCCTTTCATCCACACACAAATGCCATTTTTGGGCACTAAAAACAGACTTTGTAAAAAGCTCCTGCCAAGGGGAATATTTTCACTGACTGACGAAAACGCTTTGGTGTGGACTGGAAAAACTGAGGTTATGTCAGTGAGGGACCGTGTATTTTACAACTAGGCCTTCAGTGGTGATCTACGATTTAAATGCCATTCATACCAAGCACCATAAAAATAGTCTATAGGGCTGTCCACACAAAGCATGTTAAAGATAACTTTAACTATAAAATTATAGTTTTAAAAGTCTTTACCTTTTCGTTATGGAGCTCTATTTCCCTTTGCACTTGTTCATTGAGCTGCAGATCCACTCTTGTTTCCCCAAAGGTTTAAAAGTACTGTTGCTTGTGTCCGGCTGGCTGCGGCCTTGGTTAAGGCCCTGTCACACCTAGACGATATAGGCAGCCAAAATGTATGACAAGTTTGGAGAATACGGTGGTGTACGTCAAACCAGTTATGACTAAGTTTTGTTTAAGTTAAGAGCAAGCTGAAGCACACTACGGTGTAGTTCGAGCTCCTCTGAAAATTTATTTTCAGCATGCTGAAAATTTTCCGACATATCCAGCGTATGGGTGATATGTCCCACATTCGTGGAGCAAATGGCATATTTGTATTGGTATAACGGAACTTGTCGGGGGTTTTCCATTTGACTGGTCTGTACCATCAGCTGTCCAACGTTGTTCTGATAAATACTGTATGCCAAAATGTCAGAACACCGGAGGATGAGGATCCAAAGAGCTGATCGCCTGAAGCGCAGAGTACAGCTGTTTTCCATGATAAATCACACTTTCCTGTTGGCTGTGCCTCCCAGCAAAAGCACACTCCATGCATTATCTTGTTTGGGTTTTTTTTCACTTTATTGAAAATAAACTTTTTTATCACCATCACTTCGCATGCCTTTGAGCCAGGTTGTGACAGCTGTTATCTGATGTTCCTGATGTGTCACATTAGCAGTTTTAGACGTGACTGACCTGACAGATTTGACAGCTCTGCCAGGTTGGTCACACCCCCCTCCATGGTCTCTGGAGGGAGAATCATCTCGATTGAACAGCGATGATCTCTCACGTGTCCTAGGATTCATGGATCGGGAGGCAACAGCAGTTTGGCATGACTGCGCTATGCAGAAGTTAGACTATTGCTGCGCATAAGTTGTGAATGTCGGCAACAAGCTAAGCATTAGTTGGTTTAAGTTACTTATACAGTGGGGCAAAAAAGTATTTAGTCAGCCACCAATTGTGCAAGTTCTCCCACTTAAAAGATGAGAGAGGTCTCCAATTTTCATCATAGGTATACCTCAACTATGAGAGACAAAATGAGAAAAAAAAATCCAGAAAATCACATTGAATGATTTTTAATGAATTAATTGGTAAATTCCTCGGTAAAATAAGTATTTGGTCAATAACAAAAGTTCATCTCAATACTTTGTTATGTACCCTTCGTTGGCAATGACAGAGGTCAAACGTTTTCTGTAAGTCTTCACAAGGTTTTCACACACTGTTGCTGGTATTTTGGCCCATTCCTCCATGCAGATCTCCTCTAGAGCAGTAACGTTTTGGGGCTGTCGCTGGGCAACACAGACTTTCAACTCCCTCCAAAGATTTTCTATGGGGTTGAGATCTGGAGACTAGCTAGGCCACTCCAGGACCTTGAAATGCTTCTTACGAAGCCACTCCTTCGTTGCCCGGTTGGTGTGTTTGGGATCATTGTCATGCTGAAAGATCCAGCCACGTTTCATCTTCAATGCCCTTGCTGATGGAAGGAGGTTTTCACTCAAAATCTCACGATACATGGCCCCATTCATTCTTTCCTTTACACGGATAAGTCATCCTGGTCCCTTTGCAGAAAAACAGCCCCAAAGCATGACGTTTCCACCCCCATGCTTCACAGTAGGTATGGTGTTCTTTCTCCTCCAAACACGACAAGTTGAGTTTTTACCAAAAAGTTCTATTTTGGTTTCATCTGACCATATGACATTTTCCCAATCCTCTTCTGGATCATCCAAATGCTCTCTAGCAAACTTCAGATGGGCCTGGACATGTACTGGCTTAAGCAGGGGGACACGTCTGGCACTGCAGGATTTGAGTCCCTGGCGGCGTAGTGTGTTACTGATGGTAGCCTTTGTTACTTTGGTCCCAGCTCTCTGCAGGTCATTCACTAGGTCCCCCCGTGTGGTTCTGGGATTTTTGCTCACCGTTCTCATGATCATTTTGACCCCACGGGGTGAGATCTTGCATGGAGCCCCAGATCGAGGGAGATTATCAGTGTTCTTGCATGTCTTCCATTTTCTAATAATTGCTCCCACAGTTGATTTCTTCACACCAAGCTGCTTACCTATTGCAGATTCAGTCTTCCCAGCCTGGTGCAGGTCTACAATTTTGTTTCTGGTGTCCTTTGACAGCTCTCTGGTCTTGGCCATAGTGGAGTTTGGAGTCTGACTGTTTGAGGTTGTGGACAGGTGTCTTTTATACTGATAACGAGTTCAAACAGGTGCCATTAATACAGGTAACGAGTGGAGGACAGAGGAGCCTCTTAAAGAAGAAATTACAGGTCTGTGAGAACCAGAAATCTTGCTTGTTTGTAGGTGACCAAATACTTATTTTACCGAGGAATTTACCAATTAATTCATTAAAAATCCTTCAATGTGATTTTCTGGATTTTTTTTTTCTCATTTTGTCTCATAGTTGAGGTATACCTCTGATGAAAATTGGAGACCTCTCTCATCTTTTAAGTGGGAGAACTTGCACAATTGGTGGCTGACTAAATACTTTTTTGCCCCACTGTATGTATATATTCAAGTCATTATGGATATGCGATGCATATGGCCAAAAGTAAAAATTTTGGTGTATCCCAGCGTTTTACACCAATTTTTATACGTTTGGCGAACGCTGCCTAAATCGTCATGGTGTGACAGTAGACAGCTCAAGTTTGCAAACCCTGTCTGGGTCCAAGCATCTACTCGATCAGTTGCAAACACCAGGAATTCCCAGCAAAATAATTTGCAGCACTCCTCGGAGGCTGTAATCCAAGGATAGCACTCGTTGCTAATATGGACGTGACGGACAAAACCTTTCCCCGGCTGAGACAAGCCTGATAGCTTCAGGGTTGGCCGACCTCTCTTCACAATGACCAGCTTTTCTTGTAAAAATCAGTCTGGAAAATTGATTTTTTTTAAATGTCAGCAACCAAAACATTTTCCTCTCCCCTCTCAGCCATTGTGAGTAGAAAAACCGCTATTATATTTAAACAGATATAGTATATTGTAGCTGCTTAAGCAAGTCCTTGCACTGGCATTTTGCTAGCTAAGATCCTCTGCATTGTGGGTGGAGGAGTCTAACCATCCAATCAAAAGACGTGAAAATGCCAACGTTCTTGGATGCCTTCTATGCGTACCCCTGGATGTACAGAAAACATCTGATTGATTAAAGCAACAGGATTTAACCTACAGAGCCGCACTGATAATTCCTGAAGACCCAAGGCAGATTTACTTGACCCTGGCAACACAGATGGCTGAAATATGATTGGACAAAAAACCCTACATGCATTACACTACTGGAAGGAGTGCAACCAAGAGAAAACGCTACAAAATGAAGACAGTAGATTATTGGGAATAATTTAATACGTCCTCATGGAACAAATACAAGAATGTAGGTTGTAAATGTAATTCTGATAGTGTCTAGGCCAGCAGAGAAAGCTTTGCTGGTCCTGAGGGTCCACCACTGGGTTACATTATATATGTGTTTTCCATGGCAACAGCCGACACAGACAGGATTGTGCTACTCTTTACTTTGTCAACCATACTTTTTATGTGTTTGCACATACTGGTATATCTCAGGAAGTTAGAATATTGTGACAAAATTGAATTTTATGCAGTATAATTCAAAAAGATAAACTTTCATGCATTCATTATTGATTACACACAGAGAAATATTTCAAACCTTTTTAACTTTATTTTGATTATAATCATAGTTTCTGAAATTAAATCACAATATTCTAATTTACTGAGATGCACTAATAAATGTACAGATACTTTTTTTTTTTTGAGGAACAGAGGTGTCAGAACATCTTTGTGTATTTTCATGTGGACAGTGTTTTTTTAAATAGTGTTTTGTGGATGCAACAGAGGTGGTAAACCCCTGTTTGTTTGTTTTTTTTAATAGCCGTGTCTGTCTGGACTATGCCTTAATGTGATGGACAGCTGACAGCATATCATCAGAGAAGACAACTTCCCTCTATCGCAGACTTGAGTTTCAGTGTCTGCAGTAGAGTTACTCTCGCAAAGACCATATGCTGACTTCTAAATTAAAGCTGAGACTTGACACTTGTGCACGGTACCTTTTGTGTCTACATCAGAAGAAATAATTAGCAGCTGTCTGTAGTTGTAATTAAAAAAAATATCACTAGAGAGGGGGTGTGGTAAAAGTTTCTCTTCAACTTCTTCTTCACCTGAGAAAAGAAAAACTGCTGATAAAGACAAAGTTGGAGCATCTGAAGGACCTGAAGTTGAAGGCTGATCAAGCCCTCAACTGATGAAATATTATTGACTGTGACATTATGCTTTCAACTGCACCTTCATGATTACCTAGATTCAGCTTAACTAACTAATGGGAGTGTCCTTTGTTGATCTTCTTTAAGTTTACTGGATTTAAACCTCTATGGTTTTGAATCATGCAAATAGTTTCTCTGGCCTATATTCTAGGGTGTCTCAGACCAGACTTATTCTAGGGTCTCTCAGACCAGACTTATCTAATTACAGAAGCAAAGAGTTTGATGCCATTTGTGGGCGCTCTTACTCGGATCCAAGCCAAGCAGTTCTGTCATAAGATGAGAATCCAATCAGAGTATCGCCTGATGTCCAATTTACTTGCTCAGAGGATAAATCTAGATCTGATCAGACAGGTGCTGAATTTATAACAGAAAGAAAGCCAAATAGCAGCTTTAGGGGCAAAACTGTTTGTGCTAGACAAGAATAAAAGGTCATGTGCCTGTGGCTTTCACTTTCTGAATTGTCAAGAACAAATCAGTCATGAACTGGTACACTAACATATTTTTCAAAAAAGGGAAAATGAGTATGATGTTGTCTCCTTATGTGTAGAGCGGGTTTATTTCCATTGCTCTGTAAAACACATTCACATTGCACATCACTTGCATAATTAGGTAATTTCAGTTAAATGGAGCACATAATGTTGACTGTTGGTGGTAACTACATTTAAGGATGTACGGAATGTAGCCAATGCATATTTTGATTAATATCTACAGAAGCAATGGCAAGCTTCAGCCTGAATATTTGCATGGATAAAAAATTTGCAATAAAAAGTTGTTTCCCGTTGTGTTAATTCTAGTGTTTTCCAGTTTATGTTTCCCTTCAGATACAGTATTTTTTTTCCCTTCTCTATTTGCGCCTCATTGTCTCTGCAATTGCCTTTCTTCCAGAGCCCTTTCTTTGCACAAACACAGCTTTTCACAACTTCAGGGACCGAGGCAAGTGGCACTGCAGTTATTTCCTTTATATGCTTTTACTTTCACTTTTATTGTAATTCAAGTAGGGACCTTCAACTGCTCACCGACAGTGTATTGCTTGCTACATGGTAGTTTTTGTGACTTGTGGAGTGGAAAATAGCACACCATCACAACACTCTGAGAAATATTACAGCCAGACACTCTGAGATGTCGCTCTCCATCCGTTCTGCTTCAGTGTGAAGCCATGGCTTTTTTTTTTATTGTCCTTGTTGGCAGCGACATTGCACACTTATAAGAAGCACCATGTTGTCTACTAAGCTTTCACCCATTTCAGAGGGGCGCCATGGTTGTGTGTGTATTTGTGCGGTTGCATTTGTAAAGAGGTGGTCCAAGACAGAAGCAGATGGAAAAAGTCAAAAAGGAAAAAAATGAATAAAACAAGGAAAGATGAGGTCCATGGAAGGTTGTACAAAAGTAGTTGTTATTGGATATCTGCAATAATGTCTCCAGCTGAGCAGCTCTACAGGGTGCAACAGGGAGGCTACCGATGTTTCTTCACAACTCCTTCTGAATGCTCCTACCAAGGCATTTATGGAATTATCATAATCCATTTTCCATGTGCACCGCAAGACCCGTGCTATGTGGTGGTCTGTAAACTGAGATTAGATTCACAGCGTGATATTGAGGCGCCTCTATGCGTGCAAATGTAGATGGGATGTTAGCGGGGCCCTGTTTTCAAGGCCAGCTGCTTCAAAGGACATAACATATCACAGTGTGGCCTTGAGAGGACTGCTGTCTGTCAGATGAACCTTCACCTTCATAAAAACTTGGATTCACCTTTGCTGAGGCTGATCTGAACATCTGAACAGCCCTCATCTGTAAGTGAGAAAGACAGCCATGGAAAAGGTTGCTGAAATCCAAAGGTGGACACAAAGTGAAGCCACATATGACAGCGCTTTAGAGTAGTGGTACCTCATCAGCCTTTTATGATGAAATTTGTTCTTGGAACCCAGATTTGAAAGGAAATGGCTTCTGAAATGAGTCTCAGCAAGAGTGTCTGAGTGTGTGTGTTCATACCGCAGCAGGTATGCATGCCTAATGTAAGAGTCCCTCAGAGTTTATCTGTTTGAGTATGCATTTGTAGAGACTGTGTTACCGTAAAAGGGTACTCATCTGTGGCTCCCAGCTTGCTTTGGGCCATCCTGTGGTGTTCAAATCTGTGTATCATCTGTCATTTAGCCTTCTATCCCCGTGGCTCTGGAAGCCCACGGTCTCCTCGATGCTCGACACCACACAATGTTTCCAATACAATAACTCAGGCGGGCTAACAGGATCACATAACGTGCCATGACTATTGTGAGCGCCGACAGTGAAATTCTTTTCGTTGTTCAGTCTTCCTGTATCTGCGCTTCAAAATGTTCCGATTTCCACCTGCTTTTCCCTCTGTTTCTGGGTGTCATTCAAACAAGAGCTTTGTTCTTTGTCTGCTTTACTGTCGCTGTTGGGAATTTGTCTGATTGACGTCAGATTATCTAAAGATTTCAATTTTTATTTAAGTTATTTGTATTTTAACTTGTTGCCTTAAATACTTCTCTTTTGTCTGCACAAAGTTTCTCATTTCACACAGAACCAATATTTGAACATTAAGCACACACTGTTAGAGGAGCTGTGGGTATTCTGAAGTTAATTGGAATAATTTTCTAGCTTGTCATCAGTGAAACTGTCACATCAAAGGAGCAGTGTTAACAAAGTTGCATGCATTTTAATTTCCTTTTGTTCTCTAACATCATGTGTATTAAATTAAATTAAATTATAAGAGAAAATTTTGGTGGAAATAAGCACTGGTGTATTCTTTGATTAGCACCTACAATCACAAATCACTGATAATAGTGGTGCAGATTCTTATTTAAACTAAACCCCCTGTTTACACAAGGGTGGAGATCATTGAGAGATCATTGAGTGATGAAAAGTGGCCAGATGTCTCTCAGTGATCGCTAAGATCAATGATCCCCTCAGTGATCTCATCTGGTCTCTCAATGATCTTTAAAGGATCTTTCAAAAATCTCTGTAGAGTGCCATGAAAATCACACAACAAGCTCCCGAACATTTACACAGAAATGGTTTTTGCTAGGCTTTAGGAGATCGTTGAGAAATCGCGCCAATTGTTGATCTCTCAATGATCACCCAACAATCTCCATGCTGTGTAAAGGGGCTCTAAACTACTTTGTTTCTCTCTCTGCTGTGAAGTTACTACAGCCGATTGTCACATAGTAATGTGCCACTCACACCTAGGCGTATACATGCAAAAACCCATCCATGTGTGTGCCTCGCCCATGTGTGAATTAGATCACTTTAAGACTTGCCAAGTGACAAGTGCAATCATGTGAAATACTGTATTCGCAAGTGTGGAAACATTAGTGGAGAGTAAAAGGCCAGAAGAACATTTAGTGCTGTCAGTAAAGCTTTTAGTTTGTCATCAGTGGGTGTAGTTTGAATGGGCTCTCATCATTTTCATTATATTCATATCTGTCCTGTTAAATTACAAGGGCTGCTCATAAAAGATTTGCCCTGACTTGTTTTCCATGAACTAAGAGGAGCCGAACTTGACACAGTTATTAGTCTTTCTCTGCACAGGCACCACTAAGGGTCACACGCTTCACCCATCGCTTTATGCAGCTGTGGAGACCTCACCTGTAGACGTCTGCAGGTTACGTCAGAAGCCATGACTTTACTTCGAGAATCAGTGTTTCATCTTAGAAGTGCTTGCCCTATAAAGGTGATTTTAATGTTGTAAAGAGGTGGAAGTCAGATAGTGCGAGATCAGGAGGGTGAGGAAGGATTTCACAGCTACAGGGCCGTGCTTCCGTCTGGGCAACATGCAAGTTGTGATCCGGGGTGTTGTCTTGCACGAGGTGGACTCTTTTGTCAGCATGCCACACCACATGGTTTTGATGACCTTCCGGAATTTCTGCAGCAGTTAAGTATAGTAAGTCCCAGTAACTGTGGTACCCTTTGCCAGAAAATCCATTATCAGTACCTTGCCCACCAAGGGAAACATGCCTTCTTCGGAGGTGGTGAGTCATAATGCTTCCATTGCTTCGACTGAGCTCTGTTCTCTGGATCATAGTGATGGACCCATGTTTTGTAATGTGTGATTAGTCTGCTGAAGAAGTCCTCCTGGTTTTCTTGGCATATGACCAAAAGAGCCTGGGAGCACAGGACTTGTTCCTGCTCCTGGAAAGGTGTGAGCAACCAGGGAATCCATTGTGTAGACAACTTCCACATGTCCAAATAGTCATGGGTGTTTTTTTTTCCACAAACCTCACACTGATCTTGACATCTTGGGCTATTTGGCGAACAATAATCGGCTATCCTCCAAAATGGTGACATTTTTCTCAATGGTGCACTCTGGTCATCCAGGAACGGGTGCCATTTCCACCAATGTCCGTCCACACACTTCGTCCCTATAAGTCTCTTTCATCTCATCAAACGTCTTCTGTGGTGTGCAGCCTCTCAAGTACAGGAACCTGGTGACCACTCTGCATTCAACTGGCTCCATTAGTCCACCTTAGCACGTGTAAAAGAGAAACTCTTAGGAGTTCAGAGCTACAAATTACTACGTTGCCTGTAGAGATATTTATTCTTATTATACATGTGTAATTTCAGTCTAATACAATAACCAGAAGTGGGTCAGGGGAAATCTTTAAAGAGCAGCCCTAGTAGGGGACCTGAATAGCAGTAGAATGAATATAGTCTGCTTAGGAACAGGTAGCCTAGGTTTCAATACATTGCAGGAATGATATAAGTTGGTTTGACCAGAACTTCACTTTTTTTTTAGAATATTTTTGTTGAATAATCCCCATTTTTCTTTAAGGGAACTATAAATTTGCCAGTAGAGGGTTGTAATGAATTGCAAAAGGCAGCGAAGCGGAATACAGCTCGCTCTATATCTCCTGTGGTGGCTCAGTGTGGTTGCTGACGGGCTTTAGTTTAGTAGGAAGAAGGTGCCGGCGGAGCAGACAATCGTGCCCACGTTGTCACCCTCAAGGCCCCATGCTTCATCTCAATAAGCCCCTGCTTTCCCCCATCTCCACACCAGTCAGAAATAGCATTTGGGACTTGGGTGGTATGTGAAGAGTCTGTGTGCGTGCGTGCATGTGTGCGTGCTTGCATTTGTGTGTGCGTGCATGTGTGCCTGTGCCAGGCTTTGTTTATGTGTCTCCCTTTACAAAAACAAGATTTCAGGGATTTCAGCCAGAGTGAGAGGTTGTGTTTCAGGCTGTCAGATGGACTGCAGCGGTAGAAAGACTAAACAGTGGAGGTGGGGTTTTTTGGAGGGGGGGGGGGGGTAAAAAAGAAGGTGGAAAACAATGCAGTGATTTAATGCACAAATTATAATCACACTGGGAACAAAGAGAGAAAAGAGGGGAAATTGTGAAAATATGTCTAAAGGAAAAGAAGGGAATCCACTGAGCTCGTTTAGAATTTCTCTTAAACACTCTTCCTCATACGTAACACCTGGGAAAAGAACCAGAAAGTGAAAAGGAAGATGGAGAGGACAACAGAGAGCAGCGCGGGAAAACTTAAAGACAATAAGGATTGAACTATGTTCCTATATTCTCCCTAGTGTACTTACAGGGGCTTTTTATTGTGTGAAAATAACATGGAACTTATCACAGAGAGTAAATGCAGTAAATAGTGAATGCAAGCTAAACAAATGCTGTAGCCGCGTGTTGCTTAGTCTCATTATTAAAAAATCTGCTGTATTCAGCCCTCAAGTATGATTTAATTTCAGTGCTTCTCTTTCCTTTTATCATCCATCAATCCAATTACTGCATGCAGTGTGTCTGTGTGTGTGTCTCTCTCTCCCTATTATAATCCCTGTTCAATGTTTACTGCCAACAATCGTGAAGGTCATCACTCTCCATCACCTTTGCTCGCCACCGTTCAGTCTCTCGCCAAATCATCTCTGTGCATGTGAATTAATATTTCTACATTTGTGCTAGGGCTTTGCGATATGATGATATATATCGGTGATGTGATAAAAAATGTCTGCCTTTTCATGTAAAACTGTATCATTTATATCAGGATTTAAAAGACATATTCCCATTTCTACTTGTCACCGCCCCGCCTCTCCCACTAATTAACTCCAAGCTAATGTTTTGGTCATAAAGCCGCTACTTCTGTTTGCCAGGAATGTGGGACTGTTTCCCGTCGTGCTGTGTCAGCGATGATAGTCCTCTAACCTCATTTTAACTGGAGCTAAGTAGCGTTAACACCATCTCTCTCTAATTATAAAATAGCAAATGCCAAATGATGATGCTAACTTGTCGCTAATAGGAAACATTATAGTGTATCAGACCATTGTTTCTTTGGTTTGAATTAATGCCAAGTTTCTTAATTTTGTCTGGAAAAAAATATAACTAAAGCTGCTGCACACACACTAAGTAAATAATAAATAAATTAAAACGTGTGGGAGGAACAAACTGTCTCTTGATATAACTTGATTTCTAATAATTTTTAATTAGTCAAGTAGCAATAATGAATGAAGTTAAAGTCAACTCAAATGCACATTAAGAAAGCAATTTTATAACAACACTGCAAAATTAAGAAGGGAAAAAAGTGCATACAATTAATGATTCATCTCTGTGGATGTGAATTAATATTTCTACATTTGTGCTGGGACTTTGCGATATGATGATATATATCGGCGACGTGGTAAAAAATGTCTACCTTGTCATATAAAACTGTATCATTTATATCAATTTTTTAGCAACACTGCAAAATTAAGGGGAAAAAGTGCATAAAATTAATGATGAGTTTGTACAATTGATTATTTTCAGTATGTAATTTAAAATGTAGAAAAAGTGATGGTCCTTTTCATTGGTTATTATATATCAACTATGGAATTTACAGAAAATGTATATTGTGATGTATATTGTTATCATCAAATAAGATTACTTATATCATGATACAAACTTTTGGTCATATCGCACAGCCCTAACTTGTACTATAGCTAACTTGTGTATTCTTTGCCACTTTGTGGATTGGTTTTGAGATTTTTGTTCACCTGCAGCTCTGCTGCTTTTGGTTGCTTCCATAATTTTGGATGTAATGCTTCAGTAATTTTTCTGTTGTTCTGAACTTGATCTATCCCCAGTTTCTTTGTTTTTGGGTCCTGTCCATTGCTATCTTTAAAAAAAATAAAAAGACAAACATCCAAATAAAACAGTAAATTAAAGCTGCAAGCAGCTGTAAGCGGGCCCTCGTCCGCAGACCCTGCCGCCCGTTGGACCCAGCTGACTCAAAAAATTTCCCGTTGTCATGGCAAGTGCTGCGTGAATAATAAAGAAAACAGTTTGGCACAGTACTTCCCATGAGCAGTAGGTGTTGCTATAAGTTTTGTCAATCATTTTTTTTTTGTAGGAGCATGAGGGGTGGGCATAAGATCCATCGTAGCAATTATGGGGTAAATTGGACAAAGTTTGTCCAAGTTATAGCTGTCCAGCGTATTGCCAGAAGGGAAGCTATGGCATGTGGCTGTGGCAGCGCTTAACGTGTTAGTTACGTGTTGCAGACCCATATAGGACTACAGAAGAGAGTCACCTTGACTTATGTTCCACATTCCGTGACACTCGGATTTTCCCAACCTTCCAAAGTAAAAAACGTATTGAATGGTGAGGAGTGGGTTTCCATGGCAACTGTGATGATCACAGGACAAAAGTGACTTCCACTGAGGGTAATCCAATGCGCTCTGAGAAACCTCTGAAAATGTCATGTCATTCTGATTACTGATCTTTGTGCTAAAGTTGATACAATTTTGTGCAGTACCTCATGTCAGCACAAGGTGGTGCTGGGACACATTCATGAAAATTGATATATAGACATGTTGAGAGTGGGATTAGTATCCATAGTGCAGATTTTGGTCCAAATCAGAGAAGTATCGTCTGAGCTGTAACTCTTGTGTTTTGCATGTTGACAACGCCATCAAAGCATGCTGGTCGGCATGGAAACCATTCTGTACTATGTACGTGTACTATCAATGAGTCCTAGTCATTCTTTCATGTGATTTTTGCACACAGTGAGACAAAATTTAAAAAAAAAAAAGTTTTCAGTAATTCTTTCTTTAACCACTAGGTGGCGTTATAAGTTTTGTTAATTATTTTTAGATACTAGTGTTCAGGGTGGGACTGATATCCATCATAGAAAATTTGGTAAAAATCCAACAAAGTTTGTCCAAGTTATAAGTGTCTGTTGTTCTAACCAATAGGTGACGTTACTACTTTTGTTAATTATTTTTATATTGGAACATGCAGGGTGGGACGAATATCCATCCTTCGAAATTTGGTAAAAATCCAACAAAGTTTGTCCAAGTTACAAGTCTCCGTTGAGTCTGAGGTGTGTGCGAAAAAAAAATTGCGTTTTGGTTAACATTTAGAGGGTCAAAACTGCGATCGTTTAGGCATAAAAATAATAAACGCAGCGGATACAATAGGGCTCTTGCCCATTGACATCAGTGGCTCGGGCCCTAATGATGGGTTTAGCAGCAGATTGATTTATTGCAAATCATAAAGGCATGTCAAATGGAGGTGTGCACAGCCTTTATTACATCTTATACAATGATTAGTTCCTATCGAGCAATCTGATTGGACAGTAGGGCTTCCAGGAGTTACCATATTCCCCAGTAACTGCAGTCAGACATTTTACCAAATATTTATTACTCCGTTACAGCTTTTTTTTATATATTTTTTAAATTATAATTGATATCAGTGGCTTCTTATAATATGTGAGAATTGTACTGCTGTGTTGGATACCTTAATTTCCACAGTGAGGCACTGTTTGAAAAGAGACTGCCCTAAAAATCCAGACCTCTGTGATCTGGAAGTGCTGCCCTTGTAAACATCTGCTAGTCCCAAGACAAACTAGAGTTAGATTTACTGTATTGTCTCAACTAGCAAACCGTAATACCGTTGTGATGATGGACTCTATATCATCTGAAAATGCCAAGAAAAAGCGAGTGAAGTGCATGAAACTAATGTGGCACTGAGCCAAAGCTACATCATTAATGAGCTAACTAGCCACCAGTGTGTGACCCACAAAGCCTACTCAACAGATAACTGATATATACAGTCATGTGAAAAAATTAGGACACCCCATTAAGTATTCAGTTCTTTATTAGAAATGTTCACATATTAATGTCTAATCTTGTTTTTTATCTATCTCTGGAAAAGAAGGTGATTTAATTGCTGGTAAATGGACTATGTGCACAAAAACTACTCTGTTTTATGGATTGCGGCTCCGTCACATCTGGTTTCTATGTTCTACACTGGCTGTGCATGAAAGTGCAACAAAATTTAATGCCAGTAATTGTCTGCAGTTTAGTAAAACGATAAATATTCACTGCCACAAAGGTGGGGAACATGGTGGATAACTGTTGGGTCATTTTAAGCTAATACTAGCTTTTATTTTATTATAATCAACAGAAACTTAGCTTTTGTTGGGGTGTTGCCATGGTCACTGAGAGTCCCAACGGAGGATATGAAGCCTGCGGCACATTTTGGATGAACAGACGGAAATAATAGAGGATAGATTAGGTGTAAATGACTGTTTCACTGTTTAGATTTGTTCTCTTGACATGATATATTTAAATAAAGCTGATTCACTGAGTGACTTCAGCCTTTTATCTCCTGGTTTATTATTCAGTCAATGTGAAAAAATTTTGTTGCTGAAATTTCACTGTAGTATTATTTTCTCTGCTGATAGCTTTGCAGGAGCTGGAATTAGAGCTCTGTACAATAATTAGTCTGGCTAGTGAACTTAAATAAATGTACCGTGTTCAGTGGCACAGAACTTAGTTTGACCATCATTATTATTATTATTATTATTATTATTATTATTATTATTATTATTATTATTACCTCCGCCAAGGAAGTAATGTTTTTACCGGGGTTTGTCTGTCTGTCTGTCTGTCTGTCTGTCTGTCTGTTACCAACATAACTCAAAAACCTATGAACGGATTTTGATGAAATTTTCAGGAAAGGTGTGTAATGGCACGGGGAACAGATGATTACATTTTGGTGATGATCTGAGAGTGTATACCTCCACCAAGGGCTTTGTTTGTATTTGTGCAGCAGGATTACACAAAAACTACTGGATGGATTTGGATGAAATTTTCACCAGAGGTGGTTCTTGGGCTAGAGCGGAACCCATTATATTTTGGTGATGATCTGAGAATGTATACCTCAGCCAAGGCTCTGTGTGGTAGCAACAATACTCCAAAACTGATGGACAGACTTTGATGCAATTTTCACCACAAGTGGCTATAGGCCTACACACAAACTCATTACATTTTGGAGGTGATCCATGAGAAACAGAAGGAGCCTTGGCGGAGGTATGTGCTCTGTGAGTGCTTTTCTAGTTATTATTATTAACTCCGCCAAGGAGGTTATGTTTTTACCAGCGTTTATCTGTCTGTCTGTCTGTTACCAACGTAACTCAAAAAGTTATGAACGGATTTTGATGACATTTTCAGGAAAGGTGTGTAATGGCACGGGGAAGAGATGATTAGATTTTGGTGATGATCTGAGAGTGCATACCTCCACCAAGGGCTTTGTTTGTATTTGTGCAGCAGGATTACACAAAAACTACTGGGTGGATTTGGATGAAATTTTCACCAGAGGTGGTTCTTGGGCTAGAGAGGAACCCATTATATTTTGGTGATGATCTGAGAATGCATACCTCAGCCAAGGCTCTTATCTTGTCACAGTGTGTTAGCAACAATACTCCAAAACTGATGGACAGACTTTGATGCAATTTTCACCACAAGTGGCTATAGGCCTGCACACAAACCCATTACATTTTGGAGGTGATCCATGAGAAACGGAAGGAGCCTTGGTGGAGGTATGCGCTCTGTGAGTGCTTTTCTAGTTACTATTATTATTATGAAGGTAAGATAAGCCTTTTTTAGTCCCACAATGGGGAAATTCCAGGATTACAGCAGCAAAGAGATAGCAGCACTCAGAGCAATAGTTAATAAGATAATAAGAACTGGTTAACCAAAGCAGTAAATGAATATACATATGTACACAGATACAGTGGTGTGAAAAAGTGTTTGTCCCCTTCCTGATTTCTCATTTTTTTTGTATGTTTGTCACACTTAAGTGTTTCAGATCATCAAACAAATTTAAATATTAGATAAAGATAACACAAGTAAACACAAAATGCAGTTTTTAAATGAAGGTGTTTATTATTAAGCGGAAACAAATCCAAATCTACATGGCCCTGTGTGAAAAAGTGATTGCCCCCAAACCTAATAATGGGTTGGGCCACCCCTAGCAGCAACAACTGCAATCAAGTGTTTGCGATAACTGGCAGTGAGTCTTTTATAGTGCTGTGGAGGAATTTTGGCCCACTCATCTTTGTAGAATTGTTGTAATTCAGCCACATTGGAGGTTTTTCGAGCATGAACTGCCTTAGGTCAAATAGGTTCATTTTGTCTTCTTTTAATTATTTATCTTTTGTTCATATAAAAGACAAAAAATAAAATCGAAAGGAGATATCTTTACCTTCTTTACATGTTTCAACTGCACTGCAGCCTTCGTTAGAAGAGTCAGCTGATTGCTGCCAGGTGACATTTATCAGCTGATTTTCGTAGGCGGGGCCAGCTCAGCGGATCTGTCGGATCCACCGAGCCGGCCCCGCCTCCCGCCGTCAGATGGTCTCTGGAGAATGTGATTCTATCAGCCATTATGAGCATTTTTTTCATGGAGGATCTGGAAAACAAAGCCATTAACACAGCACCTACACAATGCAAACCCACCCTTTGGAAGAGATACGTGGATGACATTTTGGAAAAAATATCTAATCACCCAAAGTGATTAAGCAAAATATTGATAAAACTCAAATTAAACATAAATCCTCTAAATTGAATGATTTGGCCTCTGTTCCTCCTCATAATTTAAAAATTAAATGTGGTTTATTAAATATTAGGTCTCTAGCTCCCAAGTCTCTGTTAGTCCATGATCTGTTAATTGATCATCAGATTGATTTAATTTCCCTTACAGAGACTTGGTTAGGACAAGAGGATTATGTTGGTTTAAATGAATCAACTCCCTCTGGTTACTTAAACTGTCAAAATCCTAGAAGTTCTGGTCGTGGAGGAGGAGTAGCAACAATTTACCATTCCAAATTACTAGTTAATGTAAAGCAAAAAACATGTTATAATTCCTTTGAGGGCCTAGTCCTCAGTATTGGGCACTTTAGCAATTTTAGGTTAAACCCAATTTTATTTGCCATAGTTTATCATCCCCCATCAACCTACTCAGAATTTTTATCCGAATTTGCTGATTTCTTAGCTGATTTAGTGCTGAAATCTGATAGAATAATTATAGTAGGGGACTTTAATATACATGTGGATGTAGATAGTGACTGCCTTAATGTGACATAACGCACGGCTCAGGAGACGCACACACACAGGCTTAGAGTAGTTCAAAGAGTTTATTAACAGCAGGAGTGATGAGTGCGTGTCTGCGGGATGTAAATGTGTTGGAGATGGCGTCTGCTTCAGGCACAGAGGCAGGTGACCGTACAGCCGAGCAACCCTATGGAGAGAGCACAGGGAGAGGGTGACGGGCATACACCAACACAGGAGGGATTTATGGCAAGAGAAGGACTTACTTGGTTTGTCAGGATAGCTGGCACAACAAGGGGGCGAAGCCCGGAAGACAGCCACCTGGAGAGCTCCGTACAGCAGCGAGGATTGGCGATGGAGTGGAGATGTCCGCCGCCGGGGAATCCACCTGTGCACAGGGGAGCAGACTGGGAAAGAGAGGTAAGGGTTCTTACCCAAATAATGTTGATGCTGAAGAGAAGTATGCTCACAACGGTGAGGGACGAAGTCTGACGGCTTCAGGCCGAGCCTCCGGGCGAGACGGCTTTTATCCCTCGCCGCTGATGAGGATCAGGTGCGTGAGCAGGTGGCGCCGCTGATGAATGGCGCGGCGTGACAGTACTCCCCCCTCTAGCAGCGCCTCCTGGCGATGGCTTATCCGGGTGCGCTCGGTGGAAGTCCGCGATGAGCGATGGGTCCAACACAAACGACGGGGGCACCCATTGTCGATGCTCGGGCCCATAGCCCTCCCAGCCCACCAAGTATTGCAACCCACGACCTCGGCGCCGGGAGTCCAGGATGGAGGAGACGGACCAGGCCGGATGGCCACCAATCATCCGGGGCGTGGGTTGCGCTGCAGGAGGAGGGCAAAGGGGGTCAGTGACTGCTAGTTTCACCTTCGACACGTGGAAAGTGGAATGGATGCGGAGGGAGGGGGGAATAGCCACGCGCACAGCCACCGGGTTGATGATCCGGGTGATGGGAAAGGGACCCATGAATCGCTGTGCCAGCTTCCTCCTCTCGCCTTTTAATGTGACGTCCTGGGTAGACACATACACTAGTTGCCCAACTCTGTACGCCGGGGCAGGTCGTCTGTGCCGGTCCGCCACGGTCCTGTTGCGCTCCGCTGTGCGTAAAAGCGCATGACGCGCGGCAGCCCAGGTGGAGCAGAACTGCCTAAGGTGCGCCCTAACAGAGGGGACAGTTGCCTCGCTCTCCTGCACTGGAAACAGCGGGGGGTCGTAACCCAGGGACGCCTTGAAGGGAGACATCCCCGTTGCAGAAGAGTGGGCGGTGTTGTGGGCATACTCCACCCAGGCGAGATGGTTGCTCCAGGACGTCGGCTTGGATCTGGTAACACAGCGGAGCGCAGCCTCCAGCTCCTGATTGGTCCTCTCACACTGCCCGTTAGACTGGGGGTGATGGCCGGAGGAGAGGCTCACCTTGGCTCCGATGGCGTTACAAAAAGATTTCCAAACCTCGGATGAAAATTGGGGGCCCCGGTCCGAGACCACGTCTACCGGAATCCCGTGCAGCCTGACCACGTGTTGGACGAGGAGGCCCGCCGTCTCCAGGGCGGTAGGGAGACCTCGCAGGGGGACGAAGTGTGCCGCCTTGGAGAAACGGTCCACGATGGTCAGGACGGTGTCAAAAGAGTTGGAAACGGGGAGTCCGGTGACGAAATCCAGTGCGATGTGCGACCAGGGCCTGCCGGGGACGGGCAGAGGCTGGAGCAGACCCGCTGGAGGGGCATTTCCCGACTTGCTGGTGGCACAGATTGGGCAAGCCCGGGCGTAGCGGGCTGCATCCCTCCACAGGCCTGGCCACCAAAAGGACCGTTGGAGGAGGCTGATCATCCGAGAGGTGCCGGGATGACAGGTGAGCCGGGAGGTGTGGAGCCAGTGGATGACCTCTCCTCGGACCGCAGATGGAACGAACAGTCTTCCCTCCGGTCCGCCGCCAGGATCAGGTTCCACCTCCTGCGCCTTCCGGATCTTGTCTTCAATGTCCCAAGAGACAGCTCCCACGACGCACGACCTGGGCAGGATAGTGTGGGGCGTTTCCTCAGCCTCCACGGGGGTGAACTGTCTAGAGAGGGCGTCAGGCAGGCCGTTCTTGGAGCCTGGCCTGAAGGTGATTGAAAAGCGGAACCTGGCAAAGAACAGAGACCAGCGCGCCTGGCGGGCATTCAGGCGCTTGGCAGCTCGTAGGTACTCTAGGTTCTTATGGTCCGTCAAGACCACAAACGGCAGGTCCGCCCCCTCTAACCAGTGGCGCCACTCCTGTAGGGCGAGTTTGATGGCCAGGAGCTCTCTGTCCCCCACATCGTAGTTCCTCTCCGCCGGGGACAGGCGCCGGGAGAAGAAGGCGCACGGTCGCTTGGCGCCATCGTCCGGTGATCGTTGGGATAACACTGCTCCCACTCCCGTGTCCGATGCGTCCACCTCCACAATGCACTGCAGCGCGGGGTCGACCTGGCGAAGGACCCGGGAGGAGGAGAACTCCGCCTTCAGCGCCTTAAAGGCAGCATCGCCCTCTTCGGTCCACCGGAACGGGACCTTCGGGGACGTGAGGCGGGTCAGCGGTCCGACGATCCAGCTGAAATTCGGGACAAAGCGGCGGTAAAAATTGGCGAAGCCAACAAACTGTTGCACCTGCTTCCGGGATGCGGGAGTAGGCCACTCCACCACCGCCTTCACCTTCTCTGGGTCTGGGAGCACCTGGTCTTGGGCGATGATGAATCCCAGGAAGGATGTGGTCCTAGCGTAGAACTCGCATTTCTCAGCCTTCACGTACAGACGATTCTCCAGCAGTCTTTGGAGGACCCGCCTCACATGGACCTGGTGCTCGTCTCTGGACCTGGAGAAGATCAGAATGTCGTCCAGGTAGACGAACACGAAGAGGCCGATGAAATCCCGGAGGACGTCATTAATGAGGCGCTGAAAGACGGCAGAAGTGTTGGTCAACCCGAACGGCATGACGAGATACTCAAAGTGGCCGTTCGGGGTACGGAAGGCTGTTTTCCATTCATCTCCCTCCCGGATCCGGACGAGGTGGTAAGCGCTGCATAGATCCAGCTTGGTAAACCAGGTTGCCCCCTGGAGGGAGTGGAAGGCAGTGTCCATGAGGGGCAGGGTGTAACGGTCCCTCTCAGTGATGTCATTAAGCGCTTGGTAGTCTATGCAGGGACGGAGGGAACCGTCCTTTTTCCCGACAAAGAAAAACCCTGCCCCCACGGGTGACGACGATGGGCGAATAATCCCAGCGCTCAGTGATTCCTTTAGGTACGTATTCATTGTCTCCTTCTCCGGCGCCGACAGGCTGTAGAGCCGACCAGATGGCAGGGGGGCCCCCTGGCGGAGATTGATGGCACAGTCATATGGTCGATGCGGGGGAAGAGACATAGCTTTCGATTTACTGAATACCATACCCAGGTCGTGAAATTCCGGAGGCACCAGCGACAGGTCCGGAGGTGCTGTATCCGCCACAGGAGGAGCCGCGGACGGGGAGCAGGCAGCGGACTGAAGGCAGGTGCCCATGCAGAAGGTACTCCATGCCGACACCCCAGCTGACCTCCAGTCCAGGACAGGGTTGTGGAGGCGTAGCCAGGGGTACCCCAGGATGACGGGCGACACAGAGTTGGGCAGGACGTAGAAAACCATCTCCTCCCGGTGGTTCCCTGAGATGATGACTGGGACAGGAATGGTTTGATGGGTAACTCTCCCAAGGGAGGCACGGGAGAGATGGACCAGGGAGATGGGATGTTTGAGTGCCTGACAGCGGATGCCCAATCGGGTTGCCAGGCCTTGTGAAATGAAGCTGCCTTCTGCGCCCGAATCCACCAGTGCGTGGGTGAGGTGCCCAGTGGGATTGTGGCAGAAACGGATGGGCAGCTTCAACTGGGTAAGTGTGTCTAACCGGTGGAGATCCGCGAGGCCCCCTACAGTGATTCGTGGACCCCGCCGACTGGCTTTCCGTGGGCAACGCTCCACGGTGTGTTGGTCACCTCCGCAATACATGCAGAGGCCCAACTCACGGCGGCGTTGTTTCTCCGCAGGGGAAAGCCTGGTCCAGCCCGTCACCATCGGCTCCGACTCCTCGGGGCACGATGCTGGCGGCGCCGCCAGGGGGCGAGCTTGGAACAGGTGCGGTGAGACTCCACGAAGGCGAGAAGAAGAAGACTTCCACCCCGAGGAGCGCTCGCGCAGCCTGTTATCCAAACTTACCGCTAAGGATGTCAGCTCCGCTAGCGTCCCAGGAATATCCCGTCCAGCCAGTTCATCCCTCAGATCATCGTTGAGGCTGCGGAGGAACAGGCCGCAGAGGGAGCGCTCCCTCCAGCCCAATTCCTCCGCCGCTACCCGGAAGTCGACCGAGTAGTCCGCTGCCGACCGGTCTCCCTGCTGGAGAGCGAGAAGCCGATCGACCTGGACCGTCTCAGTTAGAGAATGGTCAAAGACCTCCAGAAAGCGCCCCACGAATTGGTCATAGGTGAGGGTGGCATAACTGGGCCTCGCCATTACGGCGTAGGTCCAAGTTAACGCACGCCCCTCCAGGAGATTCGCTATGTACCCAATTCGGCTGTGATCCGAGGGAAAATCTCCGGGCACACGGTGGAACATGGATTCACACTGCATAATGAACCCCCGCGCTCCGCCGAGCTTACCGCTAAAGCAGGCGGGGGTCGGAATCGGTGTGAGCCGAACCGGTGCCACTGGAGCCGGCTGGACGGCCGGGGGGAACGGCTGTTGAGGATCCAAGCAGCCCAACCGGTTAGTAAAATTCAATAATTGATTAAAGATCACCTGTTGTTGATAAGCTATTTGATCCACTCTAGCCTCGAGAGTGGAAAACCGGTGTGCGAGCCCGCCGTCCGCCGAGCCGCTCTGCTGAAGCCATACTGACATAACGCACGGCTCAGGAGACGCACACACACAGGCTTAGAGTAGTTCAAAGAGTTTATTAACAGCAGGAGTGATGAGTGCGTGTCTGCGGGATGTAAATGTGTTGGAGATGGCGTCTGCTTCAGGCACAGAGGCAGGTGACCGTACAGCCGAGCAACCCTATGGAGAGAGCACAGGGAGAGGGTGACAGGCATACACCAACACAGGAGGGATTTATGGCGAGAGAAGGACTTACTTGGTTTGTCAGGATAGCTGGCACAACAAGGGGGCGAAGCCCGGAAGACAGCCACCTGGAGAGCTCCGTACAGCAGCGAGGATTGGCGATGGAGTGGAGATGTCCGCTGCCGGGGAATCCGCCTGTGCACAGGGGAGCAGACTGGGAAAGAGAGGTAAGGGTTCTTACCCAAATAATGTTGATGCTGAAGAGAAGTATGCTCACAACGGTGAGGGACGAAGTCTGACGGCTTCAGGCCGAGCCTCCGGGCGAGACGGCTTTTATCCCTCACCGCTGATGAGGATCAGGTGCGTGAGCAGGTGGCGCCGCTGATGAATGGCGCGGCGTGACATAATGTGGCATTTAATTCAATATTAGACTCGATGGGGTTTTCTCAGAAAGAAGGAAATTCTACTCATTACCGCTACCATACATTGGACCTTGTTCTGATATATGGCATAGAAATAGAAAATCTTGTAGTGTCTCCTCATAACCCTGTACTGTCAGACCATTGTGTGTTAACCTTTGATTTTACTATTTCTGACTATTTGGCTCCTAAAGAAAAATATTATTACAGTAGATGCCTCTCAGATGATGCTGTTACCAAATTTATGCAGATTGTTTCCTCTATGCCATGTGTCAACACAACGGAAATAAGCTATAGACAGCTTGCTCCTTCTGTAATTGATAACATGGTGGATAGTGTTACAGCTTCTCTGCATCAGACTCTAGACTTGGTGGCCCCCTTAAAAAAGAAAAAGTCCAATCAGAGATTTCTAACTCCTTGGTTCAACACAGAAACTCGTACCTTAAAACAGAAGACTCGTCAATTAGAAAGAAAATGGCACTCCACTAATTTAGATGAAATCTATTTAGCTTAGAGAAATCATCTTTTAATTTATAAAAAAATCTCTTAGAAAAGCTAGAACGAAATATTATTCTGCATTAATAGAAGAGAACAAGAATAATCCCAGGTTTCTTCAGCACTGTAGCCAGGTTGACAAAGAGTCAGGACTCTGTCAATCCTAGCATTCCCTTAGAGCTTACTAGTCAGGACTTCATGAACTTTTTCAATAATAAAATTTCATCCATCAGAGATAAAATCAATCAGATTCTTCCCACAGTTAACTTAAATACTGTAACTACTACAACTCCTTCAATTAATGTCTGTCTTGATGAGTTTACTCCAATTGACCTTTGTGAGTTAGACAAAATAGTTTCCTCATCCAAACCTTCAACTTGTCTTTTAGACCCTATTCCTACCAGGTTATTTAAAGAAATCTTCCCACTTATTGGTAGCTTTATTCTTCATATAATCAATTCTTCATTAACTTTAGGCCATGTACCGCAGGCTTTTAAAACGGCTGTAATTAAACCCTTACTCAAAAAGCCAACGCTAGATCCAGGAGCTTTAGCTAACTATAGACCAATCTCTAATCTCCCTTTCATTTCAAAAATCAGAAAGAGTTGTTGCTACGCAATTATTTGACCACCTGCAGGGAAATGGTTTACTTGAAGAGTTTCAATTTGGGTTTAGAATCCATCATAGTACTGAAACAGCCTCAGCGAAGGTCACTAACGACCTCCTCATGGCATCTGATAATGGACTGGTTTCTGTACTTGTCCTTTTAGACCTTAGTGCAGCTTTTGATACTATCGATCATAATATTCTACTTGATAGATTAGAACACTATGTTGGACTTAATGGAACTTCGTTGCAGTGGTTTAGATCTTATTTATCTGATAGGTTCCAATTTGTTCATGTAAATAATGAGTTTTCTTTCAACTCAAAGCTTAGTCATGGAGTTCCACAGGGATCTGTGCTAGGCCCTACTCTTTTTAGTTTATATATGCTTCCGTTAGGCAACATTATTAGAAAGCACTGTATACATTTTCATTGTTACGCAGATGACACACAATTATACCTGTCAATGAAGCCAGATGATAGTAATCAATTAGCCAAGTTAGAAGCCTGTCTTAAGGAAATCAAAGCTTGGATGACTTGTAATTTCCTGCTATTAAATTCAGATAAGACTGAAGTCATTCTTGTTGGTCCAAAAAACCTTAGAAATTCCTTTCCAAATCAAACTTTCAGTTTGGATGCGGTTACTCTTTCTCTTAATAGCTCTGTTAGGAACCTTGGAATTATTTTTGATCAAGATTTGTCCTTCAATTCACATATTAAATTTGTTTCTAAGACTGCCTTCTATCATTTGCATAATATTGCCAAGATTAGGAGCATCTTGTCTCAGAGTGATGCTGAGAAGCTGATCCACGCTTTTGTTAGCTCGAGATTAGATTATTGTAATTCTTTATTATCAGGCTGTCCTAAAACATCTTTAAAAAGTCTTCAGCTGATCCAAAATGCTGCAGCAAGAGTTTTAACAGGTACTAGAAAGAGAGATCATATCTCTCCGGTTCTGGCCTCCCTTCATTGGCTTCCCATAGAGTTTAGAATTAAGTTTAAAATCCTTCTTCTTACTTACAAAGCTCTAAACAATCAGGCTCCTTTTTATTTAAAAGATCTGATACTACCGTATTATCCTAACAGAGCACTACGCTCCCAAAATGCAGGATTACTTGTAATACCTAGAATCTCCAAAAGTACAATGGGAGGCAGAGCCTTCAGTTATCAAGCTCCTCTCCTGTGGAACCAGCTGCTAATCTGGATTCGGGAGTCAGACTCAATCTCTGTTTTTAAGAATAGGGCTAAAACCTACCTTTTTGATATAGCCTACAATTAGGGAGGGATCATGTGTTTCTGAACCCTCCCTTAGTTATGCTGCTAATAGGTTTAGTCAGCCGGGGGACCTCCAGTAATGCACTGGGCCTCACTCCTTTCCTCACTCTCAATTAAATATTTTTTTTGCTGGTCATTAACATTTGTTTGTTCTCTCCCATAGATTGAGTTCCCATCGTGCTGTTTGCTCTCTACATGTCTGTTCTTTTCATCTTCTCTCTCCCCTCACCCCCCAGCCAGTCGCAGCAGATGACTGCCCCTCCCTGAGCCTGGTTCTGCTGGAGGTTTCTTCCTGTTAAAAAGGGAGTTTTTCCTCTCCACCGTCGCCAAGTGCTTGCTCACAGGGGATCGCCTGATTGCTGGGGTCTTTCTGCAACTGTGGGGGTTCCCCCTACAGTTGATAGTGCTATGAGATGACTGTTGTTGTGAAATGGTGCTATATAAATAAATAAATAAATAAATAAAGTTGAATTGAAAAGGACACACACAAGAACTCACTGACCATCTGAACAGCATGGACAGCACTGGGAACATAAAATTCACACACGAAGAGGAGGAAAATGGTGCCATAGCCTTTCTGGACATGAAAATCCACCACAATGATGACGGCAGCATAAAAATCACAGTCTACAGGAAACCAACCCACACAGATCAATACCTACTATGGACATCGGAACACCCCACAGCACACAAGCTATCAGTCGTCAGAACGTTATATGAACGAGCCACCATCATCACGGACCAAGAAGACAGACAGGAGGAGGAAACCACATAAAACATGCACTTATACGCTGCCAATATCCAGTATGGGCCATAAACAAAGGGAAACAGCAAGTCAAAAACAAAGAAAACAAACAGGAAATAAGACACAGAACAAAAGCCGAAATCAAGAACAAGGACACCATAACTATACCATACATACGAGGGATCATGGAACCAATTCAAAGGATCATGAAAAAATACAAAATAAACACAGCAGTCAAACCACACAAAAAATTAAGACAGTTGTTAGTACACCCCAAGGACAGAATAGAACAAGACAAAAAATGCAATGTAGTATATGAAATATCATGCAGATCATGCAACAAAACCTACATTGGAGAAACTGGAAGATTATTCACCACAAGAAAAAAAGAACACCAGAAGGAATGTGAGAAGGAAACACAAGGACGACTCACAAGATCACAAAAAGAAAAGGCAGAACAAGAAACATTAAAATCAGCAATATCAGATCACTGCAAAAGAAATAATCATTTCATGGACTGGGACAACACAAAGATTATTGGTTCGGAGAGCAACAGACACAAACGCTGGATCAAGGAGGCCATAGAGATCAGGAAGCGGGGAAAAGACACCATGAACCGAGATGAAGGGGTCTTTATGTTTTCCCACACCTGGGACCACATTTTCCAGAGACCATCTGGTGGCGGGAGGCGAGGCCGGCTCGGTGGATCCAACAGATCTGCTGAGCTGGCCCCGCCTACGAAAATCAGCTGATAAATGTCACCTGGCAGCAATCAGCTGACTCTTCTGACGAAGGCTGCAGTGCAGTTGAAACATGTAAAGAAGGTAAAGACATCTCCTTTCTATTTTATTTTTTGTCTTTTATATGAACAAAAGATAAATGAACTGCCTTTTTAAGGTCATGCCACAGCATCTCAATCGGATTCAAGTCAGGACTTTGACTAGGCCACTCCAAAGTCTTCATTTTGTTTTTCTTAAGCCATTCAGAGGTGGACTTGCTGGTGTGTTTTGGATCATTGTCCAGCTGCAGAACCCAAGTGCGCTTCAGCTTGAGGTCATGAACAGATGGCTGTACATTCTCCTTCAGGATTTTTTGGTAGACAGCAGAATTCATGGTTCCATTTACCACAGCAAGTCTTCCAGGTCCTGAAGCAGCAAAACAGCCCCAGACCATCACACTACCACCACCATATTTTACTGTTGGTATGATGTTCCTTTTCTGAAATACTGTGTTACTTTTACGCCGGATATAATAGGACACACACCTTCCAAAAACTTCAACTTTTGTCTCGTCAGTCCACAAAGTATTTTCCCAAAGTCTTGGGGGTTGGGGGTTCCTCAGGAGGAACAGCCTGCGCTGCCCCTTCTTGTAGAGCACGCTGGTGTTGTCTGACCAGTGGAGTTTATTGTTCGGGTGAACACCCAGGTACTTGTAAGATGTCACCATCTCAATGTCTGTTCCCTGGATCTTTACTGGTGCTGTGGGGGGTTGTCCTCACCTGTAGCAGTACACCACCAGTTCCTTCATTTTTCCTGGCATTGATCTGGAGGCAGTTCCGTAGGCACCAGTCCACGAAGTCCTGGATAAGTCCTCTGTACTTCACATCATCCCCATCAGAGATGAGGCCAACAATCGTAGAGTCATCAGAGAACTTCTGTAGATGGTAGTGTGGTGTGTTGTGTGAAAAGTCAGCAGTTTAGAGGCTGAACAGGAAGGGAGCCAGAACTGTTCCCTGGGGGACCCCCGTACTGCAGATGATGGTGTTAGATACACAGTCCTGGGTTCTCACAAACTGTGGTTGGTTTGTGAGGTAGTCCAGAATCCACGATGACAGGTGCTGGTCCACCCCTGTGCACAGGAATCCCTCAGGATTACTGGTTGGATGGTGTTGAAGGCACTGGAGAAATCAAAGAACATGATTCTCACAGTGCTCCCAGGCTTCTCCTGGTGGGACAGAGAATGATGTAGGAGGAAGATCACTGCATCCTCCACCCCAATGCCATGCTGGTAGGCAAACTGAAGTGGATCCATCGCTGGTCCCACCAGGGGGTGGAGGTGGGTGAGGAGCAGCCTCTCCAGGGTCTTCGTTAGGTGTGATGTTAGGGCCACTGGTCTGTAGCTGTTCAGGTCCTTGGGGTGAGGGGTCTTTGGTACAGGTACTACACAGGATGTTTTCCACAGCTGTGGTACCCTCCCCAGCTTCAGGCTCAGGCTGAAGATGTGCTCCACGATCCCACACAGCTGGTCTGCGCAAGACTTGTGGAGCCTCGAGCTGATACCATCCGGACCTGCAGCCTTCCTCACCTTGACCTTGCTCAGCTCAGCTCTTACCTGGGTCTTAGTGAGGGTCAGGTTAAGGCAGGGGGACTGTGTGCTGGGAGGTGGTGGGGTGTTCGGGGGAGGCCATGGACAGCGGGACTAGATGAAGGTGGAGGCAGCAGTGGTTGGTGGGCAGGTGGAGAAGAGGCAGTTGGTCAAATCTGTTTAAAACTGGTTCAGGTTGTTCACCCACTCTCTACCCCCCGTGGCCTGGGAGGAGGTATTCTGGTGCCCAGAGATGGTTTTGAGGATTCTCCAGACACCGCTGATGCCACTCTGTTGCAGCTTGTCCTCCATCTTCTTCCTGTAGCCTTCTGTACGGACTTCAGCTCCTCCTCGTTTCCCGACCTGAAAATCCTTTTCTTCTCCTTCAGCAGTGACTTTATCTCAGGGTTGATCCAGGGTTTGTTGTTTGAGAAACACCGTATAGTCTTGGTGGGTATAGTGATGTCCACACAGAAATTGATGTAGCCTGTGATGGTGTGTGTGATCCCATTGATGTCCTCGCCATGTGGACATCGATGCTCCCATACAGTGGATTTAAAACAGTCCTTTAGAGCGTCCTCCGCCTTCTCAGACCAGATTTTCACTGTGCGGGTAACAGGAAGTTGTCTGTGCACCAGGGGTTTGTACACAGTCAGGAGGTGAACCAAGTTGTTGTCCAACCTTCGGGGGGGATGGGGGGAGAGTGGTGATGAGGTGTAAGCCTCTTTAGTGTTTGCATAAAATAAGTCCAGTGTTTTATTGTCTCTGATGTGGCACGTGACATACTGGGTTAAAGTGGGCAGAATGGAGGACAAGTAAATATGGTTGAAATCACCAGAGATGAGCAGGAGAGCATTTGGGTGCTGTGTCTGCAGCCTGCTAGTGACTGAGTGGATGATGTCACACGCTACCTCAGCGCTCGCAGAGGGAGGTATATAAATAACATACCCAATGACATGTGAGAATTCTCTGGGGAGGTATGCCGGTTGCATGCTAACAGCTAGCAGCTCAGTGTCCTTGCTGCAGTGTTGTTCTTTAATCGTGATGTGGCCAGGATTACACCATCTGTTATTCACATACATTACCAGCACCCCCGCCTCACTGGACACCAGTGTTGCCAACTTAATGAATTTCTCTCTAAATCTGGTGACTTTTCAAGCCCTTTTGATGAGGTTTTTTTTTTTTGTCAAAAATGACTAGCAGCAAATCTAGCAACTTTTTCTGGTGTTATCAGAGACTTTTCTGGTGTTTTGGAGACTCTGACATGAAAGCACTATTGCTCTGCAGTTACTGTCCTCAACAAACAGCAGGTCTTACCGTGAGACTATCCCCATCCCAAAGCTCTCACAGGAACACACAGCAACACTGGTGGACACAGAGGCGACAGTCTGAGATTTAATGACATCAATGCATCCGAGCAAATCAACGCAAGGGGTGAAGACAGGGGGACAGAACCAGAAGATCATGGACAAGTCATGGTGGCATAGAGATGTTCTGAGGGAGGCCAGGAGTAACCGAGGAGCATTCACAGAGCCAAAGAATTACTTGCTAGCAGGGCTAGGCTATTGCTGTTCAGTGGGCAAGTCTGCTGATCACCAGGTTACAGGTAACAGCTGACTGACCAGGAAGGTGAATACACACACAGTCATATGTAAACAGTCCACAAACTGATAGGCAGTGACAAATTATTAGGTCTAAAAAATAAAATGCTAAAAATAAATCATATTACTAACTGAGAAGTGCTGACACTCAGCATCAGGGTAGTCAAAATATAATTAAAAGTGTGATCCTGAGGACAAGATGCATTTTTTACATTATTAGATTCTTTTTTAATGTTGATCACTGTCACTACAATTTAAAACAGCATTACCGATTTTCTTGAAGGTAAACAGCAGCCCTGTATAACAGTGACAGTATAAACAAGGAGCAGGGTCCAAAACATTGTAAAATCCTGAAAATGTACATTTCTTTCATAAAACTGTGACTCTGACCACAGCAGGGCACAGCCATTCTCAGAGTATATTTTTCTCCTGTCCTTAGAAAAGCTTCAAATTAAATATATTTTATGTACACTTGTGATAAATCTTCTTACATCTACTGCAGTCATATATTGAAAATGCAAACTGGATGAGAAGGAGCTGCATTATTTACAACTGGAAATACGTCACATCATTCAGTGCAAGTAGTCCATAAAAAAATTAACCTTGTTTTACTCATAAAACAAAAAATATCAACAAAATGCATATTCTAACTGAGGAAAAAGTTAGGACACCCTACTGCCTAATAGCCAATGTTACCCCCTTTGACTGAAATAAATTCAGTGAGACACTTCATGTAGCCATCTACCAGTCTCTAACATCGGTTTGAGGAAAGTTTGCCCCACTCCTCAATGCAGAATTCTTTCAGCTGTGAGATGTTTGAGGGGTTTCTTGCATGTTCAGCCCATTTCAAGTCACCCCACAGCATCTCAATGGGATTAAGATCTGGGCTTTGACTCTGCCATTCCAGGACTCTCCATTTCTTAGTTTTTAGCCAGTCCTTGGTGGATTTACTGGTATGTTTTGGGTCATTGTCATGTTGCAGGGTCCAGTTCTACTTCAGATTTAATTTTTTTACAGATGGTCTCACGTGGTCCTCAAGCACCCTCTGATACACAGTAGAAATCATGGTGGATTCTATGATGGTGAGCTGGCCAGGGCCTGTTGCAGCAAAGCATCCCTAAACCATGACACTTCCACCTCCATGCTTCACAGTTGGTATGAGGTTCTTTTTCTGGAATGCTGTATTTGGTCTACGCCAAACATGTCCTCTCTTCTGGTGTCCAAATTATTCAATTTTAGAGTCATCTGTCCAAAGGACATTATTCCAGAAGTTCTGGTCTTTGTTTACATTCTCTCTGGCAAACTTTAGTCTAGCTTTCATGTTTCTCTTACAGAGCAAAGGTTTCTCCTTGCATGCCTCCCATGCAAGTTAAACTTATGCAGTTTCTTTCTGATTGTAGAGGCATGCACTTTCACACCTATAGTAGCAAGAGCCTGCTGTAGGTACCATGATGACATTTTAGGGTTTTTGGAGACTCCTTTTAACATCTTGCGATCTGCTCTCTGGATGAACTTGCTTGGACGGCCAGACCTGAGCATGTGGGCAGTTGTTTTGAATGTCCTCCACTTGTAGACTATTTTCTGGACTGTGGAATGGCTGATATCAAATTCTTTTGAGATCTTTTTAAATCCCTTACCAGATTCCTAAGCTGCTACAATCTTCTTTCTTAAGGCCTCAAACAGCTCTTTCAATCTCACCATGGTGTTCACTCTAACTTCAACAGTCAGGAGCACACCAAACTAAATGTCTGAGGTTTAAATAGGACAAGCCTCCTTCAAAATGTTGAGTAATGATGTTCTAATCATTTGTACTTGATATGATACACCTGTGTGATTTTAGCCATTTTAAGTGGGAATAAATGTGGAGGTGTCCTAATTTATTTCTCACCAGAAATTGCATGCTTTTAGAATTACATTTTACAGAAATTTTTAAGAAGTATTTTAAGAAGTATCTCCCAGCATTGTTAAAATTGGTATTAAATATCCATATGTCCAAATATGTTAAAACACACACACACACACACACACACACACAGGCTTTCATACGGTGTCCTAATTTTTTCACATGACTGTACATAAATCGACTTCTGCGCTGGACAATACTTAACTTGGTTACATGTGTGAAGTGACAATAGGCCTATTCTTTTCTACAGACGTGGACAAAATTGTTGGTACCCCTCTGTTAATGAAAGAAAAACCCACAATGGTCACAGAAATAACTTGAATCTGACAAAAGTGTTAATAAATAAAAAATTCTATGAAAATTAACCAATGAAAATCACACAGTGCTTTTGAATTGTGGTTCAACAGAATTATTTTAAAAAACAAACTAATGAAACAGGCCTGGACAAAAATGATGGTACCTGCGGCGGCATGCAAAAATAAGCAGCGTTGTTGGGGGTTTTAAGCAGGTTTTATTAATCATACCGCCGTCACGGGATCCCCTCTCCGGTGCATAGTGTGAGCAGCCCGGAGCGGGATCCTCAGGCTCTCGGAGAAGCGGACACAAAGTCTGTGTCCTGCAGCAGAGGTTGAAGAGAGAGAGAGATTGCGTTACAGAGTTGCACCTTAAATACTTGACCATAACAATACATCAAAGGGACATACCCCACAGTTAGAATGATCAAAGCAATAACCGAACAGGCAGGAGGTATTTGCATTTGTAAGACATACATCACAATGGGCAGATTAGCTAGACCTCGCTCCAAGTGTCAGACAAAGAGGCTAACAAGCACATCTACATATTGATCTGAGTCTCTAGGTCACAGTAAGGGCAAAATGCATGAACACTTTAACTTCAAGGCTGTAAACTCAGCATGCAGCGGAACAAACCCCAGGAGTGCGAGCTGACTGTCTCTGTGTTCTGTTTGTGTGTTGTGGGGGGTTTAATCAAACCGCTACACTGCTCCCCCCCAAGAGGGAAACGGTAGGGGACCGTGACCTCGATGTTGCAGTCTGGGCAGCGAGCAGGGAAAAGCTCTGTGCAGGAGGAGGGGGGGGGGTAGTCGCGCCAAAAGTGTTTGCTGCTCCGCGATGTCCCGTCTGAACATGCAGAGATCAGAAGAAGAAAAATTAGTCTCTGACTCCTCTCGTGGCCATGAAGAAAAGCAGGGGCGGCTGTAAGAAAAACATAAAAGCAGAGGGACTGGCATGTTGGTTTAGGTGCAGAAGCAACCCCAAAACTCCCGGGAACAGCTGACGGCTGAAATCCCTTTGTGCCGTGGCTGAGACCGTTAAAAAAAAAAAAAAAAATCCAGTGGCGAGCTGCGTGCTTGCTTCAGGTGAACGAGCAGCCCTGAAGGTCCTGTGAGCAGCGGCGGAGGACGATGGCGGTCTCTGGCGTGGCTGAGACTGTTAACAAATCCTTCCAGTATGCTGCATGCGTGCCTCAGGTGAGCGAGCAGCCCTGAAAGGTAGCGGCGAAGGAGGAAGGCAGTCTGTGGAGCAGTTACTTGTCCCGTGCGTGATGCGCCGTCCTTGTAACTCCCCGAGCGTGTGCGGGGGTTCCGTGGCGTGGGTGGGCCGCTGGAGTGGCGAGTCAGGGTGCAGAAACTTGGTGGAAATTGGCGCAGACGGCGCCGATAAAATCCGGGTTGAGCTGTGGCTGTAGATTGGCCATGGTGCGTTGGAGCGGTGAGAGGAAATAGACGATCTTTAGTCTCTCAGGCTCGTGCAGATGCGTTGGAGCAGCGGGAGGGAATAGACGATCTTTTGTTCCTCAGGCTCATGCAGCTGCGTTGGAGCGGTGTGAGGAAGTAGACGATCTCCGTCCCTCGGGCTCGTGGAGACGCGTTGGAGCAGTGCGAGGCAATAGACGATCTTTGTGCCCCGGGCTCGTGCAGCTGCGTTGGAGCGGTGAGAGGGAGGAGACGATCGTTGTCGCTCGTGCGGCCATGGTGCGTTCAGTTCCACGCGCTGCGCTCTCCGTCGGCCCTGGAGGTTGCCGTCGTGGAGAGAGGACGAGGTGCGTGCGCTCTCTGTGAGAGCGGCCGGTCCAGCGTGGATGTGTAGATCTCAGGCGTGCAGATCTCACCGTGAAGCGTGAAGCGGTCACCAGTCGCGGTCCGGACCAGAAGTTTGCTTCGCACAAAGCGTGTGCGTGTCCGGGTGTTGCGTTCGGTGGCCGCTCGTTTTTTTCAGCGTCGGTTCGCCAGCGTGGCCGTCCAAATCAGAAGGCTGCGTCGCACAAAGCGTGTGCGTCTTCAAGGGGTCACCAACGCAGCTGTGCGGCTGTCCAGCTCGGAAGGTTGCTTTCGCACAAAACGTGTGAGTGTTCGAGGGGTCACCAGTGCGGCGGCATGAAAAAATAAGCAGCTATGCTGTGGTTTTAAGCAGGTTTTATTAATCATACCGCCGTCACGGGATCCCCTCTCCGGTGCATAGTGTGAGCAGCCCGGAGCGGGATCCTCAGGCTCTCGGAGAAGCGGACACAAAGTCTGTGTCCTGCAGCAGAGGTTGAAGAGAGAGAGAGATTGCGTTACAGAGTTGCACCTTAAATACTTGACCATAACAATACATCAAAGGGACATACCCCACAGTTAGAATGATCAAAGCAATAACCGAACAGGCAGGAGGTATTTGCATTTGTAAGACATACATCACAATGGGCAGATTAGCTAGACCTCGCTCCAAGTGTCAGACAAAGAGGCTAACAAGCACATCTACATATTGATCTGAGTCTCTAGGTCACAGTAAGGGCAAAATGCATGAACACTTTAACTTCAAGGCTGTAAACTCAGCATGCAGCGGAACAAACCCCAGGAGTGCGAGCTGACTGTTTCTGTGTTCTGTTTGTGTGTTGTGGGGGGTTTAATCAAACCGCTACAGTACCCCTAGAAAAGATTGAAAATAATGTGACCATAGGGACATGTTCAACCAAGATGTGTCCTCTAATTAACATCACAGATGTCTACAAACTTGTAATCAGTCAGTCGGCCTATTTAAAGGGTGACAAGTAGTCACTGTGCTGTTTGGTGACATGGTGTGTACCACACTAAACATGGACCAGAGGAAGCAAAGGAGAGAGTTGTCTCAGGAGATTAGAAAGAAAATTCTAGACAAGCATGTTAAAGGTAAAGGCTATAAGACCATCTCCAAGCAGCTTGATGTTCCTGTGACCACAGTTGCACATATTATTCAGAAATTTAAGATCCACAGGACTGTAGCCAACCTCCTTGGACGTGGCCACAGGAAGAGACGGATAATCTGAATGGTAACAAAAGAGCCCAGAACAACCTCTAAACACATTCATGGTGAACTCCAAGGTCAAGGTACATCAGTGTCAGATCGCACCATCCGTCGTTGTTTGAGCCAAAGTGAACTTTATGGGAGACGACCAAGGAGGACACCACTGTTGAAAACAAATCATAAAAAAGCCAGACTGGAATTTGCCAACTGCATGTTGACAAGCCAAAGCTTCTGGGAGAATGTCCTATGGACAGACGAGACAAAGCTGTAACTTTTTGGCAAGGCACATCAGCTCTATGTTCACAGACGCAAAAATGAAGCATACCAAGAAAAGAACACTGACCCTACTGTGAAACATGGAGGAGGTTCTGTTATGTTCTGGGACTGCTTTGCTGCATCTGGCACAGGGTGTCTTGAATCTGCAGGGTACAATGAAATCTCAAGACTATCAAGGTATTCTAGAGAGAAATGTGCTGCCCAGTTTCAGACAGCTTAGTCTCAGTCGCAGGTCATGGGTCTTGCAACAGGATAATGACCCAAAACACAGCTAAAAACACCCCAAGAATGGCTAAGAGCGAAACATTGGACTATTCTAAAATGGCCTTCTATGAGCCCTGATCTAAATCTTATTGAACATCTGTGGAAGGAGCTGAAACATGCCGTCTGGAGAAGGCACCCTTCAAACCTGAGACAACTGGAGCAGTTTGCTCATGAGGAGTGGGCCAAAATACCTGCTGAGAGGTGCAGAAGTCTGACTGACAGTTACAGAAATTGTTTGATTGCAGTGATTGCCTCAAAAGGTTGTGCAACAAAATATTAAGTTAAGGATACCATCATTTTTGTCCAGGCCTGTTTCATGAGTTTGTTTTTTAAAATAATTTTGTTGAACCACAATTCAAAAGTATTGTCTGATTTTCAATGGTTAATTTTCATAGAATTTTTATTTATTACCAGTTTTGTCAGATTCAAGTTATTTCTGTGACCACTGTGAGCTTTTCTTTCATTAACAGAGGGGTACCAACAATTTTGTCCACGTCTGTATATTATGCTCACTGAGATGCTGTCTCTTCCATCATAAATGGATGTTGCAGTGGAAGTGCCAAGGAAATTCATATGCACTGATTTGGGTGCATCTGAATTTACATAATTCCAAGGAAACTGTCCAGTTAAAATAATGCAAAATAATTGTAAGTGTGCACCCACATATCAAAGAAATGTGATAAGCAACATAGAAAACACATAAAATATTGAAAGTGAGACATTTTACTATTTCATTACAAAACATATTAGCTCATCTTGAATTTTGATGGCAGCAATACATCTCAAAAAGAATGTGGACAGGGCCATGTTTACCACTATGTAGCATCTCCTCATCTTTTAACAACAACCTGTAAACATCTGGGATAAAGAGACCAGTTGCTGGGGCTTTGTTAGAGGAATGTTGTCCCATTTTTGTCTGATATAAGATTCTAGCTGCACAACAGCCCTGGGTCATCTTTATTTTATTTTGTGTTTCATGAGGTTTTCAAATTGTGAAAGGTCTGGACTACAGGCAGGCCACTGCGACACCTGGCCTTCTGTTGCTCTAAAACTTGTATATAACTTTTAGCATTGATGGTGAAAGTTAAGGCAAACTGTGTTGGCACACAATGACTGTGGAAGTGTCCCTGAGCTCATGCAATGGTTTCCATGACAGAATCATGCCTGGTTTTAATGCAGTGCCACCTCAGGGGCTGAAGATGATGCGTTTCAGTCGTGTTTCTTGCACACAGATTGCAGATTCATGGAATCTCTTGATCAAATTATATACTGCTCAAAAAAATTAAAGGAACACTTTTTAATCTGAGTAAGCTGAACTAGCCTGCCACAATTTCTTCACTTTAAGTTTTGGAGTGTTTTCATTTCCATCAAAAGACGTGGCATCTTTTCATTCTTAACACATTATCCAGTCCATATCAGTGTAGATATCCAGCTTATTTTTTCCCATTAAAATCTGATGTGTTTTCAAAGTGTTCCTTTAATTTTTTTGAGCAGTATATAATGTAGCTGATGAAATATTTGAAGTCTTCACAATTTTACATTCTGGAACATTTGTGGACATATTTTTTGGAGAGTGCTGAACATCTGCATATCTTTACTTCTGATTTGTTACAACAGCTGCTTCTTTTTGTACCTTTTAGCTTTCAAGCTTTTTGTTGCCCTGTCCCAACTCCTTTGAGATGTATTCCTGCCATCACTGCCAAGATAAGCTAATATTTTTCTTTTGCTTTGAACATCTGACGTTCTCTATATTCTATTGTGAATACAGATTGAGGTTTATGAGATTTTCAAATCATTGCATTCTGTTTTTATTTGGATTTTACACAGCTTCCAACATTTTGAATTGAGATTGTAAATTAAGTCCATTTTATTCTCCATTAGTGCCAGCTTTTACTTAAGCTGACAGTCAGCGATGTCATGTCAATAAACATCTCTGTTGTCAATAAGTGTTTCACTCCATCTCTGTCAGCGTTGTGCCCTGGTGTCAATATCGTGGATCCGTTCCTTCTGTCCGCCATCTGTCCTTGCCTGTATACCGTGCTGATTATGATTATACTTTTTTACAACTTAAGAAGAGTTGCTTCACACCGAACCGAGCATGTCCCTCATCAGCATGTGCATTAACCATCGGCGTTATGACTTGCTGTGTGGTCAGAGCAGGACTCTTCCTTACAGGCCGTGATAGTTATTCAACAGTAGATCATCCGGGGCCACACATCCTGTATTTCCCTCAAGCACTCATAGAATTACTCATAGAATTACATTTTCATTTTGCTGCAAGCATCTTGATGCATTGCTGTAATCCACCTACTGGCTGAAGTACATCCCACACGAGGGTAGTGCTGCAGCTTCCCCTAAAACAATAAAGCCATGATTAAAGAGGGAATGGGGTTTATCACCACACCGAGGAACAGCATACCGGACTGAATGCTTAATACTTATGAGCCGTGCGCCATACTTACAAAGCAAATGCGCTGATACCCCCATATGTTTAATCAATTTGCTGTACTCTGGTAGAAATTATGTCTAAGTAGCAGACAAGAGGATCTTACACAGTCGTGAATGTTAACATGCACACACAGGCTTTTGACACAATGCAAGAAAGCTGACAAGACTTCAATTTTTCATCTCTTATGGCTGGAAATGACCAGTCAGAACAAGTTTCACTGATGATCAGTGAATGAGATCACAGTATAGACACTACTAGGGATTTTAGAGAGTCCACACAATGAACAATGCAAAGAAGATCACAAATTAAAAAGAAATGCCTTTAAATTTTCATCCATACATACATCTTCTACTACTTATCCGGGGTTCTGGGTCACAGGGAAGAGGCAGTCCAAGCAGAGCAGTCCAAACTGCTCCCCAGTTCACATAGGACCATCATCCCCATGACTCCTCCTGCAGGTGGTGAGCTCACAGTACCCATGTGACTCCTTTGGGTACACCGGGTCCTTGTAACTTTTTTCAATGAGAGCCACTGGGCTGCCCTTGATCTGGCCCTTCACCTGGGATCAATTTCATGACTCTATTATTGTATATGGTCCCTTTGGTACTTCCTGTGAAGGTCCCAAGTCCGGATAAATGGGCAGGGTTACGTTAGGAAGGGCATCCGGCCTAAAAATTCCTTGCCAAATCAACATGCAGATCATTGCGATATAAAATGATGATACGCTGTGGTGACCCCAAAAAGGAGCAGCCGAAAGACAAAAAAAAAAAAAATGTACATGGTCTCTTTTAATCAAAATTTTAATCATCTCATGGATGATTAAAATTTTTAATTGCGATTAATTTTTAGGAATGTTGAGTTAACCGCAATTAATAATGGGTTAATCACATGTTTTCCTATACAGATACAGTGTACCTTAAGTCTGTAATTTTTCAAGTTTGTCATACTGTTATGAACATGAGAGTGGGCAAACATCCTTGCTGTCTTCACCTGCAGGTTTATTAAAGCTCTCAGTATATCCAAAGTGACTAAAACTATCTAGAATATTCTCCAGAAAATTCTCAAAAGTAGACTGGATGTGCAAACAATGGAATGCCAGGGCTCATTACTGCAACACAATTCAGCATCCAACCAGCCAGCAGCCACAAATGGAGCTTGCTCTTTCTCCCATAGCAAACATCCACAACTTTAAAGCAGATCAACACAAAACCATGGACCTCGTGTGTCACAACAGACACAATTTCTCTTTTAGCAGAAAAATTGCAAACATAAACAACTATCTCACCAGTGATGACTCCCCACCATGCTGCAAAATGGCGGGGGAACGAATGGACATTACAAACACAGCTTGAGAATTTTTTTAGACTGGTACTCACCAACAGTTGGACCCAAAGCTATGAGGATGAAAACAGGCGAATTCCTGTCCATGTCAGCTGCTGGAGGTCAGCTACAACCTAGCATGTAGCTTCTAGCCAGCTTCCACAGAAGAAGAACAACCCAACATCCACGCAAAGTTTTGGAGGAGGCTGTAATAATTATCCAGGTGAGAGCTCCAACAGATAACATTGTAAACTTAAACATGACAGCACTTTGGGGATATCCATAGCTGTAATCCAGCTTGTTTGACTTCGCAATGTCTGCATGGCATGCACCATGTCTGTGGCCAGACACAGTAATACAAAAAGTATTGCTTATGCTTTCTGCCATTAACTGCCGTTAACTGTGATCACAAAATTTGTTGCCATTAAGGGGGGCAAAGCGTTAACAGGCGATTAACACGATAACGCCAGCACCACTAATACAAACAAAAATGTTGACATTTGATACATTGTACTTGAGTTAGCTTTAAGCTAATGAGAGGTATAATAATTTGTCTTGGGAGACCCTACCAGGGTCAAGTTTCCCCCGACAACAGCTCCTGGGATCATTAGGCCAAGCAGATCCCTCCACCATGATGAGGTGGCGATCCAGGGAGGGTTTAATCAATGAAAATTTCATGCTTTTGTTAATCATTTCCCACAAAGAGCTGTCTTTAATCTGAATTTGTGGAAGTTTTTTTTTTTTTTTTTTTTTTCATTACAAGCTAGATTTAAGATTTCTTTATTGTCATTTATTTTTTATTTTCATAATCCTTTTTTAGTCCCACAATGGGGAAATTACAGGGCATCCACCTGGATGGGAAACCGGAGTAAGTAAACCCACGCAGACACAGGGAGAACATGCAAACTGATGGTCAGGGGGTGGGATCGAAACCTCGGTGGTCAGGGGTGGAATCGATCCCGTGACCATACTACTGTGCTGCGCCACCGAGCTGTCCTTTTGTCTTAAAATATAGCAAACATGTTTATTTTTATCTTTTTAAATTTATTTCATTTAGTATGCATGCTTGCACATAAAAAGCGAAATTACATTCTCCCAGCATAACAGTATCACAATATGCATAGAAAATAAGTTAGAAAAACAACAGTATAAATAAGTTTAAATACAACAATGAAGTATCATTTAAAATGCTATGGCCAGTCCAACTGAACAGTTGGGTCAATGTGCATGCTTAGTTATGGTGTGTGTGAGTGTGAGTGTGCGTGTGTGTGTGGGGGGGCAGTAGTTGGCAGGAGACTAGGGCACAGTCCATTTATAATCCTGACTGCATGTAGGAAGAAATGGTTCAACATTCTGGCTGTCTTGGCCTGAAAGCTAATGATTAATGCAGACATTAGTGCAGAGATCAGTGTTCAAATGATCTTCAGCTGATTATATTGTTAATTAATATTGCAGCTTGGTGCATTCCTGTTATCTCCATGCTTTCATGAATCTCCTTAGGCCTCCTTTACAAAGACGGAGATCACTAAGTAACCATCAAGAGATCAAAAATTGACAAAAAAAAATCTCAATCTCCTAAAGCCTAAGAAAAACCATTTCTGTGTAAATGTTCAGGAGATCGACGATTTTCTTGATATCTTTAGAGATCTCGGAAAGATCCTTAAGGGATCGCTGAGGGATCATTGAAAGTTTGTTGGGCAACCAAAGAGGTGTGTGTGTGTGTGTGTGTGTGAGAGAGAGAGAGATTTTTAGTGCTCTTCTTTCATTAAAAGATGAAAAAAGGCCAGATTTCTCAGAAATCACCAAGATATTTCAATGATCTTCCAGTGTCTTTTCGACCCAGTGGAGTTGAGAGGTGAGAGGAGAGAAGAGGATGGTGGCTAAGCCATCATCTCTGCTGGAGACCCAATACGGGACACACTGAGTGCACTGAGCAGCTCGTTTAGCAGCAGGCTGCTCCATCCAAAGTGCACGAGGAAGAGGTTTTGCAGGTCCTTCCTACCTGCTCCTGTCAGACTTGATAATTAGCGCTACTCATAGAGACTGCACACAACACTACTACTTTGCACAAATAAGGAACACTCCTTTCCAATACACTGTTATATCTATGGTATAATTATTATTGAAGGTTGCAACAACGCTGTACTTATTCAACTGTGAAATAAACTATATATATATTGCTCAATAATTTAATTTAACTGCTTACTATCACTATGAATAGTATTTTACTTTTTTAACTTCTTGCACTGTGGATATACTGTTTTTGCCATGTTTTATTATTTAGTATTGCTCTGAGTGCTACTATCCCTTTGCTGCTGCAGCACTGTACATTTCCACACTGTGGGACTAATAAAGGATTTATCTTATCTTAATGATCTCTACAGTCGCCACAGTTGAGAGATTGTTTTGACTCAGTCCAAAACAATCTCTCAGCTATCACCAAACCAAAGCGATCTCTCAACAAACTCTCAATGAACTCTCTCACAATCTCATCAATCTCCAGTTGCTCTCTCAGCCGTCATTCATTGAACTCTATTAGTCTTTAATCAAATGCTCAGTGACCCCTCACTGATCTTTCAACCATCTCTTCCTTTGAGGTGGAAAAATTTGGCATTTATCTCAAAAATCTTTCAATGATCTCTCAGCAATCTTTCAATGAACGCCAAAATTTTCCACCACGACGGCAGCCATGGCTGAGAGATCAGTGGGGGATTACTGAGCATTCAATGAAAGACAAATAGAGTTCATTTAAAGATTGCCGAGGGATCATTGGGAGATCAGTGAGATTGTTGAACACTCGCTGAGCGATCATTGAAAGATTATTTGGAGATCTAGCCATTTTTTCATCACTCAGCGACCTCTCAACAATCTCCACCCCTGTGTAAAGGGGGTATTATTTGTATGGTAATGCCTGAATGTGGCTGCATGGGATGTAAATGCATGTGGGTGGAGACACATCCATGTATATGGAGACATGGACTTCCATATGTTCAAGTGTTTTCCCGGGGGAAGGTCGGGGACATTAGTGACACCAGTTAAAGTCCTATTCATTTTATTAACTGTCTCCCTGATTACATCTTGCTCTGGGGTATAATGCCTCCATTAAACAGGTCAAAGCGTGATTACACCAGGATGGATTAGTGTTCTCTTTTCCTCACTTAAAAACCACTGAAGGAGTTAGACCTTGATGTACATGCACTCTAAGGTGAACACATGGACAAGAGGGACAACTCGTGGTGGATTTGGAAAAGTAAGCATACATTTAGAGAAAAGGTGAAATGATTACATTTTAAATTTTGTTGTGTGGGTTTATTTATTGTTTGTTTTTGATAAGGCTTGCTGTGTATCTATGAAATGTGCAGCTTTGTCCTGTGAAAACAATGTAAAGGCTATTCAGTTGGTGACGTAAAGTTTACCAAAAATGTCTGTCAAAGAATAAGTGAAGGGTCTAAAAGATGTACAGCAGGTTTTAATTCAGAATTAATCTAAGCTTAAACTATCTGTACTATTTCCAACCACATGTCTGCTTGTTATTTTTAAATGAATTCCCTTCTAATTAAAAACAGAGTAATGAGAATGAATTTTCAAATGAATGAAAGCCCTGAGATCTGCCTCAGGCACATCCTCAGACTGAAGCAGGCCCCTTGTTAAAAATGAACAAATCCCCTACTGGCAGTTGTCTTTATTGACAGAAATGTTGAACTTTGGATTGATAGCTACCGTCAGCCCTCTACATGCCGTGTGCCAATGGGGATCTCCCAGCTTGAAATTTAGATGGACAGATACATGTGACATTTCTAAACTCAGTTTTCAATTATGGACGTGGCCTTCTCTGCGGCTGCCTACAGTGAGCCCTGATAACTGTTTGACAGCTCCAACGAATGATGAAGGCCCGCCTCAGAATGATTGAAGTGTAGTCATCATTTGCTCACCTCTGCAGCGAGACATGGTCTGCAAACTTTGACTCCGTCATTTTGGCCCTCATTAACTGGTACAGCATCACTCGCAAACACACATGCACTTGCCTCACGCTTAGGCAATTTAATGCGGTACATATCTGCTGCTTTCAGGAGATTAAAAATTAATATAAACCCTTAAGTCTGAACACACATGCCCTTATAATGAGGCTTTCCTCTACAGACAAACATAGACTCTATTAATACTTAAACAAACCCATCGTCATGAATAACAGTCTGTACTTTGCTCTATATCTTCTCCCACAGAGGCAAATAAACCATCATGGTTGGATGTAAACTTGATATAGTGGCATCTTTTTATTATTTCAGTTGGTTTACCTCATCAGTATTTCCTTTTTATTGATCTGGGCTTCTTATGTGTTTATGGAGACCATGAAAATGGGGTCAGCAAAATAGAGGACAAAAAAAAGCCCCAGTTCAACTTCACCATCTGCCTGGGCACACCAAAGAACAGCTGAGCTCCTCTTTTCAAAATTTAGGAGGAACAGTTTTAATTATTTCTCAAGGGTTTTTTTTTTCAAGGCATGATATATAATGCATTTCACCTGCAATCTGGATTGTATAAGAGTCTGTTTTGCAAGTGGATTGTGATAAAATCTGCTAACAAAAAAGATATTTTATGATACAACCTGATTTCTCGTGATAATGGTGTAAGAACGTCAGCGTTTGCAGAGACAAAGCAACAGCTTTTCATTCATTGAAAAGGATGATGCAGCAGCAGCAGCAATTGTCAGTAAAACGAAGACAAGAAAATGTTATTCAATAATGCAGTTCTGGTTGTGCGTGTTACTCACTACTACTATGTGGCAAGGAAGACAAATGAGCCTACCACGGTACGACCAGAAATGCTGGGGGCAATGTTGACATGAGAAATGTCTACTGTAGTGCATTTTTTGAAACATCAAATACATAATGTCTTTTACTCAGTATGAAACATATCCACATAGGTGGAGACTGTTGAAAGACTTAAAAAATGACCAGATCGCTCAACGATCTTTCAATGAGCACCCAGCGATCACCAATATCTCTGTTATCTTCCAGTGATCTCCACAATTTTGACTGAAAGGAGAGTGAAACCTCAGTGATCTCTCAAGGAGTGCTCAAGTGCTCAGTGATCTCATCAATCTCTCAGCTGTCTTTCAGTGAAGTCTATTGGTCTGTCATCAAACACTCAGCAATCCTTCACTGATCTCTCAGCCATCTCTACCTTTGGGGTGGGAAAATTTGGCATTCATCGAAAAATCGCTGAGAGATCATTGAAAGATCATTGATATCTAGCCATTTTTTCATCTTTGTACGACCTCCACCTCTGTGTGGTGGGGAAAAAGAGCAGTAGAAACCTGTCAAATCTATATACACCACTTTGGCTGCCCAAGAAACTCAGTGATTCCTTAGCAATCTCTCCTGGCCTCTCATTGATCTTTCAAGGATCCTTCAAAATTGAATTTTTGGTTGTGCAGTTATCTCCCAAACATTTACACAGAAACAGCTTTTTCAAGGTTTGAGAAGATCGCTGAGAGATCGGGCCAATTTTTGACATCTCAGTGGTCACACAACAATGTCCATCTGTGTAAAGGGCCCCTAAATTGGCTTAGTTACACTTCTGACACAACTGGAGTCATCCATCGGGAGTTGACCAGGTCACACAGTATTAACTTCATAATGTCCATGGTCAGTCACAACAAAGTTATAGAGTTGGAACACTTCAATGAGTACCAACACTGCTACCACTGACTCTAATAAAGATGCACCATGTATGAAATTTTTTAGCTTTTCTTGCTGTCTGTCAGGAAGTCGCTCAATCTACCAATTGCTTATCCCTAAAGTGAATGAAAAATTGTTTTTACACTGGTCATAAATCTCAAAAACTACTGTTCCCAACATTTTTGTTCATATTTTACAACTTTAGTATAAATACATGCAAGTTTTGATTGATGGGCTGTTTTTTATTAAGACTTCAAGTAAATGAAAATGTGCAAAGATGCCATTATTTTATGGAACATTTGCTTCTAAATATCACATCATTCACAGTAGCTCGTCCTTGACCAGTCAGTATTAAAAAAAAAACATGTAGTGTTAGTGAAAGCATAGCCCAGTGGGAAATGCATGTATGTACTTATTAGAAACAACTCAGACTCTCCACCTTGCAGCAGCTAAATCAGTCCTCCTCATATGCTACTGTCATCTTCTCTGTCCTCATGTAAACTCCCGCAGAACCTTCACCTGGCGTATCCGACGAGTCCTCCACAGATTTCACAGACACTCTGTGTATTTGAGCTGTCAAACTAAACCAAAGCGCTCTCGCTGCCCCCCAGCCAACACAGAAACCAAACAGGGAGATTGGACAGACAGCTGAAAAGTTCCTAATTATGGGAAACAGCACATCATTAAGACTGTGTAATGAGCTTCCTGAAGCCAGGTGCAGCCTCACCTGTCAACCGTGTCCTCATTACTAATATGGTCATGTTTCCCAGGACATCATGAACGGGTTGTTAGAGGATGATGGGCAGGTAAGAAAGGCTTAGTGTGCTACTATGGTCTAATTACACTTTTGTTAAAATCTCAGTTTTTCAGATTAACATGTTAATTAATAGCCATACAAAATGTGTATATAGTGAAATATTTTTACTTGAGTATTTACAGCATATTTGATTTAGTCAACATCAAGCAATGCTTTCATTAGTTGTAAATCTGACTCAATGTCTTTTATTCATGTGAACATAAAGTAGCAAGTGTCACTGTAGATTATTACATAAATAAATAACAAAATCTTGACTGAATGTGAAGTCACTGAAAACCAGATAGATACACTCCTGCTGCCTAATGGCCGAACCTAATCACCGTGATGTATTAATCGTGATTATATTAGTCATCACTCATTTGATTCATGCACTCATTAGTTTATTAATAAATATTTATGGTCATATTTGACTTCAGTCTCCACATTGCTCATGTTATTATTGTATGTGATGTAAGCTAATGTAAGCTTTAATGGTTTTTGCAGTTGAAATGGTATCAGTTTATGCAGAAGTAAATGGAAACATCTTCTAAAAATCCATATCAAACATCATAAGTGACTCTAATTCTGATTTCCTATGTTTATCAGAATTTATATGTACATGAACTTAAAATGTGATGATAAATGTTTTGAAGATGCAGAGTATTCACTGCCATAAAGGAGCATTGTATTAATTCCCTCTTCCTTTATTATTCGTCCTCCCTTTTACCTTGTTAGACATGTATTGTTTAAGGACTAAAGAGTCGCTGAAAAACCATTTCTCACAAGGTGCACAATCTGATGTCAGTCATTGAACTAAGCTTCATCACTGGAATATTTCTACGGTGGCCCGAGAGCTCACCAAAAATGCAAAAACCGCAACACCAAATGCAAAAGCATGCTAATGGTAGCACTGACATTAGCATTGACACTAATTTGTATTTGTCTTGTGGCTTTTGCATTTTGGTGAGCTCTCTGGGCCACTGTATTTCTCAAGTTGTAATTTTTGAAATCTAGAAAAATTTAATGAAGAAAGCAAGGCATGGCCCACCCTAAAATATTTTTATAATCTCATTCGATTTTGAAAATGTGAAAGACCTCAAATATAACGATAAAAAAAAAGCATGGACGTGCCAGTGTTATTCCTATACTGTGTGGCGTGCACCAATGTGAGAAAGCTAGCATGCAGGTTTCATACACAACAACCAGAGTCCAGACCATTTTCCATGACATACAAGCCATAACAATATCTTGCACACCAACCCACTTCTGTCTCGTTTGTTATATTTGGGGGCCAACTTTTGTCTATATTGGTGCCTCATATCATTAACAAAACATGCAACTGCTCATTGTTACAAGTACATTTACACTACCGTTCAAAAGTTTGGGGTCACTTAGAAATTTCCTTATTTCTGAAAGAAAAGCACTATTTTTTTCAATGAAGATAACTTTAAACTAATCAGAAATACACTCTAATATACATTGCTAATGTGGTAAATGACTATTCTAGCTGCAAATGTCTGGTTTTTGGTGCAATATCTACATAGGTGTGTAGAGGCCCATTTCCAGCAGCTGTCACTCCAGTGTTCTAATGGTACAATGTGTTTGCTCATTGCGTCAGAAAGCTAATGGATGATTAGAAAACCCTTGTGCAATCATGTTAGCACAGCTGAAAACAGTTTAGCTGGTTAGAGAAGCTATAAAACTGACCTTCCTTTGAGCAGGTTGAGTATCTGGAAAAAATTATTATTTCAAATACAAATCATTATTTCTAACCTTGTCAATGTCTTGACCATATTTTCTATTCATTTTACAACTCATGGTGGTAAATAAGTGTGACTTTTCATGGAAAACACAAAATAATTGTCTGGGTGACCCCAAACTTTTGAACGGTAGTGTATGTAAAAAAAAAAAAGCTGGATTCAAAAAAGTGGATTCACACTACGATGTTTGGACCGACTTTTACTGACATTTGCTGGTGTTTGTTGGCAAACACTGGCAAAAGTTGTGTTCTGTGAAAATTTTCAGCCTGCTGAAAATTTACTGACATTTGGAAATAAACATTGGTGAAAGCTGTGCTCATTTTGTAAAAGTTCCTGAGCGCTGAGTAAGTTATGCACAGTTTACCTAAGTCAGCCTAAGTTAAAGCTGGGTTCACTCTATAGCATTTGGACCGACTTTTACAGACATTTTGAAAAATCAGAGAAATACTCAGCACAGTTCAACTGACATCAGCGTCAGGCAACACTCATATAAAGATCAGTGTTTGTGGAGGCTTCCTGCCGTTCTGGACCTGCTTCTGGAGTGAACACATCTCCCTTGGCCATACGTTTCAGTATTTATTTTCGTTTTATATTCCTATGTAGTTACTTCTGCATACCCTTTCCTCCGTTCATTCATTCATTCATCTAAAAAAAATTATAAAATAATGCTATAGACTCCAACACTTGGTCCGCAATTAAAATGTGAATGTGGATGGAATTAAAAAAACTATTAATGAATCATCATGTAAATAAAATGATGGGTGATTATATTTTGACTGTTCCAACTTCCATTAAAATAACATAAAATCTTGTTAAATGTAATTTACTTTTTGACACCACATCAGCGCTGTTTGATTCCCACAATGGATGTGAACCAATAAATCTTAGAGAATGATTACGCACGGAGCAGATAATTAAGAATGGTAAATTTTTCAGTGAGGAGATTTTTTTTTTTTCTTTTGGGCTGTCACATTCTTGGGAGATTTTATATATGCATGTGTGTGTGTGTGTGTGTGTGTGTAGCAGGCAAGGAGTAGACAGACTGACTGAAAATTTCACAAAAAACCTGTATTCCACGGACCAAGAAAATGTTTTTTCAGACAGCAAAAAAAAGGCTGTTGTTTCCAAGGCAACCAGTAATCTGTACTGGCAAAAGACATGTTTGTGCAACAGCACAGCCTAGTGGTAGAAAAATAACACTGCAAAGATATAAAACCACCCACTAAGCCACACCCATCACCTGAAAACAAACCCACAAATGTCCGTTATATACAGTATCTCACAAAAGTGAGTACACCCCTCACATTTCTGTACATATTTGATTATATCTTTTCATGGAACAATACTGAAGATATGACACTTTGATACAATGTAAAGGAGTCAGTGTACAGCTTGTATAACAGTGTAAATTTGCTGTCTTCTCAAAATAACTCATCACACAGCCATTAATGTCTAAACCTCTGGCAACAAAAGTGAGTGCACCCCTTAGTGAAAATGTCCACACTGTGCTCAATTAGCCCTTTTCCCTCCCCAGTGTAATGTGACTCATTAGTGTTACAAGGTCTCAGGTGTGAATGGGGAGCAGGTGTGTTAAATTTGGTGTTATCGCTCTCACACTCTCTCATACTGGTCACTGGAAGTTCAACATGGCACCTCATGGCAAAGAACTCTGATGATCTGAAAAAAAGAATAACATAAAGATGGCCTAGGCTATACGAAGATTGCCAACACCCTGAAACTGAGCTGCAGCACAGTGGCCAAGACCACACAGCGGTTTAACAGGGCAGGTTCCACTCAGAACAGGCCTCGCCATGGTCGACCAAAGAAGTTGAGTGCATGTGCTCAGCGTCATATCCAGAGGTTGTCTTTTGAAAATAGATATATGAGTGCTGCCAGCATTGCTGCAGAGGTTGAAGGGGTTTGGGGGTCAGTCTGTCAGTGCTCAGTCCGTACGCCGCACACTGCATCAAATTGGTCTGCATGGCTGTCATCCCAGAAGGAAGCTCCTTTTAAAGATAATGCACAAGAAAGCCCACAAACAGTTTGCTGAAGACAAGCAGACTAAGGACATGGATTACTGGAACCATGTCCTGTGGTCTGATGAGACCAAGACAAACTTATTTGAATCAGATGGTGTCAAGCGTGTGTGGCGGCAACCAGATGAGGAGTACAAAGACAAGTGTGTCTTGCCTCCAGTCAAACATGGTGATGGGAGTGTCATGGTTTGGGGCTGCATGAGTGCTGCCGGCACTGGGGAGCTACAGATCATTGAGGGAGCCATGAATGCCAACATGTACTGTGACATACTGAAGCAGAGCATGATCCCCTTCCTTCAGAAACTGGGCCGCAGGGCAGTATTCCAACATGATAACAATCCCATACACACCTCCAAGAGGACCACTGCCTTGCTAAAGAAACTGAGGGTAAAGGTGATGGACTGGCCAAGCATGTCTCCAGACCTGAATCCTATTGAGCATCTGTGGGGCATCCTCAAACAAAAGGTGGAGGAGCACAAGGTCTCTAACATCCACCAGCAACATGATGTCATCATGGAGGAGTGGAAGAGGATTCCAGTAAAAAACCTGTGAAGCTCTAGTGAACTCCATGCCCAAGAGAGTTAAGGCAGTGCTGGAAAATAATAGTGGCCACACAAAATATTGACACTTTGAACACAATTTGGACATTTTCACTTAGGGGTGTACTTACTTTTGTTGCCAATGGTTTAGACATCAATGGCTGTGTGTTGAGTTATTTTGAGGGGACAGCAAATTTACACTGTTATACAAGCTGTACACTGACTACTTTACATTGTATCAAAGTGTCATATCTTCAGTGTTGTCCCATGAAAAGATATAATAAAATACAGTATTTACAAAAATATGAGGGGTGTACTTACTTTTGCAAGATACTATGTGTGTGTGTGTGTGTGTGTGTGTGTGCATACACAGTGGTGTGAAAAAGTGTTTGCCCCTTCCTGATTTCTCTTTTTTTTTCTCTGTCACACTTAAATGTTTCAGATCATCAAACAAATTTAAATGTTAGACAAAGATAACACAAGTAAACACAAAATGCAGTTTTTAAATGAAGGTGCTTATTATTAAGGGGGAAAAAAATCCAAACCTACATGGCCCTGTGTGAAAAAGTGATTGCCCCCTAAATCTAATAACTGGTTGGGCCACCCTTAGCAGCAGCAACTGCATTAAGCATTAAGCCATTCAGATGTGGACTTGCTGGTGTGTTTTGGATCATTGTCCTGCTGCAGAACCCAAGTGCGCTTCAGCTTGAGGTCAAAAACAGTTGGCCGGACATTCTCCTTCAGGATTTTTGGTAGACAGCAGAATTCATGGTTTCATTTACCACAGCAAGTCTTCCAGGTCCTGAAGCAGTAAAACAGCCCCAGACCATCACACTACCACCACCATATTTTACTGTTGGTATGATGTTCCTTTTCTGAAATGCTGTGTTACTTTTACGCCGGACGTAATGGGACACACACCTTCCAAAAACTTCAACTTTTGTCTTGTCAGTCCACAAAGTATTTTCCCAAAAGTCTTGGGTATCATCAAGATGTTTTCTGGCAAAACTGAGACGAGCCTTTATGTTCTTTTTGCTCAGTAGTGATTTTCGTCTTGGAACTCTGCCATGCAGGCCATTTTTGCCCAGTCTCTTTCTTATGATACAGTCATGAACACTGACCTTAACTGAGGCAAGTGAGACCAGAGATTCTTTGGATGTCGTTGTGGGGTCTTTTGTGATGTCTTGGATGAGTCGTCGCTGCACTCTTAGGGTAATTTTGGTCGGCCGGCCACTCCTGGGAAGGTTCACCACTGTTCCATGTTTTCACCATTTGTGGATAATGGCTCTCACTGTGGTTTTCTTGAGTCCCAAAGCTTTAGAAATGGCTAAAAATTTGAACGCAGCTTTCCAAAGATGTGATAAACCACAGTTAATTTATTCTAACAGGGGGGCAATCACTTTTTCACACAGGGCCATGTAAATTTGGATATTTTTTTTTACCCTTAATAGTAAACACCTTCAATTAAAAACAGCATTTTGTGTTTACTTGTGTTATCTTTGTCTAACATTTAAATTTGTTTGATGATCTGAAGCATTTAACTGTGACAAATATACAAAAAAAAAATGAGAAATCAGGAAGGGGCAAACACTTTTTCACACCACTGTATATCCCATATATTTAAAAAAAAAATTAAAAAAAACATGTCATACACACCATGTTATCACCAAACAAATACTCTACATTATCCTCTTATATGTATTTTTTTTTTAATTCCCCCTTCTCTCTATTTCTCTTTCGTTCCTGCATGTCTGAACTGAGTTTTGATCTAAAAACATCTGTTTTCACCAGCTTTTCAGTCAATATTTGCAAATGGAGCTTAACTTAGGCTGACTTAGGAGAACTCTGCATTACAGCCCAGCGCTCAGGAACTATTACAGATGGAGGACAACTTTCACCAACGTTTATTTCCAAACATCAGCAAATTTTCAGCATGCTGAAAATTCTCAACAAATACAACTTTTGCCAGCATTTGCCAACAAACACCAACTTTCATCAACTTTTGCCAGCACAGCCAGACGTTTGCCAAAACTTTAGTAAAATTTGGTCCAAATGTTGTAGTGTGAATCCTCCCAAAACGCAGGTCTAGGATGGCAGGAAGCTTCCACAAATGCTGATCTTTATATGAGCGCCACCTGATGCTGATGTCAGCTGAACTGCACTGAGTATTTCTTTGCTTAAGTTAACTTAAGTTGGGAACTGCAACACATACGCTAGCCTAAGTTGGCAAAAGTTTGACAACGCTGAATGCAGCGCTTGCAAATGCTAGCAAAAGTTCATAAAGGTATGTAAAAGTTCGTAAAGTTGGTGTGTGCTGACGAATGTAATTTCGCCCACGTTTGGATTGATTTCTCTGATTTTTCAAAACATCAGTAAAAGTCAGTCCAGACGTTATAGTGTGAACCCAGCTTTAGATTGTCAGAAACTGAGAATTGGGCCCAAAATCACCCAAATTATGTTGCATTGTGTGGCATGTTTTATCTGAAAGATTATTAGGGAAAGCTCAGATGTAATGCTCACAGAATGTGGTTGATATTACCAATACCAGCATGCATTGGGGTGGAGGATGAGGTGATCTTCCTCCTTCACCGTTCTCTGTCCCACCTGGAGAAGCCCGGGAATGCAGTGAGGATCATGTTCTTTGACTTCTCCAGTGCTTTCAACACCATCCAACCGATGATCCTGAAGGACAAGCTGCTGTGCGCAGGGGTGGACCAGCACCTGTCATCATGGATCCTGGACTACCTCACTAACCGGCCTCAGTTTGTGAGAACCCAGGACTGTGTGTCCGACACGATCATCGGTAGCACGGGGGTCCCCCAGGGAACGGTTTTGGCTCCCTTCCTGTTCACCCTTTATACTGCGGACTTCTCACACAACACAACACACTGCCATCTACAGAAGTTCTCTGACGACTCTGCGATCGTTGGCCTCATTTCCAACGGAGATGAAGCTGAGTACAGAGGGCTTATCCAGGACTTTGTGGACTGGTGCCATCGGAACTGCTTCCAGATCAACCCGAGGAAAACTAAGGAGCTGGTGGTGGACTGCCGCAGGCAAGGACAACCCCTCACAGCACCAGTAAATATACAGGGAACAGACATCGAGATGGTGACATCCTATAAGTACCTGGGTGTTCATCTGAACAATAAACTAGACTGGTCACACAATACTGACGCACTCTACAAGAAGGGACAGCGCAGGCTGTTCCTACTGAGGAGACTCAGGTCTTTTGGTGTACAAGGGGCACTGCTGAAGACATTCTATGACACGGTGGTGGCATCAGCCATCACTTTTGGAGTGGTCTGCTGGGGCAGTGGCATTACAGCAGCCAATAGGAAGAGACTGAACAAACTGATCAAGAAAGCTAGCTCTGTCCTGGGGCAGCGCCTTGACCCAGTGGAGGAGATGGGAGAGAGAAGGATGGTGGCCAAACTGTCATCTCTGCTGGAGTCCGAGTTCCACCCTATGCAGGACATACTGAATGCACTGAGGAGCTCATTTAGCAGCAGACTACATCATCCTAGGTGCACAACCGAGAGGTTTCGCAGGTCCTTCCTACCTACGGCTGTCAGACTGTACAACCTAAGCAGGGCTGCTAGTAGAGATAGCAAAAAGACGTGACAACCTAATAGTATTGAATGCAAAAGATGCAATAGACTTACACAACGGTCCCCTCCGGTATACAACTAGGAAAATACCGGTCGCTATGGAGGGTGAGAATATGTATGGGTGCATAATCATACCATGTAGGATAACTAAGTAGACGGTTGTGCTGTTTTATTCCATCTAGCAACAATGCTCCATGCTGTGTGTGTTTATATATTTACATATTTATTCCACCTAGCTACAGTGCTCCGCACTGTGTGTGTTTATATATTTATATATTTATTCCATCTAGCAACAATGCTCCACACTGTATGTGTTTATATATTTACATATTTATTCCATCTAGCTACAATGCTCCGCACTGTGTGTGTTTATATAAATACATATTTATTCCATCTAGCTACAATACTCCGCACTGTGTGTTTATATACTCATATATTTATTCCATCCAGCTACAATGCTCCACACTGTGTATATATATTTATATATCTTTTCCATCTAGCTACAATGCTCCGCACTGTGTCTATATATATATATTTATATTTATATGTACATATGTGTACTCGCTGCCCTTGTTTTTCTCTTGCCTTCTGATTGTTGCTCTGAGTGTTGCTATCCCTGTGTTGCAATCCTGGAATTTCCCCATTGTGGGACTAATAAAGGCTTATCTTATCTTATCTTATCTTATCTTATCTTATATTTCTCACTGAAGATTTGCAGCAGCATATTGAGAATGACAGACTAGACTTGGAGTAGACACTGAACTGTAGGACTCTACAACTTCTTGCTGTATATAGTGAGATTGTATGAACTGAAAAAGAGCAAGACAGTAGCTCTGCATTTGAAAGAACCACAATGCAGAATCTTTAAAAAAGTGGGAGCCTCATTATCAGATGGAGTTAACCTTTAAAAAATCAATAAATCAAGTTAAGATTGAGACAGGAGGATGGTGAGGAAAGGACAGGAAAAAAGACAAAGGAGCACTGGGAATACCAAAGGGGTAAAGGAGGATGAAGCTGAGAGAGCAGACAAAGCGGAAAACATAGGTAGAGTGTGTTAGAGCGGTAAGATAAGGAAGGTTGCCAGGTCTTTGTGTGCTCAGGGAGAAACCCAACGGGTTAGTGGTGGCCCCACTGAGGTCAGCCTCTTCACCTGTGAATCGACTGCAAACAAAGAGCAGGGTAGGAATGAAACAGTGGAGAAGAATGTAGACGGCTGAATGAGTGAGGAATGTCAGAGGTTATTCTTTGTTCTGCTTTGAAAGACTCCATGTATACTTCTGAAATGTCCATGCTGTCAAAAGCCACCGAGCCTTCTTTTCACAAAACCGTGGCTCCCAGTGTTGTAGACATAAAGGTTTGTCTGAAACTCTCAAGGCTGATGCAAAGATGAAATCCTTGAAGCATAGAAGACACTACATGTAGAACTCGTGTGCATGCTTGAGACTTTCGAGGCCAAACTATTTTTGTATTTGTTTAATAATAATAATAATAATAATAATAATAACGCATCAGTTTTATATAGTGCTTTATCATATATACTCAAAGACGCTTTACAATTAGGTACATTATTCATTCACTCCAGACAGACAATGGTAGTGGCAAGCTACTTCTGCAGCCACAGCTGCCCTGGGGCAGGCTGACGGAAACGTGGCAGCCAATCTGCACCAACGGCCTTTCCGGCCACCACCGAACATTTTATACATTTATACACATTCATACCCGGTGTTATGGGCACTGGAGGCAATGCGGGTGAAGTGTCTTGCCCAGGGACACAACGGCAGGATATCTGGGGAGAGCGGGATTCAAACCGCCAACCATTGGGTTATTAGACTACCTGCTCTACCTTCTGAGCCACTGCCGCCCCATTTATTTAAAATGTCTGTGAGACACAGGCTCAGACAAGGCTTAAGATTCTTTACGGTAGGTGGCCGGACCTAATAGATCCATTGGATACATTGCATCTTATTCATGAAACATTTAGTAAATCTGTGAGTTGATTTGAGCACAAATCACCTCAGTACTAAAAATCTTCTCTGGATTAATGAATGCTGCATAAAACCCTGATTTGGTCATAGGACCATGTGTAAGTTCATGAATGCCAGTCAATCATAAATTGACAGCTCACTCCCAATAGTTGACAGTAATCATAAATCATCACCCATGAGCCACCATATGGCACCATCAGGCATTGGGGGGTTTTGTGTGTCTGTTTGTGTATTCTGCCAGTCTTCTTGTAAGCTGGAATATGACCAAAATAAACCAAAATTTAAAAAAAAAAAACTAAAGTGGGAATGGAAAGATAAAATTACATTTTGGATTATATTTCTAAGTTCAAGTGATTTCGAGGGAGTATGGAGTATCGGGATCATTGCTAGGAGCTGTCCTGTCCCTATTCTACCATTGTCAGGGTTTGGTTCGTATTACCAACAATCAGTCAAACTCGTTCCCAGTGAGAGTTGGACTCAGCGATGACTGCCCTTTGTCACCAGTCCTGTTCAAAACAATTATGCCTCGGTGAAATGAGGCAAATGGTAGTCTCTCAGCACCCCTGGTGCTTTTATTATGGACAGGATTTCTAGGCACAGCCAAGAAATGGAGGGTGTTATGTTCCGTAACCACAGGATCTCGTCTCTGCTGTTTGCTGATGATGTTGTCCTCTTGGCTTTATCAAGCAATGACCTACGGGTCTTACTGGGACAGTTTGCTGCTGACTGTGAAGCGACTGAGATGAGAATCAGTACCTCCAAATCCGAGTTCATGGTGCTCAGTTGGAAAAGAATGAATTGTCTTCTCCGGGTTGGGGACAGGGTCCTCTCTCAAGTGGATGAATTCAAGTATCTCGGGGTGTTATTCAAGGGAGTCAAGGGACAATGGAGTGGGAGATTGACAGCCAAATCAGAGCAGCATCTGCAGTGATGCAGATGTTGTACTGCTCTGTCATGGTGAAAAAGTTGAGCTCTAAAGCAAAGCTGCCAATTTCCTATTCAGTCTACTTCCCTACCCTCACCTATGGTCATAAACTTTGGGTAATAGCCAAAAGAATGAGATTGTGGTTACAAGCGGATGAAATTAGCTTTCTCGGTAGGGTGGCTGTACTCACCCTTAGAGATAAGGTGAGGAGTTCAGTTATCCAGGAGAGTCTCAGAGTAGAGTCGCTGCTCCTCCACATTGAAAGGTGGAGGAGGTGGTTTGGGTATCTAATGAGGATGCCTCCAGGGCACCTCTCGCTTGGGGTATTTCGGGCATGTTCCACTGGGACGAGACCCCAGGGCAGATTCAGGGCACGCTGGAGAGATTATGGGCCGTATTACGACGTGGTTGGTTAGTCAGTTTGTCAGTGATGCAGAATGCGTTTATGGGCATTTTCAAGTTAATTTCCTTATCACAACGGTGTAAAAATGAACTTTCCGCTGGCGCATAATGCACAGAGGCTGGTCTAATTATTCAGAGGTGTGTTTTGGATAATCCAATCCAAAGCGCTCATGCCCATCCCTTTAATGCAAACAGGCACATTATCTAAAGTGAATTGTGACCATGACAGTTTAAGACGGGTTTTGTGCTGACCAAAGCCCGTGTGTGTGTGAGCCAAGATGTGCACGATAGTAATGCTGCATGGTAATAAGGAAGACATCAGTCACAGTTGATGCCCAGTTAGCTACAGTATGTTAGAAATAACAAACTGGGAAGAATGGGCTGAAAAATCAGCTGAATGGTTTAATGTAGTGCATACCGCTGCAACACACCGACATGAATGGGTTTGAAATTTCAGGAAAAGAGGATGATGCCTTTCATAAACTTTCATTAACGATGGTGTGGAAGTCGCTCTTGGGCAGGAGGAAAGGAGATCTGGTGTGGCTTCCCATCCGTGGCGACCCCGGCCATGAAGCAAGCCCGCTTTTGGTGGCTTCTGCTGGCCCCTAACGGATGACAGTCGGGGAGCTTGCTAGTGGAGAACTGCAACCCAGGGTGCGGTGCAGGCAGCCTTTAGAAACCTGGGGCACGCAGCCAAGGGAGATGTGTGGATGTATCTCCTGTCTCTTTGAGGCATTACAGTGAAAAGTAAAGCACTGCACACTCCTTGTTCATTTATTTATTAAACAAACACATTAATGCTTAATTAGTCTGTGATAAAAACAAAAATGTGGATGGAATAAAAATCTTCAGCCTCCCCCCCCGTGCACACACATGCTCCCTGTTCATTCATTCATTCCCCTTAAAAAACATCATACATTAATGCCTAATCTATAGACTCCAATGGTAAGTCTGCAATTAAAGGTGTGTCATGTCATATCGTTCACGATAATACTGGCATAAATTTTGATACCGGTGTAAAAATGAATATCGCGATATTTAGGGTCTGTTACGCTGCCAACGGAAGTTATACGTTACCATAGAAACAGCAAAGCAAACATGGCACAGGAAGCGGCATTCTGTGCTTGGAACGTCTGCATCTTGTGGTGAGGAAGTAATTTAGTTTTAAGGCTGTTTCAAACTGCTGCCATCTTTAAAAAAAACGGAGCAGGAATGTGGATAATCTGCCCGCATTTTTTTCAGCATGTCAACAACGCTGCTTTGAGGAAAAGTTATTTCACCCTGATGTGGTATTCCTAACGTCTGAAGTGTCCAGAGGTTTACCTTAGTTCCATTGTGGCTGCTGCAGCGTGATTTATTCAACCAACCAAAAGAAAAAAAATCGATTAACAGTCTCAGGAGTTGGCTGTGCAACGGAGACTTCTAACGCAGGTAAATTGAGAGAGAGCAAGAGAGAGAGAGAGAGAGAGAGAGAAAGATGGGAGGTCTGATGCAGCGGTCATTTACCTGCAGAAGTGTTTTGGGAAACGGCAGATAGGTAGGCCAGCATGTACTCAATACGATAAAAACAAATTAATAATAGTTTTAAATAAGCCCAATCCCTTCCTGTTTTATTTAGACCCTCTTCCTGGCCCGGTGAAATAACATTCATTCATTCATCTTCTTCTGCTTAATCCTTTTCGGGTCGCAGGGGGGCTGGAGCCTATCCCAGCATCTTTTGGGCGAGAGGCAGGGTACACCCTGGACAGATCGCCAGTCCATCGCAGGGCCAACACAGAGAGACAGACAACCATTCACTCTCACAGTCATACCTAAGGACAATTTAGGATCCCCAGTTTGATGCCAATTAACCTAACTTGCATGTTTTTGGCATGTGGGAGGAATCCGGAGAAATCCCATACTAGACTAAATTAATTGAATATAATATGTTAAAAAGACCAAAACCCCCTCATGCCCCAGAGCATAGAAATGAGATAAAGACAGAAGTAATGTGGTGAATGTGTTTCTGTGGTTATATTGTCCTGCTGTAGCTGCTTATAGTTTGGGGTTTACATTTTTAAATGTAATAAATAGGTTGCATTAACTACAGCTAAATTGCTCTTACATTCATAAGGCAATGTTTTCAGGACTATTCAGATGTTTAAGAAAAATCTGCATAATTTTAAAAACTACAGACTAGATGTAGTATGCAGTACCAACTTTACCCTCATCTGCTTGTTACCGTTCTCTCCTAAATTAGTTTTTTCTCATTTTTTTAAATAGCTTTTCATAAAGGTACATTTTTTTTAAAATTTTGAACGTTTTTGGTGACAAATTTGTGACCTTTTTCATGCAAAATTGTAACTTTTTACCTAAATCCTCTTACCTTGTGTTTTTCTTCTGAAAATTAGAAGCAGCACCAGATTTAAATTAAGATTAGTCAATCAGTTGTTTTAATAATCAATAGATCAGTTTGTGGGGAGACTTGAATAACGAAACCGAATTGCATTTAATTCCAGTTTATTTCAAGTAATCATCCCACTGTCTGCTCTCATTCCTGAGCAGCGAACAAAGAGGGTGAACACACCAAAGTTCTCCCTTTTAAACATTCTCACATCAAACCATTTCCCTCGCAGGGGAAATCACACATCTCTACCAAAATCCCTTTATTCACATTCATTAACCTTTTATTTACATAACTCCCCCTTCTCTCCTCTCGAGCCTCAGCGGTCAGGAAGTCTTCTGTCCCCTGTCCTCCGCAGGGGGTCCAGGCTCTGCGGCTCCGCACCGCAGGGGACTGCAGCTCTGTGGCTCTCCTTCATCGTGAGGTTAAATCACATATGCAGTGTCCAACATATACATGTCTAACAACACAGCCATATAACCCCCCCCAAACGATGAAGAACAGACCATTTCCTAAAATTTAATAACACCTTACTCACTACTGAATAATCAACACCAACATTCAGTCTGTGCGCCGCTTGGGCTTCAGCCGTCTGCCGAATCTGCTGTGAGTTGGCCCCGCCTTGCCTGCGGCGCCTTTCTGCTTCGGCTCTGTTGACTGAGGAAGAGAGTGATTATTTGCCCTTTGCGGGGGCCTGCCTCGTCGAGGCGCCACTGCGACCGGTACAGACACGTCCTTCATGACAAAAGCAGGTTTTAGTCTGTCAATACTGACTGTCTCTTTTCTGTCTCCAAAATCTAGCACAAATTGCTTATCACCTGCCTCCAGCACTCGAAATGACCTTTCGTAAGGTGGTTTGAGCGTTGCTTTTAGGGCGTCGTGCCTGACAAAAACGAAGTCGGCATTTTTCAAAGCCTTGGGGACGAAAACTCATGGAAAAGCGTGATGAACCGGACCCGGGAGCGTGTCTGTTCCCGTGCCAACTAACGGTCCCAGAGCAGAGAGAGGTGGGGGCTCTGGGGGCTCTGGTAAAAACTCGCCTGGCAGCCTCAGAGTTTGTGCGAATACCAGCTCCGCTGGGGAGGCGTCTAAGTCCTCTTTAGGCGCAGAACGCAACCCTAATAAAACCCATGGCAGTTTATTTACCCAATCTGCATCCGTGAGCGACGCTCTGAGTGCTGCCTTCAAAGACCTATGAAAACGCTCGCATAAACCATTAGCCTGAGGGTGGTAAGCCGTAGTGCGGTGAATTTTGGCTCCTAAGCCGTTGGCCATCGCTGACCACAGCTCAGAGATGAATTGCGGTCCTCTATCGGACGTAATGTCCGACGGAACCCCGAAGCGCGCCACCCAAGCCATTAAAAAAACGCGAGCCACCTCCGCGGCCGTGGTCGTCGCAAGTGGGACCACTTCCGGCCAACGTGTGGTGCGGTCTACCATTGTCAAAAGATGCGTGAACCCCTGCGATGCCGGTAGGGGGCCCACAAGGTCGACGTGCACATGGTCGAACCTTCTGGCCGGAATGCGGAACGGTTCTAACGGGGCTCTTGTGTGCTTGTGAATTTTGGCCCGTTGACAGGAAATGCAGGTTTTTGCCCATTCCTTCACGTGCTTGCGCAGGCACGGCCAAACAAACTTTTCCGCCACTAGTTTTACCGACGCGCGCACCCCTGGGTGCGCCAGTGAGTGGACCGAGTCAAAAACACGGCGGCGCCACGTGGCCGGAACCACCGGACGCGGGCGCCCCGTCGACATGTCGCAGATCAGGGGGGGCATACCGGTTTGTAAACACTTGCTCTCCAGCCTTAACCCTGTTGGTCCAGACTGGAGCGCGCGCACGTCTGCGTCCGCCCCCTGGTCCGCTGCCATGGCTGCGTAATCTATACCCACGTGCACCGGGGCTGCGCGCGCCACCGTGCCGCTCTCCTGCGGCGCGGTCATGGTGGCCCGTTCTGCCTCTGCGCGTGTTGGAGTCGTGAACGCGCGCGAGAGACAATCTGCTACTACATTGAATTTGCCCGCAACGTGCCTAATGTCAGTGGTAAATTCCGAGATTGCGGCCAGCTGCCTCTGCTGCCTGCCGGACCACGGGTCTGAAATTTTGGCCATGGCGTATGTGAGCGGCTTGTGGTCCACATAAGCGGTGAAGCACTGTCCTTCCAGCCAGAACTGGAAATGACGAATAGCCAAATGCAGCGCCAACAGTTCTCTGTCGAACGCGCTGTATTTTCGTTCAGCCGCGCTTAAAGATTTGCTAAAGAAAGCCAAAGGCTGCCAAACTCCGGCTAACTGTTGCTCAATAACGGCCCCTATGGCTAAATCTGAAGCGTCTGTCGTCAGCGCGATACGTGCTGCAGGGTCTGGGTGGGCCAGGAGCGCAGCGTCAGCCAAGGCTTTTTTAACCTCTGTGAACGCGCGCTCCCGCTCCGGGGACCATTCGACCGCCTGGGTCGGTTTTTGTTTTTTGAGCGCGGCATATAACGGTTGCATGATTTGAGCTGCGTGGGGCAGGAATCGGTTATAAAAATTCACCATCCCCAAGAATTCCTGTAGTGATTTGACCGTTTGTGGACGTGGAAAATCCGCTACCGCGCGTACTTTATCTGGTAACGGAACCGCTCCCTCCGGGGAGACACGGTGACCCAAAAAATCGATCCGCTCGACGCCGAACTGGCACTTGGCTGGGTTAACTATTAAGCCGTGCTCTCCCAGCCTCCTAAAAACTGCTGTGAGGTGCGTTTCGTGTTCGTCCTCTGAAGTACTCGCGACCAAAATGTCGTCGAGGTACACAAACACGAAAGGGAGATCGCGTAACACGGCATCCATCATCCACTGAAATGTTTGCGCCGCCCCTTTGAGACCAAACGGCATGCGTAAAAATTCGAAAAGTCCGAACGGGGTTATTACCGCTGTTTTAGGAATGTCCTCCGGTTGGACTGGGACTTGGTGATAGCCGCGAACCAGATCAATCTTTGAAAAAATGCGCGCCCCCGCCAGGTGCACTGAAAAATCCTGAACGTGCGGGATGGGATAACGATCGTGCGCCGTAGCGTTGTTTAGCCTGCGGTAATCCCCGCACGGTCTCCAGGAGCCATCGGCTTTCGGTACCATGTGCAGCGGCGAAGCCCACGGGCTCTTCGACCTACGAACGATGCCTAGCCTCTCCAGGCTGGCGAACTCCTCGCGCGCAATGGCGAGCTTAACTGCATCCAAGCGCCGAGCTTTTGCAAACACGGGAGGACCAGATGTGGGGATAAAGTGTTTCACCCCGTGCTTCGCGACCGTCGCTGAAAAAGTGGGCACAGTGAGCGCTGGAAATTGGGTGAGGAGTGTGTGAAACTTACCACCTGCTGTAGCGACGTGGGTCTGTACTGGTGGCGGGGACACTCGAGCTGAACAGGGGAGAGAGTAAAAAGAGAGTGCATTTACCAGCCGTCTATTAGCAAGATCAACCAACAGGTTGTGTGAACACAAAAAATCCGCGCCCAACATGTTGAAACTCACCACCGCTATTACAAAAGTCCATTCATATGTGCGGCCATGTAAGCACAAAGGCAAGGTCCTTCTCCCGTAGGTGTTGATGTTCGAGCCATTTGCCGCCGTAGCTCCGCTACCGTGGGGTCCAGCCACCCGGTCCGCGTATGTTGGGGTGATGAAGCTCACTTGTGCTCCGGTGTCGATGAGGAACTCTCGTCCGGAGCGCGCATCCGTGATGTAGAGCAGCTTGCTGCGTTCTCCGAGGGTCGAAGCTGCTAGCGACCCCCGGTCTTGCCGTTTCCCGAACTCCTGAAGTTGCAGGGCGGCACACACCTGCGTGCCTTCTCTGCGAACCTCCGATGGTAAAAGCAGAGATCTTCTCCTCCGCTGTGTCGTGTCCGCGCCTCTGCCGCCGGACCATTGGCTCCACCTCGTCGTGGCCGTGCTGCCGCCGTCGTCGGCCAATCTGGGTCTGCCGCCTCTGGCTCCCCACTGTCTCGGGTCGCCGCTGTGGTTGCTTGCCCGCCGCAGGCGTCCAGGATCCCATCTGCTTCCTGGGCCAGCTCCTGGAACTCCTCCAGGGTGTGACACTTTTTGCCGGCCAGCGTGCTTCTCGCATGCGTCGGGAGGTTGGAGAGGAAGATGAACTGAAAAATGAAATCATCGTTGTCCAACCCTCTCAGCTGTATCATCTCCTCCATCAGGGCGCTCGGCCTGTGTCCTCCTTGGTCTAGCAAAGACAGGATCCTCCTCGCCCTCACTTCGGCCGAGGGGGTGAAAAACTTGATGAGGGTGGATTTCAGCTTGCTGTACCTGTCGGTCGCGGGTGGCTGCTCCACCAAGCTCTGCACGCACCGAGCTGTGCTGTTGTCCAGTTTAGCGATGACATGGTGGAACTTAGTGTCATCCACCGTTACTCCTGCGAGCGCGAACTGCGACTCTGCTTGCAGAAACCACGACCGTGGGTTATCCTGCCAGAAATCAGGCAGCTTAACGGCCACTGCGCTCGCCAGCTCTGAGCGCTGTGAGTCCGGGACCCTGAGACCTTCCTCGTTCATTCTCAACGTCGTCAGTCACCAATGTGGGGAGACTTGAATAACGAAACCGAATTGCATTTAATTCCAGTTTATTTCAAGTAATCATCCCACTGTCTGCTCTCATTCCTGAGCAGCGAACAAAGAGGGTGAACACACCAAAGTTCTCCCTTTTAAACATTCTCACATCAAACCATTTCCCTCGCAGGGGAAATCACACATCTCTACCAAAATCCCTTTATTCACATTCATTAACCTTTTATTTACATAACTCCCCCTTCTCTCCTCTCGAGCCTCAGCGGTCAGGAAGTCTTCTGTCCCCTGTCCTCCGCAGGGGGTCCAGGCTCTGCGGCTCCGCACCGCAGGGGACTGCAGCTCTGTGGCTCTCCTTCATCGTGAGGTTAAATCACATATGCAGTGTCCAACATATACATGTCTAACAACACAGCCATACAGTTGACTATTAAAATCCAAATTTATATTTTTCCTCCCAGCTGAAGGTTATAATTACATTTACAACTAGTTTGATACCTGTTATTTTAAAATGTTGGCCTGCTCAAAAATGTGGTGATTTCTGGTTTCCAACAACAGGGTGGTCTGGTGGTGGTGGTGGTGGTGGGGTGGGGTGGGTGGGGGGATCTGGGCTTCTCTGCTTTGAACTGCTGCCTCCGTGACCCGGACTTCCGGAAAAGAGGTAGAAGATGGATGGATGGATGGGTGGCCTAGGAGGAAGTCAAATTCCCAGCCTGAATTTTTATCCCAGTCCACCCCTCAGTGCACTGTGTTAATGCACAGAGCTACCAGAGGACTGACCTCCCACTGTAGCTTTCACTACTTACAGTAGCTGTGTGTCCTCAGGGTCAGAGAAATGGAGATAGGCGCCGACCCTGTGCACCACATGGTGTCCCACATGTTGTGGAAGGGAATTAACTTAATTTAACCTCTCAAGTGGTTTATAATATTTTCTGATAATATTTGATACAGAATTAACAAAACAAGTTTTAAACACATTCTAAGTTGCTCTATATAAACTGGAGAAATAAGAGTTTTTGTTTTGTTTTTACTGAATATGTTGAACATAATTAATGCTGGCCTATGAGACTGTCCTTTATAAATTTAAAAGAAAAAACTGTATTCCCTGATATCGTGAAGAATATCGTTATGGTGAAAATTCACAGAAATATCATGATATCATTTTTAGACCATATTGCCCACCCCTATCCGCAATTAAAATGAGGGCGCATTCAGACGGCCACTCTTTGGTCTGAACCAAATGGTGGCTTCTCCAGATAATTCGGTTTGTTTGGTGCAGTCTGAATGTGTGTTGGAACTCTGGTGCACAACAAACAAGCGAAGTCTGGTCCCCCTGAAAACGGGGATCTCGGTTCACTTTCAAACAAAGTCTGGTGTGCTCCACTTACAGTGTGAATCCAAATGGAGTATCCAGCGGACCAAAGGGCGGAAGTGCCCCTCGACGTTTGTGTAACCACAGCAACACGTAGTCTGAGAAGAGGAAGTGGCGTTTACCATAGTACATTTTGGGTAGAAAATAACAATGAAGACAACTGTGTGAATCCAAGAAATCCTTTTACCAGTGAAAGCAGAGGAGAAAAGTTCAAAAATTCCTTATTTGTGGCGGACAAACAACCTGGCTGAAGGGAACGGATTTCCGTTTTCAGTCCTGGCCAATCGATGAGCCGGATTTTTCTTCTTTGCCGAGATTTTTTCTTCCTGGTCAGTGGTGGTTTTGGCTACAGCGCTTCAAACAAGCAACTGCTGTAACTGTGTGACGTTATCCAGCCAGTTTGGTCCACTGCAGTGTGAATGCAAACCAAACCAAACGAAGGTATGAAAATTCTCGGAATTCCCCGCCCAGTTGAACCAAGACCCCCGGACTATCCTGGTGTGAATGCACCCTGAGAGTGTGGATGGAATAAAAAAAAAAACTAGTGTGTGACCATCATATAATTAAAATTACAGGCCATTATATGATGACTATTACAACTCCATTAAAACAACAGAAAAACACAGTGGATGCCATTTCAAGGCAATTTCAAAACATGCCACTGAAATATCATTAAACAATGCACTTCTGACAACAGACCTCCTTTTTCCTGATCAGAAGGGGATTCTCATGGAATGCACTACAATAGTAATGTGCATTAGATTGCTCACCGCCACACCTCTTTGAAATGAGCCATCTCCTCCTAGCGCATAGCGGGCGCACCGTCTACTGATAATTTGATGGGTGACGCAAAGTGTAAAAAACAGACAACGCGCTGACAGAAACTAACAAAAACACTGGCATACAGCAGAAATTCTGGGGGAAAAGTCCGCGGATGATCATCCTAATAGGGCCCTATGTGTCCCAGGTGGTCTAGGAACACCTTGGTGCCCCTTTGGAAGAGCTGGAGGAGGTGGCTGGGGAGAGGGAAGTCTGGGTTTCTCTGTTTGGACTGCTACCTTCGCGACCCAGATACCTGGAAAAGTGATGGATGGAAATCTGATTTTTGTAAATCTGAGTTTTTGTGCTTGTAAATTTGGGGATTTTTTTTATGTGTGTGGAACATTCTCATAATTTAGCTACTGTTTATTGTCATTTTGAAATTATTTTTTCTTTCTTCCTTTATTTTACAATTGGATAATTTTTCACAAAATATTTAAACTTTGTTAAAATCTGAGGCTTTTTTTGCTCATGAATTTTCTTTTTTTTCTTAAAATTGTGCCTTTCGTGTCATAAATTCACATATGTTTTCTTCCAACTTTGCAACTTTTTTCCCCATTGATTTTTTTTTCTTATAAATGTGTTATTTTTTCTCTTGTAATTTTATGATGGCTCATGAATGATTTCCCCTGACTCATTTCTCATGGACTGTGAGGAACCAAACTTGGCACAGCTATTAGTCTTTCTCTACATAGGTACCACCAAGGGTCACACATTTCTCCCATCACTTTATGCCGCTGTGGAGACCTCACCTGTAGAAGTCTGCAGGTTGTGTCAGAAGCCATGACTTGACCTAAAAAAAATCAGCATTTCATCTTTTTGGAAGTGCTTGCCTTTCAAAAATGACTTCATGGTTGGAAAGTGGTGGAAGTCAGATGGTGTGAGGTTGGGAGAGTAAGGGAGGTGAGGAAAAGTTCACAACCACAGGACCATACTTCCGTCTGGGCAACATGCGAGTTGTGAACGGAGGTTTTGTGTGGCAGGAGGCAGACACCTTTGGTCAGCATGCCACGTCCCTTGGTTTTGATGACCTTCTGCAATTTCAGTCCAGGTAACTGTGATACCCTTTGCCAGAAAATCCATCATCAATACTCCATCTGCTGGTCCCAAAAGACCGTGAGCATAACCTTGCATGGACCATGCCTTCTTTGGAGGCAGTGAGTCACAATCCTTCCATTGCTTCGACTAGGTCTCTGGATCAAAGTGATGGACCCATGTTTTTTCCTGCATGACTAGGCTGTCGAAGAAGTCCTCCTGGTTTTCTTGGCACATGGCCAAAAGAGTATGGCAGCACAGACCACAGACCTCATATTAATCTTGACATCTTGGTCTAGATGGAGAACAGTTATACAGTGATCCTCCAAAATGGTGGCCTCCACTTGCAGGATGGTGTCTTCATCAATGGCGCACTGTGATTGTCAGGGGAATGGGTGCCGTTTCCACCAATGTCCAACCACACTTGAACTCTTGATGCCACTGCTTGGCTATGTAAAGTCTCGGTGCATCCTCCCCATAAGTCTCTTTCATCTCATCGAATGTCTTTCGTGGTGTGTGGCCTCTCAAGTACAGGAACCCGCTGACCGCTCCACATTCAAATGGCTCCATTGTCACACCTTTGCTCCACCTTCAGAGCTGCAAATTTCCATGTGACCTATAGAAATACAGTATGTTTTATTATACATTACATGTGTACTTTCAGCCTCCTACGATAACCGTAAGTGAGTCAGGGGAAATCTTTAATGAACAGCCCTCGTATGACGCCTTCTCAAAAATGTAGAACTTTTTTCCTCATGAAATTAGTGCTTTTTAAAAAAAAAAAAAAAAAACTTTGTGTTTTCTTATACATTTCCAGTGATTGTTATAGTGCATACGTATGTGACTTTTTCCTCATAAATGTACAACTTTTCTCATGAATTTGTCACTTTTGTCTTATAAATTCACTTTTTTTCTTGTAATTTTGTCTTCATTTAAGGTTAGTGCAGCAGCCCCTCAAAATTTGTCTGAGCATGTCCCTGCATGTAAGCATAAGGAGAGTATTGGTTATGGCATTTATGTTTTACGTGTCTATAATGGGAGCATAGAACAGTCCTTAATGTCCATACTTTGTTAAAGTGTTAGATAAACACTGACAGAGATAAAATAAAAAATGAGGAGCAGCACTAGCAGTGGCTGAAATCCCCATTACTTGATAATAGCATGTCTGTCTTCTTTGATGTGACCCGATAGGTATACTGTTTGATCACAACACTTAAGAAGTCAATGGAAAAATAAAGAAATTAAAATAAAGTTAAATTTTGGGGGGCTATAGCAAGACAGCTGGACCAAAAAAGTGAGTAAAATGGGTTGAGGGTTGTCTTTAAGGATAAAAGCTTGAAATCCATCAAGTCTGTGACAACAAGGTGTTGCAGTGATGAACAACAGTTGTCAGCAGGATCCACATTCCCTTCATGAGTAATACAAAGCCACAAATCCAGCAACAGCTTCTTTGACAGCTGATAGACACTTGAGAGAGTTTTGTGTTGTGCTGTGTCACAAAAACAAGAAAGAAATTTTAACTTATAATGTAGGTGTGCCGGCTTGTTTGTTTGAGTGTTTGCACTCAAGCGCAGTCAATTTATTACTGATATGCACCTCAGTGCTCAACTTTGATGTATGAGGCAATTGTAATTCATTCTGTAGCAGGATTAGTTTAATATCAGTTAATTTCTTGACATGTGAATCAACCAGCAGACTAAGTTGAAGACTTGTTTAGCTATCGAGTAGCAAAATATTGAACAGTTAATGAGAAATGCATTGAGTAACATCTGGAGATTGAACCAGCTGTCATATCGTTTTGTTTTGCTTTTTTGTCTCTCTGACAATGCTATAAAATGCCATTTCATCTTTGCACTTTACATAATCCTAATCCTCTTGAGTTCATGTTTACCAAGCTGCAAACACCAAAGCTGAGTGCTGAACATTTCCCCATGTGATGTGGTGAATGTTTTCAAAAGTTATTATTCCCAAAAGAAAAGATTAGCACTTCAGAAGAGGGTGTTTATTGGCTCTGTGTGTGTGTTCTGACATCCTGTCTGGAAAAAAAGTGGAATGAAAGCTTGTATGACATTGCAGTAAGCTATGAAATCAAACTTCTTAAGTACCAGTATTTTTCTGTACAATTTTAATATCTGTCTGGCATCACAAACTGTCCTTGGCCAAGATCTCCTTCCAATGGGACATACCTGGGCTTAGCCCAAACAAACCACATGGGTCCACACTCCAGTGGACTCATCACCAGCAGGAGGTGATTATGGGGGTCTGGTGCTATATGGATTGGGAGGTTATCAAAGACGGAGACCTTGGCAGTCTGATGCCCTGCTTTCTAGACTCTCATCATGGGGAAGGAGCTAGAGCTTGTGAACTTGAGATACCAGCTAGATATTGTCAGGTTCACCTCAACACACATCTCAGGTTCCAGAACCGTTCTCCTGGAGAGGGGCTGAAGCTGGGCTTATTCTGGAGTTGCCTCTGGCAGTTGATGTCTCCCCAGGGGACAAAAGGGGTGCTTCCTTTTCCCTTCTGGTAGGAAAACAGGTCCTGACTGTCATTTGTGTCTACGCACCAAATGATGGTTCAGCGTACCCGCCCTTTTTAGAGTCTCTGGTTGGTGTGCTAGAAAGTGCTTCTCTTGGAGACTCCATTGTCCTTCTGGGAGACTTCAACGTGCACATGGGAAAGCACAGTGAAACCTGGAGAGGTGTGATTGGAAGGAACGGCCTGCCCAATCTGAACCCGGGTGTTCTTAGACACGACAAGATAACAAACTTGATCAATGACTGGTGATCGAGGCTGTCCTGTTCCCAAGTGCACATATGGACTCCCTTATGGTGTTTGTTATAGACTAAATGTAATTATCATAGGTGTCCAGCAACTCAACACCACTCTGGTTCAGATTGTGCAGGCGTTCCTCCCAATCACACCCAGTCAGCTTTGAATGGAAGGTCAGTGCCTCTTGTGGTGGCAAGTCCCGAACCAAATAGTGGACCCCAGAGGCAAGGGGGGTCATCGGGCTGAAGGTAAGGAAAGCTACCAAACCTGGCTGAGGTGCACCAGCAGGCCAAGTGGAATGTGCTTGGGAAGTTGTGTAATTTCAATCTACACACTTCCTACCCTCACCTATGGTCATGAACTTTGGGTAGTGACCAATAGAATGAGGTCGCAGATACAAGGGGCTCCATAGGGTGGCTGGACATGCCATTAGAGATAGGATGAGAAGCCAGTTCTTTCGGAATAGGCTTAGAGTAGAGCCACTGCAACTCCATGTAAAAACAGATCCCTGTAGGAGTTCAGGCATCTAATCATCTGATCAGCATGCCTCCTGGATGCCTTCCATGCAGGAGGAGACCCCAGACATGCAGGAGAGACTCTGTCTCCCAGCTGGCCTGAGAACACCTTGGTATCCTCCCTGAAGAGCTGGAGGAAGTGTCTGAGGAGAGGGGAATCTAGGCTTCTCTGCTTATACTGCTGACCCCATAGCCTGGATCCCAGGACAGGGATGGATGGATGGATGGATGGATGGATGGATGGATGGACGGACACAGTAAACAAAGTTAAAGATCAATTTAACTGATAGGATTGTTATTATTCTTTGTTTTCACATTTTCCATATGTATTGTAATCAAGGCATTACCATAACATTCCAAGCAATAATTGTGTAGTGAAAACTCGATGTTGTGGCAGCCCTAACACAGTTCTATACAGACATGATTGTTCAGATCAGAAACAGAAAATGACAGCGAACACAGAGAGTCAGGTTTAAAGTATTTTATTCAATAGGTTAGTGGAGATAAAGGGGAGTAGTCTGTCCTGCAGGGGAAGAGAAAAGGAGACAGTAAGTATATGACCTGGTAATAATGAATACTGTTTAGGATATACTGTAGGTCTGGGCTGCTTATGGTGGAGTAGCTTGATGGGAACTGTTTCACTTCTCTGAGGAGGATATGGAGAATTGGTGAGGTTATGGTGAAGGTGAAGAGTGAGTATGATTGTTCACTTACAGGTTTGTGAAGAGAGAGGATTTGGTGAGCTCACAAGCCTCATGAGGCAGGGGTGATGGAGGAAGGAACAGGTGAGATGGTAACACAACAAAGGTAGGTATGAGGATGCCCCAAGCCTGGGGTCTTTCTTGTGATAGGTTGGTTAATGATGATATTGGATGTGAATATTGCTTACTGTGTTGTAGTGGGTGCAGGACGAGGAATCCAGGAGGCTGGCGAGCATGAGGAGGCACTGAGGACAGGCACAGGAGGAATCCAAACAAGGTGAGTAATAATACTGCAGGGTTACATGAGGATCCAGAGATGGTTGAGGCTGGAGAGGGCAGGAAGGCGAGCGAGCAAGCACACACACACTGGATCGAGGAACAAGAGAACTCTGAAAATCAGCGAGGAGCTGTAGCACTGTGTTAATCCCACACCAGAGTGATAGCTGCTCAGGTATTTATGGGTGCGGAGCTCATCAGCAGCAGGCAGATAACAAGATGCAGTTGCAGGTAATCAAAGGCAATTACTGGGAAGATGGTGCTGTGTGTGCCTCACCAGTCATGACATTTATAGATGCATATTGTAAATGGTTGGCAATTATTCTTGTAAAATTACAAAAGCTTATTAATGGTTTAACAGTGGCCTTAGTTGAACTCAAAGTAATACCGTAATTTATTCACAGAAACTCATGAAATCTGTGTTTAAAGATTATTTTACAAATGCATTAAATATTTTATTGCTGTTAATGCTGATATACTTGTTAAAGGTTAAACAGCTTATATGATTCTAAAAAGCCTGAACTTTCAGCTAATGTCAGCTAAAAATAAACCCACAGTGAAGAATAAACATGTGGTGTTAGAGCTTGATTGAGCAAATTAGAAAATGTAATTTACTGATGAAGCTAAACAATTATCAGAGCCACAGTGAGTTATTTTCCCCACAGTCTGTAGATTCACTTACAGGTACATCTCAAAAAATTAGAATATCATGAAAAAGTTCAATATTTTTTGTCACTCATTTCAGAAAGTGAAACCCATATATTATATAGATTCATTACACAGACAGTGATATATTTCAAGTGTTTATTTATTTTAATTTTGATGATTATGGCTTACAGCCCATGAAAACTCCAAATTCAGTTTCTCAAAAAATTAGAATATTACACAAAATTAATTTAAAAAATAGTTTTTTAATAGAAATGTTGATCGACTGAAAAGTATGTCCATGTGCACACTCAATACCTGGTCGGGGCTCCTTTTGGATTAATTACTGTATCAGTGTGGTGTGGCATGGAGGTGATCAGCCTGTGGCACTGCTGAGGTGTTATGAAGGTCCAGGTTACTTTGATAGTGACCCTCAGCTTGTCTGCATTGTTGGGTCTGGTGTCTCTCAGCTTCCTCTTGACAATACTCCATAGATTCTCTATGGGATTTAGGTCAGGAGAGTTTGCTGGCCAATCAAACACAGTGATGCCATGATCATTAAACCAGGTTTTGATATTTTTGGCAGTGTGGGGAGGGGGGTACCAAGTCCTGCTGGAAAATGAAATCAGCTTCTCCATAAAGCTTGTCAGCAGAGGGAAGCATGAAGTGCTCTAAAATTTCCTGGTAGAGGACTGCGCTGACTTTGGTCTTCATAAAACACAGTGGACAAACACCAGCAGATTACCTCTGTTCAGATAAAAGTAAATTTTGCATTTCATTTGGAAATGAAAGTCCCAGAGTCTGGAGAAAGAGTGGAGAGGCACAGAATCTAAGTTGCTTGAGGTTTAGTGTGAAGTTTCCACAGTCAGTGATGATTTGAGGAACAATGTCATCTGCTGGTGTTGGTGCATTGTGTTATATCAAGACCAAAGTCAGCGCAGTCGTATACCAGGAAATTTTAGAGCACTTCATGCTTCCCTCTGCTGACAAGCTTTGTGGAGATGCTGATTTCATTTTCCAGCAGGACTTGGTACCCCCCCACACTGCCAAAAGTATCAAAACCTGGTTTAATGACCATGGCATCACTGCGCTTGATTGGCCAGCAAAAGATTGGCCAGACTTAAAAGCCCATAGAGAATCTATGGAGTATTGTCAATAGGAAGATGAGAGACACCAGACCCAACAATGCAGATGAGCTGAAGATCACTATCAAAGCAACCTGGACCTTCATAACACCTCAGCAGTGCCAAAGGCTGATCACCTCCATGCCACGCCACATTGATGCAGTAATTAATCCAAAAGGAGCCCCGACCAAGTACTGAGTGTGTACATGGACATACTTTTCATTCGGCCAGCATTTCTATTTAAAAACTATTTTTTAACCTAATTTTATGTAATATTCTATTTTTTGAGAAACTGAATTTGGGGTTTTCATGGGCTGTAAGCCATAATCATCAAAATTAAAATAAATAAACACATGAAATATATAACTCTCTGTGTAATGAATCTATATAATATATGGGTTTCACTTTTTGAAATGAGTGACGAAAAATATTGAACTTTTTCATGATATTCTAATTTTTTGAGATGTACCTGTAAGCATCATGACAGCACATAGGTATAGTTCCTCTCCCATTTGTTTCATTTTCTTCATTCTAATTAAAGAAGTGTGTTCCATTTTTGACATTACAGTTTACTGTACCTTGAAGCATACCACACAGATTTTCACACCTTAGCTGTGATTTTTCTCACGACTCCCACTGTTCTCTTGTCAGATTCAAACACAACAATATGTCACTGACTGCAAAATTTTAGATGGTTAAGCTATAGTATTTTCTTTTTCTTTCTTACCTATAATATTTTCCCTTTGATCACCTTCACTTTTTATTTCATAATTTTATTTATTTTCTTAAATTTTTTGGCATTTGATGTCAATCTTCGCTGGAATTACATGGGGTCAATGAGTAGTGTGGTGATGAGGCATAACCAGGTGAAGTTTGCAGATAATGATTGGCAGTGCAAAACCAATAGTTATAGAGCTCTGTCCTGGAGGAAATACTCTCATTGGTCCTGCTGCTGAGAAAACAAAGGCTGTGCCTCATGGGTCGATGCATTCAGTTGTGGGCGGTGTTCCATGGATTTGAGCTCCCAGGCAACATGATAGACTGTGAATTAAACTTTGTCTGATATCTTTAAGACAAACCTGCAAAATGTGTTTCTAACAACATTTAAGGTGAGAAATAGTAGGTGTAGTTAATGAAGCTGTCATCTGTCAACAACAGCTGCTGGTTTAGGCATTCAGGATGACATCACTGCAGTCAAAGCATGACAGGTGCAGGATCTCATTTACATCAAGTTAAAAAAATTCAACTTTGTGCAAATGAGGGATATGGGCAACTTGACATACCGCAGCCCAAATTACACCACACCAGAGCCAAATGCTTTGCATTGCATGTCATATAGACACTAATTAGGAATTGGAGAAATGATGGATCCAGTGGACATGTACAGTACAGTGGTGTGAAGTGTTTGCCCTCTTCCTGATTTCTCATTTTTTGTGTATGCATTTTGTGTTTACTTGAGTTATCTTTGTCTAATATTTAAATTTGTTTGATGATCTGAAACATTTAAGTGTGACAAATATACAAAAAGATGAGAAATCAGGAAGGGGCAAAAACTTTTTCACACCACTGTACTATTGTCATAAAGGGATGCCATGACACATTTTCCAGCAAGACTGTCCTCAAACAGAAAACACTTATGCACACATGTGCCAACCTTAATGTTAAAGGTAGAGTTCTAAGGTTTATAAACTACACCCCCTCACCTTTCCCAAACTGTAATGATTTCCCTAATCTCAGCCAAGTATTTGTAGTACCTAACCCTAACCAGTGACCATGACCAGAGCGGTGGCCAAGTGGTAGTGCATCCGCCATGGGTTCAAGCCCTGTCTGAGTCATACCAAAGACTATGTCCAACTGATACTTTTCTGCTTCTAGCTTGGTGCTCAGCATAGTACACATCCTAATTCCAATGAAGTTGGGATCACAGATGCTGGCTTTTTTTTTTTAACTTTGTGCTCTCACTTACTTTATTGCACTGTAGACTGGTGGAGCACCCACAATTTTGTTGTGCGTACAACTGTACAATGACAATAAAGCCTATTCTAGTCTATTCTGTAAAACTCTGGATGGTCCTCTTCCTCTTTATCCCGGAGGACATGACGCCATGATTTCCAAAAACAACTTGAAATGTAGACTTGTCAGAACACAGCACACTTTTCCACTTTGCGTAATACCATCTCAAATGAGCTTCGGCCCAGACCGCTGGCATTTTGGGGTGTTGTTGATATATGGCTTTTGCATTGCATTGTGGAGTTTTAACTTATACTTGTAGATGTAGCTATGAACTGTGTTAAATAACAATGGTTTTCTAAAGTGTTCCTGAGTCCACGTGGTCATATTCAGAATGATGTCAGTTTTTATTGCAGTGCCACCTGACGGATTGAGGGTCACTGGCATTTAATGTTAGTTTTTAGCTTTGCCACCTATGTGCAGAAATTTCTCCAGATTCTCTGGATCTTTTGATGATATTATGGACTGTAGATGATGAAATCCCTAAATTCCTTGCAATTGTTCATCGAGAAACTTTGTTCTTACACTGTTGGACTATTTCCCTGCGCATTTGTTCACAAAGTGGTAAACCTCACCCCATCCTTGATTGTGAATGACTGAGCCTTTCGGGGATACTTCTTTTATACCCAATCATGACGCTCACCTGTTTCCAATTAACCAGTTCACCTGTGGAATTTTCCAAAAAGTTTTGTTTGTTTTTGTTTTTTTTTAGCATTCCTCAACTTTCCCAGTCTTGTTCCTGTCCCAGCTTTTTTTGGAATGTGTTACAGGTATCAAATTCAAAATGAGTGATTATTTGGAAAAAAAAATAAAGTTGATCAGTTTGAACATTAAATACCTTGTCTTTGTAGTGTCCCACATGCTGTGGAAGGGAATTAACTAACCTAACCACTATCCAAACCATAAACACAAAAGAATGTGTAGTTTAAAAAGGAAATTTATGATGAAATTGAGCTGTTAATGAGGAAGTGAAAGTAGCCAAGATAGAAGTGACAAACTCAGGGCTCCAGGGTATTTCTAGTTCAGTCCACTATCTCCTCCCACCTCCATATGAGTATTTAAGCACTTTTGTAAAAGGAAATGTGGTCCCTCCAGTCTCTCACATAATACATCCGGTCATATGTAAAGATTTGGCAATAGCCTACGTATTTTTACCTCCTCCAAGGGAGGAGGTAATGTTTTTGCTGGCGTTGCTTTATTTGTGCCAAGTTCGGAAAACCCAGAAGCAGACTCTGACTCAGAATAAATACAATTATCCTTTATTGAAGGAGTGAGTAAATGTGTGCAAGCGTGAGAGCATGGATGTGAGCAGCGGGGCGAGCAGAGCACGGACCAGACTGGCAACCCTAGGCGAGAGAGAGAATAGGTGTATGAGTTCATTGCAGGCTGATTGAATTAGCAAGTTATGTCTTACTAATCGGGTGAGGAGCTGTGGCACAGAAGAACTCCCAGGTTGTTCTGTTCGCCCACCACTGTCCGTAAAGAGTTCGTGCCGTCGCAGAAGGTGTAGGTGAGGTTACACAGGTGAGTATTCCGTGAGTATGCAGTGTGCAGGTGGAGGTCCCAGTCTGCCGCCAGGAGGTGGAGGTCTGCCCAGAGATCTCCGCCTGTGCACAGGGGAAAAGGAGATTTGAAGAGAGGTTTGGAAACCTGATGGCTTACTTGACGTTGGGGAGAGCGAGCTCCCAGGAAGCCTGACAGAGCAGGTAAGGATGGAGGAGGTGGAACCCCCAACTGGCAGGAGGAAGAGATTCCAGGCGTGGAGATCACTTCAGTCCGAAGGAGCGTTGACGTCTCCGAGCAGACCAAAGGACAGCACTGCTTAAGAAGGCTGCTTGATGAGTAGGTCAGGTGTGCGCGCAGCTGTGGAGGGAATTAGGACAGCAGGCACGCAGAGCAGAACACCACAGTACTCCCCCCCCCCCCCACGGGACGCCTCTTGGCGGCCGATCCAACCTACCCGGGTGCGTCCAATGGAATTCTCTGATGAGCTGAGAATCCATCACGAAGGACGGACGCACCCAGGATCTCCATTCCGGGCCATAACCCTCCCAGTCCACCAGGCACTGTAGGCCAGGACCCCTGCGTCGGATGTCCGGGATACGATTGACCTTCCAAGCGGGGTCACCATCGATCATCACTGGTGGAGGCGGAGTCCTGGGAGGAGGACACAGAGGACTGGATACGAATGGTTTCACCTGGGAGACATGAAAGGTGGGACAGACGCAGAGGGTGGGAGGGAGAGCCAGGTGCACAGCAACAGGGTTAACAATACGTGTGATGGCAAAAGGACCAATAAAATGCTGAGACAACTTCCTGGACTCAGTCTTTAAATTGATGTTCTTAGTGGACAACCATACCTGCTGCCCGACCTGGTAGGACAGAGCCGGGGTCCTGCGGCGATTGGCAATGTCCGAGTTGCGATCCACTGTGCGTCACAGCGCAGCCTGGGTAGCCTTCCACAGCCAGCGGCAGCGTTTCATGTTGGCCCGCACGGAGGGCACCACAATGTCCTCCTCCTCCTCCGGAAACAGTGGGGGATTGTACCCCAGTGAGGCCTCAAACGGAGAAAGACCTGAAGCAGAGGAAACCATGGTGTTATGACCATACTCGACTCAAGGGAGGTAGGAGCTCCAGGAAGCCAGATTAGAGGCCGTAACGCACCACGGTGCCACCTCCAGCTCCTGGTTGGTGCGCTCACACTGGCCGTTGCTTTGAGGATGGTACCCCGAGGACAGGCTCACTGTGGCCCTGATGGCCTTACAGAATGCCCGCCAAACCTGCGAGACGAACTGGGGCCCACGTTCTGACACGATGTCCACAGGGATCCCATGGAGCCACACCACTTGCAGAATGAGCAGGTCCGCCATCTCCTTGGCCGTAGGAAGCCCCAGTAGGGGAATGAAGTGAGCTGCCTTGGAGAACCTATCCATGATCGTGAGAACAGCGGTGTTGCCTGCAGAGGGAGGAAGGCTGGTGACAAAATCAAGAGCCACATGGGACCAGGGTCTGCTGGGAATGGGGAGGGCGTCAATGATGCAAGAAGAAGGCACGATGGGATGTGGCGGTACTTCAGGTTCATCAGGGGAAAATTGTCTGGAGAGTGCGTCCGGTTTGATGTTCTCTGACCCAGGGCGATAGGTGATGGTAAAGTCGAATCTGCCGAAGAACAGGGACCAGCGGGCTTGCAGGGAATTGAGCCGTTTGGCCGTCTTGAGATACTCCAAATTCTTATGATTGGTCCAAACGGCAAAAGGCTGGGAGGACCCCTCCAGCCAGTGGCACCACTCCTCCAAGGCTAACTTGACCGCCAGCAGCTCCAGCAATGTCATAATTACGCTCTGCAGGGGATAGGCGGTGGGAGAAGAAGGCACAGGGGCGGATGTTGTCATTGGTGGGAGAGCGCTGGGACAAAACAGCCCCCACCCCGGAGTCAGAAGAGTCCACCTCCACCAGACACTGCAGCGCGGGATCCACCTGAGCCAAGACAGGAGGAGAGGAGAACACAGAGTTTAATTTGGCAAAGGCCACCCCCACCTCCTCCGTCCACTGGAAAGGCACGTTGGTGGAGGTGAGGCGAGTAAGGGGTAGGGCAATGATGCTGTAGTCCCTGACAAAACGACGATAGAAGTTGGCGAAACCCAAAAACTGCTGCAATTGTTTCCGGGATGATGGAACCAGCCACTCTACCACCGCCTTTACCTTGTCAGGATCCACAATGATTTTGTTGTGGGAGATGACAAACCCCAGGAATGTGGTGGATGAGGTATGAAACTCACATTTTTCGGCCTTGACATACAACTTGTTCTCCAATAGGCGCTGCAGAACCCACCTGACGTGCACCCGGTGTTCTTTGAGGGACTGGGAAAAAATCAAGATGTCATCGAGATATACAAACACAAAGGAGTCCAAAAAATCTCTCAACACATCATTAATAAGTCGTTGAAAAACTGCTGGAGCATTGGTTAAACCGACAGGCATTACCAGATACTCGAAATGCCCACTGGGGGTGTGGAACCCCGTCTTCCACTCATCCCCCTGTTTAATCCGTACCAAGTGATAAGCATTGCGCAGGTCCAACTTGGTGAACGCTGAGGCCTCCTGGAGAGAATCGAAGGCCGTGTTAATCAACGAGAGAGTGCATTTACCCTTGACCGTGATGTTATTTAACTCCCTGAAATCAATACAAGGCCTAATCGAACCATCCTTTTTTCCCACACAAAAAAATCCCACCCCCACTGCAGAAGATGACGGCCTGATGATGCCAGAACTCACAGACTCCTTGATATACTTATCCATCACCTCCCACTCCAGGGCAGAGAGGCTGTAAAGCCGACTGGATGGCAATGGAGCCCCAGGTAGGCGGTTAATGGCACAATCATAGGGGCAGTGGGGGGGAAGCGACAGGGCTTTATCCTTGCTGATGACGGGGCCCAGGTCATGATCCTCGGGGGGCACCAATGACAGGTCAGGCGGGGGGATGCATCAGGAGGACAGAGGGGAACAGAGGGAGAGCAAGCCGCGGACTGTAGACAGGCACTCAGGCAGAATGAACTCCAGGAGATGATGCTTCCTGATCCCCAATCAATTACCGGGTTGTGCAGTCGAAGCCAAGGGTAGCCGAGAATAATGGGGAAAGCAGAAACAGGAAGCACAAAAAAAGCTGATCTGTTCCCGGTGATTTCCTGACACCAACACTGAAACAGGGGCAGTCCGTTTTACCACAGTAGCTAGCGGAACTTTAGACAGTGCCATCAGCTTAATCGGAGGCTTCAGCCAGTAACAAGGAAGCCCTAGCCAGGTTGCCAGATTCTCTGAAATGAAGCTCTGCTCGGCCCCGGTATCAACAAGTGCGTGAGTGGATATTTCAGTGAGGCTGTGTTGAAAGTGAATGGAAAGCAGGAACCTAGTAAGGGATTTATCCCGGGGTGAGTCCGTGAGTTCCCCAACTGTGACGGACGGAGCCCCCCTTTTGGCCGAATAGGACAGGAAGCCAGCTCATGCTCCTCACTGGCACAGTACAGGCACAAACCAAGATCACGGCGCCATTGTCTTTCAGCCAGGGGGAGCTTAGATTGAGCCATCACCATGGGCCCCTCAGCCTCCAAGGAATCAGAAGGGGGCAGGGCTAACAAGGGGTAGGCTGCGGGGAGCGGCAAAACTGTGAGCTCACTAGCTCACTCCTTTAGCTGGTTATCTATCCTAATAGCAAGGGAGATTAGCTCATTCAACTTAGTAGGTCGCTCAATATGGGCCAATTCATCCCGCAGACTCGGGCTAAGACTGTGAATAAATATACTGCAGAGAGAGGCATCCTCCCACCCCACCTCCGCTGCCACCACCCAGAAGTCTACTGAATAATCAACGACCGATTTGACCCCTTGTTACCTCTGCCAGGCCGAAAAGGTCAGGAGGAGGTTATGTTTTTGCCAGGGTTTGTTTGTCTGTCTGTCTGTTTGTCTGTTTGTCTGTTGGTTAGCAAGATAACTCAAAAACTTTTGCATGGATTTCCATGAAACTTTCAGGCGTTGTTGGAAATGGTACAAGGAAGAACTGATTAAATTTTGGGGATGATCCGCATCACCGTCTGGATACAGGAATTTTTTAAAGCATTTTTTAACACTGTGACATACGCCCATTTTCAACATGTGCGCAGGCGCAATGGAGGGCGCTGGTCGTCGTGTCTGACCAACACAAACTCCGCGTTCTTCAACGTTTTAGGCACAAAAGCACGCGGAAAACACTGGTGGCCTGGGCCCGCCAGCGTGCCTGTGCTTGCGCGCAGCTGCAAAACCTGACACGGGCAGCTGTCCGCCGCCGGATTATTTGCCAGAAATTCCCCGGCCAGCCATAGGCGCTGCGCATTTGGCAGAAATTCACCGGCCAGCCATAGGTGCTGCGCAAAAACGACCTCTCTGCCGGGGAATTAATTCTCTATGTTTATTGCACTGTCCCTGTCAAATAAACAAATAATCATTGTGAATCCAATTGTTAGTCATATGTTTTCATGGTCAAGGAATCTGAAAACGTACACACAAACACTGTATGGGGGGAACTGTTGCGCTTGGCGGAGGTCTGCGCTCTCCGAGTGCTTTTCTAGTTTGAGATTAAGCAGCCAGGTGGTGAGCACACTGTCCTGGTCAGAGTGGTTGAAAACCTTGTTAAATTCAGCCACAAACTGATCATAAGTAATATTTGCATAGTCAGGCTGAGCCATGACAGCGTAAGCCCAAGCGAAGGCCCGCCCTTCCACAAGATTGACAACATATCCTATAGGGCTGTGATCCATGGGAAAATCCCCCGGCACCCGCTGAAAGACAATACTACATTGTAGCAAAAACCCCGTGCCTCACCAAGCTTACCACTGAATCGTGTGGGAGTAGGGACTGGAGTTAGCTGAGATTACTGGGAGGGATGAGGGGTGGGCATAGCTGCCCCCCCCCTCCACGGAGCAGGTGGAGTGATCTGTGTCTGAGAGAGGAGATCGAGACGGGTGTTAATCTGCATCAGCTGTGAGAGTGTGACTTGCTGCTGATAGGATAATTGATCTAAACGAGCCTCGATGGTATTTAGTCTCTGTGCAAGAGCACTGTCTGCTGGGTTTGTCTGACAGAGACGTGCTGCCATGTTCGGAAAACCCAGAAGCAGACTCTGACTCAGAATAAATACAATTATCCTTTATTGAAGGAGAGAGTAAATGTGTGCAAGCGTGAGAGAGTGGATGTGAGCAGTGGGGCGAGCAGAGCACGGACCAGACTGGCAACCCTAGGAGAGAGAGAGAATAGGTGTATGAGTTCACTGCAGGCTGGTTGAATTAACAAGTTAGGTACAGTCTTACTAGTCGGGTGAGGAGCTGGGGCCCAGAAGAACTCCCAGGTTGTTCTGTTCGCCCACCACTGTCCATAAAGAGTCCGTGCCATCGCCGAAGGTGTAGGTGAGGTTGTACAGGTGAGTATTCGGTGAGTATGCAGTGTGCAGGTGGAGGCCCCAGTCCGCCGCCAGGAGGTGGAGGTCTGCCCAGAGATCTCCACCTGTGCACAGGGGAAAAGGAGAGGAGAAGAGAGGTTTGGAAACCTGATGGCTTACTTGACATTGGGAAGAGCGAGCTCCCACGAAGCCTGACGGAGCAGGTAATGATGCAGGAGGTGGAACCCCCAAATAGCAGGAGGAAGAGATTCCAGGCGTGGAGATCACTTCAGTCCGAAGGAGCGTTGACGTCTCTGTGCAGACCAAAGGACAGCACTGCTTAAGAAGGCTGCTTGATGAGTAGGTCAGCGGTGCGCGCAGCTGTGGAGGGAATTAGGACAGCAGGCATGCAGAGCAGATCACCACAATTTGTTGGTTTGTCCATCAGTCTTTTAGCAACATTACTCCAAAAGTTATAAAGGAATCTTGATGAAATTTTCAGGAAAGGTGTGTAATAGCACAGGGAAAAGATGATTAGATTTTTGTGGTGATCTGGATCACGATCTGGATCCAGGAATTTTTTGAAAATTATTCTATATATTAATATTGCACTTTTCATGTGCTTCCCCCATAAGACATGTCCTCGGAGTTACGTGTGTGGCCATGCAACCCAGAAGCAGTGCACTCTTACCACCACATTCTGCAGAAAAAGTAAAACGGCTTGGAACAAAAAGGAATGTGGTCTCCATCCACATAGTATGTGATGATTGACATTATTTCATCTGAAGATGCCAAGAAAAAGCAAACAAAGTGTGTGATTTAAGATGAAGTTTGGAGTGTGTGCGGACGTACCCAGCAGATAAGTTGAGGATGTTGTTGGAGCCACATGATGCACACAGTATGTAAACATAGTAAACTTCAGCACTGGACAATGTTTAATGTTTTTGTTTGTGAAATCACAATTGACCTGTTCTATGTACTCATTTACTTCGCACCGCAGTGATATGATACCGCACTGTTGGTTATATTGCTTAATAATTATGAACCTTGTCAGTAAACTGTAAGGGAGAAGAGAGGAGGAAAAAAAATGAAAACTGACTTGAAAGAGTCAATAAACCATGATGCTGATTTAAGGTCGAACTGCCCGGCTCCAATGTATGGTCAATACAGTTATGACAGTCTTGTTACTGCCACCAAGGAGGTAATGTAATTGGGGTAGTTTGTCCATCTGTCCATCTGTCTGTTTGTCTGTTAGCAGGATTACTCAAAAACTACTGTACGGATTTTCACCAGAGGTATCCCTTGGGCCAAGGATGAACCCATTAAATTTTGGTGATGATCTGAGAATGCATACCTCCACCAAGGACCTTGTTTGTATTTGTGCAGCAGGATCTGGCGATCTGTCCAGGGGGACTGGCGATCTGTCCAGGGTGTACCCTGCCTCTCGCCCAAAGATGCTGTGATAGGCTCCGCCCCCCCCCCCGGCGACCCGAAAAGGATTAAGCGGTAGAAGATGGATGGATGGATGGATTACACAAAATCTACTGAATGGATCTGGATGAGGATTTGGGCTAGAGAGGAACCCATTACATTTTGCTGATGATACGAGAACACATACTTTCACCAAGGCTCTTGAGGCGCTTTTCCATTTAGAACTGTTTGGCCTCGTTTGGCCTGGAACGGGACAGTACAGTTTGGTACAGTTCGGCACGCATATTTTTCTACTGCACTCGGTGTCATTTGAAGTGGGTGGGAAATAGTTAAAAGGGAGGCGGCGCAACCCTCTCCCTCCCACTACGTAAAACAAACGTAACTGGCGTAAATTAAGCGTAACGTTACACAAAACACAAGTTGGCAGGACACGAGGCGTTTGCGTTCTCTGGCTGTTTTTGCCAGAATAAAGGCAAAAACGGAGAACAGAAGGCAAACCCGCAATACGACACACTCTGGAAAGGTACTGGAGCATTTAGAAGCCATGAGGATGCGAACTACATTATATATGACGGTAAGCTAATGATTGCTGATGCTACTTTGCTTTTAAGTCCACCGTACAACATTGTAATGTCGGCAAGTTATCGATATTAGGTCCTAAAATCTGTATTCTGTGTGTGTGTTTCAGATGGCTCTCTTCTAACTAACTAACTAAGTAACCTGCACTTATATAGCGCTTTTCTAGTCACAAAGACCACTCAAAGCGCTTTCATTAATACTAACCCTCTATTCTAAGGGCCTATAGGAAACAGATATCTAAGGACAATTTAGAACAGCCAATTAACCTAACATGCATGTTTTTGGCATGTGGGAGGAAACCGGAGAAATCCCGGAGTAAACCCACGCAACACGGGGAGAACATGCAAACTCCACACAGATCACTGTTGGTCGGGGGCTGGGATCGAACCCACGATCCCACGATCCCCACAATCCCCCGGCCAAGGGTAAACTGTGCTGCCGCAGTGCTAACCACTGCGCCACCGGCAAAAATATCACTTCTAACGGTCGGCGTTAATGTTCATCACAGTGATGTGACCCCAAGTTCACGAACGCGAAGTGGCTATAATGTTTGTAGAAATGTTTAGCCTCCTGTGAAATAAATTGCTCTGATCTGTGTCAAAATCATGGAGACTGTTGAGACGTCATGGAATTTATCTGCTCCAGCCAGTGATGTCGTGGCAAAACATGGATCAGGTGCCATATGAGCTGTTAAATATATATTTCAACAGGTAAACAGTACTGAGTTAGGCATAAGATATATTTAGCAATTCTGATGCATTTTAAGCCAAAACAAATGGATCTAGGATTAGAAGTAATTAAAATAAAGCAGTCACAAGGTTACATGGAGAAATACGTGGATTAACTGGAAATATATCGTATTGAGTATTGCTGACTACCTGTAGATACTGTATAAATATATATTCTCTGCATCAACAGTGAACTATACATGTATTCATGTAGTATTGCCCTGGGAATTTTGACAATAAACCTTTGTACTTTTGCAGATGTCTCTATTTTGTTTTACAGTCTTCAGCAAATAATTGTTTTGGTTACTTTTCTTAAAAATGAGCCATTATTTTCAAAGTCACTGATAAATGGTTTGTACTGTTGACTCTTTTCCCACCGGTGTCTGAACAGACAAAGTAGAAAATCATGATGCAAACACATAAATCACTAAATTGTTTATTCCAATCAGCAGCAAATTACAGATTATTTAGAATGTGCAAAATTCAAACTGTAAAAAAAAAAAGAAACTGGAATGGGTAACACGCCAGCCACGCTGCCTCACTGAGAAGCAACTGGTCGGCCCCTCGTACTGGTCCCGGTTCAGCAGATCTTCAGCCTGCATCTCTGTAAATAGTGAGGCAAGATCTGGTTTGGGTGGATCGTTTTCCCCTTGCCTAGATGAAAGACAGAAATGGGTGGTGGATAATTAAAGAAAGTTTAAAACATATTTGAGAAATGAATGAATCTTTATTTTGGATAATTAGATTAAAAGAAAGGGGGAAAAAATCCAATAAGGTCAAATTAAACAGGAACTCCTCGGATTATACAATTCAACATAACTTATCAGAAATGGGTGATGGCTGAAGCCGCAGCTTATATTGCCCACCCATGTTCAGGCTAAGAATTCAAAAATAAAATAAAATAAGAGTGATTACAAATCAGAACAAAGCCAAGACAAAACGTGACAAAAAATAAGCAACAGCACAACACAGACTGGATATGATAATCCTTGTGTGATTTTACAGGTCGTTTTGTATATACAGCCGTGGACAAAATTGTTGGTACCCCTCTGTTAATCGAAGAAAAACCCACAATGGTCACAGAAATAACTTGAATCTGACAAAAGTGGTAATAAATAAAAATTCTATGAAAATTAACCAAAGAAAATCAGACAATGCTTTTGAATTGTGGTTCAGCAGAATTATTTTAAAAAACAAACTCATGACTTCCGGTCTGGATGCCATGGCGACTGCAGCTTAACACTGAAGCTCTCAGACCCAATCCAAGATAACACCTTGAAAATCAAACTTAACGGATTTTTGGAGGAGTGAAAATCAAAAGACAAAATCATCATGTCTAAAGGAAAACAGAAGAAACTGAAATTCTCCAGGCCAGGACACGTATCGGCCGGAGAATCTGAACTGGAAGATCTCCGTTCAGAAGACGAGGAACTGGTGGTAGCTAACAAAAAGGTTAGCCTGAAATCGTTATTTGAAGAGCTACGACGATTTCGCCGAGAGGTTACGGCCGAATTTCGGGAATTCAGAGACGAATTGAAAAGGACAAACAGCAGAGTGGACCAGGCCGAAAACCAAATCTTGGAAGCGGAGGAACGAATAAAAGTGCTCGAAGATTCTGTGCTGGACCTACGCAAAAGACAAGCATCTATAGAGGCTAAGCTAGCCAACCAAGAAGGGAGAGAGAGAAGAGACAATATAAGAATTCATGGTCTGATAGAAGGAGCCGAAGATGGTTTTAACTCAATGGCAGAATGCGTGGAATCTTTACTAAGAGAGAAATTGGATATTCCACAAACCACCGACTTAAACATAGAAAAGGCAGATCGTTCATTAGCCGCTAGGCCAGCGGCGGAAGCGCCCCCACGTTCGGTGTTGGTAAGATTTTCCAATTTCAAAATAAAACAAGAGGTTGTGAGACTGGCTTGGCAGAAAAAAGGATTTATGCACCAGGAGAGAAAAGTCTTCGTGGAATACGATTACGCCCCGGAGGTCCTTAAAAAGCGCAGGGAATACAATGACGCGAAAAAGGTGCTAACAGAGAAGAAACTGCGCTTTCAGACGCCATTTCCTGCGAAGTTAAGGGTCTTCTACGGTGTCTCTATAAATCGGCGGAAGAAGCAACAGCTGACATGGCGAGAAGAGGGCTCCCGGTAACGGTATTTAAACCCGCAGCAGACCCGAGTGAGAAGATCAAAACGCAAACATGGACAACACAAAGACCTTCAAAATCCACGGGCCAGCAGCGGGAAACCCAGCGCCAGAGCGTCGCGGATAAACTGTCCGTTTTCAGGTTGGAATAGCGACCATTTTTTTTTTTTTTTGAATCAATCTGCACATCCAACCCCCCTCATACAAGGTAACAAACATTAATGGAGATGCGTATTCAGCATGTGGTAAAACATTTCATGGAACAGTCATAATATTTGAAACAAATAAGTCTTTTTAATAAAAAAAAAAAAAATTGTTAAAATAGAAATGTGACAATAATCCACATGTTCTCCTCACACTAACAAATACTGTTTTTGCGTGAATGTTTGATGTGATGGGGGTGGGAGGGTGCACACAATTTCACAGGGTATAGGCATAAAAGGAAAAAAAAAAATCATTACAAGTTCGGATTGGGTTCTGAAACTCACGTTAAAAGCATGGGACAACTTACAGGGGTAAGAGAGGGCCCTCAACACGTAACAGAGTTTGAGGAATTCCCCTCAGAGCCTTCACTCCATCAAGGCTCTTCCAAGGTCTTTAAAAAGACCTCAGCTCAGGAAGTTCTTTTGACAGTTTTTTGTTTTAAAGTTTTATACACTATGTTCTTAATGTTTTTCTTGTTTTTAATGTTCTTTCAGTTTCTGAGTAGCTCAAAAGAGGGCCACCACACAGTTATACTAAACAAAACAACACAATGGAGAAACAGGGTGTAACCAAAATAATTTCATATAATGTAAAAGGAATCCTGAATCCAGTTAAAAGATCCAAGATTCTAGGCAAAATGAAAAAAGACAAAGCAGGAATAATATTTTTACAAGAAACCCACCTAACAGACGTGGAGCACAATAAACTCAGTAGACAGGGGTTTAAAATGATCTCTTCATCTTCATATAAGTCAGGGAGGAGGAGGGGAGTAGCGACATTGATATCAACCAAAATTACATTTGAAAAAAAAATCAGAACACAAAGATAAAGAAGGGAGATACAGTTTGGTAACTGGGCGGCTAGAGGGAGAAGATATCACCCTGCTGAATGTGTATGCTCCCCCAGGGGCTAACTGGAAATTTTATAAAAATGTATTTGACCTAATGATAACTAAAGCTCAAGGTTTAGTGATATGTGGTGGGGACTTCAATCTTAGACTGAATCCATACTGGGATGCTTCTGGTAATTCTCCACATCAAAATAACACCCAAAGCAGGAAGACTCGGATGCTACTAAAAGAAATGGGAATCTGTGATGTGTGGAGGGAACTCAACCCCAGTGTAAAAGACTATACATTTTACTCAACTCCACATTCATCTTACTCAAGGATTGACTATTTTTTTATGTTTAATAGAGACATTGGAAGAGTAGAAACATGTAAAATAGGACTGATGGATCTCTCTGACCACAGTCCGATCTACATGGACTTAAATATCCAAAAATACACAAATAATACATTTTCTTGGAGGTTAAATTCAAATGTCCTGAAAGGACCATTGAAAGATGAATTGGAATCAGATATTCTCAGATATTTGGAAGAAAACGATAATGGAGAAGTATCCCCTTTAATACTGTGGGATGCATGCAAAGCTGTAATAAGAGGAAAGATTATTGCAAAACTGGCAACCCAAAAGAAACTAAGACAAGAAAAACTATCCACATTAGAGTCAGAACTTAGGAACCTAGAAAAAGAACACAAAGGCAACACCCATTCTACTGACTCGCTCAAGATTAAGGAAATTAAAAACCAAATAAATGAGATCTACACAATAGAAATCCAGAAGAAACTTACATTTTTGAAACAAAAATACTATGAAGCAGGCAGTAAATCGGCAAAATTGCTAGCCTATAAATTGAGGAAACATCAAACAGAAAGAGCAATCTACAAAATCAGAGACCCAGTATCAAAGGAAATAAAATTCAGAATTCAGGATATTCTTAAAAGCTTCGAGAATTACTATAAGAACTTATACTCCCACAAAAAACATAAAAACGCATCCGAGGCATTCCTAAACACATTAAACCTTCCCCAACTTACGGAGTCACAAAATAAAACACTACTGTCAGAAATACAACCTAAAGAATTGGAAAAAGCAATTATGAAACTTAAAGCTAACAAATCCCCAGGAGCTGATGGCTATACAGCAGAGTGGTACAAAACCTTTAAACAGCAACTATCTCCTCTCCTCCTGAAAACATTTAATTATGTCCTCCACACAGGGGAACCCCCCCCCCCTCCTGGAGAGAAGGGGTCATTGCAGTTATACCTAAACCTGAAAAGGATAAACTAGAGTGCCCCAACTACAGACCAATCAGTGTACTAAATCAGGACTATAAGCTTTTTACCATTATCCTTGCCAAAAGGTTAGAAAATATACTGACAGACCTAATTCATTTAGACCAAACAGGTTTTATAAGACAAAGACAGACACAAGACAACATTCGACGCACTTTACACATAATTCATCATATAAAAAAATATAACTTAAATAAGATAAGATAAGATAAGATAAGCCTTTATTAGTCCCACAACGGGGAAATTCCAGGATTGCAACAGCACAGGTATAGCAACACTCAGAGCAACAATCAGAAGGCAAGAAAAAAAACAAGCAAGCAAGAGCAGCTAATACACATATGTACATATTACTATAAAATATATATATACACACACACAGACACACAGTGCAGAGCATTGTAGCTGGATGGAATAAATATATGAATATATGAACACACAGTGCAGAGCATTGTAGCTAGATGGAATAAATATGTAAATATATAAACACCCACAGTACGGAGCATTGCAGCTAGGTGGAATAAATATGCAAGTATATAAACACACACAGTGCGGAGCAATGTAGCTAGATGGAATAATATGTAGATATATAAAAACACAGTGCGGAGCATTGTAGCTAGATGGAATAAATATATAGATATATAAATATAAACACACCCAGTGCTGAGCATTGTAGCTAGATGGAATAAATATGTAAATATATAAACACACACAGTGCAGAGCATTGTTGCTAGGTGGGATGAAACAGCATAACCGTCTATTTAGTTATCCTACATGGTATGATTATGTGCCCATACATATTCTCACCCTCCATAGCGACCGGTATGTTCCTAGTTGTATGCCGGAGAGGACCATTGTGTAAGTCTATTGCATCTTTTGCATTCAAAAAAACTATTAGTTTGTTACGTCTTTTTGCTATCTCTGCGAGCAGCCCTGCTTAGGTTGTACAGTCTGACAGCCGTTGGTAGGAAGGACCTACGAAACCTCTCGGTTGTGCACCTGGGATGATGTAGTCTGCTGCTAAATGAGCTTCTCAGTGCATCCAGTATGTCCTGCATAGGGTGGAACTCGGACTCCAGCAGAGATGACAGTTTAGCCACCGTCCTTCTCTCTCCTATCTCCTCCATCGGATCAAGGCGCTGCCCCAGGACAGAGCTAGCTTTCTTAATCAGTTTGTTCAGTCTCTTCCTACCGGCTGCAGTAATGCCACTGCCCCAGCAGACCACTCCAAAAGTGATGGCTGATGCCACCACCGTGTCATAGAATGACTTCAGCAGCGCCCCTTGTACACCAAAAGACCTGAGTCTCCTCAGCAGGAACAGCCTGCGCTGTCCCTTCTTGTAGAGTGTGTCAGTATTGTGTGACCAGTCTAGTTTATTGTTCAGATGAATACCCAGGTACTTATAGGATGTCACCATCTCGATGTCTGTTCCCTGTATATTTACTGGTGCTGTGAGGGGCTGCCCATGCCTGCGGCAGTCCACCACCAGCTCCTTAGTTTTCCTCGCGTTGATCTGGAGGCAGTTCCGATGGCACCAGTCCACAAAGTCCTGGATAAGCCCTCTGTACTCAGCTTCATCTCCGTTGGAGATGAGACCAACGATCGCAGAGTCATCAGAGAACTTCTGTAGATGGCAATGTGTTGTGTTGTGTGAGAAGTCCGCAGTATAAAGAGTGAACAGGAAGGGAGCCAGCACCGTTCCCTGGGGGGCCCCCGTGCTACTGATGATCATGTCGGAAACACAGTCCCGGGTTCTCACAAACTGAGGCCGGTTCGTGAGGTAGTCCAGGATCCATGATGACTGGTGCTGGTCCACCCCTGCGCGCAGCAGCTTGTCCTTCAGGATCATCGGTTGGATGGTGTTGAAAGCACTGGAGAAGTCAAAGAACATGATCCTCACCATATTCCCGGGCTTCTCCAGGTGGGACAGAGAACGGTGAAGGAGGAAGATCACCGCATCCTCCACCCCAATGCCATGCTGGTAGGCGAACTGGAGTGGATCCATCGCTGGTTCCACCAGGGGGCGGAGATGAGCAAGGAGCAGTCTCTCCAGGGTCTTCATCAAGTGGGACGTCAAGGCCACCGGTCTGTAGCTGTTCAGGTCTTTGGGGTGGGAAGTTTTTGGTACAGGTACCACACAAGATGTTTTCCACAGCTGTGGTACCATCCCCAGTTTCAGGCTCATGTTGAAGATATACGTCACAATCCCACAAATGCAGTCATATTGGGATTAGATGCTGAAAAAGCATTCGATTCGGTTGACTGGTCTTTTCTATATAGAATCTTATCCAGTTTCAATTTTCATAACAACTTCATTAGAACTATACAGGCATTATATAAAAAACCAACAGCTAAAATAAGGATTAACGGTAATTTATCATCATCTTTTGAGCTGGAAAGAGGATGTCGTCAGGGCTGCCCCCTGTCTCCACTGCTCTTTGCAATCTTCATAGAACCTCTGAGCCAATGGATAAGACAAAATCAAAAAATTCAAGGTATTACACTTGGTCAGAAGGAACATAAAATAGCACTCTTTGCTGATGACATTTTAATATACCTAGGGCAGCCGGACACTTCTTTACCAGAACTAACCTCAGAACTAACCTCAGTTTTTTCAGAGTATGGAGATTTATCGGGGTACAAATTAAACATGCATAAAACCCAAATTTTAACATTCAACTATGACCCAAATCATTATTCACTAAGCAAACTCAAAACTAACTGGGAGTCGGAATCTATGAAATATCTGGGGGTCAATATCCCGAAACAACTCAACAAAATTATATCACTAAACTATGATCCACTGGTGACAAAAATAAAATCTGACCTAGCAAGATGGAATATAATACCATTCTTGGGTACTGCACAAAGAATTGAAGCAGTCAAAATGAATATACTTCCACGTCTTCTGTACCTTTTCCAAACAATACCGGTAGAACCTCCCCAAAAAACATGGCAAGAGCTGGACAGAAGGATCTCAAGATTCATATGGCAGGGCAAGAGACCTAGAATCAGATATAGAACCTTACAGCTAAACAAAGACAAAGGTGGGCTCGCGCTGCCAAATATCAGGGACTACTTTAAAGCCGCACAAATTAAAACTTTAGTAGAGATATGTAACCCAGTCTACACTGCACAATGGAAGGAGATCGAATGCCAAATAACAAGTGACATCCCCCTACAGGCGATAATAGGGAACAATGCCTTACCTAAGCTTTTGAATAACACTAACCCGTGGATAGAGACCCCGCTAAAAATTTGGTTTAAGATAGTCAGAGAGAATCAAACTAAAGAGCCCTATCGACTTCTGCAATGGATTGCCTATGATCAAGACTTTACTCCTAATAAAACAGACACCAGATTTAAAAAGTGGAAGGAGAAAGGGCTGATAAAATATTACGATTTTTTTAATGGGCAAATTTTAAGAAGTTTTGAAGATTTGAAAAAACAAGGCCTAATAAATCAAGACCTTTACAGGTTCTTCCAGCTTAGACACCACATAAACAATATACTTAAAAAGGAGGATTTGGAAAGAGCCCAGTCAGGTGTTCTGAAGGTCTTCTTAATGGCATATAAAGGGATCCCAGGGATCAGATACATTTCTAAAATATACCAAGGTCTTCAAGACATAAAAGGAGACAACACATCATATATAAAAGAGAGATGGGAAAAAGAGGGAAATTTCACTTTACAACTGGAAATATGGGAAAAGCTAAATAAACAGCAATGGAAAAGTACCTCATCCCTGCAGTGGAGAGAATTTGGATGGAAAAACTTGGTAAGATTTTTCAGAACACCTGCACAAAACAAATTTACCCATAAGGGATTGAACTATTGGCGCTTGTGTGGAGAAAAGACAGCAAATCATTTTCATGTGTTTTGGTCATGCCCAGTTATCCACCAATATTGGACCAATGTACAGACAATATTTGGGAAAATATTCAAAATAACAGTTCCCTTTTCTTTTGTAACTTTGTATTTGGGTTTACTACCGGACTCACTGGAAAGACGAGGAGAAAAATACTTATTCAATGTTTTAATATTGGCAAGCAAAAAAGCTCTAACTAAAAAATGGATGTTGAAGGACTGTCCTACACCTGAAGATTGGATTAACGTGATCCAAGACATTTACTCGATGGAAAAGTTGACATTCGCACTGAGACAGGACATGGATGGGTTCATGAACTTTTGGCAACCCTGGATCGCATATGTGTCTTCCATTAGATCTAATCTTTGGCAAATACCATTTCAATAATGGTTCCGCTCTTTGTTCCAATGCTACTCAGATGCTCTTTTACCTTTATTTACTTACTTTTTCTTTTTGTTTGTTTTTTGCTGGTTTGTTTGTTTTTGTTTTTTTTGTTTTTATTTTTTTTTCTCTTTAATTTCACTTTTTCTTTCACTTTAAAAAAAAAAAGGGGTGTTGTAAAAATTATTCTTCCAATGTTGTCAGATATCAGAAAATAAGGGAACATATGTGATGAAAATGTAAACAATGCATTGCTGTAACGACCTGTATACCCTTTACAAAAACTTAAATTAAAAAAAAAAAAAAAAAAAAAACTCATTTAACAGACCTGGACAAAAATGATGGTAGTCCTAGAAAAGATTGAAAATAATAGGCCATAGGGACATGAACATGATCATAGGGACATGTTCAACCAAGATGTGTCCTCTAATTAACATCACAGGTGTCTACAAACTTGTAATCAATCGGCCTATTTAAAGGGTGACAGGTAGTCACTGTGCTGTGACCATTGTGGGTTTTTCTTTCATTAACAGAGGGGTACCAACAATTTTGTCCACGTGTGTGTGTTTGGAGTATTTATTCCTTTAGTTTTTGTTTAAATTGTCCAAGGTTTGTACATGATTTTAATTCAGGTCCAAAAGCATTCCACAGTCTGACTCCTTGCACTGAAACACAGTGTTGCTTGGTAGTAGTTCTCAGACCCCAGGGCAGACCCAGAACTCACTGGAGAGACAACATCTCCCAGTTGGTCTGGGAACACCTTGGTATCCTCTCTGAAGATCTGGAGCAGGTGGCTGAGGAGAGGGAAGTCTGGGCTTCTCTGCTTGAACTGCTGCCTCTGCGACCCGGACCTCTGGAAAAGCGGTAGAAGATGGATGGATGGATGTCATGTATGGGAGCATTAATGAATGATACAAAGTCTATAGTGTGGGTTGATTCAGCAAATATTTCACTCTGCGCAGTATTGTGACTGATTTGCATATTTTACCTTTAATATAATTAATATGTGACTTCCAACACAGTTTATTATCAATTATTACACCAAGGATTTTAATTTTGGATACCCTTTCAATCTCTACACCATTTATACTGAGTTTAAATACTGAGTTGTTGTGATGTTGTGAAATAACGTTATCAATAAAATTTAGCCACTGCTGTGTCGCCCTGGTTTCAAGTGTGGGTGGTGTTTTGTGCTTGTATTGCTAAAATATAAAAGGAAGCACTACAATGGCTCTCAAATATTTGTAATGTGTTCTATTACTGAATGAGTTTAAAGATGAAATACTATACACATATAAACTAAATTCTAATGGTGACTGAACATCTCCCATTCCCCAAGGTGCAAGATACACTATTATGACTAGAACTCATAAAGGATCACAGAAATGATCTGATAAAAATAAATAAACAAGCGGTTTATTTTATGGTGGCTATTATTGGATGTGCCATTCATTTTCAATTACTCTGTAATTAATATTCACACAAATAAATCTCAATTCAGTCCCTTTCATATTAAGTGGAAATTGTGCTACTTTAAATTTGGCACTTTACCTAAACTTTAACTTAAAGTGAGGTAGTCGGATCCGGGAAAAAAATGCTTTTTTTGCGTGCATGGAAAGAAAATCCTACAGACACATATGGCGCGATTGCCTGCGAGTGTGAATGACCTCTTCCATGAGCAAATGTACGTTTTTTGGTCCGTGGCTGTTTAAATTGAATTCTTTCCTCCCGAAAATATCATTTTTGAATATTAAGTACAGCTAAATGGGAGCAGTTTCGATGCCGACATTTCACATCATAATATACGTGTTCTATACACCATCGGCTTTTGCGTATCTGACTATCTCGCTTTAAAAAGCAAAAGATTTGACTATAAATATGATGTGTTGTTTACCTGTCAAAATACATTGGTGTCAAAACGTTGCCATTCTGAGCAGATCCTGTTTGGACTCTACAATGAAATACACACAAATAAGGTACATGCACAGCACGAAAGTGCAACATGTAAAAAAATAAATAAATAAATAAAATAAACTTTTTAACCAGGATTACAACTAGCTTATTTCATCAGATATTGTCAACACAAAAAAGCAACATACAAGGATGGACATAGCATTAAGCTAGATCATCGTTTAAACACGATTAAGTTTTCGTCTGTCCTAAGTGAACTTTCCACTGTTGGAAAAAATAACATAAAGCATGAATATAACATCACTCACCGTCCTGTATATCACAATATCACGGCTTCAACTGCTGAAGTTGGGTGCGTCGCGGCTGTACATTCAATTCAATTCAGGTGGCTGAGTCTAATTCCCAGTGCGTCTCTGTGTATTTTCTGGTGCGTCTGCTTGTGCGCACCACTGCAAGCTCAGTCTGCTTCCCTCTGCATTCTCTCATCAGCCGAAACGCACAGGAAACTCTGCTGGACCGCGGTGTTAGATTTCTGCTGATTTCTGTTAAGCCATTCTATCGTTGTGGTTTATAATATCACTTGTTCGCGGGCTCACTGACGAAAAATTGCAAATGGCGACCAGCAAGCGATTCTCGAAAGTCAGCGTAACGCCCACTCTCATGACGCTACGCCCAGACCAATGAATGGCCAGCAGTGGCGTGACGAAATCGTGCCGGTACCCTTCGGACCTACTTTTAACGGTGCCGATAAAAGTGTCGATAAAAGTGGAACAGTTCCGAAATAACGAACTGTGAGGCCATTGGGTGCAAAAAGGAAAAGCGGACAAAGGAGGCCGAACCGTGCTAAAGGAGGCCAAACGAGGCCAAACAGTTCCAAATGGAAAAGCGCCTTTATCGTCTCACAGTGTGTTAGCTAGAATCCTCCAAAACTACTGGGTAGTCTGTAATAGATGTAATTTTCACCAAAACTGGCTCCTGGCCTACACACGAACCCATTACATTTTGGAGATGATCCATGAGGGACGGAAGGAGCATTGGTGGAGGTATGCACTCTCTGAGTGCTTTTCTAGTTACTCATGAGTTGGTTGAGTTGTATTCCACTCAAAGGATGCTGATTCTTTTTTTAATTTACAATATTAACAATCGTTTGGAGACAACTGTGAAATTTTTTAGACTATATTTGTTGTACATATATTATACTAGTTTTAATGGCCTTCAAACTTCTGACTATGATGTATATGTGGCTCGTGAAATAAAACAAGTCTGACACCACTACCTTTGCATATTCAGAGCCCCATTTCCCCCACATTTACTTAACTGAGCGTTAAGAATCACAAGGACATACAGATCACAGGCATTTGATATGGTATGCATTGTAGCCCTTTGCAGATCAATCCAAGAGGGACAGACAGGAAGAAACGGCGTGTGTTTCAAATACAACTTCAGATAGGGATCAGAGCAAGGGGGAGTTTGCAATTAGCATGGATTAAAGGGCAGATTATAGCAAGCCTAATAAGAACACAAAGAGATTACTGTAGATGTCAAGAAAGAGTCATGGAGACACAGGATAGATGGATAGATATGGAGCATGGAGAGGGAGAGAGAAAGGCCACTGAGACCCACTGATATGAGAAAGGACGGAAAAGGTGCACAAGACAGATATGAGAGAGGAGAAGGGGAAAAGAGCAGACTGATAGAGCAAGAGATGCTTCAGTGCAGAGAGAAGGTACAGAGACATAATAGGAGAAAAGATAAAGAAAAAGAGGCCTCTGAGACTAGGAGATAAGAGAGAGACAGCAAGGGTAAACTGGGCAGGATGAAGTAGAAAGAGTCCTAAATATGTAGGGGAGGTGCAGAGATGAGGAAAGTTGAGCTGGGCTAAGGAGAGGAAGCCCTCAAAGTGATTTGATGGATTGGTGTTTAAGGACAGGAAAGAGACTGGGACAATGGGAGACAGGGGACGAGAGAGTACACAGACAAGCATGCAGTTTTATGGATAAACAAAAGTCTGGCAACAAAGAAAGAGACATAAAAAAAACTAGCTTACTCTTTTCCATAATTTATCCAAACATCCAACCCCATACTCCATCATCTGCAGTCCTCAAGAGAGAAGCCAGAGCGTGGTTCATATCCCTACAGCCTCTCTGCAAAAGAAAACAGATGTTAAGAGGATAGAGGGGTAACAGAGAGCAGCAAGAGAGCATGGAGACAACAAACAGAAATGCAAACAAATGAGGACAACAAAAACCATCATCCTCCCGACAAAAACCATTTGATCCATGATTTTCTGTGAATCTCTTCCAGTATTAAGAATGCATGTGTTGAGAGAGCAGAGGTATATTGTGTATGAATTGATGCTTTCTGTGTGTGTGTGTGTGTGTGTGTGTGTGTGTGTGTGTGTGTGTGTGTGTGTGTGTGTGTGTGTGTGTGTGTACTGCTGCTTGCAAAGACAAGTGTTTGGCAGTGTGCATAAAACTTATTTTGGCCTTTAACTCCTTTTTTCCCTCAGTAATACAGTGGCTGCCCTTGTTAGAGGAGAGAATATTGATCCACCTTCACACCCCTTAGGTCAGTGCAGTACCCAGACATTCAGAGTATTTTCCATCCATGCATGAGTGCACTTTTGACTATAGATTTCTTTTAGTCTGATGGATGCCTGTCAGTCAGAGGGGGCAGATAATGAATCAGTAATAACCTCTCTTGAAGATGTAGAGACCCACCAAAGGTGCAAACTAAAAAGGTGACGTCTAAGAGGTGTTTATGAGAAAGCCAAGTACTTTTTGAATGTCATTCTGGCATTTTCAGCTCCAACTGTCCTTAAAAGCCATCTTCTCCCATGCTGAGGATATGAGCAACTGCGCGTGTCGATGCCATTTTGGATTTGCTGACCTTTCGGTTCATAGTCTGGCTGGCAGTGGTATGATCCCATCATAAGAACCTAAGCATGGCCCGGGTTCTGTTATTTGTATAAGGGTACAGCGTTTTTACCCCAAACTGGCAAACTTCTTTTATAGTTTGGCTGTTCGTGGATATGACGCACATGCGGGAAAAGAAGCATAAGCAGAAGAAACAACAATAACAACAATGGCGATTAGCAGAGCTGCGTCCTGGAGCAGAAGCTTCCAGGATATTTTATTTTATTGCATCATCTCTGTTACAGTCAAAGACAAACTTCTTTTTACCTCCGCCAAAGGGGGAGGTTATGTGATCATCGGCATTGGTTTGTCTGTTTGTCTGTTTGTTTGTCTGTTTGTTAGCAAGATAACTCAAAAAGTTATGGACGGATTTTCATAAAATTTTCACAGATTGTCAGAAATGGGGTATCCTACAGATGATTAGATTTTGGTGGTGATCCGGCTTACTGTCCACAAGAAAACCGCCATTACGCAAAATGCCATTTTCGTGAATAACTACTAAACCACTAATCCTATCATTGTCAATCCAATTGTTGTGAATCCAATTGCTAGTCATATGTTTTCATGGTCAAGGAATCTGAAAACGTACACACAAACACTGTATGGGGGGAACTGTGGCGCTAAACCGCCATTACGGAAAATGCCATTTTCGTCAATAACTACTGAACGACTAATCCTATCATTGTGAATCCAATTGCTTGTCATATGTTTTCATGGTCAATGAATCTGAAAACGTACACACAAACACTGTATGGGAGGAACTGTGGCCGCCATTACGGAAAATGCCATTTTCCTCAATAACTACTGAACCACTAATCCTATCATTGTCAATCCAATTGCTAGTCATATGTTTTCATGGTCAAGGAATCTGAAAACGTACACACAAACACTGTATGGGGGGAACTGTGGCGCTAAACCGCCATTACGGAAAATGCCATTTTCGTCAATAACTACTGAACCACTAATCCTATCATTGTGAATCCAATTGCTTGTCATATGTTTTCATGGTCAAGGAATCTGAAAACGTACACACAAACACTGTATGGGGGGAACTGTGGCCACCATTACGGAAAATGCCATTTTCGTGAATAACTACTGAACCACTGCTTGCAATATGTTTTCATGGTCAAGGAATCTGAAGACTGTATGGGGGAAACTGTGGCGCTTGGCGGAGGTCTGCGCTCTCCGAGTGCTTTTCTAGTTTCTATTTTGATCATGCACTGCTGACAGAAAGTCATTTATATGCAGGTTTGTGGTGCGCTGTAGTGATACTGTCAAAGTCACATTGCCCCCTACAGGCCTGACATAGTTGCAACAACAGTTTTCACACCTTAGGACCTAAGGCTTAGGTGAATCCGTGTACACATACCATTGTTTCTGTGACACTGACGTACACATGCAGATCATTTTTCCCAGTTTCAAGAAAAACATTGTCATGTGCACAGCCCCTAAGGTACAGGCAATTGCAGTATGAGCTTTATACAATGCGTGTTGTACGATTACAACAGTTGCAGAGAGGTAAAGTCAACTTTATTGTCATTCAATCCATACGGCTAATCATGTACAGTAAAACGAAATTGTGTTTCCCTTATCTACAATGTTACTCACACCTACAATCAGAGGGGTCACTGCCATGCAAGGCAGTGCGCCACAAATTTCCCTCCTCTGTTCCATTATTGCTGAGCACCAAGCTGGAGGTCACAAACAGATGGCCAGACATGCTTCTTTAGGATTTTTTGGTAGACAGCAGAATTCATGGTTCCATTTACCACAGCAAATCTTCCAGGTCCCGAAGCAGCAAAACTGCCTCTGACCATCACACTACCACCACCATATTTTACTGTTGGTATGATGTTCCTTTTCTGAAAGGCTGTGTTACTTTTACACCGGATGTAATGGGACACACCTTCAAAACAGTTCAGTTTTTATCTCATCAGTCCACAGAGTATTTTCCCAAAAGTCTTGGGGATCATCAACATGTTTTCTGGCAAAACTGAGATAAGCCTTTATGTTCTTTTTGCTCAGCAGTGGTTTTCGTCTTGGAACTCTGCAATGCAGGTCATTTTTGCCCAGTCTCTTTCTTATGGTCGAGTCATGAACGCTGACCTTAACTGAGGCGTGAGGCCTGCAGTCCTTTGAATGTTGTTGTGGGGCCTTTTGTGACCTCTTGGATGAGTTGTTGCTGCGCTCTTGGGGTAATTTTGGTCGGCCGGCCACTCCTGGGAAGGTTCACCACGGTACCATGTTTTTGCCATTTGTGGATAATGGCTCTCTCTGTGATTCGCTGGAGTCCCAAAGCTTTAGAAATGGCTTTATAACCTTTTCCAGAGTGATAGATCTCAATTACTTTGTTTCTCATTTGTTCCTGAATTTCTTTGGATGATGTCTAGCTTTTGAGGATCTTTTGGTCTACTTCACTTTGTCAGGCAGGTCCTATTTAAGTGATTTCTTGATTGAGAACAAGTGTGACAATAATCAGGCCTTGGTGTGGCTAAAGAAATTGAACTCAGCTTTCCAAAGATGTGATAAACCACAGTTAATTTATGTTTTAACAGGGGGGGAATCACTTTTTCACACAGGGCCATGTAGGTTTGGATTTTTTTTTCATCATCATTGTAGCAGTCTGTTGGGGGCAACAATGACTGTTTCGTTTAGGTCTGATCAGATTCCTCCACGCAGCGCTGTCCTTCGCCTTTCGCTGCCAGGAACTCCTGACCTTGTTAACCCGGGCAACGTCTGAGCCGGTATGAGTTGCTCTCTGATTTTTACCCTTAATAATAAACACCTTCATTTGAAAACTGCATTTTGTGTTTACTTGTGTTGTCTTTGTCTAGTATTTAAATTTGTTTGATGATCTGAAACATTTAAGTTTGACAAACATACAATAAAATGAGAAATCAGGAAGGGGGCAAACACTTTTTCACACCACTCTACTGTATATTCGTTGATACCGCACTCCTGCTTGTGAAAGATTGCTTCAATCTTCAGTGAAAGCACTATAACAGCAGGAAATATAGTATATACTGTATCTTTGTTCAAAAAACAGAATATTCACAGCTTAATAAATGTCACATATTCTCTGACCTTGATTTTTAAATCCTGCCAGTAAGTCGCAATGTACAAGTTTAATTTAACAGGTTCACATATGTTTGTATATTTTTTACATTTCTTATATTGTTTGTTGTGACTTTTTTTTTTGTCAGAAAACATAATTCAGAAATAACTTGTGGCCTTTGTTTTGACTTTAGCTCAGTCTGAATAAGATCCCAACTACTAAATGTTGTGGTTATAGCTACAAATTTTTTGAACATAATAATCTAGAAACAAAAATGTCTGACTCTACAGGCTAGTCTGTAATTTCAGCATGGTTTAGATTACAAATAGTGTGTCATGTAAACCAGAGTTTTATTGTTGTCATATTTCAGAGTAAAACCTCTTTGGATATGTTTTCCTGTGCATGACGACAGGATTTTAGGATAGAGGAAATAGTAGGATTTTGGTGTATTCATTTCCCAGCATTCTGTTGCACAGACGTGTCAGCTTCTCACTGTGAAGGCACTTGACTCCAGATGCCGTCTTCTCAACTCAAATGCTTTTTTACTACATGTGTTCAGGCACAGAGAGAGTGCTACACATAATGAGGCTGGAGCTGCTCTAGTGGACAAACTATGCTGGCAATCATTTCTAAATTACCACAGTCTTGTTTTTCTGCATTTGTTTAGCAGGGAGAAATTGCCAACTGTGCATCAACTGTGTAATAGGTCAATTTTAGATTTACTGGTCAAGTTTAGGGCTGCTATAAAATCTAAGTTTGCAAAAAAAGAAAAAAACTGACCTCATCTTTTTTCTCTTGCTGGAATTACTCTTCTTCCTTTACTGTGTGTCTTTGTCTTCCCCCTCCATCAGTCTTTGCTTTGGGGAGTATGAGTCTCCACAAAATACAGCAGGCAGGATGAAGACATAGACATTAACCTCTCTGGATCAGAAACGAGATAAATAGGCGTGAGAGCGTGCCAGTTTTGTGTGCTATTGGGATAACAGATAGATAAACCCATCACAATAAACGGTGTTGTGTGGCTGTCCCTGAGGATAGAAGAGGAACACAACCCCAGGCCTTATCAATCTGTCATGTCTGATTCCTCCTCTCCTGTGAACATTTAGCATGTCTGCAGAGGGATTTTTAAGATGTAAGTGAAATAACAATGTAAGGTTGCAACGATGTAAGTGTCTGTGTGGTGTCCTGCAAACAATGTGAGCTACATAGACAATTGGAACTCATTTTGGGAAAAACCTGGTCTTAATAGATGAGATGGCATCCATCCCACTTTAGATGGTGCGTCTGTTTTATCTAACAATCTGGCATCATTTTTATCCAAATTTCCAAAAACTTGACAACTCAGAGTTGGGACCAGGAAGCAGAGTCTGTTACTCCTCATAATTTAAAAATCAAATGTGGTTTGTTAAATATTAGGTCTCTAACTCCCAAGTCTCTGCTAGTCCATGATCTGTTAATTGATCATCAGATTGATTTAATATCCCTTACAGAGACTTGGTTAGGGCAAGAGGATTATGTTGATTTAAATGAATCAACTCCCTCTGGTTATTTAAACTGTCAAAATCCCAGAAGTTCTGGTTGTGGAGGAGGACTAGCGATAATTTCCTATTCCAAATTACTAGTTTGTTCTAGTTCTAATTTGAGGGCTTGGTCCTCAGTATTGGACATTTTAGCAATTTTAGGTTTAAACCCAATTTTATTTGCCATAGTTTATCATACTCCCTCAGCCTACTCAGAGTTTTTATCAGAATTTGCCAAATTCTTAGCAGATTTAGTGCTGAAATCAGATAGAATAATTATAGTAGGGGACTTTAATATACATGTAGATGTAGATAGTGATTGCCTTAATATGGCATTTAATTCAATATTAGACTCGTTGGGGTTTTCTCAGAAAGTAGGAAATTCTACCCATTATCTCCACCACACGTTGGACCTTGTTCTGACATATGGCATAGACATAGAAAATCTGGTAGTGTCTCCTCATAACTCTGTACTGTCAGACCATTATCTGTTAACCTTTGATTTTACTATTTCTGACTATTTGGCTCCTAAAGAAAAATATTACTACAGTAGATGCCTCTCGGATGATGCTGTTACCAAATTTATGCAGATTGTTTCCTCTTTGCCAACACAATGGTGATAAGCTATGGAGAGCTTGCTAATTCTGTAATTGATAGCATGGTAGATAGTGTTACAGCTTCTCTGCATCAGACTCTAGACATGGTGGCCCCTTTAAAAAAGAAAAAATCTAATCAGAGATTTCTAACTCCTTGGTTCAACACAGAAACCCGTAGCTTAAAACAGAAGACTCGTCAATTACAAAAAAAATGGTGCTCCACTAAATTAGATGAAATCTATTTAGTTTGGAGAAATCACCTTCTAATTTATAAAAAAATCTATTCAGAAAGCTAGAACAAGTTATTATTCCGCATTAATAGAAGAGAACAAGAATAATGCTAGGCTTCTTTTCAGCACTGCAGCCAGGCTGACAAAAGGGCCTTTTCCACTAGCACGCTTTAGCGCGACACGGGACGGCTCAGCACGCTTTGTACGCTTTTCCACAAGCCCCAACACGGTTTAACAGCCGCGATTCTCAGCCCCGCTGCAGGGCAGGGTACAGCAGTGCTGAGCTGTGCCGTGTTGTGACGTTAACAGACTGGTCGCCGCTGATTGGTCAGGTCGTAACCAGCGCTGATTGGTCAGGTCGGAACCGCCCCTCTCCTCCTCCTCATCTACCAAATCTTCACGACCTTCTCAATAAAGTTTTTGGAAAAAAAAAAAAAGAATCTTCATGACCGCCTTTACTCAGCATGCAACCACTGTTGGCGGTTTCTTTTCAGTGTATTGCTGTGCTATTTTCATTTATTCTCTATCAAAAATGGCTTCGCGTAATAAGGGTGTTCCATGGACCAATAAGGAGGTGCAGTGTCTGCTCACTGCATTGTCACACGAACGTATCCAGCGCGAGTTAGACGGAGCCGGCCGGAATGAAAAAATATACCGGGAGGTCTCGACATCGGAGTCCTTTAACGGTGAGTTTTAATTTTTTTTTATTGTGCGTTTTTTCGCAAATATATTCGGTAAGACGCTCAGTTTATTTATGCAATAAAAAAGCTGTTCATCTGTGGATGGATCGCTGCTTTATTGCAGCACACTGCGGACTAAAGCTTTTATTTTAATTATTCATGTGAACAATACGCTGAAATAAGCTTATGTATTCTTGTTAAAAACTATTGTCTTTTCTGTATATATTGCACTTTCGTGCTGTATTTTATTGTGTGCATTTTCCTTGTAGAATCATCCCACGCGTCTGCCGCGACAGCCTGCACGGATTAATTCAACCGAGCCTTCCTGAACCAGAGCTGGCAGAGACGCCTTCATTCTACCGAGCCTCAGCACTCAGTGGTTGGCGTGTATAAAATGTCGATTAACCTTCATGTTGTGTTGCAAATTTTTTTTTTTTTATTTTAATATTTTGTATATAATAAAATGGAATTGTTTTGGAAAGTGTGGTTTGTCTGTTATAACACTGAATTATAAAACAGTATAATTACATAGAAATTCCATTGCCTAGTCTGATCAAAATGATGCTGATCTTCCTGTCAGGGGTCAACCATTGTAAAGGTAATGTAATTTTTAACTAGACCAAAAAAGAAATCTTTTTGTAAGCTTTCTGTTCTTTTTATTGAAATATAAAAAATTAGCACCAAGTCAAAGTAGGTACAACTATATGTAAATTGAATGTTCTATCGGCATTCCAAATTCAGAGATTTACAATACTTTAGAAGGAGTGTAGCATCATCTAAACGGAAAATAATAATACTGTTGTTCCAAACGTTGACCTGAAGGTGAAAAACATGATTTTTTTTAATTCAGTACATCCAAAATGCCCTAGGATGTAAAAAATAATACAATTTGGTGTTGGCCAGTGTGCCACCGTCTCATTATTTAATACGAATAAAAACAAGTTTCAGCTCATTATTTCTAGGTCATTTGGCAGTTAATTCAAAACAAAAGTGACTTGTGTTGTTGCAGCTTAATTATGAGATAAAATTAATTGTGAGATAAAACCACAGAGCGAGCAAGGCAATAATCCTTGGATCCTTTTTTGTCTCGTGTAAATAAGGACTCAGTCGGGTGCGTAACGTCACGGGAGTGTGGCCCCGCCTCGCTGAGAATCTGCTGCTGCCCCGCTTCTAAAACCTCCTAACACAAACCATCACAGCACAAGCACAACACCGTGCTAATGGAGACAGAAGCATTCCGAGCCGTACTGAAGTGAACCGAGCCATACCGAGGTGTGCTGGGCTAGTGGAAAACAGGCTAAAGAGTCAGGACTCTGTCAATCCTAGCATTCCCTTAGAGCTTTCTAGTCGGGACTTTATGAACTTTTTCAATAATAAAATTTCATCTATCAGAGAAAAAATCAGCCAGATTCTTCCCACCATTAACTTAAATACATTAACTACTACAACTCCTTCAACTGATATCTGTTTGGATGAGTTTACTCCAATTGACCTTTTAGAGTTAGATAAAATAACTTCCTCATCCAAGCCTTCAGCTTGTCTTTTAGACTCTATTCCTACCAGGTTATTTAAAGAAGTTTTCCCATTTATTGGTAGCTCTATTCTTCAAATAATCAATTCTTCATTAACATTAGGCCATGTACCACAGGCTTTTAAAATTGCTGTAATTTAACCCTTACTCAAAAAGTCAACGCTGGATCCAGGAGTTTTAGCCAACTATAGACCAATCTCTAATCTGCCTTTCATTTCAAAAATCTTAGAAAGAGTTGTTGCTACGTAATTATTTGACCACTTGCAGGGAAATGGTTTATTTGAAGAGTTTCAATCTGGTTTAGAATCTATCACAGTACTGAAACAGCCTTAGTGAAGGTCACTAATGACCTCCTTATCGCATCTGATAATGGACTTGTTTCTGTACTTGTCCTTTTAGACCTTAGTGCAGCTTTTGACACTATTGATCATAATATTCTACTTGATAGATTAGAATACCATGTTGGACTTAATGGAACTTTGTTGCAGTGGTTTAGATCTTATTTATCTGATAGGTTCCAGTTTGTTCATGTCAATAATGAGTTTTCTTCCAACTCAAAGCTCAGTCACGGAGTTCCACAGGGATTTGTGCTAGGCCCTATTCTTTTTAGTTTATATATGCGTCCACTAGGCAACATTATTAGAAAGCACTGTATACATTTTCATTGTTATGCAGATGACACACAATTACACCTGTCAATAAAGCCAGATGATAGTAATCAATTAGTCAAGTTAGAGGCCTGTCTTAAGGAAATCAAAGCTTGGATGACTTGTAATTTCCTGCTATTAAATTCAGATAAGGCTGAAGTCATTCTAGTTGGTCCAAAAAAATTTAGAAATACCTTTCCAAATCAAACTCTTAGTTTGGATGTGGTTACTCTTTCTCTGAATAGTTCTGTGAGGAACCTTGGAGTTATTTTTGATCAAGATCTGTTTTTTAATTCACACATTAAACTTGTTTCTAAGACTCCCTTCTATCATTTGTGTAATATTGCCAAGATTAGGAGCATCTTGTCTCAGAGTGATGCTGAGAAACTAATCCACGCTTTTGTTAGCTCTAGATTAGATTATTGCAACTCCTTATTATCAGGTTGTCCTAAAACATCTTTAAAAAGTCTTCAGTAGATCCAAAATGCTGCAGCAAGACTTTTAACAGGTACTAGAAAGAGAGATCATATCTCCGGTTCTGGCCTCCCTTCATTGGCTTCCCATAGAGTTTAGAATTAAGTTTAAAATCCTTCTTCTGACTTACAAAGCTCTAAATAATCAGGCCCTTTTTTATTTGAAAGATCTGATACTACCCTATTATCCTAACAGAACACTACGCTCCCAAAATGTTATATTTTACCTTTAATATAATTAATATGTGACTTCCAACACAGTTTATTATCAATTATTACACCAAGAAATTTAGTTTCAGATACCCTTTCAATCTCTACACCATTTACACTGAGTTTAGATACTAAGTTGTTGTGATGGTTGTTAAAAACTATAAATTTTGTCTTACTTAAAGTGAGCGTTAATTTGTTTGAATCAAACCACAGTTTAAGCTTTCCTAATTCCTTTCCGAGTGTATCCAAAAGTTGTTCCAAATTGCTTCCACTGCATAATAAATTAGTGTCATCGGCAAACAATATTAAATGCATTTTTTCTGAAACTTTACATATATCATTTATTTACATATTGAATAACAATGGCCCCAAAACTGAACCCTGTGGGACTCCACAAGTAACCTTCAGTAACTGTGAGTTTTTGTTACCAACACATACATACTGATATCTGTTCTTTAAGTAACTACATAACCAGGACAGTGCTACTCCCCTAATACCACAATTTTGTAGTTTCTTTAATAATAAGTTATGATCCACTATATCAAATGCTTTTTTAAGATCCAGGAATACCCCAACTGAATACTCTTTATTTTCAATGGCAGTTGATATTTTTTCTATAAATTCCATTAGAGCAAATGCAGTTGTCCTCTTGTGTCTGAACCCATATTGCTGTTCACACAATAAATTAATCTTCAGTATGAAGTTGTCAATTCTCTCATAGAATATTTTTTCAAGTATCTTGGAAAATTGCGGCAATAGTAAAATTGGTCTATAGTTTGAAAGTTCCCCTCTGTCACCCATCTTGTATATCGGAATTATTTTAGCTATTTTCATTGCATTGGGAAATATACCTGTTTGGAGAGACAGGTTACAGATATACGTCAGTGGTTTCACTAAGCATTCAATGATAGTTTTGACTAAGAATATGTCAATACATCACAGTCCGTAGATGTTTTACTTTTAAACGATTTAACAATTTCAATGACCTCTCTCTCGTCTGTGTTCTTTATGAAAATGGAGTCTTTTATAGCAGTGTTTTTGCTTATTGTATCACCTGTGGGTGCCATAATGGGTATTTCTCAAGCCAAATTAGGACCAATGTTAACAAAAAAGTTATTAAATTCATCTGCAGGTGAAGCTGCATTCACACTCTGAGTCGTTTTATTATTTTTTGAAAAATTGGTTGGGTAGCTTGTATTTCTGTTTTTATTTCCAAGAATATTGTTAAGTATAGTCCATGTATTTTTAATATTTTTTTAAAATTGGGAGCAGCTCATGTCAACATGTGAAGTAGATGATTGTTGTAATTTTATAACTGCAACAATCACAAAGTCTATAGAAAAATTTTCAAAGCAAATTAAAAGTAGACAACAGAAGATTAGCCTACCATGGTTAAATAATGAAATAAGAAAACTTATGAAGAGGCGAGACTATGCACTGAAAACATCACTAACCTCCAAACTACAAAATGATCACCTTGTGTACAAAAGTTTAAGAAATAAAGTGGTACATGAGCTGCGAAAATCAAAAATATCTTATTACAATAAACTGATAGATCATGCAAAGGGTAACAACAGTTCCCTATGGAGGCATTTAAATAACCTAACTAATAAAAAAAACAATCAGAAGGGGGTAAAGGAACTTAGAATCAATGGCAAGACCGTCAGTGACAAGGCTACTTTGGCAAATGAATTTAATTCACACTTTGTGGGCTCTGTGGAAGACTTAACAAAAAATTTTGTGCTGCCAAATGTGCTCAACAACACAAATTCCATACTTCCAACAGATACTTTTCACATCGATGAGGTAAATGAGAAGTTAATTGCTGGTATTGTTAAAACACTGTCAAACTCAAAAACTAATGATATCTACAATATGAGCACCTCCTTTCTCAAAATGCACAGCAAAATATTAATCAAACCACTGACTCATCTCATTAATCTCTCCATTAGGTCTAGTACATTTCCATCTGGCTGGAAAAAAGCTGTCGTCATACCAGTTCATAAATCAGGCAGTAAAGACGATATATGCAATTACCGCCCAATCTCTATTTTACCAGTCCTATCTAAGGTTCTTGAAAAAGTTGTAGCTACACAGCTGATAGACTACTTACAAGACAGTCAACTTCTTCATCCACATCAATTTGGTTTTAGACCAGGATACTCAACAGAAACAGCAAATTGTTGCCTTATTGAAAACGTCAAACAGTCCTTGGACAGGGGTAATGTGGTAGGAGCTGTTTTTCTAGATCTCAAAAAGGCTTTCGATACTGTAAACCACAGTTTGCTTTTATCCAAAATGGTATCTTTTAACTTCTCCCCAAATACATTAGAATGGTTTGCATCTTATCTCCAGAATAGAGAACAGTGTGTAAAAGTTCACCAGGATAAATCCTCATTTTTAAACAACCGCATGGGTATCCCACAAGGGTCCATTCTTGGTCCTTTACTTTTCAGCATTTTTATTAATGACTTGCCGTTACACTGCTCAGCTGCAACATGCCAACTTTATGCAGATGATGCAGTTATTTACACAGCTGCCAAGACTCCAGCACAGGCTGCAGATGTACTGTCTACAAGTATGGTTGATGTCCAAGAGTGGCTCCTCAAGAACCATCTATTGCTGAACCTTCAGAAAACAGTCTCAATGTGCTTTTCAATCAAAAAATGTAACCTGCAACATTTTAAAGTTAATATACATGATCATGACATCAGTTTAGCTACAGAATTCAAATACCTTGGCATTGTACTAGATCCTCAACTCAAATTTAATCTTCATATAAAGAAAATTTCAAAAACAGTAAAAAAAAATCTGAACTGCTTTAAATTAATTAGATATTACATACCTTACGAAGCAGCTGCACTGTATATGCATTCTATGGTTTTTTCTCATATATCATACTGTTTGACAGTCTGGGCTCAAGCAGCCCCTTCCACAATAAGACATATAGGTTCATTATATAATCAAACCCTAAAAATCTTGGACAAAAAGCCCATTAGGTGGCATCACTGTAATGTTTTAAAAAAATACAACCTATTGAGTTTTGAGAGCTTCATTGACCTCTGTCTTCTGAAATTAACGTTCAAATGTTTCCATAAATCAGCACCCGAGCCACTTGCTGGTTTCGTCCAAAGACAGGACAGCAGCAGAGCCACCAGGAGTTCTGTTAACAATAACTGTAAAATATTCCACCGCAGAACCACATTTGGACAAACAGCTTTCTCTATAAAGGGCAGTCACATCTGGAACACAATGCCAAATGAAATTAAAATAATAACGGACTTTAAAACATTCACTAAAAATGTTAAAAACTGGCTGAAAAATAAACAAGAATGTACTCATGTATGAATTATTTGTCTGCAAAGTGAGAGTGAATGAAGGGAAGGAATAAATGTGTTTGTTTATAGTGAGTGACGGAGGGAGGAAGGCCTGAAATAGGCAAATGTGAGTTATGTTATATGTGTTAAATGTGAGTCAGGCTGTTATATTTGTGTATTTATAATATTTATAATATTTATGTTAAATGTGAGTCAGGCTGTTATATTTGTGTATTTATAATATTTATAATATTTATAATTGTGTATTTATAATTTTTCTGCATTGATGTACAGTATGTGGTTATTGTGTATATTTTTATCTTGATTCTTTTTTCTAAAGCCCATCCAGGGACAAGAGTTGCAAATTAGCTAATAGCTATACACTCTATGTGCAACACATCAGATTGATTGTCTTTGATTAATTGTCTATGTTTATTGCACTGTCCCTGTCAAATAAACTAATCTACTACTACATATTGTCTCTGTTTTTCTCCAGTTTATACTGTAATAGTCTCTTTTACTACATCTTATTATATATGTTAACTTATTTTTGTATGTTTTATACCGCTGCTCTACTTCTTTTGTCCTTTTCTTTAGAAAAGCTTTATATAATAATTTTTTCTTTTTACACGCCTTTTGTAATCCTTTGATTAACCATGGCTTATCGGCAAATTTATGTTTAAGCTTTTTCTTTACTAATGGACAATTTTTTTCATAAAAAGTGGTTACAATGTTTATAAATGTGTCATAGGCTTCATTTACATCTGATACATAGACTTTTGTCCAGTCTTGCTTCAGCAAGTCTTCTTTAAAAGAACTGATTGCATTTCGTGATTTGTATCTGAACGATTTTAAAATTTATAGTCACTTAAAATTTTTAGTCACTTATATCATTTATCAGTAATCCACTTTCTATTTTCTTATCAATAATATTAATAAACAGGTTGTCAATAAGTGTAGCAGTGCGGACTGTGATTCTACTGGGAAGTGTTATTGTGGGATATAGACTCATGCTGTACAGAGAATTCATGAACTCTGTAATTACATTTTGTTGATATGGATTTAGTAAATCAATATTGAAATCTCCACAAATTACTACCATTTTCTTACTAGTAATATTATTGTACAGCTCGACTAATTTATCTCTGAATGTCTCAATGCAAGTTCCCAGCGTTCTATATATACAATTTATAATTAGATTTTTTTGTTTTATCTTGGTCAATCTCAACAGTAACACATTCCAAAATCCCTGGTAGTGCAAAGGACATTCCATTTACAAGTTTACACCTATACAGGTCATCAATATACAGTGCAACACCACCACCCTTTTTTTGAGATCTGTTAATATGAAACATCTGATATCCCTCTATTGCCATCAGGGGAGCCTGCTCTTCATTAAGCCAAGTTTTAGAGACTGCGATAGCTGTAAATTTTCTGTCTAGCTGTTTTAAATAGTCCTGAATCTGTGGAAAGTTTTTGTTAAGACTTCTGCTGTTGAAGTTTATTATTTGATAGTTTACCATCTAGTTGCACTTAACTTTTGAATTGCTTTTCAGTGTAATATTCACAATGATTATGAATATTATTGAAAAAGTGGTTATCAGGATCAATATCATTTTCCATCTCTTGGTAGTTTATGTTCAGCATAATGGCATATTTTCAGAGTTTGAATTTCCTCACTCTGTGTCAAATGACTTCCTCCAACTGGGGATAATTGATGTCTACTCAACTCAGTCATAAGTTTTTTTGTGGTGGTCCAGTGGTTAGCACTGCGGCAGCACAGCAACTCACCCTTGGCCGGGGGATCCTGGGTTCGATCCCAGCCCCCGACCAACAGTGATCTGTGTGGAGTTTGCATGTTCTCCCCGTGTCTGCGTGGGTTTACTCCGGGATTTCTCCGGTTTCCTCCCACATGCCAAAAACATGCACGTTAGGTTAATTGGCATCAAACTGGGGATTCTAAATTGTCCTTAGGTATGACTGTGAGAGTGAATGGTTGTCTGTCTCTCTGCGTTGGCCCTGCGATGGACTGGCGATCTGTCCAGGGTGTACCCTGCCTCTCGCCCAAAGATGCTGGGATAGGCTCCAGCACCCCTGCGACCCGAAAAGGATTAAGCGGAAGAAGATGAATGAATGTTTTTTTTTTTTTTTTTAAAGTACATTGACATGGTATGTCAAAAGAACTATTCTTGCCGTGTGTGTGGATATGGATTTTTATAGTCTCTTAATTTTCTTAATCAGTGTTCATCTGAAATTATGGATTTGGAAGCGGCTTAAATGTGCTATTGTCACTATTTTTCAACAAGAATCGGGCCAAGGGGGAGCCCAAGAATTGGAACCTGCGAGGAGACTCATGGACAATGGAACTCATGCGTCTGTGGAAACATTATTGGTTATGATCTCAGGACTTCTATTTTTGGCTGTGAAGTTCCCTGATGCATCAGAAATTGAAGGAAGGTGAGAGAGCTGATCAAAGCGGACCCGGCAAGCTCCTTCATCAAATTCGACCAGTTGGGGAGGGCACGAGTAGCGGCAAACGGTGAACTGAATGACAGTGATTCAGTGGAGGAATACATCTGGAGCCCTGTGCTCTCCATGGAAAAAAGTTTAAGCCTGCACATATGAAAGCACAGAATTGCACGGGTGAGGAAAAATTCTATTCTCTGAGCGCACTGTGCTGATTTGATTTGACCTTGTCTTTGGTGCCCCGTGTTTACATTCCTCCTGATGAAGATCAGCGGAAGGAGTGGCTCTGCTAACCCAAACAATCGACAATCAGTTGTTGTCGTATCAGCGGATTGGACCCTCAAGGACAGTGCCCATGTGCCTTCTGCAAGCAAGAGAGATAGACTCTGGACTTGTTTATAAGTCACATGATTATAACATCTATCCACTGCCGGGAGGCGCCCTCTGCTGCTCACTAACAACTGTCACACTTACACTACACGATGCATACAACATTACATGACTGATACAAATATTGATTCATACAAATACACTGCCTCTCTCAACTTTTGTGTGTGATCTCCTGCTAAATGTCTGCTAAATGTGCATTGAGGGTTTTTTTTGCCTGCAATCAAAATTTCGCTCACTCACTGAGCGCCATTTTGATAAAACATGTTTTTTTTTCTCTCGCCTACTGTGTCATATCCCTTCCCTTTTTTTTCTTTTTTTTCCTTTCTTCTTTATGTCTGGCGCCTAGCGGCTGCCCCGGCCTTGGATGCGCTCTGCAGAGCGTGCCCAAATGCCAAGTCACGTTTCGTTACCTTGTATTCATACATGTGTAATGACAATAAAGTTGAATCTCATCTCATCTCATCTCATCATCTGTATTTATTTAAGTCAGTAACATCCCTAATTATTATACTCTTTGCTTCCTCAGGTGTTCCATTTAGTTTGATTCAAACTCTATAATTTCTTGTCCATGTTGCCTGTATCTTATTTTGTCTTTTCAGCATCTGTGCTTGCTGTGCTATTTCAGCATTAGTTTTTGTTAGATGTTCATTTAGGTAAACTTCTGTTCCCCGTAGTTTTCTGGCCTGCCTCAGTATGTCATTCTTTACCCTTCTGTTCACAAAGCGCATCACAATTGATTTCTTTGTTTTATTATCTTTTCTGGGTAAAGCATGACAGGCTGAAATTGCATTTGCTTCGACCTTTATATCTCTACTATCAAGGAACTGAAGCACCTGGTTTTCCAGGGAGACTAATTCACTCAGGGGAGCATCCTCTCCTCTCAATCCTGCTGTAGCATGAGCATATGATTGATATTTAATGTCTAGTCCACTTATAATTAGATCATCCATACGAGAACATTGCTCAAGATCCTCGACGCGTCGCTCCAAGTCTGCAATTTTTTTGTCTTTTTCCTTAATTGTTAATTTTAATTCTCGGACATCTTCCATTAGCTCTATTATTTTAGCCTGCTGACTAGCCACTTTGGTCAGTTCTTCTGACAAGAAGTTCAGAGATTTTTTTATCTCTTCCATTTCCTCCTTCTTTGGTGGCATTTTTACTGACCTGTGGATAGTAAAACAATCTCTGCTGGTGTCGTCAGTATCCGATCCGACTGACCTCGAATCCAGCTGGGCCTCAGCTAGCCCCCTCCGCTGCTAGTCCCGCTGCTTACCGCCGCCGTAACTGAGCTCCTGTCCAGCCGGGGCACCGGAAGCTCCTCCACTGAGTCCCGCCACCCACCACCGCTGCAGCCAAGCTCCGATCCTGCTTCTGTCCAGCTGGGGTCCCGGTAGACCCTCCGCTGAGCCCCGCCGCCTACCGCCGTCTGCTTCAGTAGTTCCTCCACCGAGCCCCGCCGCTGCAACTGGGCTCCGACTCCGGCTGGGGCCCCGGTGGTCCTCCACTGGTCCCCGTCTCCCACCACCACTGCAGTTGAACTCCGATCCGGCTCCCGTCCAACTGCTGCCTCGTCTTGTTCCTCCAGCGAGCCTCAATCACCGGGGACAGAGTCGCTTCTCCGTGTCGGTGCTAGGTGCTATGACTAGCTATGGCGTTAGCTACAGCGTTAGCCTAGCAAACGCTTCGGGTAAAGCGTAGCAGCGAACCACGAAGAGAAACGCCAATCAGTTCACTCACAAATGAGAGCAGTCCCAAAAGTCCAGTTCTCACAGCGAGCGCAAAACAACTCTTAAAAACAGAGCTCGAGTCTGACTGAATCCAGACCGTCTGAACCACAACTAAAAAAAATTGATTTAAGCTGCAAGAGCCTGCAAGACTGAGACCACTCACTCCGCCATCTTGAAAAAAAAGTCTTTATACTGTGATCTCAAGAAAACAGAATGAAAACTAGAAAAGCACTCGGAGAGCGCAGACCTCCGCACAGATGCGGCACACAGACATGAATGGGTTTGAAACTTCAGGAAAAGAGGATGATGCCTCTGCAAACTTTCATAAAACAGAAGGATCATTAATGGTGGTGTGGAAGTGCTGCTCATAGAGGTCGTATAAAATGTACTAAACATAACAACTTTGCACAATAAGGATCGTCCCCTCCAATAGACAACTAGGACAATAACAATCATTCCTGAGGGTGGCAACAACACTGTTGATTCAAATGCAAAATATACTGTATGGGTACATATTTATATTCTGCAGGGTAATTCAACAAACTGTAATGCTGTTTAATCCATCTAGCTGCAGTGTCCTGCACCGTGTATATATCCGTGTACATATGTGCAGTATATTCATCTACTGCTTTGGCTAACCAGTTCTTATTATCTTATTAACTATTGCTCTGAGTTCTGCTATCCCTTTGCTGCTGTAATCCTGGAATGTCCCCATTGTGGGACTAATAAAGGCTTATCTTATCTGTAAAGTGCTTTGGTCATCTAGAGATGAATAAAAAGCACTATATAAGTGAGCACCATTTACCATTTATAATACCAGTGCGCATGAGATTGCGTGCTGCCACACCCCTTTGAAATGACTCTCCACCTCCCAGTGCAAAGTGAACGCACTGTCTATTGGTAGTTAGATGGCGTGATGCAAAGCCTAAAAAATAGACGATGTGCTGACAGAAACTAAGAAAAACACTGGTGTATGATGGGAAGTCTGACAAAAAAGTCTCCTGATGACCATCAAAATAAGGCCCTCAGTGTGTAAGTTTGTATGGTAGGTAAAGTGCAGATGAACATCTGCACTCACTACTGGGATCCTAACTAGATCACAGGCACTGTTGTGTCTGTGCCTTCATAGAAAGTCCCCATTAGCTGCTGATGCACTTGGCAGTGTCACAAGTACCCCAGACCACACTTAGAGGTGGGTAGAGTTATCAGATTTGTTCACAAGTAATCACTTAAGTAAATGGAAATAAAAGTATCTAATACAAAGATCACTATAGTGACTATTGATTTTACTCTTGCCAAATTGTGAACATTTTTTCTTAAATTTGCAAATTTTTCCTCATAAATGGAGGTTTTTTTTGTGTAAACTTGACATTTTTTCCTATGCATTTGAGAATTTATTTTCATTAATTTGTGAGGTTGTTCTCATATATTTGAGACATTTTTCATAAATTATATGTACTTGTATGATTAAATTTATGACGTTTTTAAGATAAATCTTCAACTTCTGTGATAAATTCGTGACTTTTTCATTTAAATTTGCCATTTCTGTTCTTGGTTCTTTAGGATTTTTTTATTTCTAAATTTGTGTCTTTAGCCAGTTTGATACATTTCTCTCTAAAGTGCTGATGGCATGACCTTTATCCACATGTTAACACCCAGAGGTGTTCATGATATGTCTGTGGCATGCTTTGGTCAAAACATGTCATGGTTTAATTATTACAGAACCATTTTACAGCCATTTGAAGAAGCTTTCTTCACAATGGGCTGTTTCTGTTGATTTTGCTTTAAAATGCTAATGAGCCTAGTTCACTCCACCTAGAGCACGCTCAACCCCACCTCCCTTTCCTCATTCCTGATTTCTGTGGCTGATGATGCCATTATGCAGCTAATGTTAGCTCATACAGTAGCCCTGGTAGTGACCACAGCCTAAGCTAACTAATGCATTTGCTGAGTGTTAAAGCCCAACTAAAGTATTATCAGAGACAAGGATGTTTAGTTTGAAGGTTGATAATACAGTATATGATGGTCCCTGATATCTAAATGGCTAGCTCTGCTAACTGCAGCTGACAACTGGCAGTCTGGCCAGTAGCAAACCAAACTTTTCTGTGTATATGACATGTTTTCTCATAGTGGATAAGCATGCACTTTTACACATTTCTGTGATGCTGGGCTACACAGTCAGGCCCTCTTTACACAGATGGAGATCGTTGAGTGATCACTGAGAGATCAAAAATTGACCCGAACTCTCAAGGCTTTCCTAAAGCTCCAAAAAAGCTGTTTCTGTGTAAATGTTTGGGAGATTGTTGTTGATATTTCATAGCGATCTACAGATATCTTTGAAAAATCCTTGAGCGATCACTAAGAGACCAGGAGAGATCATTGAGGGATCATTGAGTTTGTTGGTTAACCAGAGAAAAGAGGTTTCTAATGCACTTCTACCATCTTTACGCAGGGGGAGGTCATTAGGCAATAAGTGAAAGATGAAGAAATGGCCAAATCCGATCTTTCAGTGATCTCTCAGCACTCACCGGGATCTCTTAATGATCTTCCAATGATCTCCATGGTCACCACAATTGAGAGATTGATTTGACTCAGTCTAAAACAATCTCTCAAAGATCACCAAAGAAAAGCAATTGCTCAACAGATGCTCAAGGAGTGCTCAGCGATCTCATCAATCTCCTAATGATCTATCTCTTAGTGATTGTTCAATGAATGCTATTGGTCTTTCATGAAATGTTCAGTGATCCCTCACTGATCTCTCAACCATTTCTAAAAATTTGGCATTCATTAAAAGATGGATGAGAGATCATTGAAAGATCATTTGGAGGTCTGGCCATTTGGTCATCACGCAATGATTTCGCAACAATCTCCATTCTCCTGCAAAGGAGGTATAACATATTACATACCCAAATTTATTCATTTGTTTGTTTGTTTGTTTTCGTGTTAATGATTGAGTGGATGGGTGAATGTGGCTAGCGGTGCAAAAGCAAAGTTTGGAAACCATTCATATCCTGGACAGCCTGCCAGTGCCATTTTATTCTTCCTGCCCTGTTTCTGTTTGATGTTTTGTTGCATTAAAAAAAAAGTGCATTTAGCGAGTCCTCTTAATGCTAATCACTCTTTAGTGGAACTTATGATAATTATTGTGTACCTGCTTTTTAAACCCATGGCCTTTATACATACTAGCAGCCACTCTGTTCTGCGTGTACACACAAACACGCTCTTACACACACTAAAGCATGCTGTTGGGTCTCATCTTGGCAGTGCCCTCGCTCTCTGCAGATCTCCATATGAACTCTCCGCCAGTCTGATTCTACCCCCCCACACGCACATCTTCATCCATCCATGCTGTCATGCTCTCACCCCCCCCCCCCCCCCCCCCCGCCACCTTCTCCACTCCTGAGTTGTTTGTTTTGGCAGAGCAAGACCCAATCACACAGGAGAGTTCAGCTGGCACAATGTGTCGCTCCCATTCCACCTGATGCCCCGCTGTTCCTCCTACACATCTTCTTCTGTCCTCGCCTCTACTCAATCTGAAAAACAAATTATGAAATGGGTCAAGTGGATGTTTTGTGTGTTTGTGTGAGAGAGTAATTTTGTGCTTCTCGCTCTTCGCCAGTCTGAAACGCTTGTGTCAAGATACAGCAGGGAACATGAGAGGCACGCTTGGAGGCATGATAACCTCACCCGAAGTGTGAGTTATTTAGCTTTTGTGCCAGAGAAAACAAGACAGTCCAAGCTGGTTTATGTAAATAATCATCATAATAATAATAATAACTAGAATACACTCAGCCAAGATACAAACACACATCTGATGCAGCCCTTGTGTTAAAGGCACCATTGCTCTTCCACCCTCATTTTAAGACATTCCTAAACCCTATTGATCACCAAAGTCAAACTCTAAGTAACAGTTCACAAAGTGCCGTGACTTCTGGTCTAATGTGTATGAGAATTTCGTGGGCATAGTGTTATGTCTGATATGGAGCCAAGAACGAGGCCAGGTGTAGAACCAAACACACATTTATTAAAGAGGCACAGGTGCAAAATCCACAGCCGCTAGGCAGAGGAAATGGCCAAGAGGCCGTCCCTCCTGTCTGCAGCCCTTTTATAGCCATGGGTGGTGGTGGAACCGGAAAGCGGAGCCACCACCCCGTGCCACACAAATAAATGTATAGAACATATAAATAACTATACAACACATAGTTCTAATTTTAAAAAAAGCTGCCGTGGTCTGACTTTAATTTTTTCCTGTTTTTACCCTTAAACATTTTTTAGTTAAATCCTCAGACTATAGTCACAGGTATTAGCTCCAAGATCAACCACTCTGTCATGTTTGGTGACGACTTGTGCCATATACTGTAATGAATATTTCCAGTATTATACCTACAGCCGTGGACAAAATTGTTGGTACCCCTCTGTTAATGAAAGAAAAACCCACGATGGTCACAGAAATAACTTGAATCTGACAAAAGTGGTAATAAATAAAAAGTCTATGAAAATTAACCAATGAAAATCAGACAATGTTTTTGAATTGTGGTTCAACAGGATTATTTTAAAAAAACAAACTCATGAAACAGGCCTGGACAAAAATGATGGTACCCTTAACTTAATATTTTCTTGCACAACCTTTTAAGATAAGATAAGATAAGATAAGCCTTTATTAGTCCCACAACGGGGAAATTCCAGGATTGCAACAGCACAGGGATAGCAACACTCAGAGCAACAATCAGAAGGCAAGAAAAAAAACAAGCAAGCAGGAGCAGCTAATATACTGTACATATGTACATATTACTATAAAATATATATATACACACACACACACAGACACACAGTGCAGAGCATTGTAGCTGGATGGAATAAATATATGAATATATGAACACACAGTGCAGAGCATTGTAGCTAGATGGAATAAATATGTAAATATATAAACACCCACAGTACGGAGCATTGCAGCTAGGTGGAATAAATATGCAAGTATATAAACACACACAGTGCGGAGCAATGTAGCTAGATGGAATAATATGTAGATATATAAAAACACAGTGCGGAGCATTGTAGCTAGATGGAATAAATATATAGATATATAAATATAAACACACCCAGTGCTGAGCATTGTAGCTAGATGGAATAAATATGTAAATATATAAACACACACAGTGCAGAGCATTGTTGCTAGGTGGGATGAAACAGCATAACCGTCTATTTAGTTATCCTACATGGTATGATTATGTGCCCATACATATTCTCACCCTCCATAGCGACCGGTATGTTCCTAGTTGTATGCCGGAGAGGACCATAGTGTAAGTCTATTGCATCTTTTGCATTCAAAAAACTATTAGTTTGTTACGTCTTTTTGCTATCTCTGCGAGCAACCCTGCTTAGGTTGTACAGTCTGACAGCCGTTGGTAGGAAGGACCTACGAAACCTCTCGTTTGTGCACCTGGGATGATGTAGTCTGCTGCTAAATGAGCTCCTCAGTGCATCCAGTATGTCCTGCATAGGGTGGAACTCGGACTCCAGCAGAGATGACAGTTTAGCCACCGTCCTTCTCTCTCCTATCTCCTCCATCGGATCAAGGCGCTGCCCCAGGACAGAGCTAGCTTTCTTAATCAGTTTGTTCAGTCTCTTCCTATTGGCTGCAGTAATGCCACTGCCCCAGCAGACCACTCCAAAAGTGATGGCTGATGCCACCACCGTGTCGTAGAATGACTTCAGCAGCGCCCCTTGTACACCAAAAGACCTGAGTCTCCTCAGCAGGAACAGCCTGCGCTGTCCCTTCTTGTAGAGTGCGTCAGTATTGTGTGACCAGTCTAGTTTATTGTTCAGATGAATACCCAGGTACTTATAGGATGTCACCATCTCGATGTCTGTTCCCTGTATATTTACTGGTGCTGTGAGGGGCTGCCCATGCCTGCGGCAGTCCACCACCAGCTCCTTAGTTTTCCTCGCGTTGATCTGGAGGCAGTTCCGATGGCACCAGTCCACAAAGTCCTGGATAAGCCCTCTGTACTCAGCTTCATCTCCGTTGGAGATGAGACCAACGATCGCAGAGTCATCAGAGAACTTCTGTAGATGGCAATGTGTTGTGTTGTGTGAGAAGTCTGCAGTATAAAGAGTGAACAGGAAGGGAGCCAGCACCGTTCCCTGGGGGGCCCCCGTGCTACTGATGATCGTGTCGGAAACACAGTCCCGGGTTCTCACAAACTGAGGCCGGTTCGTGAGGTAGTCCAGGATCCATGATGACAGGTGCTGGTCCACCCCTGCGCGCAGCAGCTTGTCCTTCAGGATCATCGGTTGGATGGTGTTGAAAGCACTGGAGAAGTCAAAGAACATGATCCTCACCATATTCCCGGGCTTCTCCAGGTGGGACAGAGAACGGTGAAGGAGGAAGATCACCGCATCCTCCACCCCAATGCCATGCTGGTAGGCGAACTGGAGTGGATCCATCGCTGGTTCCACCAGGGGGCGGAGATGAGCAAGGAGCAGTCTCTCCAGGGTCTTCATCAAGTGGGACGTCAAGGCCACCGGTCTGTAGCTGTTCAGGTCTTTGGGGTGGGAAGTTTTTGGTACAGGTACCACACAAGATGTTTTCCACAGCTGTGGTACCCTCCCCAGTTTCAGGCTCATGTTGAAGATATACGTCACAATCCCACACAGCTGGTCTGCACAGGACTTGAGGAGCTTTGCGCTGATGCCGTCCGGTCCCGACGCCTTCCTCGCCTTGATCTTCCTCAGCTCCGTTCTCACCTGGGTCTTGGTCAGGATCAGGATGGGGGGCTGTGTGTTGGGAGTGGGGGGGGTGTCGGTGGAGTGGGGAGTGGGCAGCAGGACTTGATTTCTTAGAGGCAGCAGTGGTTGTTGTGCAGACAGGGGGGAGGGCGGTTGGTCAAATCTATTGAAAAACAGATTCAGGTTGTTCGCCCACTCCCTGCCCCCCGTGGCCTGGGGGGAGGTATTCTGGAGCCCCGAGATGGTTTTGAGGTTTCTCCAGACCCCGCTGATGTCGCTCTGTTGCAGCTTGTCCTCCATCTTCTTCCTGAAGCTGTCCTTGCCTTCTCTGATCTTTCTCCTCAGCTCCCTCTGTACGGACTTCAGCATCTCCCTGTTCCCCGACCTGAAGATCCTCTTCTTCTCTCTCAGAAGTGTTTTTATCTCAGGGTTGATCCAGGGTTTGTTGTTTGAGTGACGCCGTATGGTCTTGGTGGGAACGGATTTGTCCACACAGAAGCTGAGGTAGCCCGTGAAGGTGTGAATGAGGCCATCGATGTCCTCACCATGTGGATCGCAGAGCTGCTTCCAGGCAGTGGCTTCAAAACAGTCCTTTAGAGTGTCCATTGTCTCCTCAGACCATAACTCCACAGTGTGCATGGCCGGAGGTTGTCTGTGCACTAGGGGTTTGTACACCGGTCGGAGATGAACCAAGTTGTGATCCGATCTCCCAAGTGGGGGGAGTTGTGATGAGGTGTACGCCTCCTTAGTGTTTGCGTAGAACAAATCCAGTGTTTTATTGTCTCTAGTGTGGCATGTGACATACTGGGTGAAAGTGGGCAGAATGGGAGACAGTGAAACGTGGTTGAAATCGCCTGAGATGAGGAGAAGAGCATCTGGGTGTTCTGTCTGCAGCCTGCTGGTTACTGAATGGATGACGTCACGCGCTGTCCCAGCGTTCGCCGTCGGATTTGCATAAACAACAATGCAGATCACGTGTGAGTGTTCTCTCGGGAGATATGTAGGCCTCATGCTAACAGCTAGCAACTCAATGTCTTTGCTGCAGTGTCGTTGTTTAACAGTGATATGTCCCGGTCTGCACCAGTTGTTGTTAACATACATTATCACTCCACCGCCCCTAGTTTTGCCACTCTCTGGTGTTCGGTCAGCTCGTATCATGTGAAAACCCTCCAGCTCAATGTTAGCATCTGCTGCTAGTTCAGTTAGCCACGTCTCAGTAAACAAAAGGAGAGAGCACTCCCGGTAAGTGCTATCATAACGGGAGATAGCCGCTAGCTCCTCTAACTTTCCCAGTATCGACCGTACATTTCCCATGACAACAGATGGAAGGGAGGGTCTGTACCTTATATTTTTTTCCTCCGCCTTACTCCAGCCCGGCAGCCGCGGCGTTTTCGCCTCAGTTCTCTCGGTATGTCGAGTTTTTCCAATGGGACCGGGTGGCGGTTGAATGCTAGCAGCTCTTCTCTGCTGTATCGTATCCTGCTATAAACAGTGGCTCCGTCCACCGGCTCAGGAGACATTTGGGACGATCTGTGTGTCCGTGATATAAGTGGGGTGAAAAAAAAAAAGTGATCAAAAGAGAGAGGAAGGGAAAAAAAAAAACTCGGAATCGAGCCGCTGTTGCAAAAGGCAGCCTACTGGTGTGGCGCCGAGAGGAGAAAAAAAAAAAAAAAAAAAAAAAAAAAAAAGGCAATCATTGCAATCAAACGATTTCTGTAACTGTCAATGAGACTTCTGCACCTCTCAGCAGGTATTTTGGCCCACTCCTCATGAGCAAACTGCTGCAGTTGTCTCAGGTTTGAAGGGTGCCTTCTCCAGACGGCATGTTTCAGCTCCTTCCACAGATGTTCAATAGGATTTAGATCAGGGCTCATAGAAGGCCACTTTAGAATAGTCCAATGTTTCGCTCTTAGCCGTTCTTGGGTGTTTTTAGCTGTGTGTTTTGGGTCATTATCCTGTTGCAAGACCCATGACCTGCAACTGAGACCAAGCTGTCTGACACTGGGCAGCACATTTCTCTCTAGAATACCTTAATAGTCTTGAGATTTCATTGTACCCTGTTCAGATTCAAGACACCCTGTGCCAGATGCAGCAAAGCAGTCCCAGAACATAATAGAACCTCCTCCATGTTTCACAGTAGGGACAGTGTTCTTTTCTTGGTATGCTTCATTTTTGCGTCTGTGAACATAGATCTGATGTGCCTTGCCAAAAACTTCCAGTTTTGTCTCGTCTGTCCATAGGACATTCTCCCAGAAGCTTTGTGGCTTGTCAACATGCAGTTTGGCTAATTCCAGTCTGGCTTTTTTATGATTTGTTTTCAACAGTGGTGTCCTCCTTGGTCATCTCCCATGAAGTCCACTTTGGCTCAAACAACGACGGATGGTGCGATCTGACACTGATGTACGGTACCTTGACCTTGGAGTTCACCATGAATGTGTTTAGAGGTTGTTCTGGGCTCTTTTGTTACCATTCATATTATCCGTTTCTTCCATTTTTCATCAAGTTTCTTCCTGCGGCCACGTCCAGGGAGGTTGGCTACAGTCCCGTGGATCTTAAATTTCTGAATAATATGTGCAACTGTAGTCACAGGAGCATCAAGCTGCTTGGAGATGGTCTTATAGCCTTTAACATGCTTGTCTATAATTTTCTTTCTAATCTCCTGAGACAACTCTCTCCTTTGCTTCCTCTGGTCCATGTTTAGCGTGGTACACACCATGTCACCAAACAGCACAGTGACTACTTGTCACCCTTTAAATAGGCGGACTGACTGATTACAAGTTTGTAGACACCTGTGATGTTAATTAGAGGACACATCTTGGTTGAACATGTCCCAATGGTCACATTATTTTCAATCTTTTCTAGGGGTACCATCATTTTTGTCCAGGCGTGTTTCATGAGTTTGTTTTTAAAAATAATTCTGTTGAACCACAATTCAAAAGCATTGTCTGATTTTCATTGGTTAATTTTCATAGAATTTTTATTTATTACCACTTTTGTCAGATTCAAGTTATTTCTGTGACCATTGTGGGTTTTTCTTTCATTAACAGAGGGGTACCAACAATTCTGTACACGTGTGTATATGCAAGCAAGTAAGCAAAGTTTATTTGCATAGCACTTTTCACAGATACAGTATTTATCACAAAGTGCTTCACAGCAAATTAAAATTTACAAATACACAAGAAATTAAAATCAATAGAAATAAGATAAACTACTCATATAAATAGGAATAATAAGAGTAAACAGTGAGGAAATAGAAGCCATTCAACGAGAGCTAAAAGCCTGGCTAAACAAATGAGTTTTTAACTCCTTCTTAAAGGAGTCAACAGACTCGAGGCAGCACAAAGACAGGGGAAGTGCATTCCAAAGCCATGGTGCAATGGCCTGGAAAGACTGATCTCCATGGGTTTTAAATTTGGTCCGAGGGACCTCCAGGATTAGATTAGATTAGATTAGATTCAACTTTATTGTCATTACACATGTATGAATACAAGGTAACGAAACACAGTTTAGCATCCAATCAGAAGTGCAAAGGACAGCAGTGCAGTATATACGGTAATTAACAGTATGTGCAATTTAAGCAAATATATGCAAATATATGCAGCAGTGCAGAAAGTTAAGAGTACTGTTATGTGCAAATAATGTGCAATAAGTTAGATGTAGTTATGTAGTTATGCAGTTATGTACAGGTGAGGATGGTAAAAGATGATTGTAAGAGAGTCAGCGGGAAACTAAGTTCAATAACGTGACAGCTGTTGGAAAGAAACTGTTCCTAAACCTGCTGGTTCTAGTCCGAAGGCTTCTGAAACGTCTTCTGGAGGGGAGAAGCTGGAACAGTCCATGAGCAGGATGGTTGGAGTCCCTAAGAATGCTGCGTGCCCGGCGCAGACATCTTTTCCTGTAGACGTCCTCTATAGCTGGAAGTGGAGTCCCTGTGATGCGTTGGGCGGTTTTCACCACCCGCTGCAGCGCCTTGCGGTCAGCTACAGAGCAGCTCCCATACCAGAGTGTGATACAGTTGGTCAGGGTGCTCTCTATCACGCAGCGGTAGAAGTTGCCCAGGATGTCAGTTGACAGATGGTTCTTCTTCAATGTCCTCAAGAAGAAGAGGTGCTGATGGGCCTTCTTGATCAGGCTGGTGGTGTTAACTGACCAGGACAGGTCCTCCGAGATGTGGGTCCCCAGGAATTTGAAGCTGGGGACACGTTCAACAGCTATGCCATTGATATGGATGGGGTCATGTGTCTCTTCCCTCTCCTTCCTGTAGTCCACTATGAGCTCCTTGGTTTTGCTGGTGTTAAGGAGCAGGTTATTGTCAGCGCACCAAGTAGCCAAGTGCTCAACCTCTGCCCTGTAATCTGACTTGTCATTGTCCCTGATGAGTCCAATCACCGTGGTGTCATCTGCGAACTTTATGATGGAATTGGATCCATACATAGGCCTGCAGTCATGGGTGTAGAGGGAGTAGAGGAATGGGCTGAGCACACAGCCCTGTGGTACACCAGTGTTGAGTGTGATGACGGAAGAACGGTTGGGGCCTGACCTAACATGCTGGGGTCTGTTGGTCAGAAAATCCATGATCCAGTTGCAGGTGGAGGTACTGATTCCCAGGTCCCCAAGTTTGGTGAGCAACTTGGAGGGGATAACTGTGTTGAATGCTGAGCTGAAGTCAATAAACAGCATTCTTGCGTAGGTGTTCTTGTCATCCAGGTGTGAGAGTACATAGTGCAGCGCTGTAGAAACCGCATCCTCTGTACTCCTGTTGCTCCGGTAGGCGAACTGATGAGGGTCCAGTGTAGGGGGCAGGCCTTTTTTGAGCTGTGCCAAGACCAGTCGCTCAAAGCACTTCATGACTATGGGCGTCAGTGCCACAGGGCGATAGTCATTTAGGCATGATGGTGTTGAATGTTTCGGCACTGGTACTATTGAAGTGGTCTTGAAGCACGCTGGTACCACGGCCTGGGCCAGGGACAGATTGAAGATGTCTGTGAAGACCCCTGCCAGCTGCTCAGCGCATGCCCTCAGCACACGCCCAGGAATGCCATCAGGGCCAGCAGCCTTATGTACGTTGACATGACTCAGTGCATTACGGACGTCGGTGTGGGTGAGTGTGAGGTGGTGGAGGTCATCAGAGGGTGGTAAATTGATGTTCTTTTCGTTGTTGTCCTTGTCAAAACGAGCATAGAAGTTATTTAGCTCATTGAGAAAGGGCACAGTCATGGCTATAGGTATGGAGTTGCTGGGCTTATAATCAGAGATAGCTTGAATGCCCTGCCACATACGTCGGGGGTCAGAGTCCCCAAAATGTTCCTCCACCTTCAGTTTGTAGCTGTGCTTGGCCTTCTTGATGCCCCTCTTCAGATCTGCCCTGGATGAACTGTAGGCCTGTGCATCACCAGATCTAAAGGCATTGTTACGTGCTTTTAGCAGAAGTCGCACTTCTCTGTTCATCCACGGCTTCTGATTTGGGTACGTGGTGATCTGTCTTTCCGTGGTGACACTGTCAATAGTGGTGTTGATATGGTCCAGGACTGAGTGGGTGTAAGAGTTGATGTTTATGTGGGAGCCACAGGTAGCCTGAGAGGTGAACATACTCCAGTCTGTGTTCCTAAACTTCTCCTGGAGTACAGAGTCAACCCCCTCTGGCCACACTTTGATGGTCCTCACTGATGGCTTCACCCGGTTGATGAGCGGTACATACTTGGGGGTAAGGAACAAGGATAAATGATCAGACTGACCTAGGTGGGGGAGGGGAGTTGCTGTGTAGGCTCCCACAATATTGGTGTAAACATGGTCCAATGTTTTGTCCCCTCTTGTGTGACAGGAGACATGCTGGTAGAATTTAGGAAGCACTGTCTTGAGGTTAGAGTGGTTAAAATCACCCGCCACAATAAATGCTGCCTCTGGGTGTGCAGTTTGTTGTTTGCTAATAGCTGCATGCAGTTCTTTCATAGCAAGCTTAGCATTAGCATCCGGAGAAATGTAAGCGGCTGTTATGATGGTACAAGTGAACTCGCGTGGCAGATAGAAAGGTCTACATTTAACCATGAGAAACTCCAGGTTAGCTGAGCAGTGTCTCTCAACAGTGACAGAGTTCGTGCACCAAGCCTTGTTAATATAAATGCACAATCCCCCCCCTCTTGTCTTACCGGAGTCAACTGCTGCTCTGTCTGCCCGGAGTGTGTGTAGGCCGGCTAGCTCGATAGCATTGTCGGGTATTCCACTGTGAAGCCATGTTTCCGTAAAAATCCTGATATTGCAGTTCATAAGTTTCTTATTGTTGGTGATCCGAAGCCGTAGTTCACTCATTTTGCTCGCCAGAGACCGTACATTAGCAAGGAAAATACTGGGTAGCGATAGCCGGTGCGGTGTTAGCTTTAGCTTAGCTCTTAGCCCACCGCGCTTACCCCTCCTTTGTTTACGGTCCTTACGCCGCCTGCAAGCACTTCCGGTCGGCCGGGAAGCCTGCCGAGCGTCGGGAGTTCTCCAGAGCTCCGGGATGAGACGTAGATTCAGACATAGGTTGCTGATAAAAAGGTCGTTATCGTTGTTTTGTAAACCAATATTCAAAAGCTCATCTCGGGTGTAAGATGTAAAAGCAGAGCTGTTCTGAACGAACATACCCGAAATGAGCAGAAATAGCACTGCTAGTCCCCAGAATCTGGTAGGACGCTGAGCCTCGCGTTGTGCACGCGCCGCCATCTTGCACCAGAAGATCTCTGGTCTGAGGATCTTAGTGATCGTGTCATTGCATATGGAGTCAAGAGAGCTGAGATATATGAAGGGGCTTGGCCATTAAGAGCTCTAAAAGTCAAAACTAAAATCGTAAAATGAAATCTAAAAGCAACTGGCTGCCAGTGAAGGGACGATAAAACCGGGGAAATGTGTTTCCTTTTCTTAGTCCGGATTAAAAGCCGAGCTGCTGCGTTTTGCACAGTCTGAAGGCAGGCAACAGCAGTTTTATTAAAACACATAAAAAGGGCATTACAATAATCTAAATGAGATGACATGAATGATCATTTCCAGTTCAGGTGTTGATTGTGGAAGCAGCAGGAAGCTTCCTAGATGTGAAAGATATCACAGCTGACCAGATTCATGCTTTATTGAAAGCTGAAACTGGGGAGACTGCACATGCTGAAACAACACCTTAATTATGGTACTACACATACAACAGTGGAATGCGAGGAGTCTTATAGCAAACGGACAATAATCCAAGAAGTATCTTTACTTACCAGAAGTTGTTCCACAGGTAGTGTGTGTACAGGAGACATGGCTTCAGCCTCAGATTTTGTTATTTCAGGATACAGTTCAATCAGACAGGTTAGATTTAGTGAAAGTGACAAATGCAGAGAATGTGGAGTAAAAGAAAATGTCGAGCACATCTTATTACACTGTCACAAATACGGAAATGAAAGACAGATAATGGAAAATGAAGTTCAAGAGGCCAGTTGGGAATGGGATTTGACTGGGATTCTGGGAACAGATGGAGATGGAGAGGCAATAAGAATCATGAAAAGGGCTCTTTTCTCTTTTTTAAATAAAACAGGATTAAGTCATAGAATTTAGGGGTCGGGCTCAGATGACATAATGTTACACACTCTTGTACAGTAGGTGGCGGTATGCACCTTTCAGTTGTTTGCTATCTGCCAGTAACCGAGAGAAGAAGAAGAAGAAGAAGTTCAGGTGTTGAGACCATAGGTCTAAGTTTTGCTATATTCCTCAGATGAAAAAAAGCAATTTCTGACTATTTGCCTACCATGGCAGTCCAGTGACATGGCATTGTCAAAAACAACACCCAGGTTACATAGGCTGAACTGGACAGAAGAGCCTAGGTGACCAAAGTGTTGCTTTATCAGAGGAATTTTACTGTCTGGAGTCTCGATCCCAAAGAAATGGCGGACAGCAAAGGTCATTGCCATCCCAAAACCTGGGAAAGACCACAAATTACCAGCAAGCTACCGCCCAATCTCCCTACTCAGCATTCCTTACAAAATCATGGAGCGCCTAATACTGCAACGCATTTCCCCAGAAGTAGAGGATATTCTAAGTGTGGATCAAGCAGGTTTCCGCAAGGACCGCAGTACAGGAGAACAAGTACTGGCCCTAACCACCTTCATCGAAAATGGCTTCGAGAGCAGACTGAAGACAGGGGCTGTGTTTCTCGATCTTACAGCCGCCTATGATACGGTCTGGCACAAAGGCCTCCTCCTAAAACTTATAAAGGCGATCCCTGCTTGGGCAACAGCAATTATAAAAACCCTGCTGACCAACCGAAGGTTCAGAGTCCACCTCAGTCAGAAGACAAGTGCATGGAGAATGCAGAAAAACGGACTCCCTCAAGGCTCAGTTCTAGCTCCAACAATGTTCAACCTCTACATAAACGACCTGCCTACTACAAAATCCCGCAAATTCACCTATGCAGACGACATCTGTTTGGCATTCCAAGCACCAGACTTTGAACCACTGGAACGGGTGCTCACGGAAGATCTTGCCAAACTGGACCAGTTCTGCAAAATCTGGCGCCTAAAACCAAGCCCAGCAAAAACCGTCTCCAGTGTATTCCATCTCCTCAATGCAAAAGCTGCCAGAGAACTAAACATCCACCTGAGCGGACTCAAGCTTAAGCATGCCCCAAATCCAACTTATCTTGGAGTGACCCTTGATAGGACCTTATCCTTCAAGGAACATCTAAAGGGGACGGCTGCTAAGGTGAAGGTACGAAACAACCTGCTCTGCAAGCTCGCTGGTGCAAAATGGGGGGCGGCAGTCTCCACCCTGCAAACCTCAGCACTGGCCCTTTCATACTCTGTAGCAGAATATTGTGCCCCTGTCTGGTCCAGGTCATCTTACACACACCATGTAGACACCCAGCTCAACACAACCATGAGAACTATAACTGGAACAATCCGCTCAACACCACTCCCCTGGCTCTCTGTACTGTCAAACATAGCCCCTCCACACATCCGGCGAGCAGCATTAACTCAAAGGATGCTCCAAAAAGTTAAAGATTCTCCTCACTTACCAATCCATGCAGATATCTACACTCCACCCACTGCCCGACTTTCATCCAGACGGCCGATTTGGAAAAACCCTCCCCCAGCTGACTTTACCATCCAGACAGCTTGGCAAGAGGAATGGGAGACCAAGGAGGTCCCAAACAAACAGCTGGTGATAAACCCCAACCAACAGGTCCCGGGCACCAACCTCCCAAGGAGACAGTGGTCTACACTCAATCGCTTCAGGACTGGACATGGCCTCTGCTTGGCCAGCCTTCACAGATGGGGCAGTAGCCCTAGCCCACTGTGCGCATGTGGAGAGGAGCAAACAATGGAACACATCATAGAGGCTTGCCCGCTCCAAAGACTGGAAGGAGGATTACACACCCTCCATACAGCAAACCAGGAGGCAACTGCTTGGCTTAAGGACTTTGCATTCGCTAAATAAATAAACTGTCTGGAGCAATGATCAGTGTTTCTGTCTTGCTAAGATTTAATTGCAGGAAGTTATTGTTTAACCATGTCTTAATGACAGACAGGCAAGAGATTAAGTTTGATAAAATGTTCAGCTCATTTTCTTTAAAAGAGCAGTAAAGCTGAAAGTCATCTGTGTAGAAATGGTAAGAGACACCCTTAAACTGACTGATAATCTGGCCAAGTGGGGTTAAATGTAATAAAAACAGAATAGGGCCCAGAACTGAGCCTTGAGGAGCCCCACAAGAGAGTCCTTTGACCTCTGCCATCTTCTTGTTGAACAAAACACAAAACCCTCTGTCAGTTAAATAAGAGAACCATCTCAGAACTGATCCCAAAATACCAAAAGTGTCCTTCATGTGGGTAAGTATAAAGTCAGAAAAAAATATTTATAAGCACTCACAATGGTATGTTACCACCATGACAGGGTGGCACTTTGGATTTCTGGGGGTTTTACCCATGCAGAAGATTTCAAACACATCAAGAATCTGAATACTGCAATGTGTCACTAGTTGAAAATTGTTGCAAGATAGTCTATTCTTTAATTTTCTGTGGATTAGCAAAAAAAAAAAAGGATATGGAAGTTGGTGGTGAAAACCTTTGAATGATCTGTTTCATTACAGTATACCCCAAATAGTAAATATGCATGTTAAATATAAATGTACATGTAATAAATCTAAATACAGATATACATATTAATCTAGAAATGCTAGAAAGGCAGTAACAAGTTTATTTTCTTTGTTAAACCTTCTATTAAAAAATGTTTCATGGTGATAGATATTTAATTGTAAACCAAAGACCTATAAAACTGTCATGATGCCAGTGCTACTGATGAAGTAACTACAGCCAGTGTAAAAATAGAAGGTACTGACATAACGCACGGCTCAGGAGACGCACACACACAGGCTTAGAGTAGTTCAAAGAGTTTATTAACAGCAGGAGTGAATGAGTGCGTGTCTGCGGGATGTAAATGTGTTGGTGATGGTGTCTGCTCCAGGCACAGAGGCAGGTGACCGTACAGCCGAGCAACCCTATGGAGAGAGCACAGGGAGAGGGTGACGGGCATACACCAACACAGGAGGGATTTATGGCGAGAGAAGGACTTACTTGGTGGGTCAGGACAGCTGGCACAACAAGGGGGCGAAGCCCGGAAGACAGCCACCTGGAGAGCTCCGTACAGCAGCGAGGATTGGGCGATGGAGAGGAGATGTCCGCCGCTGGGGAATCCACCTGTGCACAGGGAGAAGACTGAAGAAAAGAGGTAAGCGATCTTCTTACCAAAATGGTGACGCTGAAGGGAAGTATGCTCACAACGGTGAGGGACGAAGTCTGACGGCTTCAGGCCGAGCCTCCGGGCGAGACGGCCTTTATCCCTCGCCACTGATGATTGTCAGGTGCGTGAGCAGGTGGCGCCGCTGATGAATGGCGCGGCGTGACAGTACTCCCCCCTCTAGCAGCGCCTCCTGGCGATGGCTTATCCGGGTGCGCTCGGTGGAAGTCCGCGATGAGCGATGGGTCCAACACAAACGACGGGGGCACCCATTGTCGATGCTCGGGCCCATAGCCCTCCCAGTCCACCAGGTATTGCAACCCACGACCTCGGCGCCGGGAGTCCAGGATGGAGGAGACGGACCAGGCCGGATGGCCACCAATCATCCGGGGCGCGGGTTGCGCTGCAGGAGGAGGGCAAAGGGGGTCAGTGACTGCCAGTTTCACCTTCGACACATGGAAAGTGGAATGGATGCGGAGGGAGGGGGGAATAGCCACGCGCACAGCCACCGGGTTGATGATCCGGGTGATGGGAAAGGGACCCATGAATCGCTGTGCCAGCTTCCTCCTCTCGCCTTTTAATGTGACGTCCTGGGTAGACACATACACGAGTTGCCCAACTCTGTACGCCGGGGCAGGTCTTCTGTGCCGGTCCGCCACGGTCCTGTTGCGCTCCGCTGTGCGTAAAAGCGCATGACGCGCGGCAGCCCAGGTGGAGCGGAACTGCCTAAGGTGCGCCCTAACAGAGGGGACAGTTACCTCGTTCTCCTGCGCTGGAAACAGCGGGGGGTCGTAACCCAGGGACGCCTTGAAGGGGGACATCCCCGTTGCAGAAGAGCGGGCGGTGTTGTGGGCATACTCCACCCAGGCGAGATGGTTGCTCCAGGACGTCGGCTTGGATCTAGTAACACAGCGGAGCGCAGCCTCCAGCTCCTGATTGGTCCTCTCACACTGCCCGTTAGACTGGGGGTGATGGCCGGAGGAGAGGCTCACCTTGGCTCCGATGGCGTTACAAAAGGATCTCCAAACCTCGGATGAAAATTGGGGACCCCGGTCCGAGACCACGTCCACCGGAATCCCGTGCAGCCTGACCACGTGTTGGACGAGGAGGCCCGCCGTCTCCAGGGCAGTAGGGAGACCTCGCAGGGGGATGAAGTGCGCCGCCTTGGAGAAACGGTCCACGATGGTCAGGACGGTGTCAAATGAGTTGGAAACGGGGAGTCCGGTGACGAAGTCCAGTGCGATGTGCGACCAGGGCCTGCCGGGGACGGGCAGAGGCTGGAGCAGACCCGCTGGGGGGGCATTTCCCGACTTGCTGGTGGCACAGATTGGGCAAGCCCGGGCGTAGCGGGCAGCATCCCTCCGCAGGCCTGGCCACCAAAAGGACCGTTGGAGGAGGCTGATCATCCGAGAGGTGCCGGGATGACAGGTGAGCCGGGAGGTGTGGAGCCAGTGGATGACCTCTCCTCGGACCGCAGATGGGACGAACAGTCTTCCCTCCGGTCCGCCGCCAGGATCAGGTTCCACCTCCTGCGCCTTCCGGATCTTGTCTTCAATGTCCCAAGAGATGGCACCGAGGACGCACGACCTGGGCAGGATAGTGTGGGGCGTCTCCTCAGCCTCCACGGGGGTGAACTGCCTAGAGAGGGCGTCAGGCAGGCCGTTTTTGGAGCCCGGCCTGAAGGTGATTGAGAAGCGGAACCTGGCGAAGAACAAAGACCAGCGCGCCTGGCGGGCATTCAGGCGCTTGGCAGATCGTAAGTATTCTAAGTTCTTGTGGTCCGTCAGGACCACAAACGGCAGGTCCGCCCCCTCTAGCCAGTGGCGCCACTCCTGTAAGGCGAGTTTAATGGCCAGGAGCTCTCTGTCCCCCACATCGTAGTTCCTCTCCGCCGGGGACAGGCGCCGGGAGAAGAAGGCGCACGGCCGTTTGGCGCCATCGTCAGGTGACCGCTGGGATAACACTGCTCCCACTCCCGTGTCCGATGCGTCCACCTCCACAATGCACTGCAGCGCGGGGTCGACCTGGCGAAGGACCCGGGAGGAGGAGAACTCCGCCTTCAGCGCCCTAAAGGCAGCAGCGACCTCTTCAGTCCACCGGAACGGGACCTTCGGGGACGTGAGGCGGGTCAGCGGTCCGACGATCGAGCTGAAATTTGGGACAAAGCGGCGGTAAAAATTGGCGAAGCCAACAAACTGTTGCACCTGCTTCCGGGATGCGGGAGTAGGCCACTCCACCACCGCCTTCACCTTCTCTGGGTCTGGGAGCACCTGGTCTTGAGCGATGATGAATCCCAGGAAGGATGTGGTCCTAGCGTAGAATTCGCATTTCTCAGCCTTCACGTACAGACGATTCTCCAGCAGTCTTTGGAGGACCCGCCTCACATGGACCTGGTGCTCGTCCCTGGACCTGGAGAAGATAAGGATGTCATCCAGGTAGACGAACACAAAAAGGCCGATGAAATCCCGGAGGACGTCATTAATGAGGCGCTGAAAGACGGCAGGAGCGTTGGTCAGCCCGAACGGCATGACGAGATACTCAAAGTGGCCGTTCGGGGTACGGAAGGCTGTCTTCCATTCATCTCCCTCCCGGATTCGGACGAGGTGGTAAGCGCTGCGTAAATCCAGCTTGGTAAACCAGGTCGCCCCCTGGAGGGAGTGAAAGGCAGTGTCCATGAGGGGCAGGGTGTAACGGTCCCTCTCAGTGATGTCATTTAGCGCTCGGTAGTCTATGCAGGGGCGGAGGGATCCGTCCTTTTTCCCGACAAAGAAAAACCCTTCCCCCACGGGTGACGACGATGGGCGAATAATCCCAGCGCTCAGTGATTCCTTCAGGTATGTATTCATGGTCTCCTTCTCCGGCGCCGACAGGCTGTAGAGCCGACCAGATGGCAGGGGAGCCCCCTGGCGGAGGTTGATGGCACAGTCATATGGTCGATGCGGGGGAAGAGACATAGCTTTCGATTTGCTAAATACCATACCCAGGTCGTGAAATTCTGGAGGCACCAGTGACAGGTCCGGAGGTGCTGTATCCGCCACAGGGGGAGCCGCGGATGGGGAGCAGGCAGCGGACTGAAGGCAGGTGCCCATACAGAAGGTACTCCATGCCGATACCCCAGCGGACCTCCAGTCCAGGACAGGGTTGTGGAGGCGTAGCCAGGGATACCCCAGGATGACGGGCGACACAGAGTTGGGCAGGACGTAAAATACCATCTCCTCCCGGTGGTTCCCTGAGATGATGACTGGGACAGGCATGGTTTGGTGAGAAACTCTCCCAAGGGAGGCACGGGAGAGATGGACCAGGGAGATGGGGTGTTTTAATGCCTGACAGCGGATGCCCAATCGGGTTGCCAGGCCTTGTGAAATGAAGCTGCCCTCTGCGCCCGAATCCACCAGTGCGTGGGTGAGGTGCCCAGTGGGATTGTGGCAAAAACGGATGGGCAGCTTTAATTGAGTGAGAGTGTCTAACCGGTTGGGACCCGCGAGGCTCCCTACAGCGATTCGCGGACCCCGCCGACTGGCTTTCCGCGGGCAACGCTCCACAGTGTGTTGGTCACCTCCGCAATACATGCAGAGGCCCAACTCACGGCGGCGTTGTTTCTCCGCAGGGGAAAGCTTGGTCCAGCCCGTCACCATCGGCTCCGACTCCTCGGGGCACGATGCTGGCGGCGCCGCCAGGGGGCGAGCTTGGAACAGGTGCGGCGAGACTCCACGAGGGCGAGAAGAAGAAGACCTCCGCCCCGAGGAGCGCTCGCGTAACCTGTTATCCAAACTTATCGCTAAGGATGTCAGCTCCGCTAGCGTCCCAGGGATATCCCGTCCAGCCAGTTCATCCCTCAGATCACTATTGAGGCTGCGGAGGAACAGGCCACAGAGGGAGCGTTCCTCCCAGCCCAATTCCTCCGCCGCTACCCGGAAGTCGACCGAGTAGTCCGCTGCCGACCGGCCTCCCTGCTGGAGAGCGAGAAGCCGATCGACCTGGACCGTCTCGGTTTGAGAATGGTCAAAGACCTCCAGAAAGCGCCTCACGAACTGGTCATAGGTGAGGGTGGCATAACTGGGCCTCGCCATTACGGCGTAGGTCCAAGTTAACGCACGCCCCTCCAGAAGATTCCCTATGTAACCAATCCGACTGTGATCCGAGGGAAAATCTCCGGGCACACGGTGGAACACGGACTCACACTGCATAATGAACCCCCGCGCTCCGCCGAGCTTACCGCTAAAGCGGGCGGGGGTCGGAATCGGTGTGAGCCGAACCGGTGCCACTGGAGCCGGCTGGACAGCCGCTGGAACAGCAGGAGCCGCGCCACCCTGACGAGCCGGGGGGAACGGCTGTTGAGGATCTAAGCGGCCCAACCGGTTAGTTAAGTTTAATAATTGATTCAGAATAACCTGCTGTTGATAAGCAATCTGATCCACTCTAGCCTCGAGAGTGGTAAACCGGTGTGCGAGCCCGCCGTCCGCCGAGCCGCTCTGCTGAAGCCGTACTGACATAACGCACGGCTCAGGAGACGCACACACACAGGTTTAGAGTAGTTCAAAGAGTTTATTAACAGCAGGAGTGAATGAGTGCGTGTCTGCGGGATGTAAATGTGTTGGTGATGGTGTCTGCTCCAGGCACAGAGGCAGGTGACCGTACAGCCGAGCAACCCTATGGAGAGAGCACAGGGAGAGGGTGACGGGCATACACCAACACAGGAGGGATTTATGGCGAGAGAAGGACTTACTTGGTGGGTCAGGACAGCTGGCACAACAAGGGGGCGAAGCCCGGAAGACAGCCACCTGGAGAGCTCCGTACAGCAGCGAGGATTGGGCGATGGAGAGGAGATGTCCGCCGCTGGGGAATCCACCTGTGCACAGGGGAGAAGACTGAAGAAAAGAGGTAAGCGATCTTCTTACCAAAATGGTGACGCTGAAGGGAAGTATGCTCACAACGGTGAGGGACGAAGTCTGACGGCTTCAGGCCGAGCCTCCGGGCGAGACGGCCTTTATCCCTCGCCGCTGATGATTGTCAGGTGCGTGAGCAGGTGGCGCCGCTGATGAATGGCGCGGCGTGACAGGTACAGCTTTGTCTCAGTCTAAAATAATAAAATCATTAAAGCACTTATAAGATTCATAATTACAAAAGACTCCATATTATCTATCTGCAATTTGCTATAGATCTAAAAACATCTGTACATCTGTGAAGCACTTTCTGCCGCCCATTTTTGCAGGTGTATCTTTTACTGCACCAACAGGTGATTGATGACGTACTCTTGTGCTTGCATCAGATTTTGCCTGACTCATGCTCATCCTCAAGTAAAGGAAAATAAAATCTCTAGTCCTGTCTTTTCTTTCCACCGTGGCCTTTGCTTTGTCCGCATGTGAGGCAGTTCACCCCACCTTTTCTGGAAACGGTGAACACCACAGAGTGTAGAAGAAAGGTGAAAAACTCCCAACTGTAAGCCCGGCTTTGAATGCAGCCCCCACTTTATAGCAGCAGTTGTGCATAATGAAGTGTAATTACTGGCTAACCTTCCAATTACCAGAACAAAAGCAACAATTATATTTTCTTTCTTATGATAATGAGTCAACATCCATGTTTGACTCTTATAAAATTTAGTCGACATTAGGTATGTGCATATTTAGCTTTATGTTCCTTTTGTTCTGTGTAAGCTGCTAAAACACACATTTAAAGTTGAGAGATATTTCAGGCAGAATCACTACTGCACATACTAAATGACCATTATATTGGTTCCTGTAATGGATTTGTCTTCATGCTTTACTCAAATTTTCCTCCATAATACTATAAAAACTAAAGAGAAAATATCAACACCGACTTACATCTCACTTTGTGTTAAAAATTGCCACAGAATCTGATTTATGCACAATGAGGTGGTGGTGGACAGTTTAGCTTATTTGAAATTCAACGAAATCCATAAATTTTAGTATTTTCATTCTGATGAAGAATGGCTTTGTTGGCTTTCTATGGCTGGTTTAATTAACTATTCTTATTGCTCTTTTTTGTAGTTTAAATTTGTTTCTCTATTTGTTTTGTATGGATTTTACTACAATTCCACACAGTATATTAAAAAAATTCAAGGTGTATAATGATGACTGGTTAAGTGGCTCTTTGGCTTTATATAATGTTGTAATTGACTCTGATATTTTCACTTTGATATCCTTATTTGGTTCTGCTAGAGGTTTCTTCCTGTTAAATGGGAGTTTTTCCTCTCCACCATTGCTGTGTGCTTGCTCACAGGGGATCGTCTGATTGTTGGGTCTTTCTGCAATTGTGGGGTTTTCCCTGCATTTGGTAGTGCTGTGAGATGACTTTTGTTGTGATATGGCGCTATATAAATAAAGCTGAATTGAAAATTGAATTGAATTGAATTAATATATGATTTCCAGCTAAGTTTGCTGTCAATTACAATGCCTTTTTATTTCTGTATTATTTATCATAACTGTCTTTCAAAGATTCAAAGATTTATTTTTTTTGTCAATACTTCTATACGTACAGGACATACAGAAGAATTGAAATGCTTTTTCTCTTGTCTTGTACAGATTAATTAACCCATTCCCAAGTACCATTAATGTAGTTTTGTTTGCATTGAACAATGTCTTCTGTTTCATTGAACTGCTACTGTATCCAAATGTTGTTCCAGCACAACAACGTAAATTTATATTATCTGCATGTTGATTTTAGCATTTGTGAAATCTGGCATAAATCATTTATGCATAATATGAACAACAATGGTCCCAGGACGAAACTCTGAGGTATCTCACAATCAACATCATTCTCTTCTGACTTGATATTTCCAAACTGGACAAATTGAAACCTGTTCCTTAAGGCTGCGTGTCCAATGGCACGTGTTTTTTTCCACAGTGGATGATTATTTTGTGTTCATTTTCTGTGTAGTCTGCCTTTTAATGTGCTCAATGTCCTCGGCGCTAAGATGCTGTCAGCGGTCTACGTATTTTGTCGACGCACCCATGGCACTGAAAGTTGAAAAAAGTTCATCTTTCGGAGTGCTGCAGCGCTCGTCAGCTGCACACCTCTCTCACCAACTGAACAAAATCAGACTAAAAGTACACCATGATCAATATTTAACAGCAAAATCTTGGAGGGATGTGGATTTTCTTACCAGTTTGATGATGTTTGGTCCAGTGAGGGGAGCATTTCAGAGCAAAATGTGTGAGACTCCCAGCACGCTTTGAGTGACAGGTGAAGTGGTTGCTGAGTGGTGAGCTTTTTTTATGAGCGCATGTAAAGCACTCAGGAAAACAGGTTGAAAGAATTTTTACATTCCCTGTTGACCTACAGCCTAAGTGACTAGATAACCAATTCAGTGCTGATTCCATATTTTTGTAGTGTTATTTGCATTCTCTTTATGACAGCAGTAGCCCCATAGGTCAGCAAAGCCAAACACGCACAATATGAAAGCGCACACATACATGTCCGTAGTTTCCTTCTGGAGGTTAGCCCTGCTTCAGAAAATTTAAAGTGCAGTAATAGAGTATATCACAACTGTCAAAATGCAATTGTGTGGCATCAAAAGTCTGCTTCAATCCCCTCCTGTAAAAACTGGAGCTCAGGAGATTGCATTGTCTCCGTTGGAACTTGACAAAACGATATTGACAATGCAGCTTATTTTCCTGGGCTAAACTGAGGGAAGAGTAATATTGTTTCCCTCTCTCTTGGCGTTATTGTGGTATACTGTCATCCACCAAAACACTTACATCCATCTCTGTGCCTGTACTGTTCCATGCCGGAATACATTATCCAAAAAAAGCAATATTGCATTTCTCATTGAGAAGCAGTGATCCTTCACCTTTACCGCACTCATTAACAAACACACAAACATGCACAGAGACACACCCAGATGCACTCATGAGTCAGCAGATGTATTTACTTCACACTAACAATTAAACAGGCACAGGTTAAATCATAAAAGTTAGTTTTAAGTACAGCAGTTATGCCTTTTTAATAGAGCTCTAAAAGCCCAGGTGTGATCACTGGCTAAATGTGTCTGCCAGTCTTCAGGGCATTTAACATCCAGCTGTGTAAAAGATGTGGTGCAGATAAATTACATTCACCATGCAGCTGCTAGTTGTCAATATAATTCACATTAATCCAACAAAAACCTCCAGGAGATAAAGGTTTAACAATTATTCACAGGTAATGGGAATGAGTTTGGACAGTTTAGCAGCCCAACTTTACTGCCTTGTTGAAAGATGTTTTTTCATCCTTTTGTGCTTTTTTTCACTCAATAGCCAGCCAAAAACCAGTGAAGACATTTAGGATCAGTGTAAATTCATATTCTAATTAACTGGAACTAAAAAGTTGTGATTTTTTTTGTATGGTTGTGTTTGATGTCCAGATGGAACCCCATACACGTGGTGGGTCGGACGGGGGAGCGAAAAGCATTTCTACTGGGGCGGCTCTGGGCCTGGAATCCAGAAATGCGCCTGTGGAATTGACAGGAACTGCACCGATCCCAAGTACGACTGCAACTGTGATGCTGATGCTAAGCAATGGTAAGTCAGACTATCAAATAAACTATGATTAACTCCTTCACATTTTGTGTTTTGCATCTGGACGAGCACTCAGAAAGCACAATCTTGTTCATCCATATTCATCTGCAGAAAAATTATCTTTAATCAAACAAAGTGAATACATTTTTTAAATTCATCCTCGGTCCAGAATAAATGAATTTCGGGTTTGCACATCCTACATTTCTTTCTGGCAAATGGATAAGTAAAGAAAAAAGGTCCTGTGTTAAATAGGCTGAAATGTTCCCACAAAATGGACAGTAGGTATAGAAAAGAATCACTTCAACCAACCCCACCCCCTTTCAAAATTTTGAATTTGCACCTGAAATGATGACACAGTTTTTATCAGTTGTATTTACTTAGTGTAACCCAACTGAAAGATATTAACATCAACAGGTCATTAAAAAAAACTAAATCACAAGAGTCTTAAATCATTCTTCCACAATTTAAAGTGAAAAAATAAAGATTTCTGGAATAGTGTTTATGATAGAAGTAGTGGACAGGACAAAAATTTAGAGAATATTCTGAAGAGCACAGAGCAGCTTTGGATCTTATAACGTGATGATTAGCTTTGCAAGACGAGAGTGATGTCTGACGACAGAGTAGGTGGCGGTAATGCACCTGTAAGCTGGTTGCCAACCGCCAATCAAATCTAAAAGAAGAAGCTTTGCAAGACATTTCAAGACTTATTTAGTTATAATATAAATATAATGCTGTGTGTAAAAGTACAGTTTACTGTACATGTGCAATATATGGACATGTACCAGCCCAGCCCATTTCGTAAAACCAGAGAATCTTGATTTCTTAAACACACCTGGAATACAAAAAGATTGACATCAGTGTAAAGTGTATTTAGGCAGATAGCCAGGTAACGACAGCTAAAAGTGATCTCTTAAATTGGCCATTAACCAACTGCCATTCAGTATTTTAAAGTACTTTTCTCAGGCAGGGACACATGGGGGAGACACCAGCTAGCAAGAAGTCCTTATATATGAAGGGTGAAATGTGCCTCAGATTCTCTACCAAAAGAGACTGTTGTGTGATGTTTATGCTTGAAAATACGATTTGAGCACAGCCGTGTGCATCTAACGTCATGGAGAGGAACATCTTTTAAAGATTTAAATATGCAAGCATAAAATATCAGAAAGTTTAATTCTTTTATTTAGGAACAATATTTTAGGAGAGTTGGGTACATAGACTTTTTAAACCAAAAGACAGTAGGCCTATGCTGGATATCATCACTCTATAAATTCAAGAAATCTCTGCCAGTGTGTCAGTGTGTGTGTCTGTCAGTGTGTCACGGCCAGAGATCATAGGACTGCCTATGATGTTCCTATGATCTCTGCATGATGTCCTATGATGTTCCTATGTGTAATGACTCCTTATGTGTGAAATGTCCTGTGATGTTCCTATGTAACAAAGGCAGGCATCACTCAAGATCATAGGACTCGCTATGACATCATCAAAGATCATAGGACTCACTATGACATCATCAGAGATCAAAGGCAGTCATCACTCATGATCATAGGACTCACTATGACATCATCAAAGATCATAGGACTCGCTATCACACAATCAAAGGTCAAAGGCAGGCATCAAGAGTGCTGACATCAAAGATCAAAGGCAGGTTTCACCATGATTACTGTTGCCAGACAGACACATCATCAAAGATCACAGGCAGGCATCACTGAATGAGAGATGACGTCAAAGATCAAAGGCAGGCATCACCATGGTTACTGTTGCTATGGTAACAGTAACTTGCTATGGGCATGCAGAAATGCTGGCTTGAAAAGATATAGAGTGATGATAATCAAGTCAGTGGCAGTAATGCACCTGTAAGCTGGTTGCCAACCCCGCCATTCAAATCTAAAAGAAGAAAGGCTTGCTTACACCTGCTTTCTACGGGCATGCATAAATACTTGCTTATTCTTGGTTTCTACGGGCATGCACAGGTATGCACTAATATGATAAAAGTAACAAAAAAGGACCAAAAAAGGATACATATAAACAATGACAAAAAATAAATGATACATTTTTATAAATGTATTATTTTTTATAAATGATACATCACTCTATAAGAAATCTGTGTGTATCTGTGTCTGTCACATTTATAGGACATCATAGGATGGCCTATGATGTCTGCCTTATGTCTATGATCTCAGGCATCATAGGACTCGCGATGCCATCATAAAGATATTTGTGATGCCGTCATAAAGATATGATATCTATATGACGGCACATAGACAGATAGGCATCATAGGACTCGCGATGCCGTGATAAAGATATGATGTCTATATGACGGCATGCAATGCCATCTTCATCATAAAGATATGATGTCTATATGACAGCACATAGAGAGCACATCATAGGACGGCCTATGAAGGTCTGTGTGTCACGTTTTTAGGACATCATAGGACGGCCTATGATGTCTGCCTGACATTTGCAATGCCGTCATAAACATATGATGTGTTATATGATGGCACATAGACAGACAAGAAATCTCTGTGTGTCTGTGTGTGTGTCTGTGTGTCTGTCACGTTTATAGGACACCGTAGGATGGCCTATGATGTCAAGAAATCTCTCTGTGTCTGTCACGTTTAGAGGACATCATAGGACGGCCTATGATGTCTGCCTGATGGCCTATGATGCATCATAGGCCGTCCTATGATCTCAGGCATCATAAGACTCGCGATGCCGTCATAAAGATATTTGCGATGCCGTCATAAAGATATGATGTCTATATGACTGCACATAGGCAGACAAGAAATCTCTGTGTGTCTGTGTGTCTGTCACGTTTATAGGACATCATAGGACGGCCTATGATGTCTGCCTGATGTCCTATGATCTCAGGCATCATAAGCAGTGTCCTATGATGCCTGCCACAGGAGGAAACCCTTCACCAGCACAGGGTACAACAGACAAGGGATGCACAGACAGACAGGAAACATGTGGCAGTGCGCCATGCACATGCTGAGTCAGTTGAAGCCCGAAATGCCTGCAAAGCGAGGAACGCTGCACGCCACGCAAGGCACAGACAAGCTAAGACCCAGGAGATGCAGAGTAGTCAGCTGGCCGCCAACTCTGCACGCCAGGCAAGGCACAGAGAAGCTGAGACCAAATACGACACACTACTTTAAATCACACCCATTCGAAGCAGGACATCAGGAAATCTCACTCAGTAAGGCAGAAGGCACTCTATAAATTCAAGAAATCTCTGTCAGTGATGCCTGCAGCATGACTGTGAACAACACAGCCATCTCACACAGGAGGAGACCCTTCAGCAACGGGCATGCAGAAAAATACTTGCTTATACAGTGATCCCTCAGTTATCGCGGTTAATGGGTTCCAGAACCGACCGCGAAAAGTGAAAAACCGCGAAGTAGCGTCACCCCAATGACGTCACCCATAAATAACACATACGTTCATTCGCTCACTCTCTCTCATATGATACGTGTGTGTGTGTGTGTAAGTGTGCATACATACGTAGATGTAAATAAAGTGTACATAAATATGTTTTTAGAACTCTTTTATTTTTATAACAAGATACGTAACTCAAGATGAAGATGATTTACGTACTGCACAGGTTAATGAGAGCTTTACTGCTCCTCAGGTGACGCCTCATCGTCAGGTGCTAGAGGCGCAGGATTGTCTAGGGCAGCTGCAGGAGGCGGCGTAGTGGCTCGACGGGAAGACTATTTCACACAAAAAGGGACAAGAGAACAGCGAAAAGTTCCACGCTGCGAGACTAGCGATAAAGAACAATGAATGCGGTCTTCCTTCGGTGGGTATGGCCGCTCGGCAGGGATAGAAGCTGGGTAAAACGTCTCGGCCAATCAGCTTGTGAGGTAAAACGTCTCGGCCAATCAGCTTGCGAGATTCCCGAGCAGTGAAGAGGTGGGCGGAGAGGAGTGGAGCGGTGGTCAGAGAGGTGGATTTTGAGTTGAGCGGCTGTCCGTGTTGATACCTGATGCTCTAATGTAGTCTCCCTGCCTTCTGCTAGCGCCCGCCCATTTTTTCTCAATTTTGAATTTTTGATGAATATTTCTGAAAAATCCGCGATGCACTGAGGGCGCGAAAGGTGAAGCGCGAAGTAGCGAGGGATCACTGTACTTGGTTTCGATGGGCATGGACAGGTATGCACGGGTATGTACTAGTTTTTATAAATGTATCATTGATACATTATTATTACTTATTTGTTCATTAGTTACTAATGCATACCCGTGCATGCCCGTAGAAAGCAAGTGTAAGCAAGCATTTCTGCATGCCCGTAGAAAGTTACTATAACCATGGCAACAGTAACCATAGTGATGCCTGCCTTTGATCTTTGACATGGTTACCATGGCAACAGTAACCATGGTGAAACCTGCCTTTGATCTTTGACGTCACCACTCGTTCAGTGACGCCTGCCTTTGAGCTTTGATGATGTCATAGTGAGTCCTATGATGTGACACACACACAGACACACAGATTTCTTGAATTATAATATGACTAGTGCTGGGATAGGCTCCAGCCCCTCCACTACCCGAAAAGGATTAAGCGGAAGAAGATGGGTGGATGGATAGTGCATACCTGTGCATGCCCATAGAAACCCAGTATAATGTAATGTAATGTACTTTATTTATATATCCCTTTAAAATAACCGTAGGTGACCAAAGTGTTTTACAGAAAATTAAACGGCATTAAAAATGAGTATAAGCAAATATTTCTGCATGCCCAAAGAAAGCAGGTGTAAGCAAGCGTGTCATGACTCGTTCAGTGATGCCTGCCTTTGATCTTTGATGATGTTATTGCGAGTCCTATGATCTTTGATGATATCATAGCGAGTCCTATGATCTTTGATGCTGTCATAGTGAGTCCTATGATCTTTGATGATGTCATAGTGAGTCCTTTGATCATGATCTTTGATGATGTCATAGCGAGTCCTTTGATCTTTAATGTCATGCCCTTAGAAAGCAGGTGTAAGCAAGCGCATCACGACTCATTCAGTGATGCCTGTCTTTGACCTTTGATGATGTCATAGTGAGTCCTTGATGTCATAGTGAGTCCTTTGATCTGTGATGATGTCATAGCAAGTCCTATGATCTTTGATGTCATAGCACTCATTCAGTGATGCCTGCCTTTGATCTTTGAGGTGTCTATATGACGTCATATAGACATCGACATCATAGGTGATCCTATGATCTTTAAGCGAGTCCTATGGTCATGACAGACACAGAGATTTCTTGAATTATGTATAGAACTAGTGCATACCCGTCCATGCCCATAGAAACCAAGTATAAGCAAGTATTTCTGCATGCCTGTAGAAAGCAGGTGTAAGCAAGGGTGTAAGCAAGCACGTCTGCACTTGTTCAGTGATGCCTGCCTTTGATCTTTGATGGTGTCATAGCAAGTCCTGTGATCTTTGATGATGTCATAGCAAGTCCTATGATGGTGAGTGATGTCTGCTTTTGATCTTTGATGATGTCATAACGAGTCCTATGATCTTTGATGATGGCATAGCGAGTCCTATGATGCCTGCATTTGATCTTTGATGATGTCATATGATACCTGCGTTTGATCTTTGATGATGTCATAGTGAGTCCTATGATTGTGAGTGATGCCTGCCTTTGATCTTTGATGTCCTATGATCATGAGTGAGCTTGAGTCTTTGACTGACACAGATTTTCTTGAATCACTCTATACTATGGTGTCTATATGACATCATATAGACGTCATGTAGACATCATAGGAACATCATAGGCGACCCTATGAGAGTGTGGACAAGAGAATGGCAGGGGGAAAAAAAAATTTATTTTAATTAATCCAGTCACACTTAAATATCTAAATAGAGCTACATATATTTCTTTGACTGAGGTTCCTAACATGTTTTCCAAAGCAAAACCCAAATTAGCCCTCTCCATTACTGCAATCAGATGTTTCCTTTGTTCCTGGTATCCTTGACATTCCAACAAAATGTGCTGAACTGTTTCCGGAGAACCACAATGTGCACAGCTGCCAGTTGGGTGTTTACCTATTCTATGTAGCGTCTGGTTCAAAGTAGTGTGTCCTATCGTTAATCAGGTGATGAGTATCTCCTCTTTTCTGTTTCTGCCAACTCCCATTCCAGAGTCCACCCGCTTTTGAATATCATAAAGATATCTTCCTGTATCTATTGAGTCCCAATATTCTTGCCACTTTTTCACTATATACTTTTTAATTATTGATTTGCCTTCTGCCTTACTGAGTGAGATCTGCAGATCCACTGCCTCGAACTTCAATGATTGTTTCGCTAATAAGTCCACATCCTCATTACCCTCTATTCCAACATGGTCTGGAACCCAAAGAAAGTGTACTGACTGACCTTTACTGTAGAGGTTGTAAATTAAGGAGTGGATTTCTACAATTAGGTCCTGCCTACACAACTGCAGTGACTGAACACTCTTGAGAGCTGCCCAACTATCTGAAGCAATAACAGCATTATTCCTAGAATTTGTCTGCAACCACTGTAGAGCTAATATAATGGCAACTAGCTCAACTGTGTATACTGATAAGTGATTACTGGTTCTTTTATTGATAGATATTTTATACTGAGGAATGTATACCGCAGCTCCACTACAACCAGTTGTAGGGTCCTTGGAAGTTAGAATTGGTCTATTTCACACTTTGCAAGGCCAGCCTACAGAGGAAGCTAAAATTTCCACATAACCAGGGCTTGACATCAACACCAGCCAACCGGCCAATGGCAGATGGATTTCAGCAGTGGCCAGTAAGATAGCCACTCCCACTAGCCACTTTGGCGGGTTGTAGTTTTCTCAGACGGCATCTAAAATAATAAACCTATCACGATATGAGATTACAAAACTACAAAAAACAGTCTTTCTCTTGCTATTTTTATGCATGTATAAGGGTCATTTACATTTAAAAAGTTTGTAAATTTAGTTCAAGTAAATTTTAGCATACCATAGTCCAATTTGCTCATATTAAACATAATTTTCCAATCACAGAATTGTGGCTAGTGAAAAGGCTGAGTGGCTAGTAACTTTGGAAAATTACTAGCCACAGTAGCTGGTGAACAAAAAAGTAAATGTCAAGCCCTGCACATAACAGCTGATTTTAAATCACCTTTTAACATAACATGCATGTCTTTGGACTGTGGTCACTACAGCTCCTGACCAGATAGAGTGATGATATAGAGTGAAGTACATGGTGGCAATGCACCTGTAAGCTGGTTGCCAACCGCAAATCAAATCTAAAAGAAGAAGAAGGACTGTGGCAAGAAATCAGAACACGCCTACATAGCCATGGGGAGGACATGGAAACAGCACAGAGCACTAGTACATTTAAAACCAGAAGATTTTACCTTTAGACAACTTTTTTATTCTTTTATTTTTTTGTTTCTTATCATTTTCTATGTCCAGAAAGTCTCTAAGAGTAAAGATTTTCAACCATCTCCTCAAGTTATTTTTAATTAGCTGCCTTGCTAGAATTGATTAAATACACTAAAAATGTTTTAATTTCTAAATGCCACTGGCTCCATCTTTCTAAAGAAGAAAATCTTTTTAAAAACTCTTATAAATTCTAGAGACTGACACATTAGCAAAACTGTGAGTATGCTTAGTGAATGTATTGTGCAATTAGCAGCAAGTCAGTGAAGACATTTGGTCCCACAGATGCAAGGACTGATAAGAAATTAAATGTGTAGCTGATTATATCTGCCAAATATTAAAGACAAGGCTGGTTGAGAGGAGTTACATTCGCTCCTCAGTCTTTCTTCAGAGACAGTGGCACATTTTCATTTAACTCACCCACTGATTTTCTTTCAACTGGAGGGAATTCCATTTCTGAATACTTTAGAAATAGAGGCATTTTTTAAATAATCTTGGTTTCATATGAAATCGTAAAAGTCATTACATCTATAAAGTGGCAGTTATGTTTTATAAGCATGTGTTTTGGAACAGATCATTTTCATTTCTATTGGCATTCACATGGAAAATGTCTTTGAATCTGTACGGAGAACGTCCTACCTTAAAGACTGAAGAGGTCTCGTCTGCATGAACTGAGCTTTCAAAAAAGATACTGGTGAAAAGCATCAGATGAGACAAGATTAGTCACTAACAGTAATCTTAATGTTTGTGGTAATCTGTCAAGACAGAATCTGCCTGGGCTGGATGCCATGTCTAACTTCAAAGGCCGAAGTGACTGAAAGATGAATGCCATCATCAATGATGTGTTTATTTATGAGGAATGTTTGCCTCCAGAACCAACAGTTTGCATTTCAAAGCTCTTTTAGCCAGCTGATGGATATTCTCATTAAAAGCAGTTGCATTGCTGTCTGTGGGTGTGTGCTTGTGTGTGAGTATGTGTGTGTTCATACTGTTTTGGAGTAATTATTGAGTGTTAGCAAGAGGAGATTTTATTTGCTTTCATGTCTCCCTCCTTACCTCCAAAATTGATGAGATTACAAAGCAAGTCTTGTTCCCACAGTTGATAATTTATGTATCGGTGTTTTATTGTCCAGCTGAGTGGGTTTTTAAAATATACACCTCGGCTCACTGAAGTTGGGATGTTGTGTAAAATGTAAGTAAAACAAAATACAGTGATTTAAAAATCCTTTTCAACCTATATTCAATTTAATGCACTACAAAGACAAGATATTTAATGTTCAAACTGATAAACTTCATTGTGTTTTTGCAAATATTCACTCATTTTGAATTTGATGCCTGCAGCACGTTCCAAAAAAGCTGGGACAGGGGTGAAAAAAAAAAGCCTAAGAAAGTTAAGGAATGTTCAGAAAACACCTTTTTGGAACATTCCACAGGTGAGTGTCATGACTGGGTATAAAAAGAGCATCCCTGAAAGCCTCAGTCATTCACAACCAAGGATGGAGTGAGAATCACCACTTTGTGAACAACTGCGTGGGCAAATAGTCCAACAGTTTAAGAACAAACTTCCTCAATGTACAATTGGACAGAATTTAGGGATTTAATCATCTGCTATTGATAATATCATCAAAAGTTTCAGAAAATCTGGAGAAATTTCTGCACATAAGCAGCAAGGCCGAAAACCAACACTGAATGCCTGTGACCTTCAATCCCTCAGGTGGCACTGTATTAAAAAACAACATCATTCTGTAAAGGATATTACCACGTGGGCTCAGAAACACTTCGGAAAACCACTGTCAGTTAACACAGTTCATCACTGCATCTCCAAGTGCAAGTTAAAATTCTACCGTGTAAAGTGAAAGCCATATATTAACACCACCCAGAAACGCCGCCGGTCGTTCCGGGCCCAAGCTCATCTGAAATGGACTGACAAAAGTGAAAAAGTGTGCTGTGGTTTGATGAGTCGACATTTCAGATTGTTTTTGGCAATCATGGACTTCATGTCCTCTGGGCTAAAGAGGCAAAGGACCATCAAGATTGTTATCAGTGCAAAGTTCAAAAGCCAGCATCTGTAATGGTATAGGGGTGTGTTAGTGCCCATGGCATGGGTAACTTGCACATCTGTGAAAGCACCATTAATGCTGAATGGTACATGCAGGTTTTGGAGCAACATACTGCATAATGCCATCCAAGCAACATCTTTTACAGGAACGTCCCTGCTTATTGCAGCAAGACAATGCCAAGCCACATTCTGCACATGTTACAACAGCGTGCGGGTACTAGACTGGCCTGCCTGCAGTCCAGACCTGTCTCCCACTGAAAATAGGTGGCACATTATGAAGTGCAAAATACAACAAAAGAGATCCCGGGCTGTTGAGCAACTGAACTGCTTTCCCATCAAGCAGGAATGGGAAAGAATTCCACCTACAAAGCCACAACAGTTAATGTCCTCAGTTCCTAAATGCTTATCGAGTGTTGCTAGAAGGAAAGATGATGTAATACAGTGGTAAGCATGCCCCTGACACAGCTTTTTTGGAATGTGTTGCAGACATCATATTCAAAATGAGTGAATATTTAAAAAAAAATACACTACAATGAAGTTTATCAGGTTGAACATTAAATATCTTGGGCCCTATTTTGACAATCATTCACACACTTTTCCACGAGACTTTCTGCCGTACGCCAGTGTTTTTATTAGTTTCTGTCAGCACATTGTCTATTTTTTACGCCTTGTGTCATGCCCTCAAATTACCAGTAGACAGTGAGTCCGCTCTGCGCTGGGAGGGGAAGACTCATTTCAAAGAGGTGTGGTGGCGTGCAATCTAATGCACATTACTACTATAGTGCATTCCATGAGAATCCGCTTTTAATGAAGAAAAAGGAGGTCTATCATCAGAAGCGCATTATTTAATGATATTTCAGTGGCGTGATTTGAAATCGTGCAGCTCCAGAGCTCACAAGGAGCATGCGCTGATCTTATTTTAATGGCGAGAGTTGTAACAGTCATCATGTAGTCGCCCATCATTTTAGTTGTATGATGATCACACACTAGTTTTTTTTTTATTCCATCTATGCTATCATTTTAATTGCAGTCTAATTGGAGTCTATAGATTAGGCATTAATGTAGGGGTTTTTTTAGGGGAATGAATGAACAGGCAGTGTGATGTGCGGCACGGGGGGAGAGGCGTCTCAGTCTGATGATTTTTTGTTTTTTTTTTTTTTTTTTTTTGTTACTTATTTGTACCCGTAGGTAGACTTGGTTTGCAGTCTGGTGACAAGCCACTGGCTGCTGGTCGCTGCGTGCGCGAGCGCCCTAAACCTACATGTTTTTTTGTATTTGGATTTGTATTACATTCACATTTTTGTTTTCATCACGGACTTATTAGGGATTAATGTGTTTATTTTTAGGGGAATAAATGAATGAACAAGGAGTGTGCAGTGTTTTACTTTTCACTGTAACTCCCCACAGAGACAGGAGATGCGTCCACACATCTGCCTCGACTGCACGCCCCAGGTTTCCAGCTGGCGCCTGCACCGTGCCTAGGGTTGCGATTCTTCACCACCAAGCTCCCCGACTGCCACCCATTAGGGGCCAGCAGAAGCCGCTGAAAGTGAGCTCGCTTCATGGCCAGGGTCGCCACGGACGGGAAGCCGCACCAGATCTCCTCTTTTATCTCAACGATGGCATGGAGTGACTTCCGTGTGATCGTTAATGAAAGTTTATGAAAGTTTGCACAGCCATCATCCTCTTTTCCTACAGTTTCAAACCCATTCATGTCTGTGTGTTGTATCCATGCGCACACATTAAACTATTCAGCTGAGTTTTTTAGTCCATCCTTCTCCGTTTGTTCTTTCTAACATAACTAACTAGGCATCAACTGTGATGTCTTCCTTATTACCAAGCAGCATTACTATCGGGTGCATTTTGGCTCACACACACAGGCTTTGGTCAGTGCAAAACCCCTCATACACCGTTATGATCACAATTCTCTTTAGATAATGCGCCTCTTTGCATTAAAGGGATGGGCACGAGCACTTTGGACTGAATTATCCAAAACACACCTCTGAATGATTAGACCAGCCTCTTTGCATCATGCACCGGCAGAAAGTTCATTTTTACGCCGCTGTGATACGGAAATGAACTTGGAAACACCCATAAACGTGTTCTGTGTCAGTGACAACTGATCAACCGACGCCGTCGTTGCAATGCAGCCCCTTGTCTTTGAGGTGTATTCAATTTAATATAGGTTGAAAAGGATTTTTAAATCACTGTATTCCCTTTTATTTATGTTTTAGACAATCCCAAACTTCACTGGAATTGGGGTTTGTAGATGTAAAATTAATCCACATGAGTATATTCAAGAGTTGTAATGTTCAAGTAGACCAACGACTTCTGAAACTACACAGAAGGATAAATACACACAGTTCTGATTGTATATCAAGTCCACACTTCTCTCCATTGTGAAGACCTACACATTTCTTCATAAATGATCAATAGAAGACTTGACCTCAAAGTCTAATAACCTCAAAGTAAATACAGCTGTGTAAAGATGAAAATTATACACCATAAGCTCAAGCTTACATCTTCATCTTTCATATATGGTGCTGTGTTTTTAATAGTTTTTGAGGATACTTGCTTTTATTGATAAATTCACATCTGACAGGAGCAACGGGAGTAACTCAGAAGAAATATTGATGTGCTGTGGTTCAAAAAAAAAAATAGACATACAGTTACACATATGGAATTCAGTTGGTATATGAACAAAAGATATGGATTAAAAAATAATATGTGCTGATGACATACCAACTCAAGCTCCCCAAAATGTACCCATACAAATTAACACATGTTCCACTTGGCAATATATAAGGGAAAACCATTTCTCACTGGGTATGTACTTCACTCTCAATAACATTTCTACTAAACTGATGTCACCAATTCAGAAGTTCTCAAATCCTCAAAAGGAGTGGATAGGGGATAGATGTGATTACCAACTTAGCTCCCACTCAACAGACACAGATTCAAATCCGGTTCTGTCTTCATTTTCACTTGCTCCTTCATGTTTCACTGTTGCCTTGTATTTAACTTTCTTTCTACATTAAATATACATTTTTAGGTGGTTAAACTTACAGTAATAGTTAAGATTATGGTAGGGTCATAGTCTAGTTTAAACACACTGCAAGTTCTCAGTCATCTGACTCCATGTAGTTATTTTCACAACCACAAGAGATCACTTTTTGCACAACATTACTCTAGTTCCAGCTCAGTCTCACCAAAATCAAGTAGTATTCATTGCTTTCAAGGCATGTTTTTGTTAGGGTTGGATGTATACATAGATAATACACTATTGATTTTAGAATTAGTTTTCTCATTAGCATCATATAAAGGCTAATGGATTCTTCATGAGCTTGATTGTTGCTTAATTCTGTTTAATCCTGATTTAAGTATTTTTACTCATTTACATTTAAAAAACACTAACAGCTTACAAAAGATGGAGAAATTGTAGTGACAAAGCACAACCTGGGTCCCTTTCTTATCTCTGCAGGTACAGTATGATTTTGTTGTTTCTTTCCTTTCAGGAGAGAAGATTCTGGTCTTCTAGTATATAAAGAGCACCTGCCTATCAGCCAGGTTGTCGTGGGTGACACCAATAGACCGGGCTCTGAGGCCAGGCTAACTGTTGGACCACTCCGCTGCCAAGGAGACAGTAAGTATTGATACATACAGTACTGTATGTACAGTGGACATAAAAAGTCTACACACCCCTGTTCAAATGCCAGGATTTCGTGATGTAAAAAAAAATGAGACAAAGATAAATCATTTCGAAACTTTTTCCCCCCATTAATGTGACCTGTAACCTGTACAACCCAATTGAAAAACAAACTGAAATCTTTTAAGGGGAAAAATAAAAAATAAAAACTTACAATAACCTGGTTGCATAAATATGCACACCCTTAAACAAATAGTTTGTTGCAGCACCTTTGGCTTTTATTGCAGCACTCAGTCTTTTTAGGTAGGAGTCTATCAGCATGGCACATCTTGATGTGGCAATATTTGCCCACTCGTCTTTGCAAAAACACTCCAAATCTGTCAGATTGTGAGGGCATCTCCTGTGCACAGCCCTCTTCAGATCACCCCACAGACGTTCGATCGGATTCAGGTCTGGACTGTGGCTGGGCCATTCCATAACCTTAATCTTTTTCTGGTGAAGCCATTCTTTTGTTGATTTGGATGTGTGCTTTGTGTCATTGTCATGCTAAAAGATGAAATTATTCTTCATCTTCAGCTTTGTAGCAGAAGCATGAAGGTTTTGCGCCAACACTAAATAGTATCTGGAACTGTTCATAATTCCCTCCACCTTGACTAAGGCCCCAGTTCCAGCTGAAGAAAAACAGCCCCAAAGCATGATGCTGCCACCACCATGCTTCATTGTAGGTATGGTGTTCTTTTGGTGATGAGCAGTGTTGTGTTTGCACCAAATATACCCTTTGGAATTATGGCCAAAAAGTTCAACCTTGGTTTCATTGGACCATAACACATTTTCCCATATGCGTTTGGGAGATTTCAAATGGCTTGGATGTTTTTCTTCATAAGATAAGGCTTCTGTCTTGCCACCCTACCCCATAGCCCAAACAAATGAAGAAGATGGGAGATTGTTGTCACATGTACTAAACAGCCAGTACTTGCTATACATTCCTGCAGCTCCTTTAGTGTTGCTGTCGGCCTCTTGGTGGCCTCCCTGATCAGTTTTCTTCTTGTCTTTTCATCAATTTTGGAGGGATGTCCAGTTCTTGGTAATGTCACCGTTGTGCCATATTTTCTCCACTTGATGATGACTGTCTTCACTGTGTTCCATGGTATATTTAATGCCTTGGAAATTATTTTGTACCCTTCTCCTGACTAATACCTTTGAACAATGAGATCCGGCTGATGCTATGGAAGCTCTGAGCGGACCATGGCTTGTGCTGTAAGAAGTGACTACAAAAATGTCAGGAAAAGCCTACTAGAACAGCTGAACTTTATTTGGGGTTAATCAGAAGCACTTTAAATGGTGGCAGGTGTGTGCTGACTCCCATTTAACATGAGTTTGAATGTGATTGGTTGATTCTGAACACAGCCACTTCCCCAGTTATAATAGGGTGTGCATATTTATGCAAACAGGTTAAGTTTTTCCATTTTTTATTTTTCCCCTTAAAAGATTTCAGTTTGTTTTTCAGTTGGGTTGTACAGATTATAGGTCACATTAATGGGGGAAAAAGTTTTGAAATGATTTATCTTGGTCTCATTTTTTTTACATCACAGAAACCTGGCATTTGAACAGGGGTGTGTAGATTTTTTGTATCCACTGTACTCTGCTGTGGAGGGGCTGGTTTTAGCAGCCATCTTTACTCTGTGACAGGTTTTGTGGTGTATTAAAACTGCATCAATGTTAAGAATAAGAAGTTAAACTGACACATACAGTATGTTATTGTGCTTGACTGAGTTTAGGGTGCTGAGAGTTTGATTTATGGATGAAAGTGTATTGTTTATCTAAAAAATGTTGCTGTAGTTTTTACAAATTAGACAGAAAATTTCTCTGATCAGATTTTTTATAACTTGTCTAATTAGATGAATTTGTAACCCAAATGTGGTTATATGGTGGGGAAATGTAGTGCAAAGAACTGACTATGGCCTCAGAGTCATTGTGATTTTCTTTTTAAAAAATTGTATTGGCCTGTTCCCTAATTGAGCTAGCACATTTATTAATGAAGTGGTAACAGAAATAACTGTTGCAGCCATATGACAGGTGGCATACAAAGTGTACTTGTAATCAAGTGCTCACTGTTAATAATGGTTGCTGGGTTTTTTTTCTTTTTTTAAATAGACATTATGACGCATGTGCGCCATTGTAGTCTGAAAACAGCAGAATTAGATTCTTTTCAGAATCTTGCACTGAAACGTGGAAGCAGCAGAACTTAGCTAATATGAGACCATCAGCAGTGTTGGAACAGATGGCTGGGCTCTGCATGAGGAGGTGCACTCTGACTTAAGAAAAGTTAAAAGGTCTTTAACTGAATCACACTGAGTCACCAGTGAGATCCTAAAATGAACTTCAGGTGAACAGGAGCCTTCAAATCATTAAAAGGAAAAAACCACTGTGAAGCTGCAGGTGTAGAAGGGACATCTGAGCATGGTAGAGGAATGCCACAGTTACTGTTGACTAATTGAAGAAGAAACATGTACATTAAAGACTTCCTTTAGTCAGCTGCAGGTAGAGGTGACGCTGTTTTTTAAGAGAACTTCTCAGCTGGGTGTAGAGACATAACCTTTGTGAAATGTTTATCATACATACATGGAATGAAAAGCACAGCTAGTCTCTTTAGTAATGATCTTATTAAAATGTGTCTTTTTTGACATTGTGTGCACTTTGTTAACAGTCAGTGGTGGCAACAGACTTTTTATTCAATGGGGAGTGGTAGGACATTCATGGGTAAACCGTTAATAATGTTGTAGCATACTTTTGAAATTGCTTTATATCAGTGAGATTGATATTTTAGTAATTTTATTGTTTGTTTTTTGGTAGAGTGAATGACATCTATTAGTGCACAACACAGTATTCAATATTGGTAGGTAAAACTGTCAGGAATGTTCCTCCGGGGCAGAGAGGAGACCCACACACTGAACTGTGAGTTTGTGATGGTTTATTACAAACATAAAGTACAGAGTGCACAACAAAATTATAAGGTTACAGGGAGACTGACACGGTAACGAGGAGAAAAGGAGGACGTCAAACTTATGTCTGGTTAGGTGAAGACCGCAGCGGGGAATACACGGAGCCGCGGGTCTTAAATAAGGCATAATACAAATGAGAACAGGTGTGGATATCAGAGTGGGCAGGAGGAAACAATGATTACAGACTTGGGTCAGCTGGGAGCAATGAGAGGGGAGAAGACGGGACTGACAGCTGACAGGGACACCGCCCACAATGAAGCAAAAACCTGGAAGTGCCACTGACAGCTGTCACCCCAGAGAGAGAGCACAACAGTACGATACAAAGAATAAAATGTTGACAACTAAGGACTGAGAAATACATACAAATTAATACCAGATAAAAGAGTAACGAAACTATGATGGCATAAACAAATGGATGAGGAAAATAAAAAAAACAATACAAGATATGCAGAAACCAAAAAACATAAAATACAACAAATATACAAATATAGAAAAAAGGCAACGAGACAGAGCATGGTGGGATCCCGCCGTGCTCAGATCATGTCAAAAACTACTGTTTCAGTGTGTCTTGAAACGGCCCGTTTGCGGGCGAACAAATAAGGACGCCAAACGCAGGCAGTGAGTTGCATATTTAATAACTGCAGGAACTATAGACACAACATGCAGAACAGATAATAAGCTACGAAATCCCAGCACAGGGCTGGACTTATGAGAAACAGACACAGAGAAATTACGAATTCCCTGCTGAAGAGCTGGACTTACGGTGCAGCAGGTTGGGGATAGAATCATCAATAGCTATGTTTACATGGACACAAGTAACCGGATTAAAAGCCTGATCGGAATAAAAATGCTTCATGTAAACACGCCAGTCTGAATATTCTAACCCGATCACGCTCATTCGGATCAAAATTTCATTCCGATTGAGAGGGGTGGGTTATGCCGATTGTTAATCCGAATGGTGCGCATGAAAACACTTATTCCAAATCCATCCATCCATCCATCTTCTACCGCTTTTCCGGAGGTCCAGGTCACGGAGGCAGCAGTTCAAGCAGAGAAGCCCAGACATCCCTCTCCCCAGCCACCTGCTCCAGCTCTTCAGAGAGGATACCAAGGCATTCCCAGACCAGCTGGGAGACATAGTCTCTCCACCGAGTCCTGGGTCTGCCCCGGGGTCTCCTCCCAGTGGGAAATGCCTGAAACACCTCAAGTGGGAGGCGTCCAGGAGGCATCCTAATCAGATGCCCATACCACCTCAACTGACTCCTTTCAATGTGGAGGAGCAACAGTTCTACTCTGAGCCTCTCCCGGATGACTGAGATCCTCACCCTATCTCTGAGGGTGAGTCCAGCAATCCTACGGAGAAAGCTCATTTCAGCCGCTTGTATCCACAATCTTGTTCTTTCGGTCATTATTCCACTTATTCCAAATGTAGGGCAGAAAATATGTTTACTGCGCATGTCTGTACACCAGCTGAATGTCGATGTGACGTATTTCCGCCTTAGCAGCAGCTAGTGGAAAACATAGCGGGAATAAAACAAAACTGGTCTGTATCGTCCTGCTGTCTCCCTCTGTTCGTCATATGCAGAAGTATGTACTTGTAGCTTCATTACGAAGACCAGCAGAAGCAAAAGTACAGTCTGAATAACACAATACAGGTCAATTTTGACATGAAGGGGGGCTTGCTAACACCGGAAGTTGCTTCTTCTTCTACTATTTTCGGAATGTTGAAATGTCGACGTGCGCATGTCAAAATGATTTATTCCGTTCAAACGCCCATGTAACCGTGGCCAATGACGCAGCGGTTGGCAAACAGCAAAGCTGCCAATAAGTAGGCAGCAAGAGTGATTGCCAATCTAAATCAGCTGTGAGTCATAAGGGCAGAGGCCAGGCAGAACTGACAGCTGACAGGGGCACGTCCACAGCCAGTGTAAACCCCGGAAGTGCCCCATGACAGCTGCAGCCCCAGAGAGGAACAGAGAGAGAGAGAGGGAAAAGGCACAACAAATACAAATATACAGAACATAAGAGAAGAACTGAGCATGAGGGTATCCTCCTGCTCAGCTCATGACACAGTGAGTAGTAACAAGTTGCACTGATGCAAATGAATGTAATCAAGTAACTGTTTTACACACTTATTCTTTTGTGAGTAGCCTTTTTGTGGGATACATTTTATCTGTATTTTTAAACACATATTTCTCACACTCTTTGGGCCGTACTACAGCAGCACAGTCCACAGTCAATTGTCTGAGGTGTGGGGTGCATTTATAGGCGTTTCCAAGTTCATTTCACTATTACAGCAGCACGAAAACAAATTTTGAGGCTGTCCTAATGCTCTTAATCATTCAGAGGTGTGTTTGGGGTATAATGTGAAATAACCCAATCGCTGTCTTTGCTCTCAGGGGCACAAGTTCAAAGGCTTAATATTAATATGACAGTGTTTAAATGGGTAGAAGTAAAAAAAATTGTAAAAAAAAAAAACTGTCATATTAGATAATGATGAATGTCAGTTTTGTGTGCACCTGCCAGCTCTTCTCCAGGGTAGTGGTAACTGCTCTTTTCACAGTATTGGGCAGACTGGTCCTGCTGCAGTCCGGTAATGAGTTTAAAAAGAGGAAAATGAATCATAAACCCATGCACTGTTTTTTTTTTTTCTCTGTGCAGTGGAAAAACTCTGCTGTGTCTTTAAATAGTTCATATTTAACTCTCCTTGTTTAAAAGGAAACAACGGCTGAGTGTGTGTTTTTCATTAATCGCGCACACAGATTTCTTTGTTCTTTACAGTAAAATACTTTGAGAAATGTTTGCAACACATTAATGGAGCTATAAGTAATTTTGAATAAATTTTTGGTATGACAGGAAGGCTGAGAGAAAGTTCACTATGCAGACTGGAGGTATAACTATACAGTTTTTTTTAGTGTCTGATCCAATGCAGTGTTTAAGATATCTGCCAATACAGACACAAAACCGAATGCAGCTTGTGGCCTGAATAAATTCAGCATACTCCTTTCCATGGTAATTCTGCAAATGTTTAAGGTTGGAGATGTTAAAGTTATAAAACTACACTCTTACAGCTGAATTTTTAAGGATTTTTAATTGATACATTTTATGCACTTTTTTATTTTTTAAAGCATATAAATTCACGTTTATCTCCATTTCAATAAAAAGAATAAGAGAAGATGTTAGCTGTAACATTTATATATCATCATAAGATTCTTAACAGCAGAAAGGTTATTGTCTTAATTTTAATACCACCAAACAGCAGCATTAATATAACTGATTAAAATTTAGATTGATATAGAGAGTGATAGGCTAGAGTGATGATATGAGTATATAGAGTGATGATGTAGAGTGAAGTGTGTGGAGGTGGTGCACCTGTGGGCTGGTTGCCAACCGCCAATCGTGTCTAAAGGAAGAAGAAGAAGAGTGATGATATACAGTGATGTACGTGGCGGTAATGCACCTGTAAGCTGGTTGCCAACCGCCAAGCAAATCTAAAAGAAGAAGAAAATTTAGATTGATCATTAGAATATATGCATTATGTACTCTAATGTCAAATAACACTTAATAAATTTTATTATTTTTAAAAATCAGTCACTTAATTACAAAGGACAGTCTGAACTCTGCGAAAAACATCACAGGAAAAATAAATGTATTTTTACATGAGTTTATGCCCAGTATGATTTTGATGAGCCTGATATTTAGAGTATGAAGCTCTAATAAATAGTCACAGACATCTGTCCTCCTCATTCTTCTTTATCACCCAAACTGTATTATACCTGAACACATGACATAAACACTTAAGTTAATAACATCTTAAATAATTAACAGCTTACCTCACCATTACCGGTATCGGACAGATGGAAAATTCTCTTTAATCCATTTGTTTGAAGTTATTTTAGACTTTTTAACTTCCAGAAGGCAGAATTTAGCTCTACCGGGCACAAGCAAAGATCTTTTCTATCGCAAGAGCATTCATTTTGTCAGAAAAATTTTATGAAGACTGAAATATACAGAACAAATAAAATCAGTTATTTATTTTTGTTCAAGTCTTCCGTTTCATTCATTTGTTTTCAATAATTTTTTTTGCAGCGATATATTTTATTTATCTTTCATCTATTTTTTTAATGCTAAAAATCGTTGTTAACAAAAAATCTTGTCTCTAACATTACATCTTTGACATGCAGTCTCAGTTCACAGACCCGAGGCTCCAACCACTGCAGTGGGAGTGAGAGATTTTTGTAGAAGGTTAGCAGTTTTAAAAGGTGTTTATTGGTTTATGTTTTAATGGATTTGGTTTTTATTTATTCATTGCTCCCAATACCGATAAAGTCATTTTTCCTGGATCGAACCCTATACAGATAATAAATATCATTTCTAATGCTATATCTCTATAATGCAGTACAGTAGCATCTTTGGCACAATGTCACAAATGTTGCTTCTAAGCAGGAAACTATAATAATTATGGGTATTTTCTATATGTTAAGTAGAAAAATTACATATATTGAGCTGTTTTGAATGTTTCTCTTACAGTACTGTAATACTTTTCTAATTGTCACAGTCACTTACATTGTAGTCTTACAGATTCTGCTCAGTGACTGACATTGAACCTAAACAGCAATTATACAAACATTTTTCAACTGTGGAACTACTGATATCATTTTAAAGATGGATCACAATGATAAAATTGCACAGGTCAATTGTGACCATCTGAGCTGCAGTTTCCTATGTAGGAAAACTGTCATGAATTGCCCCACGGGGCAGCAAGGAGACCAAGGTGCTGGGCTGTGAATTGTGAAATTTATTGCAAACTTAAAATACCAAAGTGCACAAACGAAACTATAAGGCTTGGTGGACAGACATGGTAACAAGAGCGTGAACATAGAACAAGGCATCAGACTTGCATCCGGCAACGTGGAGACTGCAGCAATGAATGAACGGAGCAGTTGTTCTTTAATAACACATAATACCAATGATAAATGATTACAATAAGGATCAGCTGTGAGTCACACGAGCGGGGAGGAATCAGGGCTGACAGCTGACAGGTGCATCGCTCCGAACAGAGCAAACCCCAGAAGTGCACGCTGACAGCTGCAGCCCTTGACACAGCGAGAGAGAGAGACCGGGATCAAAAATACAAGATAATACAGACTAATAAAATGACAGACTGTGATGAACATAAATGAGAAAGTAGAACTACAAAATAATACAGGAACCCAAAAATATCCAACAGACAATAACAAAGCAAGAAATAAACAAATAGAAAGAGACTAAACTCAAACTGGAAACTGGACACGGCCCCCACCCGTGCCCCTGGATCATGACAGTGCCCCCCCTCCCCAAGGGGTGGTTTCCAGACACCCCAGGGCAACACCAAAAGACAAATAAAAGAACCCCTTCCCCCCAACACAGAAGAGCCTCCCAACCAGAAAAACAACCCACCCCGGGGTGGGGGGAGGGCAGGCACGGAGGGACCGAACCCAACCAAAAAAAACCAAAAGAAAACACTCCTCATGACTCACATACTGGACAAGAGGAACAAAATATAACTAACGCTGGGAAACTAATAGTCCATTTCGAGAGGCCTTCCAGAGTCCCAGCTCCACCCGATCAACCAGTGGAACACATCGGGTGGCCTTCCTGATCTCCAGAGCCATCCATCCATCCATCCTTCTTCTACCGCTTTTCCGGAGGTCTGGGTCGCAGAGACAGCAGTTCAAGCAGAGAAGCCCAGACTTCCCTCTTCCCAGCCACCTGCTCCAGCTCTTTACAGAGGATACCAAGGCGTTTCCAGACCAGCTGGGAGACATAGTCTTACCAGCAAGTCCTGGGTCTGCCCCGGAGTCTCCTCCCAGAGGGATGTGCCCGAAACAACTCAAATGGGAGGCGTCTAGGAGGCATCCTGATCAGATGCCCATACCACCTCAACTGGCTCCTTTCAATGTGGAGGAGCAGCAATTTGACTCTGAGCCTCTCCTGGATGAGTAAGCTCCTCACCCTATCTCTGAGGGTGAGTCCAGCAATCCTACAAAGAAAGTTCATTTCAGCTGCTTGTATCCGTGATCTCGTTCTTTCGGTCATCATCCAAAGCTCGTGACCATAGGTGAGGGTAGGAACATAGATTGACTGGTAAATCGACAGCTTTACCTTAGAGCTTAGCTCCCTCTTCACCACAACAGACCGGTACAATGGCCGCATCACTGCAGATGCTGCTCTGATCCATCTGTCAATCTCTTGCTCCATTCTCCCCTCACTCGTGAATAAGACCCCAAGATACTGAAACTCCTCCACTTGGGGCAGGAGCTTGTCCCCAACCCAGAGAGGACAATCCACCTTTTTCTGGCTGAGAACCATGGACTCGGACTTGGAAGTCCTGATTCTCATCCCAGCCACTTCACACTCAGTGGCAAACCATCCCAGTAAGACCTGGAGGTCATTGCTGGATGAAGCCAGCAGGACAACATCATCTGCAGACAAGAGATGAGATCCTGTGGTCACCAAGCATGACACCCTCCATTCCCTGGCTGCGCCTAGAAATCCTGTCCATAAAAATTATGAACAGGATCTGTGACAAAGGGTAGCCCTGGCAGAGTCCAACTCTCACTGGGAATGAGTCCAACTGAGTGTTGGCAATACGAAGCAAACTCTCACAATGGTCGTACAGACACCAAATTGCTCGTAACAACAAGCCAACAAACTCTCCTCTCCAGTACCTTGGCATAGACCTTCCCAGGGAGGCTGAGGAGTGTGATCCCTCTAAAGCTGGAGCACACACTCCGGTCCCCTTTCTTGAAGAGAGGAACCACCACCCCGGTTTGCCATGCCAAAGGCACTGCCCCAGACCTCCATGCAATGTTGCAGAGGTGTATCAACCATGACAGCCCTACAACGTCCAGGGCCTTGAGGTACTCAGGGCAAATCTCATCCACCCCTGGGGCCCAGCCACCAAAGAGATTTTTAACCACCTTGGTGACCTCAGCCCCTGTGAAAGGCAAGTTGTCCCCCTTGTCCACAAGCCCTGCTTCCTCTGTGGAAGGCCTGTCAGTGGGATTGAGGAGATCCTCGAAATATTCCTTCCACCGCCCGACGATATCCCCAGTCGAAGTCAGCAGTGCCCCATCCGCACCATACACAGTGTGGACAGAGAACTGCTTCCCCCTCCTGAGCCACCAGACAGTGTGCCAGAATCTTTTCGAGGCTGACCAAAAGTCTTGTTCCATGGCCTCACCGAACTCGTCCCACACCCGAGGTTTAGCTTCAGCAACCACCCGAGCCACACCCTGCTTGGCCTGCCGGTACACCTCAGCTGCTTCGGGAGTCCCACAAGCCAACCAAGCTTGATAGGATTCCTTCTTCAGCTTAATGCCCCCCCCCCACCACCACTGGTGTCCACCACTTAGTTCGGGGCTTGCCACCACGAGATGCTCCGATGACCTTGCGGCCGCAGCTCTGGGCAGCCGCTTCAACAATGGAGGTGGAGAACATGACCCATTCAGACTCCATGTCTCCAGACTCCCTCAGAATGTGGTGGAAGTTCTTCCGGAAGTGGGAGTTGAAGACCTCCCGGACAGGGGCCTCAGCCAGATGTTCACAGCACACCCTCACTATACAGTTGGGTCTACCAGGTCTGAATGGCATCGTCCCCTGCCGTCGGCTCCAACTTACCACCAGGTGGTGATCAGTTGACAGCTCTGCACCTCGCTTTATCCGAGTGTCTAAGACATACGGTCACAAGTCTGATGACACGATAACAAAATCAATCATCGACCTGCGACCCAGGGTGTCCTGGTGCCAGGTGCACATATGGACACCCTTATGCTTGAACATGGTGTTCGTTATGGACAAACTGTGGTTAGCACAGAAGTCCAATAACTGAACACCACTCGGGTTCAGATCAGGCAGGCCATTCCTCCCAATCACCCCACTCCAGGTTTCACTGTCATTGCCCACGTGCGCATTGAAGTCCCCCAGTAGGACAAAGGAGTCTCCAAGAGGAGCACTCTCCAGCACCTCAGTCAGAGATTCCAAAAAGGGTGGGTACTCTGAACCATCATTTGGTGCATAGGCACAAATAATGGTCAGGACCCGTTTCCCAACCTGAAGGCGCAGGGAAACAACCCTTTTGTCCACTGGGGAAAACTCCAATATAGACGCAGCAAGGTGGGGGGATACAAGAATACCCACCCCTGCTCGTCGCCTCTCACCCAGGGCAACTCCAGAGTTGGGCAAGCTCCAGTCCTTCTCCAGGAGACTGGTTCCAGAACCAGAGCTGTGTGTCGAGGTGAGGCCGACTATATCTTGCCGGTATATCTCAACCTCATGCACCAGCTCAGGCTCCTTCCCCACCAGAGAGGTGACATTCCACATCCCAAAAGCCACTTTAGGAAGCCTGGGATCAGACCGCCAAGGTCTCCGCCTTTGACCGCCACCTGATCCACATAGCACTGGACCCCCATGGTCCCTCCTGCAGATGGTGAGCCCACTGGAGGGCAGACCCATGTAACTCCTTCAAAATGAGCCCGGCCAGGTCCCATGGGCAGAAACTCGACCACCAGACACTAGCCATCAAGCCCTTCCCCTAGGCCTGGCTCCAGGGTGGGGCCTCGGTAACCCTATACTGGGCGGGGTACACTGAATCCTTGTTCTGACATTCATCATGAGAGTCTGTTGGATTGTTCTTAGTCTGGCCCTTCACCCAGGACCAGTTTGTCTTGGGTGACCCTACCAGAGGCAAATTGCCCCGGACAACATAGCTCCTGGGATCACTTGGGCATACAAACCCCCACCACGATAAGATGATGATCCATGAGGGGCTCTCCAGAGCCACCAAAACAAAAAGAAAAGTTCATTGGATGTCCTTCCTGGTCTCCAAAGCCACCCATACCAACCAAAAAGCTTGTCGGGTGGTCTCCCTGAGTCCCTTAGCCACCCAAGCAAACCAAAGAGTTCATGGGGTGGCCTCCCAGCATCTCTGAGCCAATGGATCATGAAGCACCATGCGCCCCTTCCTGGAGGCGGTAGCTGGAACCCAACCCATGCTTACCACAGACCACAGGAGAGGGGAGATGGAGACCTGGTGAGGAGGATAGCCGACCAGTGAATAACCCCGTTGAGGAATGTGGCTAAACAGAGAATGTAAACTGAAGATCATTAGTATAACTAGATAGAATGGAGCGATGACCCTCGTTCAAGCCAGGCGGAGACTGAGGACTCAGAGCGGCCTCAGACAGAGGCATAGCACCCTCGGAGGCCCTGGACTGCGATGCAGCACCCACGGAAGCCCCGGCCTGGGGTGCAGCAGCACCCGCCGCATCACCTATGGTGGCCCCAGCCTGGAGTGTAGCAGCACCCTCAGAGACCACAGACATTGGGACAGCAAAACCCACTGAGACCACAGACAGCGGGACAGCAGCACCCTTGGAGACCACAGACGGTGGGACAGAAGCACCCTTGGAGACCACAGATGGCAGGACAGCAGCACCCTCGCAGACCACAGAAAGCAGCACCCACGGTGGTCCCTGATGGAGGCGTAGCACCCACGGTGGCCTCGGGCTGAGGCGACACACCCACGATGGCCTCCGGGCTGGGGCACAGCACCCACGATGGCCTCCAGGTTAGGGCGCAGCACCCCACAACAGCCCCAGGCTGGGGTGCAGCACCCACGACGGCCCGGACAGAAGGGGAGTAGCACCCAAGAAGGTCTCGGATGGCAGAGGAGCAGCAGCCCTAGAGGCCCCGGACTGGGGCGTAGCAGCTATGGAGACCCCGGACAGAGAGGGAGCAGCACCCACAGAGACCACAAGTGGCGAGGCTGGACCCACAGGAACCTTGGGTGATGAGGCTGGACCCATGGAGACCTCTGGCGAAGTTGGACGATCCACGGTAACCCTACGGTAAGGCTCTGACAGGAGGAACATAGACACAGGGTCAGGGTCACCGGCAGCAGTGGAACCCAGCGAGGTGAGCTCAGGTGCAGCTGATGGCTGCACTTGGCCCTCCCCACCAAGAGCCAGGCAAGATCTTACCAACACAGAAAAAGTGAAAACCAAGAAGAGCACTTGCCTGAGCTCAAGCTCCACCACTGTCCAGGGCTCAGTCGATCCAGGCGGGGACATCTCATACCCAGTCTTCAGGAGGTCCAATTTCGGCTCTGCTGCAGCAGCCCCTACAGCAGGCATGGTGGAAGATACAGTCCTGGGATCTTCAGACAAAGTGACCCACACAGGTGGCTCATCCGGCGTGGCAGCTGAAGGTCGGCTCACCGCTGGCGCTGGATTCCACGCAGCTGAAGTCAGGGGGTGCTCAGTCGTTGGCGCAGGCTTCAGGTTACTGGCAGCACTCTCCCTCCATCTGGACCATAGCTGTGGGGCTGGGACCAGGTTCTCCGGGACCACAGGCTCCTCTATCGTCCGGCGGCTCAATCCCAGGGCCAGCAAGCACTCAAGGGAAATTAGAGGAGACACGGAGGGAACAGTTGATGAAAAATTGTCTGCAGCAGGCGGTGAGGACTGAGTGGACTGCATAAGCTGAGCCTCACCACTGGGAATCAGGCAAGATAATTCATGTTTTGATGATAGAAAATGAGAAACCACTTGCCTGGATTCCCGGGGAATGATGGTGTATTCTGCAGCAGGCCCAGTGTCCTCCCTCTCTGTGGCTTTGGCGGTTGTGGGCCCCCCTGAGGAACATGGAGGAGCCACCCCTGTAGCCTCGATGGCGGGCAGAACTGGGGAGGAGACAGCTGGACTTGCAGCAGCGAGGGGAGGTGCCGTGAAGGAGAGGGGAACAGCAGCGACGGACCATGAAGAAGGAGCTGCTGACTGAGATATGGAGGAGTTCCTCCAGCGCCCTGTAGCTGGGTAGCGGCATCCTGGAGCTGGTGGAGTGGGAGCTGGAGCTGGCGAACAGTGGGAGGAGGAAGACGTCTGTCGCGGGGCATGCTTCCTCGTAGGCTTTGGACCCTCTGAGGGCGAGCCTATCGCCAGCCTGGGGAACGACAGTTGGAGAGTGGAGAGGGTTGACAGCAGCTCCACCAACTCAGAATATTTCCTTCACCCAGGATGCGCCTTCATTCTCCCGACCGCTGCCTCCACATTCTGCAGAAACCTCCTCGGGCTACGGGAGGCGAGAGCAACGGTGACACAGTCCTGGATAAAGACAGCCGCCCACCGCTCTTCCAGGCTGGGGCCCCCGTCTGCTGACCCCTCTTTGTTGATTGAGGCCCGGCATGCTGGGGACATGCTAACCACTACTCCAGTAACACAAAAAGGTGTGTGAAACAAACACAAAAACACAAACCCACAGCAGCTGGGTCACAAACTGGCTGCGGTCTTCTGTCATGAATTACCCCACGGGGCAGCAAGGAGACCCAGGCGCTGGACTGTGAGTTGTGAAATTTATTGCAAACATAAAATACAAAGTGCACAAACAAAACTATAAGGCTTGGTGGACAGACATGGTAACAAGAGCGTGAACATAGAACAAGACATCAGACTTACATCCGGCAATGTAGAGACCGCAGCAACAAATGAACAGAGCAGTCACTCTTAAATGGGGCATGATACCAATGATAAATGATTACAATAAGGATCAGCTGTAAGTCACACGAGCGGGGAGGAATCAGGGCTGACAGCTTACAGGTGCATCGCCCCGAACAGAGTGAACCCTGGAAGTGCATACTGACAGCTGCAGCCCTTGACAGAGAGAGATAGAGAGAGAGGGAGAGAGAGAAAGAGAGAGCGAGAGACTGAGATCAAAAATACAAGGTAATGTGGACTAATAAAATGACAGACTGTGATGAACATAAATGAGAAAGTAAGTAGAACTATAAAATAATACAGAAACCCAAAAATATCCAACAGACTATAATAAAGCAAGAAATAAACAGACAGAGACTAAACTCAAACTGGAAACTGGGCACGGCCCCCACCCGTGCCCCCGAGTCATGACAAAAATAACCTAAAAACAGATTTGAATTATTCATCAATCCAGTTACAATACCATAAATCAACTGCAGCAATATTGCTCATATCTCTATCACCTTTTAAAAGCAAGCTGGTCATGATTGCCAAAAACTAAAGTGACATACTGCTCCATGCTTGGGAGGTATGTGGTCTAAAAATATACATTCTTTCATTGTCGAGTGACATTATGTGGAACAACATTTTCAAACTGTCAGCCACTTTTCTGTACAACCTTTCTCAGTACAACCTTTCTTGTGGCATTTTCTGTAATAGGTGAAAATGATTCCTACAAACCAAGTCAGTGGCAGCTGTCATCATTACTATTGATGCATTCACTATGTAATAGATGGAAAGCTCTTTGAAGTAGTGGTGAGCCAGGGATGATAACAGACTACATTTACGTGCTCAGTTCAATTGCTACATAAATTGACTATTTTAAGTGGCAGATGCTATATGTATGTATAGCAACTGTAGTTCACAGTTTCTGCAAAGTACAGATTACTTTTATGCTCTATAGGTGTTAAACTATGCTAATTTAAAGGAGTCATTGACTAAAACATTGTGTTTTTGTAGGTTTTAACCTTCTGAATGCATCTATTGGTCACATCATAATCAAAAACTAACAAAATGCTCATTTCTCTTTAAAAAAAGAAAAAACTACACAGCCTTTGTATCATCTCTGGGTTCAATAAGCTGTTTTGACTCTTCCAGATTTGCCACAGGACATCATAAAATGGTAAACCCAGCCCACTACTCTATTATTGGTCACCCTAGCTGTCTGTCATGTACCTAACAGTGCTCCAAGAAGTTTACAGTGACAGAAGTGCAATTTGTTGCTTATTTCTGTTTTTTGTGTGTCTACGTTTCATCAGTTCTTTATATTGGTAGCTGCTCGCTGAAAGTTTTCAATTGAAATTAAATTGAAAGTTTGCAAGGCTGGATCACAAAGTTTGCTTGTGAAGAGAGCTTAATTTTAATACTTGAAAGAGCTCAGACTGTAAATGTTCAACTTCATCTGTCTCTCCCCATTTCGTGTTCTTAAAACAGACCTATTTTTATTTTGTTATTCTGCTTTTTTATCTTGCAGCAGACATTCTCTGTGGGCAGCCACATGCAGGGGCGAGGGGGCAGTGGCGCTGACCTGCTGCTGCGGAGTTGTCTCCTCAGCAGTGTCAGCTGGGGAAAGAAAGGGAAAGAGAGACGCTGCATAGAGTGAAGTCCCAGCTCATATGTATTAACATGATGAATTATGCTCGATGTGCGATATAGGCATTTTATGTATTGCATGCAGTCAAATGAATTGGTACATTGAGTATATGTATTCAGTATAGAATAGGCTTTATTGTCATTGTACAGTAGTGAACTACTGTACAATGACAACAAATTGTGAATGCTCCACCAGGCTACTGCGCAATAAAGTAAAAGAGAAGGATTAGATAAAACATGGTTACAGAACACACAATTAAACACACAACTGAAATAATAATAAAATAAAATAAAAATAAGAATGGCCCCAGATTATGGAAATATACACAGGTATGGTAGTGGCTACGCGGGTGGAACTATATACATAAGAATACAGAGTGCAGACACACAATTGAGTAAAATGGCCCAAGGATTATGGAAAATATACACAGTAGTGGTTTCACGGATGGGTCAGTGATCATGAAAGTGCGGAGTGCAAAGACAGGTGAGTTATTGTGATAATTAAAAGGTCCTCAGTTCTGAGCATGTAAGCGTTTGGGGGGAGGGGGTGGGGCCTCTGACTTATAGTGTGTAACAATTGATCATAAGTGTGATAAGGTACAAGGATTATTTAATTTATATTAAGAGTTGTGTGTGGGGACGGAGGTTTACTTCGTGACCACAAACACTCACAAAACAAGAGAGAAACACTCGTAAAAGGGGCACCAGTCCAACTTGGACAATTTATTAATAAATAATCCTTGAACCTTTCATTAACCAGACTCAGTATTCATGAATTCTTCTTCCGTGACCCAGAAAAGCACACACACAAGAGAAATCAAGCAGAAACTTCTCTATGCCGTGAATAGTTTTGATAATCAGACTCAGGTTAAATGGCATTACATTCAATTGATTTGTAAGCAAGTGAAATAATCAACAAGTGTCAAATATATTAACTGGTAATGGATTCCAGAGCATAAAGTCTATAGTTAAACCTTTGTGGAAACAAAAGAAACCAGATTCGGATTTTTTAACTGTAATGCAATGGGAGACTATGGAATAACTGTAACAAAAATATGCATAAAATTGGACGCAATTTTACAGGAAAATGATAAAAGCTGATTATATGAAAAAGAAAATTCTGAGTTACTCTACAAAAAAACGAAGGTTATTGAAAAGGAGAGTATTAATTTTCCTTCAGCTTATAGCTCCTATCGTAGCTTATGGACTAACTTGGGCTGCACGGTGGCGCAGTGGTTTAGCACTGCGGCAGCACAGTTTACCCTCAGCCGGGGGATCGTGGGATCGTGGGTTCGATCCCAGCCCCCGACCAACAGTGAGCTGTGTGGAGTTTGCATGTTCTCCCCGTGTTGCGTGGGTTTACTCCGGGATTTCTCCGGTTTCCTCCCGCATACCAAAACATGTAGGTTTAGGGCGCTCGCGCACGCAGCGACCAGCAGCCGGTGGCTTGTCACCAGACTGCAAACCAAATCTACCTACGGGTACAAATAAGTAACAAAAAAAAAAAAAAAAAAAAAAAAAAAAAAAAAAAAAAAAAAAAAAAAAACTTTTTACATGAAAAATTGGTCGTATTCAATTATAATTAGACATCACATTTAGCCCAACAGATAGAAAGTGGGAGTCTGGCTTAGAAACAGCTGTGTCTTCAGAGTCCAGCGGTGATCTTGAACGCCAGTAGATGGCAAAAAGGAGGAAAGACTGCCCGCAGTCCTTTCCAGTTGTTATAGCTTTTACAGACTCAGCAGCCGGGCAACCATAGAGTGTAGTCAGCAGGAGAATGGACGACTGGCTCCGGGACAGGTGTGACATCTTTCCTGGGCAACAGATCCTTTCCTGGCCCGCAACTTTGGGGTGTCCACCAGCCGATAAGAAAACCACAGACTGAAGGAAAAATGCATTTAGACAGTTCCACCCACGAAATCCTGGTTCTTCTGACGTTGTGGGACGTGGGTGAGGCAGTCTCGAGGGGAAAAAGTTCAAAAATCACTATCAGTCCACTTTAATGGTGAGTTATCCTAGTCACAGTCCTAAAGCCGAAAGCAAACAGCCCCAAGAGCACTTTGTGGTAGGATCGGCCCTTCGCATATTACAACTAAACGTTGAAGGCCTATCTGCAGCCAAGCGAAGCCTTATCGAAGTCCTCACCTTCCAACATTCGATTGACGTAATCTGCCTCCAAGAGACTCATATTGGCACAGAGGAAGCTGGCCGCTTCACCATCAAAGGCTTTGACCTCCTGTGCTATGTTCTACATGCTAAACATGGACGTGCCACCTATGTGCGTTCTGACATAGTTGAAGCAAATCACCTGATAACAACACATTTCTCAGACACCATAATCATTGGTGGCTTCCATATTGTCAATGTGTACAAGCCCCCTAATGCCAACTGGGATCTGCAGGTCTTACCCACCCTACCCCACCCTGCCATCTATGTGGGGGACTTTAACAGCCATCACCCTGACTGGGGGTACCCAGCAGTGGACAGTGATGGGAAGGCACTTTCAGACTGGGCATCCAGAAATGACCTCGCTTTGATATACGACCCCAAACAAAGAGGAACCTTCCACTCTGCTAGGTGGAAGAAGGACTATTCTCCTGACCTGTGTTGGGTCAGCTCTTTGAATGGGGAGCCATATCCTACACAGATCCTCATTCTTGATGATTTTCCACACAGCCAACACCGGCCCCTGCTTGTACACATTGGCCTACAACTTCCAGTCATATACAGCCCAAGGAAGATGCGCTGGAACTTCCGCAAAGCCAACTGGAAGAAATTCAGTGAAACTCTGGACCGGAGCGTTGTTACCATCCCACTCCACACCATCACTGTAGATGAAGCATACAACCGCTTCTGCAGCGCAATCTTCAAGGCTGCCCATACTGCAATCCCACGAGGCTACCGACCCCTCTATGTCCCATGTTTGGACGGAGAAAGTGCTGCCCTCCTACAATCCTATCAAACATCAGGGGACCCAGAGATAGCAGACCATCTCATTGAATCGCTAAATACAGCTCGGCGAAAGAAATGGGAGGAGACAGTTGCTGACCGGAGCTTTACCCACTCTAGCAGGAAATGTTGGAGCCTCATCCGTCGCCTAGGAGCTGCACAGAAGCCCCCTAGCCAAAGCCGAGCATCCGTCACACCCAACCAAGTTGCATCCCACCTACTGACTATCGCCAAAGCACCCCAAGACAAAGACACCAAAAGAGCAGTTACAACTGAGCTAAAAAAACACCAAAAAATGCCTGTAGAGGAAACGAACCCTGAACCCTTCGAGGCTGCTGAACTGGAGAAAGTCCTACAGAGCCTGAAATGTGGAAAGGCAGCAGGATACGATAACATCTTCCCAGAATTCATGAAAAATCTTGGCCCCCGAGCCCTAACCTGGTTGACACAATTCTACACAAGGATCACACAAACAAACTCGATCCCAAAGAAATGGCGGACAGCAAAGGTCATTGCCACCCCAAAACCTGGCAAAGACCACAAATTACCAGCAAGCTACCGCCCAATCTCCCTACTCAGCGTTCCTTACAAAATCATGGAGCGCCTAATTCTGCAACGCATTTCCCCAGAGGTAGAGGATATTCTAAGTGTGGATCAAGCAGGTTTCCGCAAGGACCGCAGTACAGGAGAACAAGTACTGGCCCTAACCACCTTCATCGAAAATGGCTTCGAGAGCAGACTGAAGACAGGGGCTGTGTTTCTCGACCTTACAGCCGCCTATGATACGGTCTGGCACAAAGGCCTCCTCCTGAAACTTATAAAGGCGATCCCTGCTTGGGCAACAGCAATTATAAAAACCCTGCTGACCAACCGAAGGTTCAGAGTCCACCTCAGTCAGAAGACAAGTGCATGGAGAATGCAGAAAAACGGACTCCCACAAGGCTCAGTTCTAGCTCCAACTCTGTTCAACCTCTACATAAACGACCTGCCTACTACAAAATCCCGCAAATTCACCTATGCAGACGACATCTGTTTGGCATTCCAAGCACCAGACTTTGAACCACTGGAACGGGTGCTCACGGAAGATCTTGCCAAACTGGACCAGTTCTGCAAAATCTGGCGTCTAAAACCAAGCCCAGCAAAAACCGTCTCCAGTGTATTCCATCTCCACAATGCAAAAGCTGCCAGAGAACTAAACATCCACCTGAGCGGACTCAAGCTTAAGCATGCCCCAAATCCAACTTATCTTGGAGTGACCCTTGATAGGACCTTATCCTTCAAGGAACATCTAAAGGGGACGGCTGCTAAGGTGAAGGTACGAAACAACCTGCTCTGCAAGCTCGCTGGTGCAAAATGGGGGGCGGCAGTCTCCACCCTGCGCACCTCAGCACTGGCCCTTTCATACTCTGTAGCAGAATATTGTGCCCCTGTCTGGTCCAGGTCATCTTACACACACCATGTAGACACCCAGCTCAACACAACCATGAGAACTATAACTGGAACAATCCGCTCAACACCACTCCCCTGGCTCTCTGTACTGTCAAACATAGCCCCTCCACACATCCGGCGAGCAGCATTAACTCAAAGGATGCTCCAAAAAGTTAAAGATTCTCCTCACTTACCAATCCATGCAGATATCTACACTCCACCCACTGCCCGACTTTCATCCAGACGGCCGATTTGGAAAAACCCTCCCCCAGCTGACTTTACCATCCAGACAGCTTGGCAAGAGGAATGGGAGACCAAGGAGGTCCCAAACAAACAGCTGGTGATAAACCCCAACCAACAGGTCCCGGGCACCAACCTCCCAAGGAGACAGTGGTCTACACTCAATCGCTTCAGGACTGGACATGGCCCCTGCTTGGCCAGCCTTTACAGATGGGGCAGTAGCCCTAGCCCTCTGTGCGCATGTGGAGAGGAGCAAACAATGGAACACATCATAGAGGCTTGCCCGCTCCAAAGACTGGAAGGAGGATTACACACCCTCCATACAGCAAACCAGGAGGCAACTGCTTGGCTTAAGGACTTTGCATTCGCTAAATAATAAAATGGTGAGTTAAAGAAAATCAATAGAAAAAGTTCAGCAGAATAAACACGGCATCTGAGAAGAGGGAAAAAGGCGTTTTGGAGTTTCACTCCAAGTAAGAAGCTTTTTTTTTTTTTTTTTTTTTTTTTTTTTTTTTTTTTTTTTGTTACTTATTTGTACCCGTAGGTAGATTTGGTTTGCAGTCTGGTGACAAGCCACTGGCTGCCGGTCGCTGCGTGCGCGAGCGCCCTAAACCTACATGTTTTTGGTATGCGGGAGGAAACCGGAGAAATCCCGGAGTAAACCCACGCAACACGGGGAGAACATGCAAACTCCACACAGCTCACTGTTGGATGGGGGCTGGGATCGAACCCATGATCTCATGATCCCCGCGGTCCCCCGGCCGAGGGTAAACTGTGCTGCCACAGTGTTAAACCACTGCGCCACCGTGCAGCCACGGTGAACTTAAGCTTGAGCTCAACAAGAAAGATAATCTCTCCTCAAATACCAGAAAACAGAAAAAGACTTAACAAAAGACAACTTTAAGAACGTAAGACTTCTGTAATTGACAAAACTCACAGAAAACTCGACAAAAACTGAACTGAACAAAGACAAAAACTGAACTGAACTACTAGGGCGTTCCCCTCCATTTAACTGAGTACACTTCTTGAAGGAAGAACCAATTATCGGCTGTCATGGGAGATTTGAATGGGCTATGGTCCAATAAGAAAGCAGTCCTTTGTCTGTAACCAATCAATAGAATGAAAGGGGCGTCGTCCAACAGAGATGGCCTGGTGATTGGCTGGTACCAGTCAGATGACTGGCATAAGTCTTCAGAAGGCATATACAGATTTTAACTGTGAAATTATATTTACTTAATACAAAATCTAAGCTAACTTCGGTGATTCATGACTAACTTTCAATGAGCATGCGCTTTTATAAACTTGTCCTTCTATAATTAACATGCATTAGAATAAGGTTCATTGAAGCATTTTCAAGCATGCAGCACATTTAAAATCAATGATTAATGAAACATTTCAAACCCATCATTGTCCAACACAGAGGCAGTCATCTTCAATAGTGTTCTGAGCAGTATTTCCTGGAAAAATAAAGTCTTCAGGAGAAAGGATTGTTTCAGCAGATAAAACAAAATTCCCATGTTGATTAAATTCAACATGTCCCTGAGTTGACATAAGGGAGCAATGTTGAGCTGTGGATAATTCCTAGCGACCTGTGGAATGCAGTCCAAAGTATCTGGGATGTCTCAAAACAGTACTTTAAGCATAAAACTGCCTTGCTGGGGAGGAAGCTCCAGGATTTATGACTCAGACTAATCTGTTCCTGGCACGAAATGGGATCCTTATCGTACCTTTTACCATAGAATGTGTTTTCAAACTGTGGTCCTTAGGTGAAGGAAACAATTCTTGACTAGACTTTTGGGTGAAACAATTTCTTTAACACCTTGCACTCCGGTCAATTTCCCTAAAAACGCCAAAAAATAACGTGCCCAAAGTAAATCGAAAGCTGTTCTTCAACCCTTTGCAGCATCTTCATGGGGTTGGTCTCATTTAAAAGAAAACACTTTGAATTTTTTGGCAAAACAGTCATAATCTCTCTAAGTGCTCCGGCCACTGAGTTACAGTCATCTAAACATACTGAACTTGAAGAAAATAAATTTGACCTGGGTGTTTTTTGGGATACAAATGCTTGCAAATAACACACAGCTTCAGATCCGGGCTGGAAAATGCAACAGAAATGTAGAACCAAGTGTTATCCAGCTGAGGTCCAAATTTTGTAACAATACCACAAAAAATGAATATATTACACAGCTTTTTCCTCAGGTAGTTCCCAGGCGTTTTTGAACTGTGCCAAATGGCACAGTTTGGAAAAACGGGGTTGTCCCCCCACCCCTCGCTACAGAGGATGGACATCGGCCGTCGCTACATGACGGAATAGACTCATGTGGCGATGTGGCCACTACGGCGCAGCCACCGCGGCTCCCCCCCCCCCCCCTCGCTACAGAAAAGTAGCCGGGGGGGGGCGTTCACGGTCCGGACGCGGCACACGGACTTCGGACTTCGTGCGGCGCACAGTTGTAATTTACCAATCGGTTAAAAGTCATTTTTGATTACAATTTTCAGGGATAAAGAATAATTTAGCTTATAACACTTACCTCTTCACAGCAGCAGTGTCCTGGCAAACCTCTCTTCCTCATTGTCAGACGAACGCGACGCTGGTCCGCTCGTGGTTCTGGTCTCGCGACCCGGTCAAAACATAATTCCATTATTGCGGTTTTGCGCTTCCATGATTGCGGTTTTGGCGAATGATTTACAACCTTCGTCATCGGCCTCCGTCGGTCTATGATGACCATGGAAGAGAATCCTAAACGTCTATTCTGCTGGAATAAAAAAAAAAAAAAGCACCGCCTGTGGCTGAACAGGCCGATGCGCGAATGGCAGTCCCTGTCACACAGGTCGCACTTGTGGGTGGTCTCCGTGCTGCTTGGTCTGTGGCAGGTTCTTCCTGCGGGTCCTTTTTTTCATCTGCTGCAGCAGTCTGTCTTCACCCAGCCTTACACAAAACAGCTTGCGAACTTCTGTGCTTCAATTGGCTCGCTGCATTCACAGCGTTGGTAGGCGGGTCCTTCTTGCTAGGTTTTCAGTCATTGGTTCTTCAAGGTTTCAGAAATCCAATTCAAGGCTCTTATTAGTCGAATGAGAGGTCAATCATATCTGATCTGTTCGCGGCTGTGTCTGTAGTGGAAGAACGGAAATGCAGCTTTTTTTTTCAGTGCGCGCTTGGACGCAGCGCCCTCGTGCATCCTAGAGTGCACGAGGGCGCTCTCGTGCGCTCTCATGCGCTCTGGGACGCAGAGACGTGCCCGTCCGTGGTACACCGGAGTGCAAGAGGTTAAGGTGAAGAGTGATTTTCTAGATTGGAGCCACATGGACCGATGCTACAGACTGTTTGCAGTTCTGATGGCCCAAGGGAAGAAACTGTTTGTCAGTCTGGAGGTGTGGGACCTGATCGATCGGAACCGTCATCCAGAGGGGAGCAGGTCAAACAGGTGGTGGGCGGGATGTGAGGGGTCTCCTGTGATGGCCTTGATCCTTCTGAGACAGGAGGCTCTGGAGTTGTCTTCCAGGGAGGGCAGAGGGCCGCCAATAATTTTTGGGGTGGTGTTGACGACCCTTTGCACAGCCTTCCTGTTCTCGGCTGTGGAGCCGACGTACCACACACCCAGGCAGTAGGTGAGCATGCTCTTCCCTGAGCAGCAATCGAAGGGCAGCAGCAGCTTCTGTTGTCTGTGAGGAAGCCCTCCACCTCCCTCCTATGGGCATTCTTAGCGAGTTTTATGCCTCTCCTCAGGGTGGCTCTGGCAGTGCTGTACAGAGAGCTGTCCCTCTGTCTGAAGGCTGAGTTGCAGTCTCTGATCAGAGCCTGGACTTCACTGGTCATCCAGGGTTTGCAGTTTGGAAAGACTGTTGCCACACCCTACATTGTTTCATTCATTCTTTGAGACAAATTTGCATTAATTGTTTCAGGCTAGATCCAAGCTAGCCAGCTAATGTTAGCAATAGTGACGTAAGACAGCAAGCGGAACTGAATGCAGTCTTAGGGATTTAAAGAGGCAAGCACATTCTTAAGCTGGATTCATGCTGCACCTCCTCTGTCCGCGTGACTGTGAGGCTTGTGTGACAAAATTTACATCGTCGTCTCCAGTCCGCTAGTGTTCTGCAGAGCTCTTCTGCAGACAACCACGTGCAGCTCAGATTTTCTGACCACACGGCTTGCCCACAGCTTGCCCATGTTGACAGATTGAACGCCCCATTCACAAGATGGCACTATCGACACAGCATACAAATTCAAAGTAGATGAAGAAGACGAAGAGGAAGCGGGAGATGAGAATAAACATACGGCGGGAAAAATAAGTATTGAACACATCAACATTTTGACTGTTGTTACTGATATGTGGTGAAAATCTCAGGTCAATGGCTCCATCAGAAATATGTTAAATGAGAAAAATGTTGACTTGTTCAATACTTATTTTCCCCGCTGTACATGAATCGTTTTGCTGCAGCAGTAGCTTGATTGGAGAAGAGTACTGAAAAATGGTAATTCCTCCTTTTCCTTGAAACAATGCCATTATTGTTGCTACAGAAAATGTGTGTCACTCTCGTGTTTATAGTCGATGAATAAACTGGCGTGTTAGCGCATTTGTGCTACCCATAGGGCTGGGGCGAAACTACAAATAACAGTTGTGCGCATGCATCAACTGCTTGGCCTGGTAGACGAAAAAAGTGAAGCATTTACAGAGCTGCATGCGCGCCGGCCTCATCCAAAGCAGACGCGGACCAGAGAGAAAATGTAGCATGAATCCAGCTTTGAAAAGGCTGCAAAAGATGATTCAAAAATTATGCTGCAATAATTAAATAATTAGAGAAAATTTGACCACAATGTCATAAACATTTAATTAAGACCTGTGTGAGCTGTTTAAATATGGAAAAAGTGCAGTCAATGACCCCTTTAAATGTATGACATAGATTGTTATTGAATGTCATAATTTGATTTCTTAGCCACATAGTTTACCTAGATGTGCTATTGGATTTTGTGACAACCACACATTACTAATGCAATATAAAATTGTACAAAAACTTAGGAATTATTTATTAATTGACTTAATGTATCAAAACTTTATACAAACTAACTTTCCCTGAACAATTGTAATAAATTGCTGTCATAGAGAGTCTAGACAGTTGCAAGTGTCAGACTATTAAATGCCATGATTGATGATGGAAAAAAATTCTATTGGAAAATGTATCACTTTCTTGTGTGGGGCAAACAATAGTCACCAGAACAGGATAAAAGAAAGAGCTGAGTTGCATAAAAGGTCTCCAAACAAGTGAAAAGAACAATACATGACATGTCTGAGGGTATTTCACGTCTTTGGCATGTCAACGTCACTGTGGTGTTGTCATATTGTATGTGTGGCAAACCTGACTGGATGATGGTAGGCTTTACTGATGGTTCACAAATTGTTATTCAGTTGTCTCTTTAAACATAGTGTGAACACACCATAAGAGCATTCAGATTACAGTAAAATAACTAATAATATAACACTTTACTAATATAAATAGAATACTAATACAAATTAAAATTGAAAAACTGTACAAATAATTAGCAAAACACAAATAAAAACATACAATCACTACAACAGTTAGCTTTTAGGCTGTATGTCCACCAAACACGTTTTTTGTCACCCGACCGCCCTGAACGTCTTTTTTTTGTGCGCTGCGCTCTGAAAAAAAAGTCTGTGCCCTGTATCACAGCAATAGCTTGTCACTCACAGCTCAGCACTCCCGCTTTTCCTATGGTCAGACTTTCTGCTTATTTTTTAATAGCGATCTCTAATTAACAATGGACAGGACACATATTCTAGCATTGGTAGCAGCTCTGGATGCAAAATATGATGACACGGTAAACAGGAGTCTGAGTACAGACTGTACCAGCGTCCTATGTCCCACCCTTCCTTATTCTGACTGGCTGCTTAGAAAGGTCTGACATTGATGTGCTCAGCTGCAGTCTTTCATCTTCATTCATCTTCTTCCACTTAATCCTTTTCGGGTCACGGGGGGGCTGGAGCCTACCCCAGCATTTTTGGGTGAGAGGCAGGGCACAGCCTGGACAGATCGCCAGTCCATCGCAGGGCCAACACAGAGAGACAGACAACCATTCACTCTCACAGTCATACCTAAGGACAATTTTAGAATACCCAGTTTGATGCCAATTAACCTAACTTGCATGTTTTTGGCATGTGTGAGGGAAAAGTTTAAATTTTTTAAACTCTGAGCGCCGTGACAAGAAGTGGCCACCATTGAGAGCGTTTCAGCGCCAAGGGCGCTCAGCGCTGTAAACACTGGACTACATAGAGAATGAAGAGAAAATAGTCACCCACAGCTGAAAAAACACATTTGGTCGACACGCAGCCTTAAGCTACGTGTCTACTAGTTCCGTCATTTTCCGCTTCCCATTCATTGTGTACTGGAAACACAGCAGAAAGCAGTTGGGTGTGGAGCAGTCGAAAACCATACTGTATTGTGCCGAGTCGCCCGTGGGTACCCTACAGCTCATTTGCATAAAGATTTCCCGCAGTAAAGATTTTTTCTGTACAGTCATGAACCGGAGGCAGCACTCTCATCCTGAAATTTTAAACCAGCAGTTTTTGATGTCAAATAATGACAGATTGATTAACTGAACCTACTATTTTGTGCATGAAATTATGTTACAAACACTTTTCGCCAGTTTGTTTTAAAGATATGGAGACCAAGGATGCCATATTGTCCAGTAGCAGCAGAGAGCTGAAGACCGCCCACAGCCTGACCCGTCGACCAATCCAGTGAACCAGCCAGCTGGAGGAGAAGACGAGAGGGGAGGTGGGGGAGGGAAAGACAAGTAGATCTGTATGTTACCTGTTGTGAAGACTTGAAGGAGAAATCAATAATCGCTGTTTCAGGCAACCCGATACTGTATGACCAGTCCTTGCCGTCATATAGAAACAACATACAAAGGAACGAGGCATGGAGAGCAGTGGAACATGGGCTCATCCAGCTGAAGCTCACGAACCAGGCGGTCAAATTTGACATGCATTGTGTGGGTCTGTAGGATTGGGTGAACCCAAAACCAGCGGCAACGACAACAAAGTCGCCTTTTGTAGCGCAAATATACAATCTGCTCATGGTTAATAATGACTATTCCAGTATTTCCTCTCGTATTGTTCGACTCCGTCTAGCCGAGAATTACACTACATGCCCCTTTTCCGCTCCTCAGAGGTTGCGGTGTGCGGATTCCTTTCCGAAAAATCCAGACCAGTGGGCATGTAACATTACAGTTACCAACTGACTATGCAAACAAACCCGTCCAAACCAAATAACCTCTCTAAATGTATATCAAAAAACACAAAACATAGTGTAAAAGACACACACTGACCTTGTGCCACTTTTCAGCCAAGTGCTCACGAACAAACAACAGTTTCTTCAAAAGTATGCTGCCACTTTGCATTATCTTTGCTCTTCTTTCTGTTGTTTCTGCTGCTTCTACCACCCAACTGATGTTTCTGGTTATAGTGAGCATGGTTTCTAGAGTTGCTCTTTTAACAGTTGACATTACATGGCCTTCTAAATAAAGGCACAAACTTCAAAATAAAATAAAAATGTCAACGATCACTTACACGTTAAAACACATTTGTAAAATAAGAAAGCATCACAAAACAAATTACTTAACTATATCACAGATTATTTAAGGTTCTTAACAGTATAACAGCAACTTTATTTTAACCAGTTAAAAATATAACCACAAACATCACAATTCAGAATGAAGGAACAAGAACATTGTTCTTATTTATCTCCACTCTTCTCAATGTGAACTAATTTTGCTTTTGTCTTCATCCAGCCTCCCAGTGGAAATTAAGCTTTATCACTGTGTCTTTGACTATACAACATATTCATTGTTAAGCAAACTTTTTGAAAATGGCAAACTTCTTTTCACTGGTTTCTGCTGATAAATTGAATGGGCTCTTAATTAAAAACTATGGTAAAAGAGAACAAGCGAAAGCCCTTCATGCATAACTGAATGCATGCGGACCACATTGTTATTCTGTGGTTGGACTCGAGTGTGAAAAGAGCATACTCATATTGTAGTAATCATTCAGACAAACTGTTGCTTTATCTTTGCTGTGTTGCTGCTGTGGAATATTGCTGCGTGTTTTTGTTTGCTTCCACAATATCGGAGTCTGGAGACATAAGAATTTGTGCTGAGGTCTGTGTGTGGGCCTCGATAAAGGCATCAGAGAGCTGTTCAGGGAGTTTCCATCTGTGGACTTTTCTTCTGTTTTTGGCAGTTTAGTTTGTTTTTCAGGTAAGAGTCAAATGTCAGAACCAGACCAATACACACACAGAGAGGCAGTTCGATCCTTACTGTTTTGTCTTCCCATCTATTCTACTAATCAGTGTTGGTACATTGCTCTCAGTGGGCTATGGGTCAGTAGGAAGACACACACAGGTCCTGCAGAACTGTGATATTGACCACTTCTTTTTAACACAAGACCATTGAGCCAGAATTGTTTGAGTTTGTCCTGAAGTCACCTGTGGTGTGTTAGTCCTGCCGTGTGGACTGAGTTTCTGTCAGATCAGCGTGGATTAATTTAATCACAGTAGAGAATTTCTTATTTTGATTCTTTGTGGTGTTTTTTTTTCTTGCACAAACACATAAAAGTCAAACAGATAAAAGAATCCTTTGTGAAGAGCAGTATAGAGGGATAATCTGTGGCTGTGACCGGCACTCCATTTTTGTCTTAGTGAATCAACTTCAAGATGACGGGGGCTGATACTTGTCAGTTTGTCGAGATACGCCACTTGTCTGCTTCACAAAAGTCTTTTCTCTGAATAGGACACTCATTGATTTACGCTGCATTCTTAGCCGGTGTGTATTTTACTAAAACCTTGTGGAGGCACCCTGAAGCCTGCCCTGAGCTAAGAAGATGTTTTATTCAAAAGTGTATGAAGTGTCATTGCCTTTGAGTTTTTTTTTGTGTTTAACTTGTTTTTTTTTCTGCCTCCTAAAGAAAATAGATTAACACAACTAAAGGAAGTAATGTTGGAATCATCTCTGCAATGCAACAAATTACCACAGAAGTACTGTGGGAAGTGCAATCCTTTGCAGAAGAAAAGCAAACATGGATTTAATCTTTAGTGCACGACAGTGTGGTCATTACAATAATAATTCTTCATAAACTACCCATTGACTGCTCATTTTTCAAAATAAGGGGATAACAGAATGGAGCTATGCAATCTCAGTGGACTGGGCATTAGAGATTTTGCTGGATCTAAAACTGCAAGGCAATATAACCAAGAATACAACAGATATGGCCAAAACATTTCTAATCCGCTGAGTTTTTGTTCATTTTTATCCCAGTCAGCTCACCCATCCATTCATTCAGCAGACAGGAAGTGACCTGGTTCTGTCGTGTGTGCAGAACGTGACAGAACATCTGCCCTACCCTTTTTTTTTCCCCCTGATGTCACACTCATTATGGGTCCTTCATCAACAACCAAGCGCCACTCTCTAATGTCCCTTCAGAACTGCCAACATACAAACAAACCATGATTTAATGACCCATGACATCACATCTGTTTGCGTGCGGGGGTCCATCAGTGTGGGGAACACAATTAATAAAGATGGATCCCCCTGTCACTTAGGAGAAACCACACACTCTTTGTCTTACTTGTTACCCCTCTGTGTCTTTGTGTGGGAAATAATCTTCTTTTATATTGAGTGACCAAATTAGCAAACTTTAAAATGAAGATGACTTTGAGGTATGTTTGCCATAGCGCTGGTCAAGAAACCAGAACATGGAGCATACATTATACATTGGCCCATTAAGGCATATTAAATGTATATTAAAAATTTCACACGTGGATAGGTGCTGCGTGTATGATTGATGCTTCTCATAGTGTTCACAGAGCTCTGTCTTAGTAAGAGCAATGATGATTGGCTGCCCCATAATGGGTTTTCATAGGCAAATGACTAATGTCTTGAGCAGTCAGGGAAAGTTTTAGTGAGGAGTTTCGCATGTGTCTGTGCGCTTCTGTCTGTTTCTCTCTTTGGTTGGAACAGGAGCAACAGAACATTCTGTGTGTGGGTGTCTGTGTGTGTGTCTGAATGCACGTGCTCTAGCATTAATGAAGCCCATTTCCATGGTTAGTTTAATGGCAGCCTATACAGTCACAGGCAGACAGAGAGGAATTAGTCCCATTTATTGATGTTAAAAGGGTTTGGACATTTTAATAGATGAAAATTGAAGTGAAAGATAGCGGATGATGCAAAGCGGCCTATGCGTCCTACAATTAGAATGTCGAGCACCTGCTGTGAAAGACTGCAGAAAGCTTGCATGAGCCACCTGTATAAGATCAAAACAAGTGAATTTATATGCATCAATTTGTCACTGCTCATATGTATGCATCCTTCGTAATTGATATCATTAAATATTCAACACTGAGTGCCTGGTGAAATCTACAGGCCAATTTGTCTGTCAGTCAAGTAATTCAGAGGGCTTTGGCAAAGTTTCTGAAAACATTTTTAGAGCAAGGTTTTGATTTTCACTCTTGTTTAAATATGTAACAATAAGAAGGAGAATTGAGAAACCCCACAGCAATCTCTATTCTATGCAGATGATACTGTTTTATATGCATCTCACTGGTGTATGCTCCAACTCATCATCTTTTATTCTCCCATGGATTCACCTGGGAATCTTAATGGCATACTGACATTCTAGATATCGACACAACCTTTGACTAAACAACTGTGCCTTTTTAGTCTTAAACTAAAAAACTATTTTGTCCATAATCTCTACATTTTTGATTGGCTGTTCCAGAGTTCCCAACAGTAAAAGTACAGTTAAACCCTGTTTAACAGTAAATTTTCTTTTTTTTAATCTTTTTGCTTGTGTGCTTGTGTACTTGTGGGCTGACTATTTCTACTGCGTTTCTTCTACAGCTCAAGTTAGAAACCACACATCAAAATACCACCATATTTAAGTCTGGTGTGTTTCTTTGCAAAAAGTTTAAAAAAAACTTGATTCTATTGTTAGCCACTGTTAGCAAAACCAAATGAAAACGAAAATACTATGTAATTTGCATATAAAAAGCAACATAGTAGCATGTTCACTGATAGAAGTTGGGGAGTACTGTATGTGCAACAAGGTAGAAGAGACATAGTAGGGCTGTCGCGATAACCGCAATTATGTAGTACCGCGCTACGGACAAGCCTACCACGGAGGATAACGAACAACCACAACACCCGCAGTGTATAACCCCCTGAAAGGTTTATTATGTTATGCACTGAAGTAAAAAAGCAGACTTTTATTTTGACAACAATGGTTTTGTTTTCGCTTCCTGTGCCTGCCTGTGAAATTGTCAGTAAGGCTACAACACTTAGCAGAGATAGTCGAGTTACGAACGCCAATGTTAATTAGTTTATGGAACCGTAATGAGGCATAAGCTCTTACGGTGGTCATAGATTATGTGTTTTACTTAATGTGTAAATGGTAAATGGTAAATGGCACTCACTTATATAGCGCTTTTATTCTCATCTCTTGATGACCAAAGCGCTTTACAGATCCTGCTATCCACCCATTCACACACACATTCACACACTGATGGTGGAATGCTGCCTAACATGGCACTTCCAGACCCACCAGGAGCAATTGGGGTGAAGTGTCTTGCCCAGGAACACAACGGCAGGATATCTGGGGAGAGTGGGATTCGAACCGCCAACCATGTGGTTATTGGACGACCTGCTCTACCTCCTGAGCCACTGCCTGTACTGTGCTAAAATAAGAAAATAAAACTGTAAACTTCACCAGCAGTCAAGACCACTGCCATCACATATTACGGGGATCTGTACATGTAGTGTTCACTTTTTTTTGTGTGTGGCTAAATCTTGTTGTTCACTTATGTGCCCCTATTGATTACTAAATAAATGGTTAAATGTTTAGTGTATTTTTATTGCTAACAGTATGTTTGCACCTGGTTCTGTGGAAGCTTCCACAGCTCCGGGTGCTGCCACCGCCAGCACCATATGGGGCACTCTCTCTCCAGACGGACTCCAGCAGGCAGTTAGTGGCAGAAACGTTTGGATGAATTGTTAAATACAGCCGTGACAGTGAGCACTAAAAGGGCACAACGCATGTCATTTCCTTCTGAGCAGAGTGTTTATGATCCTGACAATTGAGCTCTGAAAGCGAAACAACTACTGCATACTGCATTGCTTGTTTGAACGTGATTTTTTGGACAGTGGCAATAATCACGAAGACAAGAGCCACGCAGAGTCCTGTACAGAGGCCGTCCTGTTTAAATAAGCTGAATGTCGCTGCAGTCTCCAACCAGTCCACACACCCTGTAGTTGAAATACTGGAATTACCGCAAATGCTTTATGAAAATGATTTGTTTTTTTAACAGAATCAGCAGTTCATGCCTGTAGGAAGACGGGAGTGCCGCAGAATTGTCACACATGCACAAGTTGAGAGCGGAGCTTCAGCAAGCTTCTCACAGCTTCCATCATTCGCCACATAAGTTATGGACCCTGTTTAAATTACGAGACCACAGGGTCCTAAAAACATTTGCAATAATATCACATATCACGGTGTTGAGCTATCCATCGTCACCGCAGGGGAAATTCTCCACCGTGACAACCCTAAGACATAGAAAACTGAAGTACTAATGAAGAGTATTTTTTTCACTACAGGTGTTGGTCAGTGCATGGGTGTGGCCATCTTGAATTTGTAAATTCATTCTTTCTACTGTGTATAAACTGAATGGCAATAAAAATTGTCTTTCTTCTAGTTTGGTCTTGCAACAGATAAATTCCTGTCTCAATCATAGATTTGGAATTGCTGACAAAAATAAATTCTATAATTTACAATATATTAAGCTCTACTGATGAAACTGTCAGACAATAGATATACATCAGTCAAATCACTTCACAACCATATCTATCCACTGTAATCAGGAAATTTCCTGATGACTTTTACCTTTAAACATACTCAACTGCAAACTCCCCACAAGCAAAACTGACTCAGTCCCCCTCACATATCCTTTTCTATCACTTGTCATGTGTCGATTGCCTTTTTTGTACGATAGTTAAATTATTTTCTTTTAAGAAACTCAGCATTAGTCTTAACAAGACACTTGATTAAACAGATATTTTTGAAAGCAGCAACAATGCAATACTCTAATTAAATAAGCATGTGCTAATTTTTTAGCCGTGGCACTCTCCAGTCCACTGTTTACAGGTTTAGCATTGTTTGACATTCACACGTGTCACTCAAAAAGATTTTTTTTTTTTTGTGAAAGAAAAGACAGAATTAATGACTCTGCTGTCTCCCACATATGAGCTTCTGCATATAGAGCTTCAGAACTAAAAATGTCTGACAAACAGCCTAATTACACAATGAAATTGATAAAGACTTTGCAGGTCTCAAATGCCAGGCACAAACTAATTACCCGTAGTTTCGAATGCTACATTACTATGACTATACAGTACACATACCCTACAATTACACACCTCAGATGACTCAATTACACGAATGAGAAGAAATACATGTCTTGATGGAAATTCAAAAATGAGCAACAAAGAAATTAATGCTCAATGTGGCATAATCCATCACTGCAGATCTGTATTTAGGTTCAAGTGTTTTGAATAGTGATATCTCAGCTGTGCCCATGGGGGCACTTTATAAGTCAGAGGTGCAATCTTCTGCAGTAGGTGTTACTTCCTTTCTCGTTAGATGAGGCTATTCTTAGCGCCTCTCAACAACTTTACCTGAAATCCTCAGCAGAATGAGTTGCAAAGAGAAAAGTTAAACCAGATGTGTTTGTTCTTCAATTGTTAGGATCTAAATGTCATTAAGCTAGCTCTCTTTATCATTGGGATCGGTGGCTTATGTAAGCCTTTGCATTGGTGTAACTGTTGTCCTCTCTGCCCCCCAGTTGTGCGTGCTATTTGTGTTTCTAATGTGTATGCACGAGTACTGTACTTGCGAATGTGTGTCTGACAATGTCCGTGTTAATGACCTGAGACGGGTCAGTCAGTCAGTCATCCTTACCATCTGTTTGTACTGGCATATAACCCATCTGGTCAAGCAACAACAGATGAATCATCTAGTTGGCTTCCAGAGCAAAAACTTCACCTCAAAATGTAACCCACATCTTGTCAGCTGCTATGGTTCAGTGGGTGTGATTTTTTTTCTTCCTTTTCCCACATGGCCCGCTCTAATACAGAGGTCAACAGCTGTTTTCTGTCATTAATATAACAGCGTTTGTTAACTGCGCTGATGGATTCAAGTTTACAACATTGCAGAAAACTACAAAATATGTTATATAAAGGAGTCAATTAAGTGTGAAAATAATTGAACAAGATATTATACTCAGTTTCTCTTTGACAAGAAGGCAAAGTGTTTTGATATGTGTTAGTGTGATTTAGACAAAGTGAGATTTTATCACACTTCAGTCTCAAGTAAATCATGTTTGCAGTGACAGTCTAATGATGTAAAAATTAACTAAGTGAAACACTGTTTTTCCAGACTAGCACTGTCTGACTAAATCAATTTTCCATTTACACTTGCAGGAAAGACGTATTGATGTTAAGGTATTTTCTAGTAACAGTTTAAACAAAAATAATCACATTAAATGGTCAAGAGAAATACATATATTGCCTAATGTTAATTAGTTTCTTTTAAAGAACAGAACATTTACTTGTGAGTTAATTTACGATATAGATACATTGTAATGATAGTACATACCCAACACATACTCTGCAGCTTCCTGAGCAAGAAGTGCAAATCTCTATGAATGTGAGGCCTTAATCACACAGCCCTGTATGAGTGAATACCTCTATCCACCTGTGACAGAGGGGGCATGCAGGTGGCGATGTGTAAATACAAGGATATGGCAGTGTAGTACACGCAGATAAACCGAATTTGGTTTTTTACACTTGATAGAGGTATTCACAGGTATTCATGTCTACAAGGTTGTGTGATTTGAGACCTCACCACATATTGCAATCTGCAACTGTTAGCATAACTGTACAAAGGAATATAAACAAGATATATTAATTTGCTCACAGATAACACCTCTATGGAACAAGATGTTTTATGGGATAAGGTATAATTCTGGATTGCTTGTATACGTATATTGTTTTTAAATTGGTTTTTTTTTTTGTGGGGGGGGGGGATTGCTACCATACCACATGACGTCTGTGTATAGAATGAATTAGTTCTGACTGAGGTCTTGTCTCTCAGTATCATTTTAGTAATTTGTTTTTTAAAGCTGCTTTTCAGTATTCACAGACATGTCGATAATATTTGAACAGTGACGTAGTCTATGTAAATGTACCTCTGTAAACTACTGCAGTTGACTTTAAACCAAACAGTCAATGCATGATTAAAGTGCAGACTTTCTGCTTTAATTCAAGTGGACTAATATTCAATTTTTTGTCAGAATTTTCAGTCATCATGTTTTATCTTTAATGCACTCAAACAGAAGGACTTGATCTACCAGCACAAACAGATGGATTCTTACAGCACTGTAGACTGTTGACCTTTGATATAGGCTGCTATTACTACCTTTCTGTCTGTACTAACAGTGGATAGTAAAGAAAACTCTCTATACAGGAAGTTCATCAAAACAGGAGGTCCCAACATGGGAGCGGAACTTTTTTTAAGACCATCAAACATTTCTCAGTTTGAAAAATGAAAGAAACTGAACACGAGTATGCATTTTACTGTGGACTTACATGAAGTTTCTAAGAACCAGATAGCTTTGAAAAACCCTATTATTACCATTATTGTGGACAGCACACAAGGAGACCAAGGGCATTCAGAAGAAGAAATTACACTAGATGAGAATGTCTGCATTACCTTGAGAACCAAGTAGAAAGCGTCCTGTCAAGAAAACCACTTCAAATTCCATTGGAACAGGCCATCTTCTAAGTGCCCTTTGCAAACTATTGACATGGTTATTAAAAGATTTTTTTTTTTTTCATTTAAAGGGGTCACTGACTGAAAAATTGTGTTTTTGTAGGTTTTAACTTTCGGAAATGTGTCTACTGGTCACAGGATTATTGAAAAAATATCAAAACACACTTCTCTTAAAGAAAACATAGCATTTACGTATATCGTTTCTCTGAGTCATTTTGACTCTTCTGACTGAGAATGTCATAAACATGGTAACCACTGCCTTGATACCCGCTCACTGCTCTATTATTGGCTGGCCTAGCTGTCTGTCATGTAGATGGGCTGGGAGCCAAAGGCTTTAGTTTCAGACCCAACAGTGTTACTAGGGAGTTAGCTTACCAAGCATGGCTTAGATTGTTAATTTCTTTAGTTTTCAGTTACCCTAACTGACATCCCTGTTTCCTCCTGGTTCACAAATCCACAGATGACAATATATTTCACCTCATTCTGGCTTATTTTGTTATATTTTCATCATGATGCTACATCAAACTGGATCTGGTCCGTTACGGCTGCGATCCGGACTCTGCAGCATACACATGAAGAAATTAAAGTACAGAAATGGACCTCAAAAGGTACAGACACTTGTCACTCCAGCAGTACCCTAAAAGGTACGACAACGGTATCTTGAAGAACATATCTGAAGCCCCAGTGACAAAAATGTACCTTTAAATCCAAACAAAAGTCAATAGTTGGCACCTTAAGGACCATTTCTGTATATTACAGGGTACTTTCCCCCCAAAAAATACCCTGTAAGGTACAGAAGTGATACCTATATTTTTCTGTGTATGTAGTTCCCCATTCTCGTCAATGTTCTAATCCCCACCTGGTCTGGACCATTGCAAAACGAATCCGGTTCATTGGATCGGATTGCTAACAAAATACAATGAGTTTATTTTTGATGGATGCCGGATCCAATATGCAAGGAAATGCTGCGGTATCTCATGGTATTTAATAGCCGTTTGTTCATTAAAAAAACAATTTAAGGATCATCCGTTATTTTCTGAGGTCTGCTCCTCCACTGTGTCAGAGAAAATAAAAACACTTTATAGAATTAAAATTAACAGGCTACTTACGTATTATTTAGAGCACAAAAATCCAGGTGGAGATCTGGTCATCGCGCTTCCTTGTTGTTATCACGTGATTGCATTTTGGTTCTCCTCAGTATTGCTTGGGTCTTTCTTGAGATCTTGCGTTATCTTATATTATTCTCGCACAATCTTTTATGTTGAACCAAACGGAGCTGGTAGGGATGGATGCAACGGTCTGTCCGCACTGCCTCCGTAACGAACTGTATCCAGAGTCGGTGTAAATCTAGAGTTAGCATTAGCATGGCTAGGCAAGAAACTGTTGATCTTTATTTTATTTAACCTTTATTTATATAGGGAAGGTCTACTAAGAGGCAGCTTCTCTTTTTCACACTCGCACATTCACACCTGGAAGCTACCCAGCAGAACTACAGACTGACCTGTGACCACTGAACAGCTGCACTAGAGCCTTGTTCAAGGGCACCACAGTGGGGTTAATGAGGGTGGGGCAAACAATGCTATGTCATCTGTCTCACCTAGGTCTGATTCTGCCAGTCCAGGGATTGAACTGGTCACCGGTTCAATGCCTAACCATTGGGCCACCACTGGACTGATCTGGATGGTTGGGATCACTATTTTCTCTAAATTCTATCCCCCCCCCCCCACACACACACACACACACACACTGGAATCCTTGTTCATCTGCCACCACTTGACCATGTCATTCTTACACATTATTTTTATTGTACTCCAGGCAATAGTCCTATCCTATTGACCACTGAAATTTCACACCTCTGTCCACCAGTGATGCATTATTTCATTTATTCTTTGAGACAAATATACGTTAGTTGGCTCAGGCTCACTATCCGAGCTCCGAGCTGACCAGCTAAGGCTATGTTATGTAATGTAAGAGGCAGGGCAGAGTTAACAGCAGACCTCAGACATTTAAAGTGACATGCTCTGAAATGAGCAGTTAATGTGTCAAAAGATGATTCACAATTAATTTTAATAGTTATAGAAAATTTGACTAAAATGTGTCACAAACATTTCATTAAGATCTATGGGAGCTGTCAAAATGTGGGAAAAGTGCCGTTAATGACGTCTTTAACGTTCCTTTGCACTGTATCTCTTATACATATGAGTGTATAAGAGGGAGAAAAAATTATTATTGAAGACAAGGGTTTACCAAAACAAGCAAATGACCATACCATCTGTTATTGGTGTATTTACATATCATAAGACTATCCATATCAAGAATTTTGTTTTGTTTTGTTTTTTTAAATATTTGGCTTAACCATAATTTGCCTTGCCTTCAGATGACACTTTTTTTGACATCATGATTAATCGTCTTAATTTTAGTCACATTCGTATGCTGGATCTACATTTGAAACATTTGTCTGATAAACATTTCAATATGGGAGAGATAAATGTTCCACAGAGTCTAGCCAACCAGTTGCATCTGTGAATCTGGCACCAGGGCAACCCAAGGTTTATGTTTTGGCTTCCACATTTATTCCCGTATCTCTGTTTTCTCTCCAACTCTCTGTCAACTTCATAATTTTGTGTTCTTCTTTGGTTTTCTCTTGAGCAAATTTTCTCCCCAAACTTCCCTTTATTTCCCTGTTGTTTTCTATTCTTTGAAAAAAAAAAAAAAAAAAAAGGAACTGGCCTCCAAGATGTATTTCTATCCCAGTATCCTTTCTTCTGTATCTTTATTAGCCTTCTTGTTACTTGTTCACTCAAAGCGATTCTGGTCTCATTCAATGCACACAAATACAAATATCTGATGGGGCCAAACTCTTCAATAATTAGTGTGTATCTGTGCCTTGAGGACTGATTACCTCCGCCAAAGGGGGAGGTTATGTGATCATCGGCGTTGGTTTGTTTGTCATATGTTTTCATGGTCAAGGAATTTGAAAATGTCCACACAAACACTGTATGGGGGGAACTGTGGCCGCCATTACGGAAAATGCCATTTTCGTGAATAACTACTGAACCACTAATCCTATCATTGTCAATCCAATTGCTACTCATATTTTTCATGGTCAAGGATTCAGAAAACGTACACACAAACACTGTATGGGAGGAACTGTGGCCGTCATTATGGAAAATGCTATTTTCGTGAAGAACTACTGAACCACTAATCCTATCATTGTCAATCCTATTGCTAGTCATATGTTTTCATGGTCAAGGAATCTGAAAACGTACACACACACACTGTATGGGAGGAACTGTGGCCGCCATTACGGAAAATGCCATTTTCGTGAATAACAACTGAACCACTGCTTGTCATATGTTTTCATGATCAAGGAATCTGAAGACTGTATGGGGGGAACTGTGGCGCTTGGCGGAGGTCTGCGCTCTCCGAGTGCTTTTCTAGTTTGTTTATGCAGCATGTACATACACTACTCACAAAAAGTTAGGGATATTTGGCTTTTGGGTGAAATTTAAGGAAAATGGAAAATGTTCACACTACAGTGATATTATATCATGAAAGTAGTGCATTTAAGTAGAAGCATGCAAGGATGATTTCTTCATCTCCAAAATTTATTGAAACAAAAGCCAACAACAGTGGTGGGTATACCACAACAAAAAAAGTCAATGTCTCAGTATCTTGTCATGTGCTCTTAAACATCAATTACAGCTTGACAATGATGTCTCATGCTTTTCATAAGTCGACTTATTGTCTGCTGAGGCATGGCATTCCACTCTTCTTGAAGGGCGGCCCTCAGGTCATTGAGGCTGTGGGGTGCAGGGTTACAAGCCTCGACACCGCAACTCAGTTGATCCCATAGGTTTTCTATGGGATTCAGGTCTGGAGAAAGTGCAGGCCACTCCATTTGAAGTACCCCAGCCTCCAGCAGCCATTCCCTAATGATGCAACCTCGATGAGCTGGAGCATTATTAGCCATGAAGATGAAATTAGGCCTGTGTTGTTGTCACAATGACTAGATCAATGATGCTATTCAGGTAGTACTGGCTTGTCACTGTACCATTCACAAGGTGTAGGGCAGTTCTGTATTGACTAGACACACCTGCCCAGACTGTAAGATGATGACAACAGTGACAGATGCATAGTGCTCTCCTGGACGTCTCCAACATCGTTGGAGGCTATCATTTCTGCTCAGCGTGAATCATCTTTCATCAGAGAACAGCACTGAGGCCCACTGGTCCCTTGTCCATTGTAAATACTACCCGGCACATATGCAAGATGATGACGCCTGTGCCTGGTGGTGTGGTCAGATACCCTTGCAGGTCATCTAGCACACAGACCACGCTGATGTAAATGGTTTCCAATGGTCTGACATGACACTTGGGTGCCTCTCACCTCCCTTAAATATGCCTGGAGTTGAGTGGCATTCATAATCCGGTTCCACGGGGCACTGTTCACAATGAAGTGGTCATCACGTGGAATGTGGCCAAAGGACGGCCACTTCTATGCCTTTCTGTGACTCTTCCAGTCTCTCTGTATCTCTGTTGCAACCTGCTGATGACACTCTGTGACACTCTAAGCTCAGTGGCCACTTCCCTCTGAGAACATCCTGTTTGAAGCCTCGTAGTGATGAGGTACTGTTGATCAGTTGTTAGGTGTCGTCTTGGTCTCATGATGTCAAAATGTGAGCAGCAAGATAAAGATGACTGTTTAAATACCAATTCTAATTGAACCAGAAGATAATTGGTCAATTCATGGATCTGTTGTGAATTTTGCTGTTAAGCACCTTGTTAGAGAACAGCACGTTATGCAAAAAGTTCTGAAACATTGAACAGTTGGATATGTACATTCAGAACATTAGAGAAGGTCAAATTAAGTTCACCTGTAAAGGTTAGTGTATTTTAGGTGCATCCTGAAATTTCACCCGAAAGCCGAATATCCCTAACTTTTTGTGAGTAGTGTATAAAAGAAAAGTGAGATAATTCTTTGTGTACATCTCTATCAACCCTCTCTGCAGCTCTGCGCCATTTTTGACCATTTTCTGTAACATTTTTTCCAATGACGAACTTCACAGTAAACACTCAGTCATTTGTTTCTGAGGCCTCTGCAGGCTTCCTCCTATTCAGTCCCAAATTAACCCTGTTCAATAATTGGCTGTAGCTCCTGTAGAGAAATGGACAGTATCCCAACTTCAAACACACAAATCACAAAGACAACATCAGCGGGGGGTTGTCTGGGTTTCAGTATGCGCGCGTGTGTGTGTGTGTGTGTGTGTGTGTGTGTGTGTGTGTGTGTGTGTGTGTGTGTGTGTGCACTTTTGTGCTTTTGGCAGCTATCTACCCTTGCCCCTGGTGACAGAATGAGAGGCAAGAAGAAAAAAGAGAGGAACTCAACCCTGTCATCGAGGTGCACTTATCACACCAAACCAGGAATCACACAGAGATGTTCGGTCACCGGTGCATTAGTAGGAACACACATTCACTCTTAAAGGGGTGTATTTTTTTTTAAATTGATATAGTTATCACTACCGTTGCATTAGTGTCACAGTATGAAGTATTTTATGCACACTACAAGGGTAGCAACTGTCTGCAAATCTAAAATAGTTTCTGTTTTTTATGCAATCAGTATTTTGACCAATACTTGTAACAGACCTGTTAAAATTCACTCTCAGTGGGGAACTTGTTCACAAAATTATTTTGTACTGAATAGTTTTATTGCAGGATACTGTTTACACTTATTTTAATAAGTTTATGAAGAAAACACTGCACTTTTACTCAAGTGTATTTGACGGTACTTTTGGTTTTTGGTGGTGTTAGTTTTAATATCACTGGTTTGAAAACTGGTCAAAATGTTCTTGTTTATTTTGGAATAACTTGTTTTTAGGACTGCATCTTTAGTCATTTTAGTACATGTCACTGAAATAATTGAGGAGTACTTTTGCAAAAACAGATAAGTCTAGTTGAGTTCAAAATGAGAAAAACCGCGTTTTCATCTATAGGTTTATAGGTGTTAGTATTTCCAAATCAGCTTCTAAGACATGGTCACTTGAAATATGAGTATCTCAAACATAATAAAGAAAAAATCAAACATCAACTCATAGTTACTTTTTGGCAATTTATTAGTACTTTTTTTTTTTTTTTTTGCAAAAACAGATATGTCCCAAAAGCCATGCTACTGTATTTTGTCTGGAGCATGCTTGAATGTCTATAAGCATCAATGCAGTATGATTGACACACTGATTTAGGCATATCCACTCAGTAAAATGGTATACTATAGCTATAATAAAGCTATAATTCAAGATTCAAGGATTTTATTGTCAATACTACTATACATACAGGACATACAGGAGAATTGAAATGGCATTTCTCTCTCTCTTCATTGGTGTTCACAGTATAAAAAGAAAAGAAATAAGGCTGGAAAAAAAGAAACTCCTTCCCCATATAGTCTACTATATAGTGAATGCGCAGCCAGCAGAGCAGTAAGAGAAGAGCTTCACATCACAACATAAACTGCCTTAAGGTATTCATATTTAATAATTCAGCAAAAACGATTTGATTTAATACATATTTACTACAAATTACATGCAGGTATTCATTTTTTTACCACCGTTAGTCTGTTACAGTTTACTCTCACATGATGACATCATTAACCATGCCGCGAAAACAAGGCCAGCAGTGCCTGAAAGTGTTTCATTTTATTGTTGTATTGAGTTTACTGTATAGTCCACTATATCTAAATTCACGATAGAGAGGGAGTGAGTGAGTGAACATTTCAAACACAGCCAGGGAAATCAGTCAGAGTGAGCAGACCGGGTCACGTGACCCAAATACCAAGCGCTGATTTGCTGTGTGGAGTTATCTGCTTTTGTGAGAAAAAAAAACCCTCCCAGCGTTTATCGGCTTTTGAAAAAAAACAACAGGAATTTGTAGTATTTATAACATAGAACATATCGGCTTTTGAGACAAAACGATTTGAACTTCTACAAGTAGGTAATGTTAACAGCTGTTTGATGTTAAGAGTGAAATTTTCATGGAAGTGGCGTTTATCGGTTTTTGCAAACAAACTCTTGAATTTAATTTATTACCGGTGGGGGGAAAAAATCAAGGCATCACAATATCGCAATACTTTGTGGTGGAGATACTGTATTGATTCAGAGATGCTAGTATCATGATACTTTATTAAAAATTGCACTGGTCAACACCAAATTTATTGTCTAAGTTTTTTTTAGCTGATTTAGGACAATTTTGATGTGCTGAATCCAAAAATCACATTGGTTTTGCTCAATCAGGTCAACTTCTTGAACTGTGGCCACATGTTTTTTTTTACGTTTTTGTTTACATGTACAGGAATTTTCACTTTATATGATGCAAAATTCTTTTTTATTTCTTGAAATTCTCTGAATTTTGAACAATGATGATGTAACATTCAATTTACATGTACTTACCTTTATCAATGTCTACTATTCAATTTACAGTACAACTGTACAACTGCTGTACAACTGCTTATAACTTAACATAAAAACCTGACCTGATCGAGAGAAACGGATGTCATTTTCGGATTCAGCGGTGCAAAATTGTCTTAAATCAGTTGAAAAAAACACAGACAACTTACAAAAAAATTATTTTTGTTATGTTGTGTTATTAATAAATGTTGCAAATACAAATGTACCTATTTAGGTACCAAAGTAACAAAAACCAACTGTTTTTTCAGTCCACTAGATGGTACTAAATACTCCCTGCCTGGTTCAGTCAACACAGCAAAGGAGCGACTCCTGAGAGCTAACTGGGAATTGGACAAGACAAAGATTGGGATGGGAAATTCTCATATATGATATCGCAATACTCGGCCTATCGCGAGATCATGATAATATTGCATTGCGGCCCAAGTACCGTGATAATATCGTATCATGGGGCCTCTCTATATGAGATGATTTGGATCATACTAAAGGGTACATGTGGATAGTTTATTACACTGGTCAACACCAAATTTATTGTCTAAGTTTTTTTAGCTGATTAAGGACTATTTTGATGTGCTGAATCCAAAAATCACATTGGTTTTGCTCAATCGGGTCAACTTTTTGAATTATGGCTACATGTCGTTTTCTACGTTTTTGTTTACATGTATGGGTATTTTCGCATTATATGATGCAAAATTCTTTTTTATGTCTTGAAATTCTCTGAATTTTGAACAATGATGACGTAACATTCAGCAGTACGAAGTAAGTACTAAGTAAGTACAGGTTTTTACTTAGCACCTGATCGAGAGAAACAGATGTCATTTTTGGATTCAGTGGTGCAAAATTGTCTTAAATCAGTTGAAAAAACACAGACAACTTACAAAAAAATTATTTTTGTAACCCTGTGTTATTTTACTCAAACACATTTAAGAGATCAACCTAGTGAGTGTGAAAAGTCAAATGCAAATTTAAACTGTAAAATGTTACAAGTACAAGAAAAAAGTTGCGGATTCATGACAGAAACATTGCACATTTCACAAATGTATCACAAAACAGTCACAAATGTCTGAGCTTATAGTTGTAAACATACAGGAAAAACTGTAGCAGATATACAGTATATAAGGAAGGATAGATAGATAGATAGATAGATAGATAGATAGATAGATAGATAGATAGATAGATAGATGTATGTACTTTATTGATCCCAAACTGGGAAATTACAGTGTAACAGCAGCATGACAGTAGAAAACCAAATGACAGAAACACACACAGCATAATAGACAAAGGGATTATCCATGGAAAGTAAAACTGCTAAAAACGTATATACATCATAGACGAATAGATAGTGACCCATATACAGTAGGTACATGAGTCATACCCGCTGTACAATGCAGGACTATCAAGAGCAGAGTGAAACGTGAGGCGCCTATTAGACTGTAAGGTGCAGTGTGGCAGCGTAGTTATGACCAGAATACAACATCAGAGTGAGTTATTGTACAGTGAAACGGCATGTGGCAGGAAAGATTTCCTGTACCTAACCGTTTGGCAGTGAAGCTGTAGCAGTCTGCTGGAGAAAGTGCTCCGCTGTGTGTCTAGTGTGTGATGGAGGGGGTGATCAGGATTGTCCATGATGGGTCGCAGTTTTAGTGTCCTCTTCTCCACCACAGTCTCAAGGGTCTCGGGCCTGAGACCAGTTACAGAGCCAGCCCTCTACTGCTACCCCAACAGACAGCAGCAAAGAAGATGGTGCTGCCGACAATGGCCTGGCAGAAAAGCTGCAGCATCCTGTTGCACACACTGAAGGATCTCAGCTTCCTCAGGAAGGAGAGTCTGCTCATCCCCTTCTTGTACGCAGCATTGATGTTGGATCTCCAGTCCAGCCCATTGCTGATTGTGACACCCAGGAATTTGTAGTCCTCAACTACCCCCACATCCTCCCCCTAATCTGCAAAGGCTGTGAAGGTGTTCTCTTCTTCCTGAAGTCAATCACCATCTCTCTGGTCTTACTGACGTTCAGCCTCAAGTGATTCTGCTCGGTCTACTCCACAAATCTGTCTACCAGTGCCCTGTACTCCCCCTCCTTTCCCCCTCTTATACACCCAACGACAGCCGAGTCATCAGAGAATTTCTGCAGGTGGCATGACCCGGTGTTGTACTGAAAGTCAGTGGTGTACAGTCATGTGAAAAAATTAGGACACCCTGTGTAAGCCTGTGTGTTTTTTTTTAACATATTTGGTCAAATGGATATTTAATATCAATGTTAAAAATACTGGGAGATTCATGTAATCCAACTCAACAAGTAAAAATGAATTAAAGACTTTTTTCAAATTTTCTGTAAAATGTAATTCTAAACAAACAGTGAGGAATAAATTAGGACACCCCGCATCTTTTTTAGGACACCCCCACATTCATTCCCACGTAAAATGGCTAAAATAAATGTTTAAAAAATGCAAATAAAAACAAAAACAAGGTTAGACATAGATATGTGAACATTTCTTAATAAAGAACTGAATATTTAATGGGGTGTCCTAATTTCTTCGCATGACTGTATAAGGTGAAGAGAAAAGGAGAAAGCACAGTCCCCTGTGGAGCTCCCGTATCACTAATCACCACATCAGACAAGACATTGCCCAGCCGGACAAACTGTGGCCTGCCTGTCAGGTAGTCAGTAATCCAGGAGATCACAGAGCTGCTGACCCCCACCACCCGCAGCTTCTCACCCAGCAGCTCACAAATTACAAGAAAAGACAAATTCATGAGGAAAAAAAGTTGCAAAATTGTGTTTAAAAAGCAAAGGAAATAGTCTTATATTACTTTTTCAATACTTTATTTATTTACTGCTACTATTACTTTTATTTGAGCAATTCATGTACTGAGGTAACTACTTTTTTCTGACTCTAACCACCTCCGCGTGTCATTCAATAAGCCTTTTAGAATTTTTTTCCCCTCTACTGTAAATTTCTACTTTTTTTCTGCCATTTTCTGTTTTACTTTTTCTGCTTGTTTTTTATGCAAACAGATCAGACCTTTAACTGTGTTCCTTAGTAATGCCCCCACACTACCCCCCCCATCATCTCCCCTCTTCCCCTCTTATTTCCATCATGGTGTCTTTCTGCTCCTCTGTCGTCCCTTCTCAGCTGTCTTTTCCACATCTCTGCTCCTCCTCCTCTTCCCGCACGCCGTACTCTTCATCTTCCTTGAGTGATAGGAGCGAGACAGCAACATGGTGAGGGCACAGAAGACGGGAGAGAAGTCACTTCATCAACCACAGTCTGATAATTCATCAGCGGCTGTTGAGCATACTGCTACTTTGTCTTCATTAGCTGTCCCCTGTTTCCCTTCATTCAGAAGTCATTAGGAAAGTTTTCAAAAATCCCAAAACATTTTGCACATGTACTCCTGTCCCCTTTACCGGCCCGGCCCACATTTAGGATTAAAGACATGGTCTGTCAGTTAGTTTGATAGGATCAACTTTATTTTACATGTTACTGAGGTTTCAGGAAATTACAGACCACATCAAAACCTCTACACTTTTGAAAGAAATCATTTTAATGAGGATATACTATACCAGACATATTAAACAATAGACATGCGATAACAGTATTTGATCCCGAATGGGCTGATGAAAATGGAAATGTCTCAATTTGGAATGAAACATTTTTTGTTCAGTGGCTTATCAGATCACAATGGGTTATAATGTTTGCCCTGGAGCTAATGCAGCGGGAAAAATGTGTACTGGCTTTCTCAAAAGTTGTAATTTTGTGTTTGCCTCTCCCAACAGATAACTACTGGAATGCTGCATCCTTCACCACCCCATCTTCCTATCTGCACTTTGCCACATTTCAGGGAGAGACCAGTGCTGACATCTCCTTCTATTTCAAGACTAGCGCACCCTATGGCGTCTTTCTGGAAAATCTTGGCAACACTGACTTCATCCGCTTGGAACTCAAATGTAAGCTGATCTTTTAAAGTGATTCTGTGCTTTCACGAGACCCATTTCTGCCCCCCCCCCCCACACACACTCTCTCTGACTCTTTCTGCAGCTCTTTGAGGCCTCACATGCTCAGAATCACATATACTGTATATGTACAGTAGTAGATTTAACCAAACTGACAGTGTTCAGAATAACAGCGCTCCTATACACATACAATCTATCCCTCTCTAATGTCTGGATAATATTCTTAGGGAGCATTCACACGGCCACTGTTTGGTCCGGACTAAGGGGGGGGGGGGGGGGGTAAGGGACCTGTACTTATATAGCGCTTTTTCTAGTCTCAAAGACCACTGAAAGCGCTTCACTAATACTAACCCTCTATTCTAAGGGCCTATAGGAGACAGATATCTAGGGACAATTTAGAACAACCAATTAACCTAACATGCATGTCTTTGGATTGTGGGAGGAAACCGGAGCCCCCGCAGTAAACCCACGCAGCACAGGGAGAACATGCAAACTCCACACAGAAAGGTTCCTACCCCTGCCAGCCTGGGGATTCGAACCTGGAACCTTCTAGCTGTTAGGCAATAGTGCTAACCACTGGGACCAAAGTGTGTATTCCGTGGATAGTTCGGTTCGTTTTGTGCCGTCTGAATGCACCTGGAACTCTGGTGCAGCACCAAACAAGCAAACTCTGGTCCCCCTGAAAATGGGGGGTCTCGGTTCGCTTGCAAACGCAGTCTGCCGGCGGACCAAAGGGCGCACATGCCCCTCAGCATTTGTGTAACCACAGCAACACACAGTGAGAAGAGAAAGTGGCGTATACTGTAAAGGTGCCTTCACATCAAATGCGAACGGACAAAATTTTTCGTGCAGCACGATTACATTATAACTCACTGTAAATACATGAAAAGACATGAATTCACCATCTGGGTGAGATGCAGGCAGACGAAGTTCCCACTCACCTGAAAAAGTTCTCCCTGTTGAAAAGTTGATGTGTTTCCTGGCAGCACGTCCATAGCAGGAATCCGTGGGTAAATAAATAAATCCAACATCCCGATTCAGCTGAAGAGCTCCTGGTTCTTCAGCCTCCATTTTGGGTAGAAAATAACAATAAAGTCAACCGCGCAGATCCAAGAAATACTTTTACCGGAGAAAACCGAGGAGAAAAGTTTAAAAAAATGTCTCTTGGACTTGGAGGAATGAGGAGTGAGGAGATGCAGACTCTGATAGAAATTTGGCCTGGGGACCAGATTTCTCAGCTGCTTGTGGCTACACACGACAATACCGATGTTTTTAAAACGTTTAGTGACATGATGGCAGCACGGGGGGGGGGGGGGGGTATACAGACAAGGGAGCTTTTCATTTTTATTAGTTTGTGGCGCATAAACACCTCGGTTGAAGGGAACGGTGTTATGCTGAGAATTGCTCGCTTGCCGAGAATTGCATCCCATCATCGAATAAACATAATTTAAAGATAGTTTACAAGAGGTAAGAATTTTTACTTCTAAAAATGCACAAATGGTTACAAGCCTGGCTGTAGTGTTATATTTTATAGTTTTGGTGCATGGGATGCAATTCTTGGCAAGCGAGCAGTTCTCAGCATAACACCGCTCCTGGCCAATCGATGAGCTGGATTTCTTCTTCGCCGAGATTTTTTTCTTCCTGGTCAGTGGTGGCTTTGGCTACAGCGCCACAAACGAGCAGCTGTTGTAACTGCATGACATTGTCCAAGCAGTTTGGTCCGCTTGAGTGAAGTGCTGTGTGAATGCAAACCGAACCAAAGAAAGGTGTGAAACTTCTCGCCGTCCCCCGCCGAGTCGAACCGACACCCCCGGACTATCCTGGTGTGAATGCAGCCTTACATACAGAAGTAAAACCTCACTGTGTTTTCCACCGTTTTTTTTTTCACCCAGAGATCATTCATAGTTTCATATCACTTAACAAAAACAAGCTTTCAACATTTTGTATACACTCTACTTCTACTAAACTATAAGAAGTTCTTTAGATATTTTGTTGGAATCACTGAAATTATGATGCCATTAGGACTCACCACTCCCGCCCTGTAGTTGAACTTGCTTAATTCTCTAATCACAATGCCTGGATTATTCACCCAGAGGTAAAAGTCTGCTGTTACACTATAATTTACTGGGCCAACTCACTGGAACAAATCAGTGATTTAGCATTCTGGCATGCAAAAAAAGTACATCAGTTTCAAACTTAAACACTAAGTATCACCCTCTGGAAAAATAACTTTGAAAATGAAGTTGTGCCGTAAAATCTGTTGCTGCTCCAGTCTAATTATTACCAGGCACCAGTGCTTACAAAGAAGTATATTTAAAGCTAAATATTAGTATTAACACTGCAAAGAAAAAGTAAAACTTACTTAATGAGTCACACATATTTATTTTTCTATTATCTAAGCTCACATTTTGGGAGTCATTATGCAACCTGCATATGCATTACTGCCTGACTTTAAACTACAAAGAGATTACAAGCAAACTACTTTGCTAAGGAATGTATTCCCCCTGAGTATTTAAAACAGGCACAGACAGAAAGGCCATACTTGGATTCAAAACTTTATGCTGTAAAAGAACACGGAACTTCTGTCATAACCTGTCATTTCATCAGAGTCTTATTGATCAATCAAACACAAATATATACACACACATTCATTTAATACAGTGTGTGTTGGGTGTCTTTGGCGTATTATGGAATTCAGTAGCCCTGTTCCAACTGTAAAGTATGGAAACTTTTCTGGGAGAGCTGGCAGTAGATGAACTTTTGAGATCTATTTGCTTTAAAAGCCTCTTTTGTCTCATTCATGCAATCATGCAAGGATGGAAACATGCCAGTTTTTTTTTTTTTTTCGACTGCTAAACAACAACTAGAGACAACTAGTTATCAAGTTGGAAGGATAGCATTATCACAGCTGTGTTCCCACTTATCCACATTTCCTTTGATTTTTTTTCTTTCATTACAAGGCTTGTTGTGGTCGTTACACAGATGGCGACAGGGAAGCAACATGGAAGGTTCCGGTAGTGTTGGATAGTCCCTGCTAAACAGACAAAGCTAAGTGGCTCCTAAAAGGAGTTTAAGGGCACTAAAATGGTCCCTGCATCCTTCTTTGAAACATGCAAACTACCAATGATCATCCCTGGCTCTCGAAAGGTTCCTGTGGTGGGAGAGAGCTTGCTCTAGGAAATTTCACGCTTGAAGACTGTAGGAGCCAGGGATCTGTGCCACACTTTTCATGCTGAATGAAGAAGTGCAAAACTATGAGTAGCCATGAGCATGCACAACACGCCCTGCCTTTGTCCCCACACCCAGACATTATTCCTGCACTGCCACTGCCCTGCAGCCTAAAAAAGCAACAGTGCAACAGTAATGAGTCTGTAAATGATTTGTACCTGTTATTTGTTAATGATAAGAGGACTGTTTAACCAAACATTTATTTGTCCTCACATTTTAGCAGCTGTTCTCAAATTGAACTCATTGAACTCAGCCAAAGATCAATTATGTATATATTTTTCTCACAGCTAAGCCATGTCAAACGCTAGAATTGGAAATGTGAGCGATGGTGACAGCACAAAAGAGAAACAAACGTTTAAACACCAGACTTTTCGCTCCCCCATTTCACAGTCTCCACGTCCTCTCTGGGAGTTGTGATTGACATGTCATACGGCGGGTTTCTGTGATCATGTTCCAGTGGCTCAAATTAAATTCCCTGCAGCCACAGCAGAGCCGTGGTGAGCAAGAGTTTTAAAATCTCGGGCTTCGATTTAATCTCGGAGCTGCATTGTGAGGGGGGTTCCTGGTGAGGCGTGGGTGTCCATTGATGACTAATTGCTTGTCATTGGGATTCAAAGAGATTTGAGCATTTGGTGTCAAAAGCTTGCTGACCATTTCCTGCCAGTGTGTCTGGCCCACCAGTTTGTGTCACGGTGCCAACAAGTGAACACGCGCAAAGTCAAATTTTGAGTCAAAGTTCTGGCTGGAGCCATTATGCTCAGCGACATAGCGGCAGCTGCTTTATGGTCAAAAACTCCAATAGCTTTTTTATTTTCTAGCTCGCCTCCCCTATACGGTCACATACACGCCTGTACATGATGCATTATTTTCTTGCAGCAGAAAAAAAAAACTGTGTGCTGACACTCTACTGTTACTCTCTAGTCACTGTGAGAAAATTGCTAAAGGGGTTTGGTATTTGTCTTCCAAGCATGCACACAAAACAGGCACACAAAGATACAGTAAGCATCTTTGCCTGTCACAGCTGCAGTCAGCATGTGTGTGTGGTTGTGTGTGCACGTGCTCGGGCGTCTCCCGGGGCTTTCAAAATGCCCCCACATCGATTTCCTCTCTCCTCTCCTGCGATCGTCTTGCATTTTGCCCCCACACACGGCGCGCGCCGAGACACACAATCTTGAATTGACTCGCATGCACACGCACAGACACACACATAATCTCTGCCCTCTCGTTGGTGCAAAAACTCTATCTGCTGCAATCCAGTCAGGGCATGAAATGACTAGCATTAAGCCGGAATGGCGTGGCTGTGCCATTGCGGGAGCTCAAAGCGCATAAACACACACTGGCTGAAACCTCGTACAAAGCCCACATTAGTGTGACCTCAGCAGGCTGAAAGTCATGAGGTGGGCACTATTCCTCGGTGGATCTAAATTGTAAAAAAGTAGGAAAAGCACATTCAAGAGGCAGCACTGAAGACGTCTGAATTGTGTGAGCTGCGATGAGCGCAGATAGAAAGTTCCCTGCTTGCACAAGTGCTTACACTTGGGTGTTGTTTCTGCTATATGTCATATTTTGAGTCCTTATGGCTACTGCTAAGAAATGTACTTTTTCTTTGTCCGATTTTCAGTGTGAAGGATGCACAGTTTATATCTGAAGTTCGGCAGGAAGTTATAGAACTTTAGCAGATGCCACTCTGAGTAGCAATAGTAGGCTATCTACTTTGAAGGGAACCACCTCCTCTATTTTCAATGTTTTTCATGTATCTTCCATAACAAACACTCTAAAGTTAATCTGTATCTCACCGTATCTGTTCTGTGTGCAGGCTGCGAAATAGCCAGGATTCTTTGCATTCTGGGAATGTACTTTTTTTTCTTTTTTTTTGCTGATAAGCATAAGAAAGTTCTATTTGAAAAGGCTCTTTGTCACAAAGAAATGCTTAGCTTTTGAGAAGCCGCTTTAAATCTTGCTTCAGCCTCTGCAGCAGCAGGTTTGCTGTGGCACTCCAAGTTTGGCTCCCACTTAAATAGAGTTTCCATCCTTAAAGGGTTCGGTCTGTTCCAGCAGGCCCGCAAGTGAAAGGCACTGGAGCCAAAGGCTAACAAAGCAAATGAGACCAACAAAAAAAAAGTGTTTTGCCACTCCAACTGAAAAAGAGATTGAAGCGATAATACACTGCCAGCCAACTGAAAATGGATGAAGAGGAGCTAAATTGAACCTAACATTAGACAAACATGCAAGCGCACACACAGTGATCTCTCTCACAAAGACATTCAGCCTTTTTCACTATTTATCATCATTCGGTTGTGCGGACCCATAATTTAGAACTTGGCTCTTTCAGCCTTCGTGTTAAAAGATTAATGGAAAAGCAAATGGCAAAAAATGAAACCCTAAGCAGGGTTTTACACCCGGCCAACATGCACGCATATACAAACAAAAAAAAAAATTATATCCAGATGCATATTTACAGTTGCGACATCCATCACGGCCGTGCAAATAGATGAGGCAGGCTCCGGTGCTCTGAGGGGACTTTGGTTTTTATTCCTGCCTGTAGATGGGACATCGCAGGGCATACATCTTGCTTTGTAGAGCAACTAAAACGCCACACAAATTATAAAGCATATACGCACTTCACATGGAATCGAGCGTCGTCGCTGCCGTGTTTCTGTAGCTTTGTTTCTGCTGGGCGTTGTGATATATTTTTGCCTGCCTCTCAGCATTTAAAATAACTGATGTCTTTCCTCCCTGCCCTGCAGACGTGTTGTGTGCATACAGACGTCATTAATTCAGCGTATTAAAAAGGCTGTCAGAGGGTTTGTGCTCTGTGTGTGTGTGTGTGTGTGTGTGTGTGTGTGTGTGTGTGTGTGTGTGTGTGTGTGTGTGTGTGTGTGTGTGTGTGTGTGTTGCCCATGTGCTGCTGTGAGCTGTATCACGGTTGCTAAAATGTCTAAGCACTTTTTGTCAGATTTATCTGATCCGTAAATTTTGTCACCTCGTGATTTTCAAATCTTCAAATATCATTTATTAAAGGGGTGGGGGGGTGGGGAGATTGATGGAAGCACTGGAAAAGTTTTGGATTAAACTCGTAAGTAGTGGGTCATTTAAGGCAAGAGAGCAGTGAGCAAATGATGAAGAAATTAAACTACCGAGGGTGGAACTAAGGGACAGCGGGTGGACAAACTTAATGAATTCAGGGGAAGGAAATGACGCAGCGAGCAAAGGATGGAGGAAAACAAAGTGAGGGAAAAATTAAGGAAGTTTAATGTAGAAATGATACCAAAGGCCAAAGAACCAAAGAATCGGTGAAAGATAATTAGATGGAAGCAATATGAAAAGGAGACAAAGGCCAGGAACATTGATTCCGCATACGAAAGGAAGAAAGTTCATTTCCCCATTGACTACTGCATAAAATGATCTACTCTTAATATCTGAGCCTAATGAAGCCATAATGAAACAGTAACATATAGCGCTATTCATCATCACTATGGCTGCAGCACGCTGGCGCCTATACACACCACCCAGAATGCATAGCTGGCTGTGTCTAACGGTGTTACACAACAAGAAGAAAAATGTCAAATCAGGGTTCAATCTGCCAACCGACTGCAACAAAAGAACTTTTCTCTGTGTTTTTCCTCGTTTTTGTTTCATTCTCTTTATAAATCAAACCAAAGAGAGTCCATTTGTGCTGTATTAAGGCATTCAGATGACAATTTCTAGAAATGAGAAAATATTCAACGAGTGGCGCTCTGCTTTTAAGAGGCATTCAGTTTCATCTGTATTATATGCAACAAAAATGTCTGGCTCGTGGAGGCTGTTTGCACTGTAGTGTAAAGTTGAGATAAAGTCAGGGGGGAAAAAAAAGGATAGACAGGCACACATTGTCAGTTCCCTGTCAGCACACACACATTTTCCCACAGACTCATTACTGTTCCCCACAGAAAAATAAGTCATCAGTCACCTCAGCAATGCTGTTACATAAACAGCTGGGACACTGTTGGCTTGTGTCAATTTCATAAAAAACAGAGTTATTCAGAAACACTAATTAACATTTTATATGGACAACAAAGGGAAAGCAGTGCCTCCTTGTGATCTGCTGGAATTCTGAACCATAGAGTATTTCTATAGCAGCATTAACCCACTTTGATCCTTCACATAACAACACATCCACTCAAATTAAAAAAAACAAAAACACTATTCTGCACTCCCATTTTTTCTTTTTCCACCCATCTTCTCTTTGTTCTTTCAGCGCTCAGGCTTCATCCCCCTCACAGAACTCTATGTAAACCTCTGGAAAAACAAAAGCAAAAGGAAAACTAACATTTTCACCTTATGCAAAGCAAACAGTTTGTGGCACCTATGGACGGCCTGAGAGATTAGTCCTGTCCAAAGCCGTGAGCAGCCATGTATTGCAAAGCTGAAATCTATACAAGCTCAATGAGTAGCCATGAAACAAATGAGCCATTTGATTAGAATTTAATGCATATCAATTTGTGTAGTGGACTAGCAGTAGAACTGGGAATAATGGGTTTAGAAATGTGTGATTTCTTCTTTGTATGATTTGTGTGGGTTTAGAAATAGTGTTGGCTAACTCTGGTTTCCGTTACCTGCACTTTGAAAAGAGAAAATTCAAGCAATTTTTGTCAAATAAAAAAAATCTACTTGAGCCGCTGAACACATTCATCTTTCAATGAAAGGAAACAGCTGGGTTATAAGCATAAACTGACCTTTCGGTATTATCAATGGGAGAGTTTTTTCCTGTTAACAAATATGCATATTTTTCAAGTGTGGCAAACCTGTTTGGAGTCGACGGTCATGCCACATACATACATCGTCTGAAAACATAGAATTTTGCTGTTTGGTAATGAAAACAGATTTGCTATACAGTTGCAACAGCAGAAGTAAATAGCGCATCAAATGAGCTAGCACAAACGAGCAACATAGCAGCAACTGACCAGTCAAATGTCCTTGAATTCACAAAATCAATCATAATCAAATAAATGCCATCCCAGTTGAATTTGTGCTTTCAGTTTGGTGTGATAAAGGGCTGAATTGCATTAACAGTTCAGCTATTTATGATAATGCATACATGTTTCCTTGTTTCTCTGGCATGAAGGAGGGACAGATGACCAAAAAAATATCGGCGCTTTCAGCCGATGGTTATTTTTAACCGTCAGCATCGGCCCAAATCGGTGCATCCCTACTTTGCTAAAATTTATAATCTATTGTCTGAACTTTCTTTTTGTACTTTTAACATTTTTCTTCTAATTTATTAAACCAAAGCTAAATGGCACCACAGGTTGCAGACACTTGAGCTAATTAACTCTTCCCTCTTTCTGCAGTTCCTAAGGTGGTCTCCTTCTCCTTCGATGTCGGAAACGGTCCCGTGGAGCTGACAGTGCACTCAGCTACACCCCTCAACGATGACCAGTGGCACCAGGTGATGGCCGAGCGCAACGTCAAAGAAGCTGTCCTCCAGCTGGATCAGACGTACCGGGCCTCCCGCCTGGCTCCCGCGCAGGGACACACGCGGCTAGAGCTGTTCAGCCAGCTCTACGTGGGTGAGCCGCGCACACACACACACACACACACGGCCCCATAATCTAAGCAATTGACATTCCTCGTACACAAGACTGACTCATGCACACACGTTGTTTGCAATTTGAACATTTAATATCCTCTTTGCGAAAGGACGGACACTCACACGCTGTAATTATGAGCTCTTGTGTGTGGAAAGCAAACACTTGAACACGCACCATCCACGTAGGCATAATTGGATTCAACTGTTAATTAAAAAACTTTCTGCGCTGTCTTTATTTTTAGCAGCGCTGCCCCCAGACTCTGACAACCACTGTGAAAATGTCTGATTGTTTCATAAGTTAGAGAAGTGCCGGCTTCACTGGAAAATCGCAGCGTTCCCTCCTAAGAGGCTTCGGTCCAGCTTAGCCACAGCCACCACTAATTAACTTAATCCAGCGGACATGCACACACACACACACACACACACACACACACACACAATGGGGTTTTACTCTTCATGATATGCACACATATTGATGGAAACCTACTCATCCTTGGAAACTCATCCATGTGAGCCAACAGAGTATTAATAATCTGTACCGGGTGTGAGGGCGAGTTACTTACAGAGATCATTTCGATAACGTCCCCCTCACATTTCCTCATTTAAGTATCAGAGTTCAAGCTCACGTTTTCATCTTCACCTCCCAAGAGTGTCCCATAAGTCCATCATTGGCTCAATTGGACCAATATCTGCCCATTTTTCTTCCTCCGCCGTCTCATTTTGCCTTTTGTGCTGAATCTCCAATACGCTACCGGGCTAAAATAGTTTTAAGGATTTTGTGGATTGAAGGGAAAACTGCTGAGGTGGATCATAGACTCCCTACTATCTCGAGAAAAAAAAAAGTTCTGCCCAAAGGAGATTGTTGCAAATTCCAATCAGGCCTCCCAGTGCGATAGCCTCAACCCTCCCGATCCCCGCCTGTAATATTATATTGTCGTCTCATCATTTTTACCGACTTGAGCACTGTTGAAATCTCCTCACCTTATCGTGGTTCAATTTGCCTCCGAGAGTATTTCTATGTTCATTTGGCGAGCTGGAAAGGGACAAGAAAGGGCTCAGAGTGTCTGACTCATGGCTTCAAAACCGGAATCATTATGGTTTCCAGGCAGAATTCCAACATTTGCATGTGTGCACCGTGGCCTCACTGACCGCTCAAGACTCAGCCCTGCCGGCATGTAAAAGAAAATATACTATAAGTCTGTGAGAGGCAGCGAGGAGGAGATTGTGTCTAACAACAGCCACAGAGGTGGCGGCACCTTCTTCTATCTGATCTCTAATCCTTCCTTAATCCTGATGTGAGGATTGCTTTGAGAAGTTATACTGTTATAAGGCAGGAAGTGACCCCCGCCACTCAAGGGAAGTGGTTTAGATTTGGCCCCTGACATCCAGAAAAGAACGAGAGCCTTTTTGTGTGTGTGTGTGTGTGTGTGCGTGTGCGTGTGCGTGTGTTTGATCAAGAGATTTGGGGAGAGTGTGAGGAGCCCCGTGGGCAGCAGCATTTTGGCTGGACTCACTGAATGCTTCCATGTTGTGGGAGATTACTGTGGCAGTTTAAAAGGAGAAAGAAAAACTACTGGCACATTAAAAACTAACTTTTATTTATTTGTTATTGTTTTTGCTTTAAACGGTTCATTTAAAAGTGCCAAAATTGCGTTTTTGTGTTTTTTACCATATAAAATACAGCCATGGGTCATACAGTATGTATACCGCTAAAATATTAAAACACTCACTTGCACACACTGCCTTTATTTAGTTACGCTTTTAAAGAAACAGACTGCATGTCCTGGGTTTTATGAAGTCACAAACCAACAAGTTCCAATGTTACTTCTCTGAGTGAGCAAAACATATGCACTCTAAAGGCCTCCTTTCTTGTGACTGGTCCACTCAGAAAGCCTTTAAACGATCAGATTAGGGGCTCATTAATATTAATGAGCAGACTGAACTTTACAGGCAGCTTTTATGATGAGCTCTAAAGCAGCACATGGTGATGCTGGCCACTCCGGTTCTGCTGCACATGACATTCACCTGGTCAGAGATTGATGTATCAACAAAACGGCTTTGGAAACTTTATTTTCAGGTGAAAATCTTACAGAGTTGCTTAAAAGCTCTAATAATGTCCAATACTACATATATTGCTTACCTTGGTCTCATGTTTGTATCATCTCCTTTGCTGCCTCTCAATCAATATGCTCCTCATCAAGCATTTGATTGCTTTAGTGTTTACTGCACAGTGGCTCATTTGCTCTAATAGCCTTGAGAGTAAATGTTATACCATCAGTATGCCGTCATTTACATCGCATTGTTAACTTTTAAGCTCCACAAATACACGTCCGTAACTATAAATCCCACCACCATCTGCTCTTCTGATTTTCTCCATGATTAATGCTCACTATCTCATTATTCTTTATGATTTTTGCATGCTTCTTTCCTCATGATTGGACTGTTTTCTTTCTTTTGCACCTTTCCCCCCCCTTTTTTTTTTGTCTTTCATCTCGTCTCTGTTTCTCTTGGATCGACATCTCTGCTCCTCGCTGCATGTGTGCGACACCTGTCACAGGAAAGCCCGCCTCGCTCACCTGTCAAGACAGTAGGTAACATTTAATGAGTACAATGACACATCTCTGTCACACTGATTTAGATAATGGCAACTTCACTTCTCAGCTCACCTGCCGTTCAAACTGACTGTGGTGTCTGATGCACATCGTTTGATCGCAGCCCCATGCTGAAATTTCAAAAATGTCACTGCTTATACTTTTGTGGAGTTTTTTTTTTTTTTTACTGCAAATGAATAGTAATCATAGCAAATGGCAGTTATCATAAATACACATGATTATTTCAGTTATTTTTTTTAAATTCAGGGATTCTTCATTATTAACCTTTAGGGATGGCTGAAGAAAACAGTAATATCTGAAAAGATAAAAAGCAGCTGACTATTAATATCAGATTTTTATGATAATAGCCCCTCTGGAAATGCCAGCAGGTTAGAGACACTTTTGAAATGGCATTTAGATCCCATGAATCAAAATGCCCATCAAATAATAAAGCAACCTAAATCCTAACGTGCATTTCCAGTACACAGAGTGTGGTAAACATGGTGCATGCGATCCGTGCAGTGTTTACGTGCAAGCATGCAAAATGAAAGAAACGGGCAGACATGCCTCCGTTCCATGAAACCACTTATGAAACTGGAATGAAAGAATAGCACTGCAGCAGATCTGCAGTCAGTAAATGGTGAATTTGTTAAACGGTTGGATCACTGTGTCCTTTCAGTGCAGTATTTAAGAGAATTGTGCATCTTTATTCATTAGTACATATTTACTCAGTAATGTTGGTTCTGCGGTAACATCTTCATACAGGCTATGAAGGTCAAACAGTCACATATGTCTTCTATTTTAATCGGGAATTTGGCGGTTACTCTGACCATGTGTCCCAATGAGGTTCAGATGTTTCCTCATTAGTGCATCATACAGGATAACATCCCCCTGAGACAACACATCTATGAATAAATCAGTGCCTATGCATAAGTATCTTCCTATTACTGTAAAGTTATTATTATATAGGTAATAAAGTGCAACCAAGTATTGGTATGAAAAGCCATCCATTTATCTGTTCATATTCATAACCTTTTCTAATGTCGGGCTTTTTCCCCCACATGAATTTGCAATCTTTTTTCCTCATAAATGTGCAGTTTTTAAGTGTCTACATAAATTTGCAACATTTTTCTTGTGAATTTGTAACCTGACTCTCACCATATTATGAGATTTTTCTTTTAGGTTGAGGACAATAAAATACAATCGTCTCACACATAACCTCTCCTATAATCCAAATCAAAGAAACTTTAGTAAATCAAATATTTCCTGAGATAGAATAATGGGTTCAGATCTGGTAGAAAGAAAACCTGTTTTCACTTTGTTTTTATTATTTTTTTTAAAAAGCTGACTGATTTGTTTGCACCATGATGCTAAAGCCATTGTGTCCTTCCCAAATTTAATCAACACAACCTTCTCCTCAGGTAAGATGAGCAGGCTGATAAGTCCCTCCTTATCTCTGTGTGTGTGTGTGTGTGTGTGTGTGTGTGTGTGTGTGTGTGTGTGTGTGTGTGTGTGGGTGTGTGTGAATATCAGAGTTGTGAAGCATGGGAAATACAGTGGTGTGAAAAAGTGTTTGCCCCCTTCCTGATTTCTTATTTTTTTGTATGTTTGTCACACTTAAATGTTTCAGATCATCAAACAAATTTAAATATTAGACAAAGATAACACAAGTAAACACAAAATGCAGTTTTTAAATGAAGGTGTTTATTATTAAGGGGGAAAAAATCCAAACCTACATGGCTCTATGTGAAAAAGTGATTGTCCCCTAAAACTAATAACTGGTTGGGCCACCCTTAGCAGCAACAACTGCAATCAAGCATTTGCAATAACTAGCAATGAGTCTTTCCCAGCGCTGTGGAGGAATTTTGGCCCACTCATCTTTGCAGAATTGTTGTAATTCAGCCACATTGGAGGGTTTTCGAGCATGAACCGCCTTTTTAAGGTCATGCCACAGCATCTCAATCGGATTCAGGTCAGGACTTTGACTAGGCCACTCCAAAGTCTTCATTTTATTTTTCTTAACTCTTTAGCTGTCCCAGTCACCGTATGGCGACTGGAACAGTTAAAGGGTGGTCAAGGCCCCTAGTGGTCAAGAGTGGTAAAAAAAATTTGTCAATAAAATAGTTCAGATTTACAAAGCTATAACTTGAAAGTTGAAAGAGATAATGGCTTACTGTCAATTAGAAAGATGTAGAATATGATTCAAAGATTCAGACAGGAATAAATTTATGCATCTAATTTGCATAATGTCGCTGCAGCTATATAAATTACATAACTCAGTCAAAAGTGGACTTTGGACACATTTACACAAAGAATGGTTTGTTTTTTTTTTACACCGTTTTGTCTACAGGGGTATGTTTTTATCTAATCTTCAAAGTATATGAACCAGAAAATCAATAAAATGTAAAAAAAACAAAAAACAAAACAAAAACACATATTCGTCTCTTACCTGTTGCGGGGGTGGGCTCACTCGCTCACGTGACCGGTCCGTTTTCGTCCATCGTGGTCGATGTTTTGTGTTTGCTCGGTCATTTACACCCTCTACACATCTACAAACTCTTATGATTATCCCACATGAATTTTGTTTGTATTACGCGGCTATTTTTCCTGTTTGATGCATTTTTCCTGTGAGAATTCATGACGACGTGGGCGCTGCCATCTTGGTGCTGTGAGCTCAGTTTTTCGCCCATCATGGTCGTTGTTTCGTGTTTGGTCAGTCATTTACACCCTCTATCACATCTACAAACACTTATGATTATCCCATGTGAATTTTGTTTATATTATGCGGCTATTTTCCAGTATCATGCAGTTTCAGTCAGAATCGCCACCGCCACATTAATGAGGATTTCTTCTTCTTTGCTGTATTCCATGTTAGCCATGATTCCTCTGGTGCATGTCTGCCACCTTCTGAACTGTCAGATCAATACAGATCAGTACAAATTCTCAGTCTAGCCGGGGGACTTCAATAAGTTGACAGGTGCAGTTGCTGTGCTGTGCCACTGGGGGCGTGCGACCCGTCCATGCAATGTGGACAGTTAGAGGGTTAAGCCATTCAGAGGTGGACCTGCCGGTGTGTTTTGGATCACTGTTCTGCTGCAGAGCCCAAGTGCACTTCAGCTTGAGGTCACGAACAGATGGCCAGACATTCTCCTTCAGGATTTTTGGTAGACAGCAGAATTCATGGTTCCATTTACCACAGCAAGTCTTTCAGGTCCTGAAGCAGCAAAACAGCCCCAGACCATCACACTACCACCACCATATTTTACTGTTGGTATGATGTTCCTTTTCTGAAATGCTGTTACTTTTACGCCAGATGTAATAGGACACACACCTTCCGAAAGGTTCAACTTTTGTCTCATCAGTCCACAGAGTATTCTCCCAAAAGTCTTGGGGCTCATCAAGATGTTTTCTGGCAAAACTGAGATGAGCCTTTATGTCCTTTTTGTTCAGCAGTGGTTTTTGTCTCTTTCTTATGGTGGAGTCATGAACACTGACCTTAACTGAGGCAAGTGAAGCCTGCAGTTCTTTGGATGTTGGATGTTGTTGTGGGGTTTTTTGTGACCTCTTGGATGAGTTGTCGCTGCGCTCTTGGGGTAATTTTGGTCAGCCGGCCACTCCTGGGAAGGTTCACCACTGTTCCATGTTTTCGCCATTTGTGGATAATGGCTCTGTGGTTCGCTGGAGTTCCAAAGCTTTAGAAATGGCTTTATAACCTTTTCCAGACTGATAGATCTCAATTACTTTATTTCTCATGTGTTCCTGAATTTCTGTGGATTGCAGCATGATGTCTCACTTTTGAGGATCTTTTGGTCTACTTCACTTTGTTAGACAGGTCCTGTTTAAGTGATTTCTTGCTTGAGAACAGGTGTGGCAGTAATCAGGCCTGGGTGTGGCTAGAGAAATGAACTCAGTTTTCCAAAGATGTGATAAACCACAGTTAATTTATGTTTTTACAGGGGGGCAATCACTTTTTCACACAGGGTCATGTAGGTTTGGATTCCCCCCTCACTCCTTAATAATAAACACCTTCATTTAAAAACTGCATTTTGTGTTTATTTGTGTTATCTTTGTCTAATATTTAAATTTGTTTGATGATCTGAAACATTTAAGTGTGACAAACATACAAAAAAATGAGAAATCAGGAAGGGGGCAAACACTTTTTCACACTACTGTACGTAAATTCCAATGATATGCTAACAACAAATTTATTTGTAAAATTCCTAAAACAATGTTCCTTCAAAACCTAAATATTAATGCAGTTTACATAAGTTTGACTTTTTTAGACCAGACTCAGACTGTGAATTCAGTCATCAAAACTGACAGTAAATGTGCAGTAGCCGGTGCATACTTAAAGAAAATATTACATATGAATTAGTATTTTGTTATACATACAGTAAATCTCAACAGATGTAACTTTCTGGACAACTTTGGCAAGAGCACTAGCAACTTTCTATAGCTGCTTAACTCATCAAATCAAAACTTCTTCAGCTGTACTGCTCGTTTCAAGTCAAACAAAATTCATGTCATTTATATTTTTTCTAAACTATGTCACTCAACGACCATGCCTTCCTTCAGTTCTGTTTGAGCCATTCTTTTGTGAAGTACGACCCATGTATATGATCATAAACCTTGCTGCTAAAAGGTCTGCTTCAGGGTTTACCAAAATACAGCCATATGGGGTTGTTCTCTTAAGATTTTGGTTCGACCCCAGTGTAAAAATTTCAGTAACATTTTTTTCACTCCACCTCTTTCAATGTTGCAGATGTGTTTTCTTGTTGCTGCAAAACCAGCAATTATCTGCAGGTCCTGAAAGGAAAATTGGGGGGTTCTACAATCCATCCAGGTGGATGCCCTCAATTTCCCCTCTGGGGATCAATAAAGTGTACAAAATAAATAAATAAATAAAAAGACTCATTTTCTGTCAGAATTTTCTTAAGGGGTGTAATCCTAGCTGTAAACTGTAAAATGGTTGTAGATAAATAGTGTACTTTTAATTACTTGAAAAGAAATGGAAACTGTTTGCTAGCTAGACTATTATTCATCCACATTTTTTCATGATGCCATACATATTAATATCAATAAGGCCACCAGACAGCTTAAAAAAGATAATTTTGATCTTTGACCACTTAATTTCAAATCCTTCATACCATCATTTCCACTTTGAAGGATTAATAATACATTTAGGTGTGTATTTCCTTTTTTCAGTGCGATTGGGGTGTTATTTTTTATGGCAGTGACTGCAAACTGTGATTTTACTGTGTAATTTGTTTGAGCATATTTCCTTTACAAGTTGCTACTGTTTCAAATGAGATCAGATGTTTGTCTGTTAGCATTCAATAGAGCAAGCCAACAATTTAAAAAAAAATGTCTTTCAGATTATTTCTATGATGAGCCAAATTGCCTTAAGTCAGAATCATCCAGGTTCTGTTACACAGCATTTTTGAGAAACACAGAAGTTGTATGCACCTGTAACTGCCCCGCTTTGTGTGTGTGTGTGTGTGTGTGTGTGTGTGTGTGTGTGTGTGTGTGTGTGTGTGTGTGTGTGTGTGTGTGTGTGTGTGTGTGTGTGTGTGTGTGTGTGTGTGTGTGTGTGCGTGTGTGTGTGCCTGCCTGCTCAAGTCTCCGCAGGCTTCAGAGCCTGCTGTCCATTTAATCACAGAATGATTTAGACCTGAGTAAACAGGTGGTAGAAACCTCCAGCCAATCAGAGGTACAAAATGGATTAATTAAGGTGTCTACTAAAAGTCTGATTCATTCAGGGAATCCAAACTGGCAAAAGCATGTTCAAGCCCAGCAGTAACTACTAAATAGCAGCAGACCTATAGTAACTACAGAGGCATATAGTTGATCAGCCACACTATGAAAATAGGGGAAAGAAGCCAGGTTAAGAAGAGAGGTGACAATCAGGGAGCAGCAGTACGGTTTCATGCCAAGAAAGAGTACTACAGATGCAAGGTTTGCTTTATGGGTATTGATGGAGAAGTATAGAGACGGTCAGGAGTTGCACTGTCTTTGTGGATCTAAAGAAAACATATGATAGGGTGCCAAGAAAGGAAGTGCAGTACTGTATGAGAAAGTCAGGAGTGGCAGAGAAGTATGTGAGGGTGGTGCAGGGCATGTATTAGGACAGCAAGATGGTGGTCAAGTGTGCTGTAGGAGTGACAGATGGATTCAAGGTTTGGGTGGGATTGCATCAGGAATCGGCTCTGAGCCCCTTCTTGTTTGTTATGGTGATGGACAGGCTGCAGACGAGGTCAGGCAGAAGTCTCCGTGGACCATGATGTTTGCAGGCAGCATTGTTATCTGTTGTGGGAGTAGGGAGCAGGTGGGAGAGAACCTGTAGGGGTGGCAGTGGTATGGCTGTCCTTCGTTGCCAAAGATGACTGTCTTGTGTTTGAGTTGAGGTCTATCTCAAGCAGGCTCTTGTGTGGGCAATCGACCCGCTCGGGATCTGCAGAAATGCTGACAGTTGTTGCACTGGAAAATGCTTGAAGTAGTTGCCGAATGTTGTCGACCATGTGCATGCTGATATTCTTGCTGGCGTTGCGCTTCTACCGCTGACGTGGCTTTCCTCAACAATCCTCGCCAACTGACTTTCCGGAGTGCCTCTTCCTCCCAGGTATCATAGGCGATGCCAGTTCTCTTCATATGCTGCTTTAGGACATCTTTGAAAAACAATTTTTGTCCTCCATAGCTCCTTTTTTCTTGGCTCAGTTCCGAGTAGAACACAGCTTTTGACAGTCTACTGTTGGCCATCCGATGTACATGCCCTGCCCAGCAAAGCTGTGACACTGTTATTAGGGTTTCAACACTGACTGTGTGTGCATAACACAGTACCTCAACGCCTGGGATATGGTCTTGCCACTTGATGTTGAGGATGGAGCGTAGGTGGCGAAGCTGGAGTCTTGTCAGAGCCCTGATGTGTCTGCGGAAAAGAGTGGTGCACTCGATGGAATAGAGCAGGCAAGGAAGAACTGCAGCTGCATAAACCTTCACTTTGGTTTTTGTACTGATGTCATGACAACTCCAAAGTCTCTTTTATAGTGCACCATAAGCCTTTGTGGCGGACTGGATCCTCCTTTCCACCTCCAAATCTACAGAGTTGGTGTTTGTGACAGTGCTGCCCAAGTAAGTGAAAGACTCGGTTGTCTTCAGTGGTTCATCGTGGACCATAATCGTTTCTGGCAGTTCAGTGGACATTGGAGGAGGCTGGTAGAGCAGCTCAGTCTTAGATATGTTGATCTTTAGGCCAAACATATCAGCTGCAAAGGAGAAATGATCCACAATCTGCTGCATATCAGCTGCATTACTGGCCACAAGGGCAGAGTCATCAGCATAGGGCGGTTCTCTGATGCACATCTCCTGTGTTTTTGTATGGGCACAAAGCCGGGCAAGGTTGAACAATTTGCCATCTGTCCTTGTGCGGAGAAACACGCCCTTGTTGAGCCCTTCGTTCATAGTGTCCATCACAGCTGTGAGGTAGAGGGAAAAGAGTTGGTGCCAGCACACACCCCTGCTTCACACCATGGTTGACCACAAAGGCATCACTGGGTTCACTGCCGACTGAGACTTGTGCCTTCATTCCATAGTGGAACTGCTTGATGATGTTAACAAGCTTGTCAGGGCATCCATAAGTTTCAAGGAGCTTCCAGAGGGTTGTGCGGTCCACGGTGTCAAATGCCATTGTGAAGTCAACAAAGACAACATACAATGGCTGGTGCTGCTCTGCTGCCTTCTCTTGGAGCTGCCATAGAGTGAATGTCATGTCAACAGTGGAATGGCCAAGCCGAAATCCACACTGGCATTCGAGGAGAACTTCTTCCGAAATGATTTTCAGTCTGTTCAAAACAATCTTAGCAAGGACTTTGCCAGCTATGGCCAGTAGTGATATTCCCCAATGGTTTCCACACTCTGCACGGTCGCCCTTTCTCTTGTAGATGGTGACAATTAAAGCATCTTGAAAGTCTTGGGCACAGTACCAGAGAGTAGACATCTGTTGAAAAGGTCTAGTAGAGCTTTGCACAACTCTTCACCACCATTTTTCAGGATATCTGAGGAAATGTCACCCAGTCCCAGTGCTTTGCCATTTGCCATTGACTTCAGAGCTTTCTTGAGTTCCTCCATGCTGATTTCCCCACACAACTCATTCCTTGTGGGTCTCCTCTTCAGCTGCTGACATGCATCTGGGTGTGCAGATCCTTCTTGGTTTAGCAGGCTATTGAAATGTTCCTTCCACCAGGCCTTGATGTCTTGAAGGTCTGCGAGCAGCTTGCTACCATCCGCTGACTTCACTGGGGCGACAGCGTAGCTCTTGGGTCCATAGATGGCTTTCAACCTGGTAAACAGTCCACGATAATTATGGTTGTCTGCCATACGCTGCAATTCTTCTGCTCTCCTCTGCCACCAGTCATTCTTAAGAGCTCTCACTTCCCTCTGCACCTTGGCCTTGATTTCAGCAAGTGCCCTCTTGCTCCTCTCAGAGTTCTCCTGAAGAGTCCAAAAATGCTTGCTCCTCCTCTCTTGTAGGAGCCTCTCAATTTCATTGCCATGCTCCCAAAACCAATCAGGAATCTTTCTATGGTGATGGCCTAGTGTTTCCTTACTTGCAGAGTACGCCGCTTCCTTCAGGGCTTTCCAATGCCGACCTACCTCCTCTCCAGGTGGCTGAACCCTCTCCAATGCAACTTCTATCGCTCTTGTCAGTTCTCGACAGTGCTCGGTGTTTGTCAGCTTGCTAATGTCCAGTTTCTTAGGCTTGGCACTAGCAGGAGTTTTCCTGCGAAGCATAGTGATCTTCATTCTGAGCTGGCATCTCACAAGATGGTGATCAGTAGAACATTCTGGTCCACATATTGCTTTTGTGCATAGTACATCTGCCAAGTCTGACTTTCTCGTGATGGCATAGTCGAGCAAGTGGTAGTGACCTGAGCATGGGTGCTTCCAGGTGAAGTAGTTCTTGTCGGGCTGGTGGAAAAACGTGTTAGTAATGCTGAGCTCTAGTTGTGCACAGAAGTTCAGCAGAAGCTCCCCATTGGAGTTCTTTTTCTTCTTGCCAAACTTGCCAATGATGCCCGGGTAGGTTTCCCAGTCCGTCCCAACTCGAGCGTTGAAGTTGCCTAATATTAGGAGCTTGTCTTCTCTGGGGACCTTGAGCACTACTTGAGTGAGTTCTTGATAGAAGATCTCCTTCTCCTCAACAGTGTAAGTCATCGTGGGGGCATACACATTCACCAGAGTCAAGTATCTTCCTTTCTCAATAGGCACTCTCATAGACATAAGCCTAGGTGAGATCCCTGTAGGAAGTGATGTCAACTTCTTGGCAATCATGTTGTGAATCACAAAGGCAACTCCAGCCTCTCTGGATCCTGCAGTCTTGCCAACCCAGAAGAATGTGTATTCCTCTTCTTGGAGTTGACCTTGTGCCTCTAAATGTCTTTCCTGGAGAGCTGCAATCTCAATGCCAAACAGCTGCAATTCCCTTGCAATCAACGCAGTCCTTTGTTCTGGTCGGTTGTCTCTGTCTAACATAGTTCGCACATTCCATGTCGCAACAGTTATCTTCTTCTTCTTACAGTTTCTACCGCTAAAAGTGAAGTCCCGCTGACCGTGGTTAGCCAGCCAGATGTGATCTGAGCATGCTTTCTTTACCCCACCTTTTCTAGGGGCTTCCCATTCCAGGACAGGCAGTGTTATCCCTAAAAAGGGCTGCCTGGATACTCGCATTGCTGTCCCAACAAGCTGATGCTCATGAGTCAGCTAGAGTTACGACCATCAGATGCGAGCCGCCTGTGTGCAGAGCTCCTGCTAGCAGCTCCCAGCTACTCAAACCTGCTGCCGACACATTCACTCCATCGTCACAGGGCTTCCCCAATCTCAATCTCAAAACACGACGCCATGCACAGTTCCAGAGCCAGTTGGTGTTGTGCGTCCACCAGACTGCCTCTCTGGGCCTCAACACCTGATGTAATGTGATGCACAAGCATGCAACATGCATTGTTGATGAGGAGGATGCCCCGCAGTAGCAGCTCACTTGCTAGTTGATGCCATCCGTTTGTCTCGATTGAGGCTAATCCGCATGCCATTTGGTGTTCACGCCATTGGCTCTGTGAAGAGCTCTTCTGCCGCTTGCACCACCGGACATCCTGCTGCCAATGTCTGGACCTGTATCCCTAGGTAGCGAGGCAAGAGGATGCTATCACTTGCCTAAGGTGAACCCTCAGACTAGTGGAGAGAAGGAGTTGTCTTACTTCTTCATTCTAGACCGGCTCCAGAGCCAAAGTTTAGCCACTGCCCAAGAGGGCAGTATGCTCTGGTTAAAAGAGGAATGAAAGTCATTAGAAGCAAGACAGCATAGTGTGTGAATGAGAGGGAGGCAGATGTACCGGTGAAGATGCAAGGAATAGAGGTAGTGAAGGTAGATGAGTTTAAAAGCCTGGGGTCAACCATCCAAAGCAATGGAAAGTGCACAGAAAAGGTGAAGAAAAGAGCACAGGCAGGGTGGAGTGGATGAAGACAAGTGTCAGGATTTATTTGTGACAGAAGGACAGCCGCTAGAGTGAAAGGAAAGATTTACAAGATGGTAGTGAGACCTGCTATCATGCATGGTTTGGAGACGGTGGCACTGATAAAAAGACAGGAGACAGAGCTGGAGGTGACACAGTTGAAGATGCTAAGATTCTCACTGGGAGTGACTAAGAGGAACAGCTCAGGTTGAGTAGTTTGCAGATAAAGTAAGAGGCAAGGCTGAGATGGTTTGGGCATGTGCAGAGGAGGGATAGTGGATATATTGGGCAAAAGATGTTGAAGATGAAGCTGTCAGCGGGAGAAAGAGGAAGAGCACAGAAGATTCATGGATGTAGCGAAGGCGGACATGGAGAGGGTTGGTGTGAGAGAAGAGGATGTAAGGGATAGGGTGAGATGAAGGTAGATGATCCGTGACCCCTAAATGGAGCAGTCAAAAGAAGAAGACTACCCTGGCAGCAATGTTTTTCACCTCCATCTGAGGTGAAGTGACCTTCACACATCTTTTACAACTGAAACTGTCCTGTAATCCAAAGGATGCCACTAAGGTGTTTATAGAAATAGCTAAAATGACCCTCGACTCTTGTTAATGATAGCCCTCATGAGAGTGCACGTGTACTTCTGTGTTTGTCCATACATTTAGCATTCCACTGTGGGCATCCTTGTGCATCGTTGAAGCTATACCTGTGGGGGTGTGTTTATGAGTGTGTTTATTGCTTCAGTCATTTGGGTCCGCATTAATCTATTTAACATCCCTACTTTGTCCGAGTTAATGGGTAGTTAGACCGTAATGGTGCAAGGCCAGAATGACGATGAAAGCACTTTGGAGGAATGGCTATTGACACCCCAAGGCTCTGCATTAATGCTTATATTGACTCATTCAAATCAGATACGCTGTTTGTGAGCATATGTGCATATGTGTTTGTCTATAGTATGTGGCTTATGTCTTTGCATGTGTTCAGATGCTATGATTGTGCATTGTTTATTAACATACGGCATTCATTAGCATGCTCTAATTAGTGAAGACATCAGACGAGTTGAAGGTTGTTTCAAGAGCGGCGTGACAGCCAGAATAATTAACATGGCATCAGTGGCTTCCTCCAGGCAGTTGGATATTAAGGTGTCTAAAACAGATTAAAATGGAGCATCCTCCATTTGCAATGACTTCTGTGAACCTGGCACACACTTGTCCTCCCTTCTGGTTGTGTTTCCTTTTTGTCAAAACGCCCTTCTTCACTGTCCCTCCTGTGTTCTTCAGGTGCTGCTGGGGGACAGAGGGGCTTCCTGGGCTGTATCCGAGCCTTGCGGATGAATGGCGTCACCCTGGACCTGGAAGAGAGAGCCAAGGTCACACCCGGGGTCAAGCCCGGGTGCCAAGGCCACTGTACCAGTTTCGGGATGTACTGCCGTAACGGAGGGAAGTGTGTCGAGAAGTACAATGGATACCTGTGCGACTGCATGGCCACAGCCTACGACGGCCCATTCTGCACCAGAGGTAGGAGCCAAAATGATTTCAGTCTCTGCTTGAATGCATACATCATGGGGCTATGAGTGCCACTTAAACTGCACCGCACTGTTTTTCATTTTCACACATTTAATTGCGAGGCAAACCAAATCTTCCCCCTCGGTAGGGTTTGAGCTGCTTTTTGTTTCCATCTGTCAGCCTTGCAGGATTACCTCAGGATGACACACTGTGTAATAATCCCTGGGCTAACACTTTCCCGACGACTTCCATGGACATATTTGTGGAATCACATTATCATTTGCTCTTCCTCTTTAGTTCACAAAGCCAGAGTCAAATAGTATCAGGATTACCGCTGGAGTAGTTATGTTTCAATGAGCCTCGTTGCCTGACAACCCACTGTGATATTTTTTTGCTGTTCTTTGTGATCGTCCCCACTTCCTATTCAGTTTGGAGGTGCCAGTGTTAAAAGTGTTTAGGCTTATGATAAAAGGCATCGATTGAGGGTGATATTATGCTTACCCACCAATTCTCCCTCGCTTCAGAATGTGCTTGCCGAATGCTGATGCTGTGCAAATGCAGAGTCGAGAGATCAAGCCTAAAAAAAAAGGGAAAAAGGAAAAACAAAATAAAAGTGACTTGAGTCAGAGGTGGGTGTAGCTCCTGGTTTCTGAAGATCACAGATGAGAAATGTCACACTGCAGCTGTGTAGCTTCTTCACTGTTGCATATTGCTAAAACATCATGTTTGTTTCATCGGTATTCATTAGATACACTATTAAAGTTCAACTTCCCAAAACAAGTTTTCATAAATTCCTCCTGGGAGAAGAGCAGCAGTGCTGTCAAAGGGTTTCCGCCAGCTCCCAGTCAGGAAGTTGATCCCCGACACGTGAATTAATTTGTTTCCTAAAGTCACATGGTGTTTTCTCCCAGCGCGCTTGGCGGGGTGGGGTGGGGGGGTGACAAAGATGACAGAAAAAGCAGAGTGCACGTGCCTTGGTGTTTGCATGTGTGTATGTATGCGCAGTGTGGAGGAGGGTGACAGTGTGTGGCGATACGCTGGTGTAAAGACATGAAAAGACCTCCTCGGAATTCTGTCATAACCAATCAGGCATTGCAGGATTTAGAGAGTAAAGATTACTGGCTGTGTGTGTTTGGAGTTGGTGGTGGTGGTGGGGGGCTTTATGTATGTCAAAAAAAAAAAAGACAAAGAAGGGGAGAGAGCACACCCTTGTGCCTGTTTGTTTCTGTGGCATGCCATTTCTTTTATCCTTCACTCTATTGTACTTTTGATTTTTCCTTTATTTTTTCTGAGTCCTTTCCCCATTTGTGTTCCTTTGTAATTACTTAACTCGTTCCCCTCAAATGTTCCGCCTACTCATTTTTTGGCCCTCTTATTTTCTCTACTCCCCCCCCCCACATCTCAATAGCCCCTCTCCTATTTTCCCTGTCGTCTTCCAAATTTCTCCCCTTCTCTCTCTTTTTAATGTACCCCACTCTCCCAATCCTCCCAGCTAGTGAAAAATGCATGAAGTCAGCCATAATTGCATAGTGCATTTCCATTGTATCCATATTTACGCGCTGCTCCTGGGACCCTGCGGTATTGTTATTATACGCTCTCATTCTTTTGCTTTTCTGCCCTTGGGGGTCACACGGAGCCGGTGTGCACATGTACATACATATAGATGAACACGCACTCACAAACTTACCAAAAAATAAAAAAAATTCTCCCATACCCATTACCTGTGGAGGCTTGCATTGCTCAAATCCATTTTCCAAAACTTCTTCAGACACTGACATTAAGCACACATATACACACACAGCTCTGAAGTTTTGCTCATTCTCTGTTATGCTTCTAGACTATTTTTTGTGTTGCTGCTGAAGCTTTAGGCAGCTGGTCGGAGCATTTTTGTTCCAAGCATGGCAGAGAAAAATATTCTGTGTGAGAACAGCACAAGTGAGGGATGGTGCACAAAATCTGTGTATACACAAAGATACAAGCTACTTAATTTCCTTAGTACATTTACATTGCCACATCATTAACTACATTATAAATAACAGGTCTCGCATACATACAAAAGATCTTCTATAAAGCTGTTAATTTCTGCAAGTAAGCTTAATAAAAGCTCATTATCACAAACCAATGTGGCAACACGTACTGTATTACAGAAACTACAATTTGGTTTGTCTCATATGCTGTTTTTTAATTTAGAGTTTTTTTGAACACTCGCAAAAAAACTTAAATGCACTGAGGATAGTATTTGTCTGTGCAGTGCCCTCAGCCTTTTAACCCATACTGAAGTGGGTGCATTTGTTTTAATTTGTATGGACAGAATACCTCCAAGGACTGCCGGATCAAGAGTATATCATGAATAAATATCTATTGACTTTCTTTTACTGATAAGATGGCTAGAGTAGCTTCTGCTTCCTCCTTTCAGAGAACAAACTGCTTTGCTCATCTCACTACAGGTATCCTTTTCCTGTTTTGCCATTGTAAATGCTGGCATATTTGCACCCTGTGTATCTCAAGACGTCTGTGTGTAGGAGAAAATTATTAGGTGGAAGCAAAGTTTATCCCATACAACCTGAATGCTGATTTTGACATCATGTACTTCTAAAATAGGTTGTAAAAATGTATATAATATTGCCTTAAATTGTCATAGATTAGACACAGGAGCAGACAAGGATAGGACCCAGATGCAGGTGGACGAAGGCACTTTGAGGTACAAACCGAGAAAGTAACTAAACTGAATACTGAACTAGAAAAGCACTCAGAGAGCACATACCTCCACTAAGGCTCCTTCCATCCCTCATGGATCACCTCCAAAATGTAATGGGTTTGTGTGTATGCCACGAGCCAGTTCTGGCAAAAATTGCATCAGTCTATACAGTAGTTTTGGAGGAGAAGATAAGAGCCTTGGAGGAGGTATGTGTTCTCAAATCATCACCAAAATGTAATGGGTTCCTCTCAAGGCCAAGGACCGACTCTGGTAAAAACTTCATCTAAATCCATCCAGTAGTTTTGGAGGATTCTTGCTAACACACTGTGAGAAGATAAGAGCCTTGGTGGAGGTAGGCATTCTTGGATCATCACCAAAAATGTAATGGGTTCCTCTCTAGGCCAAGGACTACCTCTGGTGAAAATTTCATCCAAATCCATTCAGTAGTTTTTGTGTAATCCTGCTGCACAAATACAAACAAGGTCCTTGGTGCAGGTATGCACTCTCTGATCATCACCAAAATTTAACCCTTTAACCCCTTGCACTCTGGTCAGTTTCCCTAAAAACGCAAAAAATTACGTACCCAAAGTAAATCAAAAGCTGTTCTTCAACCCTTTGCAGCATCTTCATGGGGTTGGTCTCATTTAAAAGAAAACACTTCGAATTTTTTGACAAAACAGTCATAATCTCTCTAAGTGCTCCTGCCACTGAGTAACAGTCATCTAAACATACTGAACTTGAAGAAAATAAATTTCGCCTGGGTGTTTTTTTTGGATACAAATGCTTGCAAATAACACACAGCTGTCAGATCCAGCTGGAAAATGCAACAGAAATGTAGAACCAAGTGTTATCCAGCTGATGTCCAAATTTGGTAACAATACCACAAAAAATGAATATATTACACAGCTTTTTTCTCAGGTTGTTCCCAGGCGTTTTTGAACTGTGCCAAACTGTGCCAAACTGTGCCAAATGGCACAGTTTGGAAAAACGTCTAGAACTTTTGAATGCTTCAACATAGACGCTTCATCTTGGGCTCTAATGAAAGGTGACACTCAGGGCTATCTTGTTAGCTATCCAGAAACACTGTCAGTAGTAATGACACAGAGAAAATGAAGTTTCAATTCTAAACACGCTTTACTGAACAAAAATGTCAATATACAAAACATACTGTTTACAAACAACAAATTCAATTCACTTCAACTTTATTTATATAGCGCCATTTCACAACAACAGTCATGTCATAGCACTATCAACTGTAGGGGGAACCCCCACAGTTGCAGAAAGACCCCAGCAATCAGGCGATCCCCTGTGAGCAAGCATTTGGCGATGGGATATTTTACAAGTTGACAGCAATACCCTCTCAATCAAATATAATTTTCTAATCCTACTCATTATCATACTGATTCCTAGAAAATGTGTCAAGATTTTGCTGAGGCGGTCATGCATATCCGTGCCTCTCTTCTGCTCATTGGCCTCTTCTGCTGCTGGGCTGCTGAGGTGAAGGGCCCAGCTGATCAGGAGAAACTTTGTCCTGGTCATTACACTCTTGGGGAAAGGAAGGCTGTACAGGTGTCCCCCTCGCCAGTAATCACTGAAGGATTTGCACTTGACTATACCCATGTAAATAATCAGGCCAAAAAATGAGAGCAGGTCGGAGCGTGTGAGGTCAATCCAGGGGCTGGTGGGTCTGTTGTAGTGTGCAGAGCCATGTAAGTTGGTGTTCTCAACAATGTGGTCTAGCACAGATGGAGTGAAAAATAACTCAAACAACTGAACGGGGGTGTATGAAGCTGTTGTAATTAGCTGAGGTCCAGGTGGATTTTTGGGACGAAAAATGGGCTGTGGTGGAATGATGTCAGGGGTGTCGGAATCATGCCACCTCTCCTCAGCTGATGAAGGGCCAGCCGATGTCCCAGGCTGAGGGCTGCCATCACCATTCTCGCCTCCTCTTCTTCTCCTGCTACCTCCTCTTCCTCTCCCTCTTCCTCTCCTTCCTCTTCCTCTCCCCAGTGGTGTCCCTCTTTTTGGGGTAGGGGTTTCCTCTTCTGACGAGCTCGCCTGCAGCTCCCTTCTTCTGTGCTTGCTGGCAGAGTGCTCGTCTGGCACCCACTCCTCACCAGAGTCTTCATCTGAAGTTTGTCTATTATGTGAAAATAAAGTCATTTACAAAGTTCAATTTTTATTTTTCACTGTTCTCCTATTTTCCCAGAGTTCACATACACAGCACAGTTCCTGTTTTGTTTTGTTTTTTACAAGAAAAAATAGCCTAAAGTGCAATAAAAATTATACTAAAACATTATTACATTTCTAGAGGGTAACAAACAACCCACTGGGAGGAGACCCCGGGGCAGACCCAGGACTCGGTGGAGATACTATGTCTCCCAGTTGGTCTGGGAACGCCTTGGTATCCTCTCTGGAGAGCTGGAGCAGGTGGCTGGGGAGAGGGAAGTCTGGGCTTCTCTGCTTGAACTGCTGCCTCCGCGACTCGGACCACCGGAAAAGCGGTAGAAGATGGATGGATGGATGGATGGATGGATAACAAACAACCCCCTCCACACACACACACACACACAAAAAAAAAAAAACATGCCACGTAAAAAATGTGTGGCCTTTTTTACAAGAAAAAATAGCCTACAGTGCAATAAAAATTATGCTAAAATATCTATCTGCAATGCAGAGGATAACCCCCCCCCGCCCCGCTACAGAGGAACTCTGCACACCAAAAAACTTGTGGCCATGACGCACCGTTGGAATTACCGATCGGTCAAAAGTGATTTTTATTATTATTTTCATCGATAAAGAATAATTTAGCTTATAACACTTACCTGTCCATAACAGCAGTAAGTTCCTCATTGTCAGACGAACATGAAGCTGGTCCGGTTGTAACGGACTCGTGCTTCTGGTCACCCGACCCGGTCAAAACATCTCCGCTTCCACGCTTGCAGTTTTGGCGAACCATTTTTCCAAACAAATAATCCAAAAAAGACTGGCTGATGCTACCGTTCCGCACAGGTCTCAATGTCAGTCACCCAGCAGCTTAGGCAAAAGAGATTTTATGCAGGGAGACGCACGTCAACTGTCAAACTTCTCTGCTTCAATTGGCTCGTATTCGCAGCCGTTGGTAGGCAAGTCCTTCTTGCTAGGTTTTCAGTCATTGGTTCTTCAAGGTTTCAGAAACCCAATTCAAGGCTCTTATTAGAGGTCAATCAAATCTAAACCAATCATACACTCCTTTGGCTTTCTGTTCACGGCTACGTGAAAAGAAAGCTGAACAATGCAGCTTTTTTTTTTTCCGTTTGCACTGAGACGCACAGGCACTGTGTGTCTGAGTGCGCACTGAGACGCACAGTGCGTTCTAGGATGCACGAGGGTGCCCTGGGACGCACGAGGGCGCACTGGGACACAGAGAAGTGCCCGCCCGCGGTACACCAGAGTGCAAGAGGTTAACTGCTCCAGGTGCCATGTGGCGCCTGGGGAAATGCAAGGCAATTCAAGGCGCCCCCTAGTGGTCAAGAGTGGTAAAAAAAAATTGTCAATAAAGTAGTTCAGATTTCCAAGGCTATAACTTGAAAGTTACAAGAGATAATGGATTACTGTCAATTAGAAAGATGTAGAATATGACCCAAAGTTTCAGATAGGAATAAATTTGCACATTTAATTTGCATAATGTCGTGGCAGCTATATAAATTACATAACTCAGTCAATAAGTTGACGTGCAGTTGCTGCGCTGTGCCACTGGGGGCGTGCGACCCGTCCATTTAATCTGGGCAGTTAAAGGGTTAATAGATTCATCTGTGGCCCAAGGGTTTCAAGGGTGGCCCAAGTTTTCACCAAAATCCATCCAGTAGTTTTTGCGTAATCTTGCTAACAAACAGACAGACAAACCACCCCGATTACATAACCTCCTTGGCGGAGGTAATAACTGAAAACAAAGCTGTGGCACAAGGGCCAGAAACAGCAATAACTCAAACACTTTGAAAAATGAAGAACTAAAGAAAGGAAGGCAAAGATAACTAAAAAGAAGCAAACTGGCAGCAAGACGAGGAACACGGAGGACACACCAGGGAGTTTGGAAGGGAACCACATTAATGACGCCACAAGGATGGTAAATGCAAGACAAGATTTAAAGGGACAAAGGCATTCAAGAGGTTGGACAACTTGTGAGGACACACAGCTGAAGGGAATCATGCAACAAGGGAGGAAGGAGCACAACCAGTTAAAGAACAATAAATACCCAGGAGGAAAAGGAGATGAGATGTTACAGTATACTCTGTGTGTGTGTGTGTGTGTGTGTGTGTGTGTGTTATAGTGGTGTGAAAAAATGTTTGTCCTCTTCCTGATTTCTCATTTTTTTGTATGTTTGTCACCTTTAAATGTTTCAGATCATCAAACAAATTTAAATATTACACAAAGATAACACAAGTAAACACAAAATGCAGTTTTTAAATGGTGTTTATTATTAAGGGGAAAAAAGATCCAAACCTACATGGCTTTGTGGGAACAAATGATTGCCCCCTAAACCTAATAACTGGTTGGCCCACTCTTAGCAGCAACAACTGCAATCAAGCGTTTGCAATAACTGGCAATGAGTCTTTTACAGCGCTGTGGAGGAATTTTGGCCCACTCATCTTTGCAGAATTGCTGTAAATCAGCCACATTGGAGGGTTTTCGAGCACGAACCGCCTTTTTAAGGTCATGCCACAGCATCTCAATCGGATTCAGGTCAGGACTTTGACTAGGTCACTCCAAAGTCTTCAAGTCTTCATTTTGTTTTTCTTAAGCCATTCAGAGGTGGATTTGCTGGTGGTTTTTTTGGATCACTGTCCTGCTGCAGAACCCAAGTGTGCTTCAGCTTGAGGTCACAGACAGATGGCTGGACATTCTCCTTCAGGATTTTTTGGTAGACAACAGAATTCAGGGTTCCATTTACCACAGCAAGTCTTCCAGGACCTGAAGCAGCTAAACAGCCCCAGGCCATCACACTACCACCACCATATTTTACTGTTGGTATGATGTTCCTATTCTGAAATACTGTTACTTTTACGCCAGATGTAATGGGACACACACCTTCCAAAAAGTTCAACTTTTGTCTTGTCAGTCCACAGAGTATTTTCTCAAAAGTCTTGGGGATCATCAACATGTTTTCTGGAAAAACTGAGATAAGCCTTTTCTTTTTGCTCAGCAGTGGTTTTTGTCTTGGAACTCTGCCATACAGGCCATTTTTGCCCAGTCTCTTTCTTATGGTGGAGTCATGAACACTGACCTTAACTGAGGCAAGTGAGGCCTGCAGTTCTTTAGGTGTTGTTGTGGGGTCTTTTGTGACCTCTTGGATGAGTCGTCACAGCACTCTTGGGGTAATTTTGGTCGGCCGGCCATTCCTGGGAAGGTTCACCACTGTTCCATGTTTTCACCATTTGTGGATAATGGCTCTCACTGTGGTTCACTGGAGTCCCAAAGCTTTAGAAATGGCTTTATAACCTTTTCCAGACTGATAGATCTCAAATACTTTTTCCTCATTTGTTTCTGAATTCCTTTGGATCGCAGCATGATGTCTAGCTTTTGATGATCTTTTGGTCTACTTCATTTTGTCAGGCAGGTCCTATTTAAGTGATTTCTTGTTTGAGAACAGGTGTGACAGTAATCAGGCCTGGGTATGGCTAGAGAAATTGAATTCAGCTTTCCAAAGATGTGATAAACCACAGTTAATTTATGTTTTAACCGGGGGGGGGGGGGGTCACTTTTTCACACAGGGCCATGTAGGTTTGGATTTTTTTTTACCCTTAAAAATAAACACCTTCATTTAAAAAAAAATGCATTTTGTGTGTGTGTGTGTGTGTGTGTGTGTGTGTGTGTGTGTGTGTGTGTGTGTGTGTGTGTGTGTGTGTGATAAGATAATCTAAACCTTTATTAGTTCCACAATGGGGAAATTCCAGGATTGCAGCAGCAAAGGGATAGCAGCAGTCAGAGCGATAGTAAATAAGATAAGAACTGGTTAGCCAAAGCAGTAAATGAATGTACATATGTACACAGTTATATACACAGTGCAGAAGCATTGCAGCTAAACGGTATGCACAGCATTACGGTTTGTTAAATTACCCTGCAGAATATGAATATGTACCCAAACAGTATATTTCACATTTGAATCAACAGTGTTGTTGCCACCCTCAATAATAACTGTTATTGTCCTAGTTGTGTATTGGAGGGGACGATGTCTATTGTGCAAAGTTGTTATTTTTAGTACATTTAATATGACCTCTACAAGCAGCCCTGGTTAGGTTATAAAGTCTGACAGCTGTAGGTAGGAAGGACCTGCGGAACTTCTCCGTTGTGCACCTAGGATGGTACAGCCTACCACTAAATGAGCTCCTCAGTGCGTTCAGCGTGTCCTGAATGGGGTGGGACTCAGACTCCAGCAGAGATGACAGCTTAGCCTTCTCTCTCCTACCTCCTCCACTGGGAACAGAGCTAGCTTTTTTGATCAGCTTGTTCAGTCTCTTCCTGCCAGCTGCCGTAATGCTACTGCCCCAGCAGACCACTTCAGATGTGATGGCTGATACCACCACCAAATCATAGAAGGGCTTCAGGAGTGCCCCTTGCACTCCAAAAGACCTGAGTCTCCTCAGGAAGAACAGTCTGCGCCGCCCCTTCTTGTAGAGCGCATTGGTGTGTGACCAGTCCAGTTTATTGTTCAGGTGAACACCCAGGTACTTGCAAGATGTCACCATCTCAATGTCTGGTCCCTGGATGTTTACTGGTGCTGTGGGGGAAGGGGGGGGGGGGGTTTGTCCTCACCTGCGGCAGTCCACCACCAGTTCCTAGAAAGAGAGGCCAGCTAGATATAGTCGGCCTCACCTCAACACACAGCTCTGGTTCCGGAACCAGTCTCCTAGAGAGGGGCTGGAGCTTGGCCTACTCTGGAGTTGTCCCGGGTGAGAGGCGACGAGCAGGGGTGGGTATTCTTGTATCCCCCCACCTTGCTGCCTCTATATTGGAGTTTTCCCTGGTGCATGAAAGGGTTGTTTCCCTACACCTTCAGGTTGGGAAATGGGTCCTGACCATCATTTGTGCCTACGCATAAAGTAATGGTTCCTCGTGCTCCTCTTGGAGACTCCATTGTCCTACTGGGGGACTTCAGTCCGCATGTGGGCAACGACAGTGAAACCTGGAGAGGGGTGATTAGGAGGAGCGGCCTGAACAATCCGAACCCAAGTGGTGTTCAGTTATTGGACTTCGGAGGCGGCTGTGGCGCAGGTGTAGTGTGGCTGACTACTGACCAGAAGGTCACGGGTTCAATTCCTGCTCTGTCTGCAGTCTGCATGTCAAAGTGTCCTTAAGCAAGACATTGAACCCCCAGTTGCTCCTGATGGGTCAGGCCAGTGGCTGTGTATGGCTGCTCCACCGCCATCAGTGTGTGGATGTGCGTGTGAATGGGTGGCTAGCAGGATCTGTAAAGCGCTTTGGTCATCTAGAGAGGAGGAAAAAAAGCACTATATAAGTGAATGCCATTTACTATTTACTATTCTGTGCTAACCACAGTTTGTCCATAACGAACACTAGGCTAGGCCACGTTCACCGTATGGAGGATGGCAGAATCCCCAAAGACGTCCTCTACGGAGAACTGGCAACTGGCAGGAGAGATGTTGGCCGCCCACAGCTGCGCTTTAGAGACGTCTGCAAGAGAGACATGAAGGTCCTGGAGATCAACACAGAGCGCTGGGAGGACCTTGCAACGGACCGCTCCAAATGGAGAGGCACCCTGACCAGACAGCTCAAGGTGGGTGAAGAGAGACTGACTGCTGCAGCAGATGAAAAAAGGACCCGCAGGAAGAACCGCCACAGACCCAGCAGCACGGAGACCACCCACAAGTGCGACCTGTGTGACAGGGACTGCCATTCGCGCATCGGCCTGTTCAGCCACAGGCAGTGCTGTTCCAGCAGAGTAGACGTTTAGGATTCTCTTCCATGGTCATCATAGACCGACGGAGGCCGACGATTCTGTGCTAACCACAGTTTGTCCATAACGAACACCATTTTCAAGCATAAGGGTGTCCATATGTGCACCTGGCACCAGGACACCCTAGGTTGCAGGTTGATGATCGATTTTGTTGTCGTGTCATCAGACCTGCAACCGTGTGTCTTGGACACTTGGGTAAAGAGAAGCGCAGAGCTGTCAACTGATCACCACCTGGTTGTGAGTTGGATCCGATGGCAGGGGAGGATGCCATTCAGACCTGGGAGACCCAAACATATAGTCAGGATGTGCTGGGAAGGTCTGGCTGAGGCCCCTGTCCGGGAGGTCTTCCACTCCCACCTCCGGAAGAACTTCGACCACATTTTGAGGGAGTCTGGAGACATGGAGTCTGAAGGGGCCATGTTCTCCACCTCTATTGTTGAAGCGGCTGCCCAGAGTTGCAGCCACAAGGTCATTGGTGCATCTCGTTGTGGCAACCCTTGAACCAAGTGGTGGACACCAGTGGTGAGGGTGGCCATCAAGCTGAAGAAGGAGTCCTATCGAGCTTGGTTGGCTTGTGGGACCCCCAAAGCAGCTGAGGTGTACTGGCAGGCCAAGCAGAGTGCAGCTTGAGTGGTTGCTGAAGCAAAAACTCAGGTGTGGGAGGAGTTTGGTGAGGCCATGTAACAAGACTTTCGGTCGGCCTCGAAGAGATTCTGGCAAACTGTCCGGTGGCTCAGGAGGTGGAAGCAGCACCCTGTGCACACTGTGTATGGTGCAGATGGGGCACTGCTGACTTCAACTGGGGATATCGTCGGGTGGTGGAAGGAATACTTCAAGAATATCCTTAATCCCACTGACACATCTTCCTGTACCTGGCCATTCAGCAGTGACGCTGTAGCAGTCTGCTGGAGAACATGCTCTGCTGTCTGTCTAGTGTATGGTGGAGGGGGGTGATCAGGATTGTCTGTGATGGATCACAGTTTGTACAATGACCTCCTTTTCACCACAGACTCAAAGGCCTCCAGCCTGAGACCAGTTGCAGAGCCAGCCTTCTTGATAATCTTGTCAAGTCTGTTGGTGTCACTGGCTCTGATACTGCTACCCCAGCAGACAGCAGCGAAGAAGATGGCGCTGGCAACGATGGTCTGGTAGAAAAGCTCCAGCATCTCCCTGCACACATTGAAGGATATCAGCTTCCTCAGAAAGTAGAGTCTGCTCATCCCCTTCTTGTACACAGCATCGGTGTTAGATTTCCAGTCCATTGCTGATCACAACACCTAGGTATTTGTAATTCTCCATTACTCCCACATCCTCCCCTCTAATCCGTAATGGCTGTGAAGGCGTCCTCTTCTTCCTGAAGTCAATCACCATCTCTCTGGTCTTGCTGGTGTTCATCCTCAGGTGATTCTACTCAGTCCAGTCCACAAATCTGTCTACCAGTGCCCTATACTCCCCCTCCTCTCCCCCCTACATACACCCAACAACAGCCAAGTCATCAGAGAATTTCTGCAGATGGCATGACTCGGAGTTGTACTGAAAGTCATTGGTGTATAAGGTGAAGAGAAAAGGAGAAAGCATCATGCCCTGTGGAGCTCATGTATCACTAACCACCACATCAGATGGACAAACTGTGGCCTGCTTGTCTGGTAGTCAGTAATCCAGGAGATCGCAGAGCTGTCGACCCCCATCACCCGCAACTTCTCACCCAGCAGCAGCGGCTGGATGGTGTTAAACACACTGGAGAAATCATTCGCCGTGTCTCCTCCTCCATCCAGGTGCAAATGAGCTCATTGCAGCAGGCAGATGACAGCATCTTCAACTCCTAAGTGGGGCTGATATGCAAACTGCAGAGGGTCCAGCCACGTCTTCACCTGCAGCCTCAGATGGACTGTGACAAGTCTCTACATGACCTTCATCACATGGGATGTGAGGGCAACTGGGCGATAGTTGTTCAGATCCGATGGAGACAAGTTTTTGTGAACAGGAACCCAGCAGGACGTCCTTCACAGCACCGGTACTCTCTCCAGACTCAGGCTCGGGGCTGTGGAAGATGTCCTGCCATGTCTCTGTACATTTGTCCACTCATTGTTCCTTCAATTATATGAAGTCTGCCTGTACCATGTGCTGAAAAACACCCCCACACCATGATGCTCCCATCTCCAAGCTTCACTGTTGGTATGGTGTTTTTGGGCTGATGTGCAGTGCCATTTCTCCTCCACAAACATGCTGTGTGTTGTGGCATCCAAAAAGTTCAGTTTTGGTCTCATCTGACCATACTATATTCTCACAGTATTTTACTGGCTTTCCCAAATGTGCAGCAAACTTTAAAGGAGCCTCACCATGCTTTTTATTCAGCAATCTTGCGAGGTAAGTGGGTGTAGAGCAGGGATTCTTAACCTTTTTGACCTAGGGGCCCAAATGTTCCAGTAAAAAGTGGCCCACGGCCCATTCAGATGTTAACATTGTTGATTTAATAACTGATCTCATGCCTGGCTTAATTTGTATTCTATGACTAAATCAAATCCACTTACAGCTTAACAAGTTAAAACCTTGTCAAAAAAGGCATGATACAGTGTGATCATCCCATTTATTTATTATCCGTATGTAAACCTGCACATACAGTACAACAAGACACCAAACAGTTGTCAATTCATGTAACAAATCAAGCTGCGACAAGAACAGAAATTAAATGAAGTGTAAATAAAGTTTAAATAAAGTGCAAATTTAAAAAATAACCTTTTAATCTGTGAATGAATTTGATTAATTGTTCATTCATTCATTTTTGCCTGGCAGGACAATAACAGTCACAACAGTCCAAGCTACAACTCCCTTTTAATATTCACCTCTTACAAACGGGCTATAACAATTCATGAAAGATTTCAAGCTGCTATAAGAACAAATTTAAAGGCTCAAGTAAGGCTTATTAACACAAAAAATCGATTAAAATAGATTAATAATAAAAGTTAAATAAACTTATAAATTATAAATAAAAATAGATTTTAAATAAAATTAAATAAACTTTAAATATATTTTAAATAAAGTGCAAATAAAAATATAGCTTTATAATCTGTGAATGAATTTGATTCATTTTTTTCATTCATTCATTTTTGCATGGCATGCTATGTGTCTGAGCCTATGTCCATGATACGGTGACTCACAATATCGTTTAGAGTGGGGTGGTGTACCCTGCCTCTCACCCAAAGATGCTGGGATAGGCTCCAGCCCCCCCGCGACCCGAAAAGGATCAAGCGGAAGAAGATGAATGAATGAATGAATGAATGGTCAGCAGCTTCTTTGCAGCAGCCTCTCTGATCATCTCACAGCACATAGCCACAGCGGCAAGCAGAACCAGCTCCTAGGTAGCTGGCTTTCAAAGCACATTTAGAGTTACCAGTTAGTGACATGACAGACCATTTCTGCATCTGTAGCCCATGTTCTTTTCTCTTGAAAGATTCCACCGGTTTTCCCACAAGCGTTGGATGCTTCGTTTCTAATAAGTGGCGCTTTAATTTTGAAGGCTTCAGGGCTTCGTTTGATAGTGTTAGCCCACATTCCACACACTGGGTTCTTGGCTCTGCCTCATTTATTTCATTCACTAAGCCATGCCTAATGAAGTCAGGATTGTACTTGTGCAAAATTTTACCCTTTTGGGCAGGTTTACCATCATCTTTGCCGACATTTTTTTCTTTTTAAAAACTTCTCCAACGGCTGGCTGAGTGTCTTCTTCTGTTGACATTGGAGCTTGTAAACTGATTTATGCATTACTACCACCAACTGGTGGGAAGCTGTATTGCAACTGAGTGTCTCATGGACACCAGTATAATCAATAATATCTCTGGTGTTGTGGAGGAGGAAATCAGACGAGGCAATGAGCTGACGACACAGAACTTTATTCTCCTCCAACAGATACAAACAGATTGCCCTGGGTCTCAAGGCAACCACTTTTCTGCTCTTTATTCCCGCCTTTGGGACCCAGGGTGTGAAACATCAACATACAGTACACAGAGCATGACTTATTACCATACTTTTGTGCCCCAGTGACTTCAGGTGTGAACCCTGTCACAGCGGGGGCAAAGGCACCTCTTGTCTAGTCTAAAACCCCCTAGCGCTACAGCGCCCCTTGTTGTCTCCGCTCCTCTCTTCACTATTACCATTTCTCAACTCCCTCTCCCCCCCAACCTCAAGCCCTGGGTGGAGTGCCACCTGTTATCATGTCACCACACAGGTCTCCCCTCCCCTCCCCGAACACCCACAAAGGGCCCTAACCTTCTGGTCCTTTGGCTTGAGCAAGCGCCCATAGCGGCTGTAGCAGGGAACTGCCGGTCCGGTCAAAGCACCTTCCTGACGAGGTGTGTAGGAGGAAACGTTGGTCTGTGGAGGGGGAGAGGGTAGGGAGGGGACACAGTTAGTTTTGTAAGCACAGGTCTCTGCCAGGGGAATACCAACCTCCAGACCCACCGTAGGTGGGCGTCCACGCTGGGGAGCTTGGGCCAACACCACCTGTTCGTCTGCCAAAACATAAGCGGGCTTAAACCTGTCAATGCAGACGGTTTCCTTACCTCCCGCCCCCCCCCCCCCCAAGTCTAGCACAAAGTGTTTTGCCCCTGTTTCCAGGGCCATCGTATGGTAGATGCAGCGGGGTTCTGTGTGCATTGTGCCTGACAAAAACAAATTTGGCATTCTGCAAGCACTTTGGAACAAAGGTGCAGGGAAAACAATGGTGCACTGGGCCCGACACATTGGCAGCTCCTGTACTGTGAAAAAAATTACGTGGGCGGATCAGTCCCTGGCGCGGGGCTCTCCGGTAAAAATTCCCCGGGGCTCCGCAACAGCTGAGAAAAAATTAGCTCTGCCAGGGAAGCTGCCAACTCTTCCTTAGGCGTGGAGCGCAACCCCAATAGGACCCAAGGCAGGCATTCAACCCAATTTGTATCCGTGAGCGAGGCTCTGAGCGCTGCTTTAAGCAACCTGTGAAAACGTTTGCACAGCCCATTAGCCTGGGGGTTGTATGCGGTGAATTTTGACCCCCAGGCTATTGGCCATCACAGACCAGAGTTCCGAAACGAACTGCGAACCCCTGTTGGAAGTGATGTCCGACAGGGATTCAAACCGTGTGACCCAAGCCGACAAAAATGCGCAAGCTACCTCGGCAGACATGATGGAAGCCAGCGGGACCACTTCTGGCCAACGCGTGGTGCAGTTCATGATTGTCAAAAGGTGTGTGAAACCTTGCGATGGTGGAAGGGGGCCCATTAAATCCATGTGGACATAGTCGAACCTCCTGGCTGGAATCTGAAATGGCTCGAGGGGACTTTGGTGTGCTTGTGCACCTTAGCCCGCTGGCACGCGACTCACGCTGCAGCCCATTCTTTCACATCCCTGCGTAGGTGAGGCCAGACAAATTTTGTCCCCACCAGTTTAACCGAGGCGCACATGCCGGGATGTGAAAGGGAGTGGACGGACTCAAAAACGCGGTGGCACCAAGAGCTCGGAACCAGCGGGCGGAAGCGGGCAGTGGAGACATCGCAGAGCAAGGGGGGGGTGCCCTTCTTGCACCACCCTGCTCTCCAGTTTTAACCCAGTAGCCGTGTACTGGAGCGCGCAAATGTCTGAGTCCCCGGTTTGGTCAGCGGCCATGGCAGGGAAATCTATCCCCATGTAGACCGGGAAGACTAATGCACGCAACACGCAGTCAGCCATGACATTAAGCTTACCGGCTGTGTGTTGGATGTCTGTAGTTAATTCTGAGATTGCAGCCAAGTGCCGTTGCTGCCGAGCCAACCACGGTTCTGAAACTTTGGACATAGTGTACGTTAATGGTCTGTGATCAACAAACACGGTGAACTCGTGGCCCTTGAGCCAAAACTGGAAATGGTGCGTAGCCAGGTGGAGAGCCAACAACTCCCGGTCAAGCGTGCTGTATTTGCTCTCGTTCTCATGCAAGGTACGGTTGAAAAATGTGAGTGGCTGCCATGAACTGGAGACGTATTGCTCCACTTCTGCTCCTATAGTGACGTCAGACACGTCTGTGGTGAACACTATCCGCGCTGATGGGGTTGGGTGGGCCAGCAAAGCCGTGTTAGCCGCGCTGTTTTGGCATTTGTGAAAGCCTGGACTCACTCAGGGGTCCAGTCAATGCCTTCCGCAGGCTTCTTTTTACTGAGCGCACCGTACAGCGGTTGCAGCAGCTGGGCTGCCCTGGGGAGGAAACGGTTGCAAAAACTGACAATTCCCAAAAATTCCTGTAGCGCCCTCACAGTCTGTGGATGTGGAAAATCTGACACCGCGCGTATTTGATCTGGCAGTGGAACTGCGCCCTCCAGCGAGATGCAGTGGCCCAAAAAATCAATGACTGGCAGCCCAAACTGGCACTTTGCCGGGTTAACGATCAGCCCGTGCGCTTCCAACCGTTGGAAGACTTGTCTGAGATGGGCGAGGTGCTCCTCCTCTGATGCGCTAGCCACCAAAATATTGTCCAAGTAGATAAAAACGAACGGCAAGTCACGGAGCACTGTGTCCATCATTCTTTGAAAAGTTTGTGCTGCGCCCTTTAACCCAAACGGCATGCGTAAAAACTCGAAGAGGCCAAAAGGAGTTATTACCACCATTTTGGGAACATCCTCTGCACGCACTGGGACCTGGTGGTAACCGCGGACCAGGTCCACTTTTGAAAAAATGCGCGTCCTGGCCAGGTGCACGGAAAAATCCTGGATGTGCGGGATGAGACACCGGTCGTGTTCCGTGGCATTGTTCAAGCATTGGAAATCGCCGCACGGCTGCCACAACCCATCAGCCTTAGGCACCATGTGCAACGGAGATGCCCAAGGACTGTTGGAGCACCTAATGATGCCTAATTGCTCTAGGTTAGCAAACTCCTCACGCGCACTGGCTAGTTTAACCGCGTCCAGGCGGCAAGGGCGTGCGAACACAGGCGGGCCTTTTGTTGTGATAAAATGCTCGAACCCGTGTTTGGTTACCGCAGAGGAAAAGATGGGAACTGTGAGTGCTGGGAACTCGGAAAGCAAACACTGGTACTTACCCCCTGGATCTAGAACATTAGCGTGTGTTGGTGGCCCAACTCCCCAAGTTCTGCAGGGCAAGGAGGAAAAAGAAACAGCATCCACTAAACATCTGTTGGCAACATCCACTAACAGTCTGTAAGCACACAGAAAATCAGCCCCCAAGATGGGAACTGAACATGCAGCTACCACAAAGTCCCACTGGTAATTGCATCGCTGTAAGCAAACAGTCACCGTCCTTTCTCTAAATGTCCTGATGTGGAATCCATTGGCGGTCATAAGAGCCGGGCCCCTGCCTTCTGCCAGCCAGTCCGCATTGACTAGCAAAATGAGGATCTTCTGGAAGCCAGTGTCCACCAGAAAACGTCTTCCAGAACGTGTGTTCGTGATTAAAACCAGCTTCTCCCTGTCGCCAGTGGTCGCAGCTGCTACTGACCGCTGGCTGTCTCATTTCCCGGCTTTCTTGAAGTGGCACAGTGGCAGACAACATTACGCTTCCTTGCCAAAACGGCTTTGATAAAAACATAGCGTCCCGGTCCCGTGTCTCCAGGTGGCCGTCCCTGCCTCCACCATTGGCTCCTTGACCTCGCTGGATTCCTTTGGCGATCCCGGTGTCACTGCATGCACGCTGAGAGCCTTGTTTGCCAGGAGGATTCGGTCTGCCTCTTCTGCCAGCGCGCAGTAGTTCCTGGCCGCCAGCAGCTGTGAGTTAGCGAGCATCGCCCGTGCTGTAGCTGGTAGGTTCCTGAGGAAGAGGTGGGTAAACAGGAGAAATGTGTTGTCTTTACCCATTAGTGCTCTCCATAAGTTCCACAGCTGATCTGTCACCTAACTCCGAATGTGTGAGGAGTGTTTCTGCCCTCTCCCAATCTGAAAGGGTATAACATTGCAGCAGCATCCCCTTGAGAGCGTCGCATTTACCCTGGGTTAGTGGGTCTTGGAGCAGGCTCATGACTTGTTCCGTGGTGCGCGCGTCCAGTGCAGCTACCACATGATAGTTTCTGGTGTCGTCCGTAGAGATCCTGCGGAGGGCGAACTGGGCTTCCACATGCAAAAACCAAGCGGCCAGGTTGTGGATCCAAAAGTCCGGGAGCCTGACCATGATAGCGCATGCAGTGGTGTGTGGCTCCCGCGGGAGTGTTTCCGCGGAGGTTCTCGGCTCATTCTCCATTTCACGTCTTAAGGTCACCAAAGTGGAGGAGGAAATCAGACGAGGCAATGAGCTGATGACACAGAAATTTATTCTCCTCCAACAGATATAAACGGACTACCCTGGGTCTCAAGGCGACCACTTTTATACTCTTTATTCCCACCTTTGGGACCCAGGGTGTGAAACATTAACATTCAGGATACAAGACATGTACACACATCAACATACAGTACACAGAGCATGACTTATTACCATACTTTCGTGCCCCAGTGACTTCAGGTGTGAACCCTGTCACAGCGGGGGCAAAGGCACCTCTTGTCTAGTCTAAAACCGCCTAGTGCTATGGCGTCCCTCGTTGTCTCCGCTCCTCTCTTCACTATTACCATTTCTCACCTCCCTTTCCCCCCCCAACCTCAAGCCCTGGGTGGAGCGCTACCTGTTGTCATGTCACCACAGTGTCGTCAGTTGCTGTCCTGGGACCCTCACGGCCCACACATGTTAAACTGAAAGTTTTTTGCAGACCTCTAGGTGGGCCACGGCCCTATGGTTAAGAATCACTGGCGTAGAGCCCATGTCGGTTGAGTGCATTACTTACTGTTTTCTTTGAAACAGCAGTACCTGCTAACTCCAGGCCTTTCTGGAGCTCTCCACGAGTGGTCTTTGGATGTTGGATAACTCTTCTGATAATTCTTTTGACTGCTCTGTCAGAAATCTTGTGAGGAGCTCCTGGTTATGGCCAGGTTACGGGTCATACAGGAAGTTTAAATATAATGGCTGATTTTAGCAATAACAGTAAATTATTCATTCATTCATTCATCTTCTTCTGCTTAATCCTTTTCGGGTCGCAGTGTGTGTGTGTGTGGGGGGGGGGGGGGCTGGAGCCTATCCCAGCATCTTTTTGGGCGAGAGGCAGGGTACACCCTGGACAGATTGCCAGTCCATCGCAGGGCCAACACAGAGAGACAGACAACAATTCACTCTCACAGTCATACCTAAGGACAATTTAGAATCCCCAGTTTTTGATGCCAATTAACCTAACTTGCATGTTTTTGGCCTGTGGGAGGAAACCGGAGAAATCCCGGAGTAAACCCACGCAGACACGGGGAGAACATGCAAACTCCACACAGATCACTGTTGGTCGGGGGCTGGGATCGAACCCAGGATCCCCCGGCCAAGGGTGAGTTGCTGTGCTACCGCAGTGCTCACCACTCCGCCACCGCGCCATAATTTTCCAGAGAGTGTGTTAACATCTGAGGCTTGAATCTATATCAATGCACGGAAAGAATAAAGGATAACATTGTGCTGAACGCAAATTAAGGCTAGGTTTTCCATTTATGGCAATATCACTCACAGAGCTTGCCCATTTTCCAATAATGGTCTTTCTATTAAATTTAAGTAATGTAGCTTGAAGTATTTCTTGTGCTGTGTCTGGTGGGAGAGATGACGGGTGAAGTAAAGCTTTAAATATGATGCATAAATGTTCACTTGGGCTTCTGCACTGTAGTGAAGAGTGTAGTTACATATTTTGCTGCTGCTGCTGCAGAAGGGAAGGCAAACATGTTGCTGCATTTTCTATGATATTTACACATACCCCGTTCCCTCTGCTTTCCCTGTAACTATTCTCTTTAATTTCATGCACATTATGCCTTTATCTGCTTTTTAACCAGCAAACAGGAGAAGTGACTACATACACATGCACACATATGCACAAACACTGAGCATAACAGGGGAGGGCTATAGAAAAATAAGCTTGCGTCTCAACATTTGATTGCGAGAATCAATAAGCCTCCTGGAATGGTTGAAATATGCCATTAGGTTTGTTAATGTACTGGTAAACTGTGTATTGTTTGGTTTCAGATGTTGGACCGCAGCAATTTAACACCCACTTTACTACACCTCCCAAACACATTCTTATTTATGTGTGGGTTTATTCCCCTCCGGCCACATAATGTGTGTACCCTGATGTGTCTTTGCATCTATGAGCTGGTGAATGGCTCCCTGTGGTTTGTTTTTCATGGAAAATGTCTTTCTTTCTTTGAAGTGTCTTTTTTCCTTGAATGTGTGCATATGAGTTTCTTTTTTTTTTTCTTACAATCTCACCCAGATGTTGGAGGTTTCTTCGAGCCGGGGACATTGATCAAGTACAACTTAATGCCTGAAGCGGCTGCAGGGGCCAGCATGGACCCAAAGGTGTTGGCACACCGGCTGACGCCACACGAAGTGAATCTCACAAAGGAGGAAGTAGCCTTCAGCTTCAGCACCTCGAACGCTCCCGCTATTCTGATGTATGTGAGCTCAAGGACGCAGGACTATCTGGCGGTGGTTTTGAGACAGAATGGTAAGAGGACAAGCACACACACACACATGCAAACTGCACATTTAAGTGTGGACTTTGCAGCACATTCTTGCGTAATCTTCAAAACTTCTCCTCAGTTAGAGACCTCCCACTCAACTCTTGACAGTGAGTAGACACAATAAAGATTTGATAGTGCCATCTGGATGTGAAGCTCTTTGTACCCACAGTACCCGTGGGTGATGTCCAAAATGCCTGTTCACTTAGATCCCAGAGACAGCAGAGGTGGAGTTTTAAACCACAATGTGAGCTCTCAAAGTGGTTTTGTGCATCCACAGGTTCGCTGCAGGTGCGGTATAACCTGGGTGGCCTAAAGGAGCCTTTTGCAATCGACGTGGACCAGCGCAACTTGGCGAACGGGCAGCCACATAGCATTAACATGTCCCGTCAAGACAGAAGAGTCACAATCCAGGTACGGACACATACATCTGAACACCCTCCACCACATTAAGGCCTTGAAGTTTACATGGTGAATAAGACTAATGCTTTGATTTGAAGCTCATACTCTCAGGCTATCACCGTACTCTGTTTCGTATAACTTACACATACATTCAATGACAAGCTGCAATAAGTCAGAGGGGAGTGCAGTGTCCTGTCTTCTGCCGTGATGAAACTGCTTGTCCTTTGCCACTGTTAATCTACTTGCAGTAGTCAGCCTAAGTATAGCAACGGAGAGTGCATCGATCTGTGTGTGTTTGCCCACTGCTGTGTGATTGTGACTGCATGTATTTGCGCTGCTATGCAGATATTTAGTGGCGCTGGCTTGTGTCAGATGGTTCAAGAGGAGCTCGACTGTGCATGTGTGCATGACGTGTGTGAGCATATCAATTCAGTGTTGGTGTTGTGTGTTTTGCGTGCTCTTGAGTCTTGTGCTGCTCAACAGCTTAGTACAGATCAATACAGCCAAGCCTTAGTGAGTAGTTGTTAGGGATGGAGTGAGAATTCAGCTCAACTATGAACAGGCTTTATTCTGGGCTGAGATGCTCAAATTTGACTGCTGGCGGCTGTTTAAAGAGGACTCTAAATGGATGGCTGCCACTTGTAAAAGCAAGTGATTGACTACATCCAGATAGGAATACATTTGCATTTCCATGGACAGTTTGTGTTCGCCAAGAAATGGATTATTGTGGGGATTGAGAACCAAGAAGAAACAAATGGCTTTGGCTTTTTGAATTAAAAGCTAGTTCCATGTGTGCATAGCCTCTCGAAGAAGTTACAATTTGAATACAAAATTTGTACATTTTTTACTGTAACTTTTTAGCTACATGTGATTTTTTTTTTTTTTTACATTTACATGTTTATGATGAAACTATTTCATACATTGTACATGGGACAAAACCCACTTGACTCACATTTTCATATGTAGTGCGATCACCTACCCTCTAGTGGCCACAAAGGAACACGACATCTCCAATGAAAGCATCGATGCTCAACTTAAAGCAGCACTATGTAACTTTCCTGCTGGCTCGCTGAAAGACTACAGCTGGCACATTTGACAGTCTGAGGCCCAACAGTCAATCACAGGGTGCTTTGTTAGTTGGTGGCTAAAGTCGTGGCTTATGGTTGCTTAACCCCTTGCACTCTGGTCAATTTCCCTAAAAACGCCAAAAAATAACGTGCCCAAAGTAAATCAAAAGCTGTTCTTCAACCCTTGGCAGCATCTTCATGGGGTTGGTCTCACTTAAAAGAAAACACTTTGAATTTTTTGGCAAAACAGTCATAATCTCTCTAAGTGCTCCTGCCACTGAGTAACAGTCATCTAAACATACTAAACTTGAAGAAAATAAATTTCGCCTGGGTGTTTTTTTGGATACAAATGCTTGCAAATAACACACAGCTTCAGATCCGGGCTGGAACATGCAACAGAAATGTAGAACCAAGTGTTATCCAGCTGAGGTCAAAATTTTGTAACAATACCACAAAAAATGAATATATTACACAGCTTTGTTCTCAGGTTGTTCCCAGGCGTATTTGAACTGTGCCAAATTGTGCCAAATGGCACAGTTTGGAAAAACGTCTGTAACTTTTGAATGATTCGATATAGAAGCTTCATCTTGGGCTCTAATGAAAGGTGACACTCAGGGCTGTGTGTGTGTGTGTGGGGGGGACAACCCCCCCCCCCACAGAGGATGGACATCGCCCGTTGCGCCGCGGTCACGGTGTGCCGCGGTCTACGACGCACAGCTGTAATTTACCGATCGGTCAAAAGTCTTTTTTTTTTTTTTTCCACAATATCTTTATTGAACCTTTTTTTTTTTTTTTTTTTTTTTTTTAACAAACATGATACAAACAATCAAACACTAACGCTAAAGTACTACAAAAAAAAAAAAAATGCACTAAAAACACCAACAACCACCAACAAAATCAAGTCTTCAACAATGCTCCTCTGTTTAGTCTAGACAATCCAATACATAAGTATACATATTATGTTCACCAGTTTGGAATTTACAAGGTCCACACACATCATTCACCTTCTTCTTCAAGAGTTATGTTTAAATTTTTTACATAATCAATAAAAGGTCTCCATATATTCTCAAACACAATTTCCTTTGATTTCAGTATATATGTTATTCTTTCTAATGGAAGGTTTGTTAACATCTGTCTTAACCACTGAGTCACATCTGGTCTATGAGTCTTTTTCCATAATAGTGCAATACATTTTTTGGCATTAAGCAAACTGAGGTCTATGAATGTTCTTTCACTTTTATTAAAATTATGCTTTTCTGGGTACAGACCCAACAAAAACAGTTTAGGATTCAGTATGATTTGTTTTGAGATTATTTTTTCGATTGTTACCCTCACCTCTTCCCAAAACATTCTTATTAATCTACATTCCCATAAACAATGAAATAGGGTTCCTTTACTTTCCATGCATTTTGTGCATGTATCTGGTATATTTTTGTTATATCTATTTAACTCCTCCGGTGTAACATACATCCGCATTAACCATTTGAAATGTATCAATTTAAGGCGTGCATTTATTGATTTGGTTTGAGCTTCTGTACAAGCCAATTCCCATTGTTCCTCCGAAATTTCAATTTGCAGATCTTCTTTCCAGTAGTTTAATCTTTTCAGTGAATTTTCACTTGAAGATAGTGTCAATGAGTTATAAAACTCTGAAATAATACCCTTTCTTTTACTATCTTTCATCATCATTTTTTCCAAGGATGAATAAATAGGTCGAGTGAGAGCTTTATTTTGATTTGATCGAATAAAGTTTCTAAGTTGAAGATATTTTAAAAAAATGTGTTCTATTGAGATTAAATTTGATCCTCAGCTCTTCAAAAGACATTATGTTGTCTGCACATGGCAAATATAAATCCTGAATCTTTTGTATCCCTTTTAAATTCCATACTTTAAATACAGCGTCCGCTCTCCCTGGTTTAAAATATTGATTACCCCATATTGGACTAAATTGTGACAATAACTGTGGTTCTTTTAAATAGTTTTTAGCTTCACACCATATTTTGATCATATGCTTTACAAATGGATTTTTAACTTGTTTTTGTAATTTTTTTGCCGAATCTGAGTATATGAATATGGGAAGAGGTAAAGGTAAATTGTATGATTCCATTTCAGTCCAGTGAGGGAGATCATTTGATGAAAAATAATATGTCATAGACCTCAGTTGTGCCGACCAATAATACAACATAAAATTTGGACATTTCAGACCTCCACGATCAAATGGTAAATATAATAAAGACAGACGTAATCTAGCCCTCCTGTTGTTCCATATAAATTCCACTAACTTTTTTTTTATTCTTGAGAATAGATCTAAAGGTGGTGATAAGGGAATGTATTGAAATAAATAAAGTATTTTAGGTAAAATATTACTTTTAAGTATATTGATTCTCCCGATCATCGACATTGGTAGTGACATCCATCTCTGAGTTAACTCATTGATATCTGACATTAAGGCTTCATAGTTGACGCTGGCGACTGATTCTAGCTTAGGCATAATTTGGATTCCTAAATATTTAAACTGATTTACAACATTGAATTGATTTGCCTCAGGGGCTGGGTAATTTCTCTGGGTCTCATTTAGCATTAATATTGAAGATTTAGTTTTATTTATTTTATATCCTGATATTTCCCCAAAATTCTTTATTAAATTCAACAAGGTTGGAATTGATTTTTTTAGATTCGACATAAACAAAATTATATCATCGGCGTACAGGGAGATTTTATGTTCTGTTGGTCCAACTTTAATTCCATATATTTGTGAATGTAAACGTATCGCTATCGCTAAAGGTTCAATTGCCATAGTAAACAGTAAAGGTGAAAGTGGACAGCCTTGTCGACATCCTCTATTGATTTTTATTGGTTTTGAAATATTGTTATTTGTTAGGATTTCTGCTGTAGCATTATTGTATATTATTTGAACCCATTTTATGAAATTATTTCCAAGTCCAAACCTTTGTAGGACTTCAAAAAGAAAGGGCCATTCAACTCTATCAAAGGCCTTTTCGGCGTCCAATGATAGGAGAGCTGTATCCGGTGCTTCTTTATTAAAATAAATAATATTAAATAGTCTTCTTACATTATGGAAGCCTTGTCTACCCTTTATAAAGCCATTCTGATCTCGATTAATAATATTTGGTAAAATTTCTTGTATTCGTCTTGCTAAAATTTTACAGATTATCTTAAGGTCGGCGTTTAATAGGCTTATTGGTCTCATATTTTCACATTTATTAGAGGGCTTACCTGGTTTTGGCAGCAGTATAATTAAGGCATTATTTATGTATGATGGTAAATTATTATTTTGAAATGCTTCTAAAACCATTTCCAAAAAAGGTTTTATTAATTTATTCTTAAATTTTTTATAAAGGTCAACTGGAAGACCATCTGGTCCTGCACTTTTTCCTGATTTCATATTATCAATGGCTAGCCCAACTTCTTCTTGACTAATTTTAGACTCCAATATCTCCCTGTTTTCATTTGGTATACACGGTATAGATAGTTCGTTCAAAAACCCATTTAGTTTTGTTAAATCAGGTTCATTTTTGGTATCATATAATTTTTCATAGTAATCTCTAAAGGCTCTATTAATTTCTAAAGGATCTATAACTACCTGTCCGTTACTTATAATACTGGTAATTGGTGTTTTAATTTCCAATTGTTTAATCTGCCATGCTAATAATTTTCCTGATTTTTCACCTTGTTCATAAAAAGATTGTTTCAATCTTAGAAGACTCGAGGCAGCTCTATTCGCTGATTTTTTGTCGTATTCAGCTCTCAAAATCAGTAATTCATTCTCCAACCTTGGGTCACTTCCTGCATACACTTTTTCCTGAAGACTTTTTATTTTATGTTCCAATTTAGCTCTCTCCTCTCGAGTCTTCTTAGATTTTGATCCTGTATAACTAATAATATGTCCCCTAATAAAAGCTTTGAAAGCCTCCCACTTTACACATGCTGATGTTTGTGTAGTATTGATGTCAAAGAACTCGTCTATCTGTTTTTCTATATACTTGACAAATTCCTCATCCTGAAGCCATTTATGCTGAAATTGCCATCTACCTGATTCCTTTGTCAATTTTTTATCTACATATATTAGACAACAGGGTGCATGATCAGAGATCACGATGTTATCATAAAAGCAGTTTTGAATCTTGGACCTTAATTCTGTGGAAATCAAAAAATAATCAATACGTGAGAATGTCTTGTAGGTACTGGAGTAACAAGAATAGGCTTTAACTTGTGGTTTCATTTCTCTCCATATATCTAACAATCTCAATTCTTTCATAAAATGATTAATAGTCATCCTACATCCAATGTGCGTACAATCCAGTCCTGTTGATCTATCCACACCTGGATTCAATGTACAATTAAAATCCCCTGCTATTATATGTTGCCCTGTAAGTGATGATAAGATGAGAAATAAATTAGCAAAGAACTTCTGATCATCTATATTGGGACCATATAAGTTCACAAGATTTATATTTTCTAATAGCAAAGAACCTTGAATGATTACATATCTTTCAAATTTGTCTCCAATTACATTTTTCACTTGAAAAGGAACTGATTTATGTATGAGAGTCATAACTCCCCTGGCTCGGGATGAAAATGAAGAGGTGAATACACTTCCCTGCCATCTACTCCTAATTCTTTTAACATCCTCCTCTATCAGATGAGTTTCTTGTAAAAACACAATTCTTGAACCCATGTCCTTTATTTTATTCATAACTTGTTTAAGTTTTTTTAAATTTTGTAGACCTCTGCAATTCCATGAAGTTAAATTAAGATTAACACTTTGGTCCATGATCAATAGAGAGTTTGGGATTACCTTGCAGTGTAAACATGCTCATACAGAGAAGCAAAAACATGAGTGGTTGAACATTCATCCTACAAACTACACACAAACAAATTTCCCCTTCCCACACTTGTGGCAAACCCCCCAAAATCAAAAGAAAAATTCTGTCTCCCGATATAGCCATCGACCGTTCCACACCCACGGGGAACAGCCTAAGCCACTCCTTCTTCATCCTCCCAATCACCCTAACTCTACTGCTTTTAATGACGTAACATTAACTCTCCTCTGTAGTTTTCCAACTTAACTCCAAAATTTTTAACAACTTTGTACATCATAGTTTTTTTTTTTTGTTTGTTTTGTTTTTGTTTTGTTTTTTTAATATATAATACAATCTATATTTTGTAAACTTACTATTTACTTCAAGTCAGTCAGATGCCTGTGCAAATGCTTAATTATTCTACCTTATATTTTGTTCATGCTTAGCTCCCACCAGTCTCTTCTTCTTCTTTGATCTTCTTGATGAACTCCTGCGCCTCCTCTGGGGTCTTGAAGATGTGGGTTCTGCCCTCATACGTGGTCAGCAGTCTCGCAGGATAGATTACACCATGACGAATCCCAAGGTTGCGCAGCTCCTTACGTATGGGATCAAACTGCTTCCTCAATTGCTGGATTCCTGTGGCCAAATCTGGGTAGAACCGCACCTGCTGGTCCTGGTGTTTAATCTCTCCTTTTTTAGCTCGTGCAGCGTTGAAGATCTTCATCCTGTCTCTGTTGCTAAGAAACTTCATAATTAAGGTCCTCGGCGGTCCCTTATCTCTCCGTGGGCCAATACGATGTGCTTTTTCCAGAACCACTGCTGATTGCAACTCCTCGCTGCCCAGCACCTCCGGAATCCACTTTTCCAGAAAGGAACATACGTCCCGACCTTCTGATTCCTCTGGAAGACCCACCAGCCTCAAATTATTCTGTCTCGACCGAGATTCCAAATTCAAAATATTATCTTCCAGAGATTTATTTTTTTTTTCCAAAGTGCGCACCTTTAATTGAAGACGGGTGACGTCATCTTCAGCACTAGCGAGACGGAGCTCCATCTGCGCCATTCGTTCTACACAGTCACCCAATTCCTTTCTTATTCCTTCCAACGCTGTCATAATCCCATCAAATCTAGAGGAAAAGTCCGCTCTCATTGAACTCATGGCAGCCATCAGCGCATCTGCGCCATTCCCCGCAGATATCGCAGCGTTGCCAGCCTCCTCCGCCATATATGGAGTTTTGTTTACTGCGTCACAGACCTGAAAGTCCGTTAATTTGGACTGTTTCGGCGGCTCGCTTTTTCCTTTTCCTGGTTTTCCAGCCTTAGGCTTCGCCGACATATCTTCGCCCAAATGCTGGGATACGTTCTGTCCCAAATGAGAGAGTTATTTGCCGATTTTTTTTTTTCCAGGAGCAGAGCAGAGCGAGACACGTCCGTCCTACGTGGCAGCCATAACCGGAAGTCGTCAAAAGTCATTTTGGATTACAATTTTCAGGGATAAAGAATAATTTAGCTTATAACACTTACCTGTTTACAACAGCAGCGTAGCTGGCGAACTTCTCTTCCTCATTGTCAGATGAACGCGACGCTGGTCCGCTTGTTACGGACTCGTGGTTCTGGTCTTGCAACCCGGTCAAACCATAATTCCATTATTGCGGTTTTGCGCTTCCATGATTGCGGTTTTGGCGAACGATTTTTCAAAACAAATAAGAACAGTAGTTAGAAAAAAAGACTTGCGAACGCCTGTGTGTCACCCAGCCTTACACAAAACAGCTTTCGAACTTCTGTGCTTCAATTGGCTGGCTGCATTCGCAGCCGTTGGTAGGCGGGTCCTTCTTGCTAGGTTTTCAGTCATTGGTTCTTCAAGGTTTCAGAAACCCAATTCAAGGCTCTTATTAGTCAAATGAGAGGTCAATCACATCTAAACCAATCAAAGCACTCCTTTGGCTTTCTGTTCGCGGCTGTGTCTGTAGTGGAAGAACGGAAATGCAGGTATTTTTTTTTTCAGTGCCTCCTAGGACGCACAGCGTGCGTACTCGGACGCCCTCGTGCATCCTAGGACGCAGAGACGTGCCCGCCTGTGGTACACAGAAGTGCAACAGGTTAAATGAACTCATGCCATAAAATGTGCCAGTTGCTTTTTTAGTATTCCTACTGGGAGGAATAAAATTATATAGTGACGTTCTAGATGATTCAGGTCCACTCAGACTATGGTGGAAGTGAAATTCATCTGATCAAAGGTTGATTCATACGCAAAATTATTTTGGAAACACTATTTTAAGGTGAATATCTTACATAGTGTTACTTTAAGATAGTCACCCAACGTCCAACAGGTCCTTCAGCTAACACTTTTTTTTTTGCCATGTAAGTGTCTACCCCCACAGTACTAAAAATACATGATGTGCGTTTCAAAAGTGGTGAAATCTGTACAAGGAGGTTGGCTGGGAATGGAGCATAGCATCAAATCTGCACTTTTATGCAAATGGCCAGGGTTCAAGTCCAGCTGCAAATCCTTGTTGTCTTGTTGCTGATTCACTTCTTTTACTCATTCATATATGTGCTGTATGTGCTTAAGGTTACAGTAAGGGTTTGTTACTAAAAACAATCAAAAAACATTAGTTATATGGAAAGCCATGTTAGCAGAGATTGAGTTGGAAAAACCTCACACATTAAACCTCTCTCCCTCCTCCATCTCACTTCATGTAAATATTTTTCACAACCATTAGAGGTCTTTTTTCCCCAAAAGATGTTACTGTTTGGAGTAATTTCTGACAGTAAAAATGCTTTCAATGGTCATTTTCTGTTGGAATACAGGAGGGGTCACCAACTAGCAGACTCTGGGGCCAGATCCAGACCCCAAGGGTCCTCCGTCCAGACCCTGAAACTTTTTGATACATCCATCCATCCTCTACCCCTTTTCCAGGGATCTGGGTTGTGGAGGCAGGAATCCAAATACAGAAGCCCAGACTTCCCTCTACCCGGCCACCTGCTCCAGCTCTTCAGTGAAGATACCAAGGTGTTCCCAGGCCAGCTGGGAGATGTAGTCTCTGCAGCATGTCCTGGGTCTGTCCTGGGGTTTCCTACTGGTGGGATGTGCCCGAAACATCTCCAGTGGGAGGCATCCAGGAGGCATCCTAATTGGATGCCCAAACCACCTCAACTGGCTCCTTTTGATGTGGAGGAGCAGCGGTTCTACTCTGAGCCTCTCCCAGATAACTGAGTTCCTCACCCTATCTTTAAGGGTGAGTTCAGGCACCCCACGGAGAAAGCTCATTTCAGCTGCTTGTATCTGTGATCTCATTCTTTCAGTCAATACCCAAAGTTCATGACCATAGGTGAGGGTAGGAACGTAGACTGACCTGTAAATCGACAGCTTTGCCTTAGAACTCAGCTCCCTCTTCACCACGATACACTGGTACAGTGGCCACATCACTGCAGATGCTGCTCCTATCTGTCTGTCAGTCTCTCGCTCCATTTTCTCATCACTCATGAATAAGACTCAGAGATACTATGTGGCATTGTGGCATGAGTGGTTGGCAGTTGAAGGCAGAGACCGTGGTGGTCCAATCCTTGACTTTGTTACTTGTTTGTTTTATTTTACCTTTTCTTAACCAGGCAAGTCATTAAGAACACATTCTTATTTACAATGGCAGCCGGGCATAAGGAAAAGCCTTTTGAGGAAGTTTGGGGGGGGGGGGGGTGTAAGGGGAAAGGGACATTCAGTATAGAAGCTAAAAGATCAACACAGATACAAACAAGTCCGGGTCCGGACAGCATCAGCGCGAAGCTCCTCAAGTCCTGCGCAGCCCAGCTGTGTGGGATTGTGGAGCACATCTTCAACCTGAGCCTGAAGCTGGGGAGGGTACCACAGTTGTGGAAAACATCTTGTGTGGTACCTGTACCAAAGACTTCCCACCCCAGACACCTGAACAGCTACAGACCAGTGGCCCTGATGTCTCACCTAATGAAGACCCTGGAGAGACTGCTCCTTGCTCACCTCCGCCCCCTGGTGGGACCAGCAATGGATCCACTCCAGTTCGCCTACCAGCATGGCATTGGGGTGGAGGATGCAGTGATCTTCCTCCTTCACCGTTCCCTGTTCCACCTGGAGAAGCCTGGGAACACAGTGAGGATCATGTTCTTTGACTTCTCCAGTGCTTTCAACACCATCCAACCGGTGATCCTGAGGGACAAGCTGCTGTGCACAGGGGTGGACTAGCACCTGTCATCGCGGATCCTGGACTACCAGTTTGTGAGAACCCAGGATTGTGTGTCTGACACGATCATCGACAGTACGGGGCCCCCCAGGAAACGGTTTTGGCTCCCTTCCTGTTCACCCTCTACACTGCTGACTTTTCACACAACACACCACACTACCACCTACAGAAGTTCTCTGACGACTCTGCGATCGTCAGCCTCATCTCTGATGGGGATGATGCAGAGTACAGAGGACTTACCCAGGACTTCGTGGACTGGTGCCTACGGAACTGCCTCCAGATCAACGCAAGAAAAACTAAGGAGCTGGTGGTGGACTGCCGCAGGCAAGGACAACCCCTCACAGCACCAGTAAACATCCAGGCAACAGACATTGAGATGGTGGCATCCTACAAGTACCTGGGTGTCCATTTGAACAATAAACTAGACTGGTCACACAATACTGACACACTCTACAAGAAGGGACAGCGCAGGCTGTTCCTACTGAGGAGGCTTAGGTCTTTTGGTGTACAAGGGGTGCTCCTGAAGACCTTCTACGATTCGGTGGTGGCATCAGCCATCACTTTTGGAGTGGTCTGCTGGGACAGCGGCATTACAGCAGCTGATAGGAAGAGACTGAACAAACTGATCAAGAAAGCTAGCTCTGTCCTGGGGCAGCGCCTTGACCCAGTGGAGGAGATAGGAGAGAGAAGGATGGTGGCTAAGTTGTCATCTCTGCTGGAGTCCGAGTCCCACCCTATGTAGGACATACTGAATGCACTGAGGAGCTCATTTAGCAGTAGGCTACATCATCCTAGGTGCGCGACCGAGAGGTTTCACAGGTCCTTCCTACCTACGGCTGTCAGACTTTATAACCTAAGCAGGGCTGCTCGCAGAGATAGTAGAAAAAACGTTGCGACCTAATAGTATTGAATGCAAAAGACGCAACAGACTTACAAAAAATGGTCCCCTCCAGTATACAACTGGGACAATATCAGTCGCTATGGAGGGTGACAATATGTATGGGTACATATTCATACTATGTGGGGTAATTAAATAGACTGTTATGCTGTTTATTCCATCTAGCTACAATGCTCCGCACTGTGTATATATATTTATATATTTATGTGTACATATGTACTGTATATTCACTGCTCTTATTTTCTTATCTTCTAAATTATTGCTCTGAGTGTTGCTATCCCTGTGCTGTTGCAATCCTGGAATTTCCCTATTGTGGGAGTAATAAAGGCTTATCTTATCTTATCTTATCTTATATTGACACACAGCTGACTGAGAATAACAGTGTCCAAACAATGCCACACCAACCAAAAACAGAAATCAATACACAGCTAAAAGCAGTTAAAACATCAGCTAATAATGTGTGACAACAAGTTAAATGATATTAGCCTACCTGAAAACAGCTACTCTTTCAGGGGTGTAGCCGGGGGGCTGAGGGGGCCGTAACCCCCCCCCCCCCAAAAAAAAGAAGGGAAAAAAAGGGAGAAAAAAGAAAAGAAAAATGTAAATACAAGAGCAGGTTTTGAGTAGTTTGCATTGAAAATGTTAAGAAATCTGTAGTTGACAGGGGGCTGAAGCTAAAGCTTCACCCCGGGCAAACGCCCCAGGCGCTCAGAATGGTGGTTGGGGTTCAGCCCCTCCTTCACAAATTCCTGGCTACGCCACTGAAGAATGTCTATGAGGCAGCACATAAAAGCGCATTTTGAGATGATGATTAGTTGTTAAATTTCAGGCTACTCTGAAGTCTGTGTTACAACAGATATACTGCTCCAGGTGCACTTCTCCTGTTGGTTTTTCTAAGTGGAATATATGCTGGAAGATGGAATATTCCATGTAACCTTTTTCTTCCACTTATTTTATTAAAAGATATTGGGATTAAATTCATGGGTCACTGCAAATACTTTGTTTTAAAAGTGCCAAGTTGTCACAGTGGGAGGGAAAAAAAATCTTGAATATAAGAAAAGATGCACTGAGATTTGTTTAGGAATTGAATCGAGTCATGAGGTGCCTAAAGAGTCACACCCCTAGTTCGGACCTCAGCTGGGGAGGAGGACTGACATATCGGACCTCTTGAAGTTTTAGTTAATACCCCTGGAATACGGTCTCCACTGGAGAAGACACTGGCCTCTACTGTGATTGTTGGCATTTTGAGAAAAGTCTTTATTTTCAGCAGGTGAACAAACTGGACTAGAATGAATCCCAGTGCTCTTGCAAATCTGTAATCATTGACTCTCCTCCTCTGCATAAGTCTTTAGATCTCTGTGTGTCACGCTTCATGAGGCAATGACCCCATCCATTCAGGAATCTCATCACCTACACTCACACTGCAGTGAAGAATCCTGACGGCAAGAAAATTAAACTGAGGCATCCAATGAAAATCATTCTCTGAAGTAATCACATTGCACAGCTGCCGATCACTCCAGTGGGAGCACTTCACCATAACGCATCCTTTTTTTTACTGGTGTAGAAAGTGATTGGAAAGGGTTCAGGATTCTTCACTCATCGCAAACACACAAATTCACACATTACTTTGGTTGCATCTGGACTCCTAATATTGACGTTTTCACTGTGGATTAGCTTTAAACTCACATAGCCCGAGCTGTACACATCAGCAATCAGCTTTTGTCTCTCAGTGATGGCTTGGACATTCATCCACCTTAATTCTTAATGCTAAAAATTAAGATGAACACCAGTGGGTATGATGTGGTAATTTGAATTTCAGGGGGGAAAAAGGACATCAGTGAGGGAACTGTGAGGGAGAGATGGAGAGAGGAAATAGATGGAGTTTAAAGATAGGGAATGAAAAGTAGAGCCAGAAGGTGTGCCAGCAAAGATTACTTTGATGAGTGAAACTTTTTCATGTTGCTTCACAGCTCTGGGGCTTTTTTTCAAGGTGCAAACACAAATTTCTTAATGTCCGTGTGTAAACAGATACAGACGTGCATACCAACTGGCATGCAGGTAGAAGTTAGATCAGTTCGGGCCAAGGCTTCACACTGTACTCCAACATCAGCATTATTCAGTGTAATTCATCTGTTCACCCTACCCCTGCCTCCCACTGTCTAATTTTTCATTTACCCTGGAGGGTTTTTAATAGTAGCTTATTTACTTTTGATTATGAACCATGACTGCAGCTCACGCTAATAAGATGCCAGGAACAGGATGGATTTAACAACGGAGAACAACTCCACCAAGTGAGAGAGACAGCAGCTAGAAGGTAAGGGCCCCTTTACACAGACAGAGATCGCTGGGTAACCACTGAGAGATCAAAAATTGGCCCCATCTCTCAACGATCTCCTAAAGCCTCGAAAAAGCTGTTTCTGTGTACGTAAATGTTTGGGAGATCATTGTGCAATCAAAAATTCGATTTTTGCTTCCTTTTTGATTGTTGAGAGATTGTTTCGGACTGAGCCAAAACCTTGGCAACTGTGGAGATCACTGAGGATTATTGAGAGATCATTGAAAGATTGTTGAGAGATCTGGACATTTTGTCATCTCTCAATGAGCTCCACCCCTGTGTAAAGGGGGTATAAGCAGACTACATAAACAGGAGTAGCAAGAGGAGTCAAGAACAACTTATGCAGGAGCATCCAAGAATATTAGAATGTCATGATTTGTAATTAAATTCAAAATGCCATAGTCCTTTATCCAAAATCAGCCAAACAAAAACAAAGCTTGAAATATTTCATTTTGTGTATAATGAATATATAGCAAAGTTTACCTCAAAAACTGAGCTTTTTGAGCTGCACCTGTATGTAATTTTTCTTTATTAATTAAAAAAACAGATTGCAATTCTGAAAGCACAATTATCTTTCGCAACAGCAGGTGAAAATCCCAAATCGGTTCCCCCATGGAGGTTATGTCTTTGCCTGCGGTTGTTCATTTAACTCATTTATTTACAAATTTTGAAGAAATTTCCATGGGAGGATGAAAATGAAGCAACAATGATTTGATTAGATTTCAGGGGAGATCTGGAGAGCTGTTAGCCTCCAGGCGTATGTCTAAAACTTTTAGAGGGGCTTTTCACCTTTATTTGGATAGGCTGAAATAGAAAAATTTCTAAGCGGTGAATGGATGCAGTGCGTTGTCAAGCTTTTGACTGTCAACTTTTCATTGTTTTGTTTTTTTCCCTCAAAGCCACTTGGAATTGGCAATCAGGCCATATATGGCTAGTTGCAGACCTCTGTAAATTATGTCAGTTATATCAGTGATGTATTACCAGGTTATTTCAGCTGCCTCCATGTTGGCTTTCAGAACATATGCACAATGTGCTTTTTTGTCTTTTAGCCATTAGCTACCATGCCTTCCACTCAGCAAGTTCTTTGGCATGCCAGTTATTATATAAAAATGTATAGCCCCGAATCCCATTGCCTTAATAGCTGCTTTTGAATGTTTAAAATGGATTATAATGGCCTCACATTTATGCTGAATACTTCCTCAGCTTGATAGTTGATCAAAATTTATTGCATTATATATTCAAAAACCCATTTTTTTTCAGTGTGTGCCATCAGCATTGAAAATGTAACCAGCTTGTTTTTTATGCACACGCTCATCAAAGGTCTTGTTGTAGCTGCTTTCATTTCAGATGAATAAAATGAGTGAATGGCAGAGATATGAGTCAGAGCCGATAAAAATTGTTGTCCTGGTGGGCCCGCAAGCAGATCAAATTCAATTTCCCAAGTTTAGAAAAAAGGATGAGGGAAAAAGTGGACCGTTTACCTCAGGCTGCAGAGGTCTCACTCGTCTGCTATCAGTGCTGCAAATCTTAAAGGCATTTAGTCAAGTGACTGTTTGGTTTAAAGACACAGCAGAGAAAAAAGTGGGAAGACGAGTGGGAGTGTGGTAATTTGAAGTGAGGGAAAGAATGTCAGAGAGAAATATGGGGCAAAAAAAAAAATGATCAGAGTAGAGAAGCAAAAGAAAGGGGGTTGAAAGCATTTAGATGAAGAATAAGATGCACAAAGTATAATAACGACGATCTTTTTGATGCCTTTAGATACCCAATAACCCTTTTATAATCCTGAGGCTTACACCAAGGTGAGGCTTTGCATGGGAACATAAAACAGCAGCTGAAACGAAGTCGTGGGCACACAGAGTGCAGCAAACCGAGCAAGTGTTTGGTTTTTTAAAGCACTCTGTGGGGTCTCGTTTGGGTAGCTCCCTATCAAAGGCATGCCAAGGCGAGATTAAATATGTTCCCATCTCGCCATCTCTCACTTTCCCCCTTTTCTCTCACACTGAGAGGGTTTGCAGATGAAAGTGAGGAGTCCCTCCGGGCATCAGACGTCTCATCTGCGTTTCCTCTCCTCCTGTTGCCTCAGCGGTCGGCCCTGTGGTGGGAGCGGCTGGCTCAAGCTGTAATAGGCCGAGATGATGTTTCATGGGTTCACTGTGTAAAATGATGTTAAACAACATATCAAGGGGAGCGCAAAAGAAGCAGTATTTCTGAGCTTGTCCAGTGGTAAATCTGTGACGGGAGTGTTTTTATCCCTCAGATACAGTGGATATAAAAAGTCTACACACCCCTGTTCAAATGCCAGGTTTTTGTGATGTAAAAAAAATGAAACCAAGAGAAATCATTTCAAAACTTTTTCCACCATTAATATGACCTATAACCTGTACAATCCAATTGAAAAACAAACTGAAATCTTTTAAGGGGAAAAATAAAAAATTGACAATAACCTGGTTGCATAAAAATGCACACCCTGTTATAAATGGGGATGTGGCTGTGTTCACAATTAACCAATCACATTCAAACTCATGTTAAATGGGGGTCAGCACACACCTGCCACCATTTAAAGTGCCTCTGATTAACCCCAAATAAAGTTCAGCTGTTCTAGTAGGCTTTTCCTGACATTTTTGTAGTCACATCTTACAGCACAAGCCATGGTCCGCAGAGAGCTTCCAAAGTATCAGAGGGATCTCATTGTTCAAAGGTATCAGTCAGGAGAAGGGTACAAAAGAATTTCCAAGGCATTCAATATACCATAGAACATAGTGAAGACAGTCATCATCAAGTGGAGAAAATATGGCACAACAGTGACATTACCAAGAACTGGACGTCCCTCCAAAATTGATGAAAAGACAAGAAGAAACTGGTCAGGGAGGCTGCCAAGAGGTCGACAGCAACATTGAAGGAGCTGCAGGAATTTCTGGCAAGTATTGGCTGTTTAGTACATGTGACAACAATCTCTCGTCTTGGGTGGCAAGGATGGAAGCCTTATCTTATGACGAAAAACATCCAAGCCCAGCTACATTTTGTAAAAACACATTTGAAATCTCCCAAACACATGTGGGAAAATGTGTTATGGTCTGATGAAACCAAGGTTGAACTTTTTTGGCCATAATTCCAAAAGGTATATTTGGCACAAACACAACACTGCTCATCACCAAAAGAACACCATACCTACAGTGAAGCATGGTGGTGGCAGCATCATACTTTGGGGCTGTTTTTGTTCAGCTGGAACTGGGGCCTTAGTCAAGGTGGAGGGAATTATGAACAGTTCCAAATACCAGTCGGTGTTGGCACGAAACCTTCAGGCTTCTGCTAGAAAACTGAAGAGGAACTTCATCTTTCAGCACGACAATGACCCAAAGCACACATCCAAATCAACAAAAGGATGGCTTCACCAGAAGAAGATTAAGGTTTTGGAATGGCCCAGCCAGAGTCCAGACCTGAATCCTATTGAACATCTGTGGGGTGATCTGAAGAGGGCTGTGCACAGGAGATGCCCTCGCAATCTGACAGATTTGGAGCATTTTTGCAAAGAAGAGTAGGCAAATATTGCCACATCAAGATGTGCAACGCTGATAGACTCTTACCCAAAAAGATTGAGTGCTGTAATAAAAGCCAAAGGTGCTGCAACAAAGTTTTAGTTTAAGGGCATGCATATTTATGCAAACAGATTATCATAAGTTTTTTTTTATTTTTTTTTTCCCTTTAAAAGATTTCAATTTGTTTTTCAGTTGGGTTGTACAGGTTATAGGTCACATTAATGGTGGAAAAGGCTTTGAAATGATTTATCTTGATGTCATTTTTTTTTACATCACAAAAACCTGGCATTTGAACAGGGGCGTGTAGACTTTTTATATCCACTGTATTGTAACGTCGGGGCCATGTTAAGGTGGGCAGGGATTTCCCAGCATGCTTTGCCAGTTGAAAACGTTACTGTGTGTGTGTATTAAATGTGTTATTACTGAGTTATACTGCTGTGTCATTATAACTGCGTTATAATGACCCAGCAGTGTTTAGCAGGATTAGGGCAAGATGTATCATGTGTGTGTAACCATGATTGAAACGGAGGTCTGGGAGAATGACCTCCCCTCCTCTCTGTGCTCAGAAGTAGATTGGGGGTCGGTGGTGTGTAAATAAAGCCTGTTCATCACAACCATTTTGCTCCTCTTTCTTTGTGTGAATCCCGCAAACATCACACTGGTGTCAGGAGTGGGGATGGAGCAAGATGAGGATCCAGGCGGAGGTCCAACGGCCAGAGCCGTTCATCGCTCGGCTGGGAACGGAGCGTAGAGCTGAGACGCCGGCCCCCGGAGAGGTTCGCCGCGATGGACGGAGCAGCGGGCCGAGCAGAGCAAACCAGCCCCGTTTCCCGCCCTTTTCAGGGCAGGACGGGCTGGCGATTCCAGAGCAATTAGGATCGACGATCGACCGGGAGATGACTGTCCCATCCATCCGGCAGCTGGCCAAGATTCCCCGCTACAATGGCGAGAACCTGTTGGATGACCACCTGGCCCAGGACGAGTTGGCTGCCGTGCTGAACGACTGGTCATCGGAGGAAACCACTGTGCTGAGAGCGAGTGGGAGGAGGAGCTACGGCAGCGCGGAGGAGACAGCCGCGGCGACACGAGGAAGGGGGGACTTCCGCTGCACAGAGCCAGGGTACTTCACACGGTACTGCCCCGCACGCAACGCACGACAAACTGGCCCCTCGCCAACGTTAAATTAGAGCGAGGTGGCATGGACGGAGAAAAAGCCGCCTCCTGCAGATGCTTCCCCCGGCGGTGACGTCACAGAGGCCTTTGGAGTGCAGCAGCAGTGGAGCGAGCAGGACAGATCCGGTCTTTTCCCGGGCTCGGCAGGGGCTGGACGCCTGGACGCGGGCCAGCGGCCGCCTGGGAGGTCCTGGCAGCGGTGGGAGTCATGGGACTCCCGCTGCCAGAGGAACTGTGCGTGTCCTACCGCCACCCGCAGATGCTTTCCCTTTCGGTGACGTCACGGAGGCCCTCGGCGCAGCAGCGACGCAGCGGAGCGAGCAGGACGGAGATCCAGCCATTTTCCAGGCACGGCAAGGGCTGGACGCAAGGACGCGGGCCAGCGGCCGCCTGGGAGACCTGGCAGCGGTGGGAGTCGGCCGGAGCGGGCATGGGACTCTTGCTGCCAGGGAAGGGACTGTGCGTGGTCCTACAGAGGCTGTCAGATGTGTCCATCCGCCCGCTGGTGGCCAAACCGGAACCCTACCCCAACCAGATACTCCGACCGAGACTCAGATGGACACTGGATGGCCCGTGCGTGCCGCCCCGGCACCGGGCTGACTCGCATTGGATTTCTGAAAGTGGACTTTGAATTTTCTGGGGACAGAAACCAGTCCAGGGGAGGGCAGTGTAACGTTGGGGCCATGTTAAGGGGGGCAGGGATTTCCCAGCATGCTTTGCCAGTTGAAAACGTTACTGTGTGTGTGTATTAAATGTGTTATTACTGAGTTATACTGCTGTGTCATTATAACACAGTTATAATGACCCAGCAGTGTTTAGCAGGATTAGGGCAAGATGTATCATGTGTGTGTAACCATGAATGAAATGGAGGTCTGGGAGAATGACCTCCCCTCCTCTCTGTGCTCAGAAGTAGATTGGGGGTCGGTGGTGCGTAAATAAAGCCTGTTCATCACAACCATCTTGCTCCTCTTTCTTTGTGTGAATCCCGCAAACGTCACAGTATCATTATCGAATCACGGTAACCCTCTCGGCGTACTTTAAATTAGCTTGAACGTAAACTGCACATTGGCTAAATTAGATTCTTTTTTGTGTGCACGGTTGTCAGGGAACTAGATTTCACCCTTTGTTAATTTTGTCTTTGTCCTAACCACTGATTACTTTGCTTAGCTTTTTGTAACCTAAGCCATAGCACATAAAGAAGGGTGTGAGAAGAACAAGATCCCAGTGATGGCGCCAGTAATTGACAAAGTTTGGCAAAATGAGGTTTCTCTCCGGGCTGTCTTCCTCTGTGGATCTTTTTTTTTTTTTTTCCTGCGGGGGGTTTTCGAGACTCAGACCTCCTTCCTCGGTTGTGAAACCAATTTGTTTTCTCAGATAAAAGTAAATAAGCCGAGCGCAATTTAATTGTGCCCCATTATCCCACCCTCCAGTCACAGAGGAAAACAGAACCCACACAATGCTCCACGGAGACCGGGCGTTCGGAAGGAATCAAATTAGGATATGCCACGTGTCTGTGGAGGGAGAGGGGGAACAGTGTGCAGCGCTGTATGGCAGGACTCCACTCGTTCAGACTCGCATCAATCTTTATCCCTTTAGCGACAGTCCGGCTCGGCTCCCAGCTAAGAGGGCGTGACAGCTATTCAGCATGTCAACACAACTAATTTCCAGCAAAACGCATCGTGACAAAAGTCATTGTTTTCACTCAGCTCCTCCGGCTTTGCCCGCTGCCCCGCTGTAGACTGGTGTACGCTGAGATACAGTCCTCCTGTGGCCCGGGAGAGCAGGAAAGATCTTTTATTTCAAGAACACACAGAAAACCAATTTGTGGGGTTGAAATTATTCTCGTCAATAGCGCTGGCTGCAGCCTTGAAGCTAATTAGAAACTTCATTGAAACAGCAATAACAAGTTAATTATGTTGCAGGGATATTAAAGCAGCGTATCCCCTCCCTCAATCACCTGCTCTGCTTTTAACATTTCAACCGATGCTCCTTTTTGCAAACATGCTGCCTGTTCACTCCCCCGCTGTAATGTCTCAGGAAAAAGCTTTCCTCACCCACTGCAGACTTTAAAAACTGCATGTTTCTATTAGTTATTATGTGTGATCTTTCCTCTCAAGTGCTGCTGAAGGGCTGTTTGCTTGCAGGATCACTTTTCTGAATGTTTCTAAAAACAAATGTAGCAGCTTTGTACATGAAAGGTTTCCTCTGATCATTTTATTTATGTGTTCTGGACAGGATTGAACACTGATACACCCACTCATCAGCAGTAGCGGCGCGTGGGTGATCCCACTGAGGATGCAAATTACTCATGAACAGACACGCACCTATACTTGCGAGGACCCCGAGGCTTTAGCGCCACAGATGCAGCTCTTGCAAAGCCCCAAGAAAACGTCACTATGCTGGCCAACACGCTATTCAAGACAACACTACACCAGCCTCAGCCAGCATGATCAAATCTGACCAAGAAAAGTTGACGACACATCCTAACCCCAGTGACAAACGGGATCAAATGAGACAGAAAAGCCAAAATAATGACACTGTGGAGCGTGTAAATGAAGAGGCAGATTTGTTTCAGACGCTTTATTACACACTCTCACATTCTCAAGCATAGTAAGAATGACATTCAAGTAGAAGCTCTTCTCTTAAATACCATGACATTCTTCTAGAATCTTCTCACACACAAAAGATGATCTTCTCGTCCAATCGCAATCAACCCACTCATCCTTAACACCTCCCTGTTATCTTACTAGGGAGCCCCCGCTCTTTGTTCCTGTCTAAGATGGTATACAATTAGGCTCTCCCCAGGTTGCCACAACACCAAATTAAAAGGAATGCATTGCAAGTATTTGTAAAAGTGTCACAAGTCTTTATACCTTGGTGAAAATTGGGTCATACAGTAATCAGTGAATGTGTGTGTGTGTGTGTGTGTGTGGTGGTGGTGGTGGGGGGGGGGGGTGTATCTGTCTCTTACAAGCTTTTCAGCTCACCCAGTCAAAATTAAGTGCAACAAAAGGCTTGTATCACGACTTTTAGGCTGCGTGTTCACCAAGCACGTTTTTTGTTGCCCGACTGCCCTGAACATCTTTTTTTCAGCATTTGTGCATGGCGCTCTGGCAAAAACAAGCTTGTGCCCTGTATCCCAGCAACAGCTTGTCACTCACAGCTCAGCACTTCCACTTTTCCTATGGTCAGACTTTCTACTGATTTTTTTTAATAGCAATGTCTAAATAACAATGAACAGGAAATGCATTCTAGCAGCTCTGGATGTAAAATATGATGACACGAAAAACACAAGTCTGAGTAGAGACTGTATCAGCGTCTCATGTCCCGCCCTTCCTTAATTCTGATTGGCTGCTTAGAAAGGTCTGACATTGACGAGCTCAGCTGCAGTCTGAAAAGCTGAACTTTTTTCAGCTCTGAGCATCCTGAACACCTCAACAAAAAACGGCCACCGCGAGAGCGTTTCAGCGCCGAGGGCGCTCAGTGCTGTAAACGCTGGACTACTTGGAGAATGAATAGAAAATCGTCGCCCAGAGCAGAAAAAACACGATTGGTGGACTCGCAGCCTTAATTTGCCAGAATTTTAAGATAAAGCTTTGTTTTCGAAATAAACACAAATTTAACTCACCTTTAACATCAGTGGAGCTGATGGAAAAAGTATTGTAATAACTATGCCAGGCCACTAGAGGCGGCAGTGTGACTTTTTTACAGCACAACACAGCACTTTTTTTTTATTACAGCACGTCAAGCTCAACTGTTATAAAATAGTGGTTACTAAAAAAAAAAAAAATCACGTATTCAGCAACTACACAATTTATTCATCACATCATTATTTTCACACTGGTTTTGCTATTTAGTTTTGCAGAGGAAGAACGAGATAAAACTCATTTAAAACTCGCTAAAAACTACAATTCCCAACATTCAGTGAACTGCGCATGCACCCAGAAACTCCCAACAGAGGGAAGTACTGAGCAATCCACCAATACCGGGTGAACCAATGTCTGTCTTTTTGGCCGTCTGTTTTTTTCCTCTGCCACTAAACAGCAAAAGCGCCTGTTCGTCTTGATTGTCATTGTATTCACATACCTCCACTGCTTCTGCCATTTAAAATGTCTGCCACCATGTTCTTCTATGTTTAGATTGCAGCTGTTCAAATCAGGTTGGTGGCTCTTGGCTGCCGCCGACTGTATGGGCATGGGAACTGCAGATTATTTTCACTGCACATGCGTCTACTCCAAAACTACTGGATGGATTTGGATGAAATTTTCACCAGAGGTGATCCTTGGGCTAGAGAGGAATCCATAATATTTTGGTGATGATCTGAGAACGCATACAGTACTTCTGCCAAGGCTCTGGCACCGAGGCATCAGTAGCTTGGTGCTTTCATTGTAAAACTGTCCCCTTTGTTGACTTGATGTCACTTGGTCCTGTTAGATATGATTTAATGTGTTATTTAAGAGTTGTGTGTCTTGTTACTACAAGAATGACCATTTGTTGTTAAATATTAACATAAAAATGATTGAACTGATGTTCTGGTAGCACTTGATGGGCTTTTGGTGTCCCATAAAAATTATTTCATTCATTGCTGGTCCCATTAGGTGCTGTTCGTTAGTCAAACTGAGCACCAATGAAAAATATTTTCCCCAATCCTTTAAAGAGTTGAAAATAAAACAGCATACAGGCATAGATGCATACAGGAGGGCAATAGATTTTAACTCACCAGTTACCGTGTCTGTACATGGATCTGGATAAATCTTCCTGTCATCAAATCCAGTTTTAATGTAGTGGTTGCAAAATGCAAGGCCAAGGCTAGCATTGCTAAGTGGTTTAGCTCCACTCGTCCAGGTATCCTGACCGCCATCCTGCTGCATCCTGACTTCTTTATAATGTCCAGTTTAGGGGAAGGCCTTGGACTGTTTTTTATCAGAAGCTGGTGTTCAAATTGTAGTTTCCTAAACTTGTTAGCAAGTAAATCTGCTGGATATCCCGTCCATGCACATCGGTAGTATTCAGCGCATTGAAGTGCGTAGATACAGTGATGTGAGTCTGGCCTTAGCCCAACTGAGGCCGCAGGTGAAGACGTGGCTGGACCCTCTGCAGTTTGCATATCAGCCCCATTTAGGAGTTGAAGATGCTGTCATCTACCTGCTGCAACGAGCCCATCTGCACCTGGATGGCGGGGGAGACACTGTGAGGATCACTTTTTTGATTTCTCCAGTGCATTTAACACCATCCAGCCACTGCTGCTGGGTGAGAAGCTGCAGGTGATGGGGGTCAACAGCTCTGTGATCTCCTGGATTACTGACTACCTGACAGTCAGGCCACAGTTTGTCCGGCTGGGCAGTGTCTTGTCTGGCATGGTGGCTAGTGATACGGGAGCTCCACAGGAGACTGTGCTCTCTCCTTTTCTCTTGACCTTATACACCACTGACTTTCAGTACAACACAGAGTCATGCCACCTGCAGAAATTCTCTGACAACTCAACTGTTGTGGGGTGTATAAGAAGGGGAGAGGAGGGGGATTTGTGGAGTGGACAGAGCAGAATCACCTGAGGCTGAATGTCAGCAAGACCAGAGAGATGGTGAGTGACTTCAGAAAGAGGAGGACGCCTTCTCAGCCATTGCAGATTAGAGGGGAGGATGTGGGGGTGGTTGAGGACTACAAATATCTGGGTGTCACGATTAGCAAGAGGTTGGACTGGAGATCCAGCACCGATGCTGCGCACAAGACGGGGATGAGCAGACTCTACTTCCTGAGGAAGCTGAGATCCTTCAACGTGTGTAGCAGGATGCTGGAGCTTTTCTATCAGACCATTGTCGCCAGCGCCATCTTCTTTGCTGCTGTCTGTTGGGGTAGCAGTATCAGGGCCAGCGACACCAACAGACTTGACAAGATTATCAAGAGGGCTGGCCCTGTAACTGGTCTCAGACCGGAGACGTTTGAGACAGTGGTGGAGAAGAGGACACTAAATAAATTGCAATCCATCATGGACAATCCTCATCACCCCCTCTACCACACACTGGACAGACAGCAGAGCACTTTCTCCAGTAGACTACTACAGCTTCGCTGTCAAATGGCTAGGTACTGGAAATCTTTCCTGCCGCATGCCATTTCTGTCATGTTCACTGCACAAACTGCACAGCGAACATATACTGTAAAATAGCAATGAGCCCAAAACGCAGAGTAAGTAACGTGTTTATTTACAATAGGTGAAAGTATGAAGAGTCCAAATACAGTCACAGATAAAGGGTGAGACACCCAGCTACAAACTTGGCTGGTTCAAAGGATGCCTAACACGCTCCAAACAGGCAGGAGTGGAGAAAAAGGCACAGGGACTTACAGTTGCGTCGGAGCAGAAAGGCTCTGGAGAAACAACACGTTTAGTCCAAGGGTGAACCCACAGAAGTGAGCCTGGATGTCTGGAGTTGACATTGCAGAGTTGCCACCAAAAAGGACCCCAAGCAGTAAGTAATGTGTTACTCATTTTTTGTGTTTTTTTTTCACCCACCTGCTTGGAGCGTCATGTCCTGGTCTAGCCATTCCCACACTGGGTTTAGTGGATGGGCAGCAGGACAGCCTAGTACGGAGGAGCAGCGGGCGGCCTGGCGAATCTGGGAGCTACTGGAGGAAGTGCACGACTCCTTCGGACCTGGAGATCACTTAGCCTGCCTCGACGAAGTAATCCAGATCCTGAGGACTCACCGGGGCCTCTGGAATTACCCCGAGTACTCCGAGCTGCTGTCTGGAGTCTTCGCGCTCAAGCAGGCTTTCCCCGACCTGAAGAGAAGGGCTTCCTGGACGAAGCCCAAACAAAGACGCCCTTCTCCGCCGGCGGCCATCTTCTCCTCTCCTCCGTCCACCGTTCCAAGATGGCGGCCACCAGGTCGGCAACGTCAGCATCATCCGGAATCCTGGAGGAACGATTCTCCCCGCTAACTGCCTCAGCTCCGACACCGAGCCCAGTCACCTCCACAGCGGTTCATCAGCCCCGAGCAGTCCCGTCTGCAGGATTTCCCTCAGCATCCGCTGCAAGGTCTTCTTCCTCAGTTTGTTCGTCGGCAGCAGTGGGGTGCTTGCTTGCTTCACCAGGGTCTCCCATTCCTGTGGCGAGAGGGGAGGCTCCCATATCCCCCACAGAGGAGCCTAGCACTGCCTTTCCCGGATGGACGGGTGATGACGTCCAAACAGCAGCTTCCAACATCTTAATCCAGGAAAGCAGGCAAGTTATTTTTCATTTGACTCACATTAATAATGAAATGTCTTGCCTGATTCCTGGTAGGGAGGCTCAGGGAAAGCAGTCCCCTGAGCTCTTCCCACCTGCTGCTGTTAAAAACTGTTCACCAGCCCTCTCTCCTCTTCCCTTGATGTGCTGCCGGAACTGGAGCCAAGCAGTCTGGATCAGGAGGAGCCAGAGGTCCGTGAGGGATGTCCTCTCACAGCCATGGTGAACCAGGTCCCAGCCGCCACGCCGGAGGAGTCACCAGCGTGGATCATGGCAGCTGGGAGAATTAAGACTGCTGAGACCATCACGCCTGCTGTGGAGGCCGCCACAGCAGAGTCAGCACCCGAGCGGAACCTTGTGGATGCTGAACCTGAGGAGACTCGTTGGAGTCCTGGACGGCGGTAGAGCTTGAGCTAAGGCAAGTGCTCTATTTTGTCTTTCTCCTTTCCATAATTGAGCATTTTTGCCTAGCTTTAGGTGAGGAGAGTCAGCTGCAGCCAAACGCTGCGCCTGAGCTCGCCTCGCCGGGCTCTGCCGCTGCCGGCAACTCTGACCCTTCCCCCTCTCTTTTTGAGTCCTTTTCCAGAGTTGTCGGAGAGGGTCTTCCATCGTCGGATGAGTCCGTGGATCCAGGTTTGCAACCGGAGGTCACCGAGGTTCCAGACAAGGTGGTTGTCGGGGGCACCCAGTCCCAGTCCAGGGTGCCAGTGATCGACCACCTCCTCACTTGGGTGCTCATACAGGTCGGCTGGCCCATGGCCAATATGGCATTGAGGTCAGCAGTGGCCCAGCCGGGTCCCACCACGGATGCATCAGGGGTCCAGCTGGACTCCATCATGGGTGCAACCATGGCTTGGTCGGGGCCACCGTGGGTGCAACATTGTCCCAGGTTGGGACCACCGCGGAAGCAGCCATGGCCCAGCCCAGGTCCACCGCAGGTGCTACTAAGTCCCTGTCCTTCATCGGGAACACCGGGGGTGCCACAGCACAGTTTGGGGACGCCGGGGTCTTCCTTTCCCTTTTGGAGGCCCTGTGGGTGTTCCTCCTCCCTCTGCCGGGCACCGTCGGGGTTTTTCTGTCTTCGTAGCCAGTGACCGCAGGGGTTCCTCTTCCCCTGTCTGGCCACCCACCTCTCAGTCTTCTGGTCTGGTCAGTCTTCTGGTGGGTAGGCCACCGCCTCATCTGCCCTTCCGGTTCTGGTGGACTAATCGTGTGGGCAGGCTGCCCGAAACACAGGGTTCCCTCACCGGGTGGCCCGAGTGCCCTGGCAGACCACCGGGCACTGCTCTGCAGGTCGCCTGCTGGCCCTGGGATTTTGGCCGGCCCCCCAAACTTACGGCAACCTGCTGGGCCTTGGACTCTGGGCGGCCCCCTGAACTGTGGGATTCTTGGGGGTGGGGTGGGTTAGTTTAGTTTTGGGATTGGGGAGTGTGTTGCCTTTGTATTGTTTTGTGGTGTTCCCCATCTTCGATTGATCCCTACTAACCTGTTTCCCCCCACTTCCCGCCCTGAGTTGGTGTGTTGGGTTTTTGGGTGGGAGTGGGGGTTGTTCTTTGCTTTGATGGTACGGTGGGTGTCTGGTCTCCACTCCTTGGGGGGGGGGGCACTGTCATGTTGGGGGTCGTCACCCCGACCATGACTTGTGGCTGTTGGGTTTAATTATTGATTATTAATTCCAGCTGATGGATTGAGCCTTGCTCTCCATCAGTCCCACAGCCATGCCTCCTCCTTACCAGGCATCCGCCAGGGGTATGGTTCACCACATACATGCACACACATGCATGCACGCACGCACACATACACACACACTCACATTCACACGCACGCACACACACATAGTTCAATCAGTCACACACCTGTTGCCACACGGCTGGGTCTACTTGCTGTCATTAAGGCTTTGTACAAATAGCTGTGCAGTACGACCAGCCGGTGTGGCAGCTTAGCTATGTCAACCGTGGGCATCAGATTTGCTTTCGTTGGTCAACCCCTGGACTGAAATGTGTTGTTCCCTTAGAGCCTTTCTGCTCCAACACTATTGTAAGTCTTCCTTTTGTGCCTTTTTTCTCCGCTCCTGCTTCATTGGAGCGGGTTAGGCATTTCCTTTGACCGATTAAGTTTGTAGCCAGGTGTTTTTCCTTTGCTGTGATTGTATTTGGACTTCCTACTCATTCACCCATTGTAAATAAACACTGTACTTACTCTGCGTTTTGGGCTCGCTGCCATTCCCTATGTTTGCTGCGCAGTTTGTGCAGTGAACATGACAATTTTACTGTACAATAACTCACTATGATGTTGTATTCTGGTCATAACTACAGTATGCTGCCACACTGCACCTTGCAGTCTAACTGGTACCTCACATTTCACTCTGCTCCTGATAGTCCTGCATTGTGCAGCAGGTATGATTCATGTGTTTATACGGGTCATCATATATTAAGCTATGATGTATATAGGTTTTATAGTCGTGTTAGTTTTACTTTCCATGGGTAATCCCTTTGTCTGTCAGGCGTGTGTTTCTGTGGTTTGGTTGTCTACTGTCATGCTGTTATTACACTGTAATTTCCCAGTTTGGGATCAATAAAGTACATCTATCTATCTATCTATCTATCTATCTATCTATCTATCTATCTATCTATCTATGTTGTCAAAAGACAGACTGTGATTGGTTAGAGGTTTGCCTCCTTCCGTTTTTTTTTTTTTTTTCTTCAATGCAAGACGATAGTGAATTTTCCCTGCAACAATTATAAACTGATTTCTGATTGGCTAAATAATTTCAGAAAGTATAGAGAGCCCAAGTCACGCCCCCTCTACTTTCGCATATGGGACCGTAAATCGAAAAAATTCTCCTTTGAAATGAATGGCAAGCGCGAAATTATCTTTTGATCCCGATCAAATTTTGCCACAAGTTACAGATATGTTTGTCAATTTAAAATGTAATTTTCCACGTAATAGAAGTCGTCGGCTGTCGTGTAATGACAGAGTAATATTTAGTTTTTGTGTAAACAATTAGTAGACAACTCCCATCATCCCATATCACCAAACACGATCATGGCAGGAGATTACTAAAACCTCACCTTCTGTTTCCTGACCAATGAAAGAAGGATCCAAAGAGGAGAAAAACAACACAAAGATATTGTTTTGTATTTTGAGAGCTGGAGCTGATCCAGAGGACTGTGAGTTACTTCCCCTGGGTGCTCTATGAACACGTGACATAGTTTAAGATGTCTTTATTTGTAGTTTTTGTAATTTACATACTGTATTTTCATAACCTTATACCTTAACAGTTAGACAACAGCGTACACCGTTATTTACGTGAAAAATTATCTTTTAAATTAACGAACATCATGTGTAATGTGTGACAAAATTTGATCGGGATCAAAAGATAATTTTGCTCTTGCCATTCATTTCAATGGAGATTTTTTCAGATTTAAGGTCCCATGTGCGGAAGTAGAGGGGGCGTGACTTAGGCTCTCTATTCTCGCCTCCTTAGTTACAAAAGCAAACTAATTTCTGATTGGCTGATTAATGTTCCCACAGTGGCAGGCCCGTTTATAACTCCAGCCGACATCTGACAGGATTCTGACTACATGTTACACATTAGTATACATATAATATCAAATACCAGTGATAGGGTGAGGAGCTCAGTCATCTGGGAGAGGCTCAGAGTAGAACTGCTGCTCCTCCATATCGAAAGGAGCCAGTTGAGGTGGTTTGGGCATCTGATCAGGATGCCTCCTGGATGCCTCCCACTTGAGGTGTTTTGGCCACGTCCAGCTGTGAGGAGACCCCGGGGCAGACCCAGGACACCCTGGAGATACTTCGTCTCCAAGCTGGCCTGGGAATGTCTTAGTATTTTCTCTGAAGAGTTGGATCAAGTGGCTGGGGAGAGGGAAGTCTGGGCTTCTCTGCTTGAGCTGCTGCCTCTGCGACCTGGACCTCCGGAAAAGCGGTAGAAGATGGATGGATGGATGGATGGATAATATCAAATACACAATGTTTGAATCATTTCTTCTCAAATTTCTGAGGAAGCTCCGCTTCCTTTGCCTCCTCCTACAAGCCGCCACTGCTCATTAGAGGACTGTTTTTTCCTCTTTAACAAGCATGTTTTTCTTAGTTTACTCACATGCCAGTGAACATGTGTTTGCATGTAAATGATGCCACATAAATCAGCCATGGCACTAAATTTGCAAACATTGATTTATATTTCAGTTTTGCACATGCAGGCTGTGATTTAGGAGAATTTACAGTCAAAGGTGTGATCCGTTCATGTGAGGATTTGAGCTTCCCTGAAATATAAAAACCACAAGAGGGAGCCATTGAGCTTCTGATTTTGTTATGTTCGACCCACCAGACAGCAATGAATTATTATCTTTACCTCATCTTGTGTACTCTGCTTAATGTGCTGATGTAAATCTCCACCCAGGTCTTTTAAAAATGCTGTGGCCAGTAGTTTCAGGCCCCCCGATCCTGTCTTTGATATAGAGATGCTAATATATTATCTCCCCGCCTCTCTATCTCTCCCTTTATCCTGTCTCAGTTGGATCATTACCCTTCAGTCAGCTACAACCTCCCTGAGGCCTCAGACACACAGTTCAACCTGGTCAAGACACTTTTCTTGGGGAAAGTCTATGGTAAGTTTATTTCAACTAAAGTTCTAACATTCCATTTGCACTATTACTGTAGAACGAATAAAGCTAGGGTCACTAAACTTGCATCACAGGTTCACCCTGTGACCCTGAGCTGTGACTATTGTTTTGTGATGGCAAGGTCAAAGGTCAATGTCAAAATGCCATATAAACTATATCTAACACAGGCTGACCTTGGGATCCTGACCTACAACTATGGGTTGTAAGCAACAGTTTTGTTGTATATTCATGGATGATAGGTTTATCATAATTTGGTTCGGCCACAGTAATTATATAGAAAAGTTGAAAACTGCTCTCCTTCAGTCACATATTGGGATTTTCAAAAAGAAAACAGAGGTGGGGGGTGCTCATGTATACATGCTTCCCACTCTAACATCAGCTGAAGTCGTTTTGGAATAATTTTAGAGCTTCAGTTTTACATTTTATATTCAGAGCACTTTAGATTTTCCTCAAAAGGGACAAACAGAATGAACCTGATTTTTTTTTTTTTTTTTTTTTACCCCCTGCCGGTCAAAGACCACCAAAGGGGATTACGTTATGATAATGTTCGTCTTTCTGTCCTTCCATCTGTTACATGAAAGGTACTGTTTTGTGAAATCTACTCCTCCTACAGTTTTGGCACAAATGTTTTGAAATTTTGTACCAGGGTTTGATATACACTGATGAGCTGCACGGAAAGGTTGAAAACTGCTCTCCTTCAGTAAAATATTGGGATCATCAAAGAAAACAGAGGCAGGGGGCATTGCACTCGCCTCAGAGTGCTCTTGTTTGTATCTTCAGTAGGTCATTCCCTTTCTGTTCTTTTTCATTATTCAGTGCAGAGATATACTCATAAAAAAAATTGATTTTTGACTGAGCTATTGATTTATTTATAAATGCATAAATATACATTTAATACATGTAATCTCAGAGGTGCCCAAGTCTTCCTCTCCTTAACGCAGCAGTCAGTAGCCTTTACTATGGAAGGAGTTACAGTTGTTTACAGCAATTTTTATCCCCCCAAAATGGATTGAGACAGTAAAACCAGCCTTAAAATGAAAGTAAAGCAGTTAGAAGTAATATACTATATAAACTGGTAATGGGCAATTTTTTTTCTTGTCTTAAAAATGCAATGTTTCACTTACGAAATGTGTGATTTGCAGAATTTGAATTCCAAACTTTTTCTTGAAATTTGTGTTTTGTCAGTTTTGTTTTGTTTTTTTGCTCGCAAGTTTGCAAAAAAATAAAAATTCCCTTCATTTTTGGACTTTTGTTTTCCCCACAGAAATTTTCAAATTTTCTCCTCAATGTCTGTATTTTTTTCTTTGAATTAGCAACTACTGTTGGATTCAGCAACTAACTGGATTGCTACCTTATCATGGCGGAGGGGTCTGCGTGCCCTAATGATGCTAGAAGCTATGTTGTCAGGGGCAACTTGCCCCTGTGGTCTCCCATTTCAGATTGGTCCTGGGTGAAGGCCCAGACCAAAAGCAGTCCAGTAGATCCCATGGAACAAATTACAAGAACCCAGTGTACCCATGGAGGCACATGGGTCCGCCCTCCAGTGGGCTCCCTACCTGCAGTAGGGATCATGGTGTCACTGTATGTAAACCTGATGGCAACATTTAAATAGTTCGTCAGCTGAACAGCTAAGAGTTTCTAAACTTTCAAATTAAATAAACTTGCAATGAGGGTTGAATAAGAGCAACTATATACAGTATATTGTTATAAATTTGCAAGTTTTCTTGTAAAATTGTGGGCTTCCTTGTACCTTTTTTTCCTCATAATTTTGCAACTTATTTGTTGGCAAAAGAGCTGTGGGTGACCACTGATGGGAGGGTTGGTGGTTCAATTCCTTCTCTGTCTGCAGTCTGCTTGTTGAAATGTCCTTAAGCAAGACACTGAACCCCCAGTTGCGCCAGGTGGGTCAGGCCAGCACCTTGCATGGCCACCCTGCTGCCATCAGTCCGTGAATGTGTGTGTAAATGGGTGGATAGCAGGATCAAAGCACTTTGGTCATCCAGAGATGAGAAAAAAGCACTATGTAAGTGAACGCCATTTACTGTGTATATCTAATTAACCATGCTGCAGTCCCCTGCCCTAGCCACCGTCTCCTCCTCAAGGGAAGATGTCAAGTCATTCCCAAGCCAGCTGAAAGACATAATCTTGGGAAGGGTCTCAGAGTTATTATAGCCAGATGCTTGAGTCATCTCAGTTGGCTCATTTTAATGGTGATGAGCAGCTGAGGCCCTACTAAATGGCTCTCTAAGGGTGAGCACAGCCAGCCTTTAAAGGAAATCGTGCACACTCGTTCTTTCATTTCTCAGAGGGTATGAACATGCGTAGATCAGAGAACATCAAGGTTCTAGCCTTCACTCTCAGCTCTCTTTACCAAATACTCCGTAATGCAGATTCACGTTAACAAACCATAAATGCTCATCAAGAATGTAATAAAATCAACAAATGAACGTGCTTCAATATATTGCCCACTGGAGAGCAGTGTAGACCTGCACGGGCCTTGTACATGATGCAGTTGTCCTTTTCTTGACTCTGGATGATCATCAGTATTGATGTGCATTATTGTAAGAATGTTTAGATGGAAACTCACTCAGATTTACTTGAACAGTTTAACCACCAGCCTAAATAATTGTGTTTTTTGTGACTGATCTGTATAGGTTTGCTAACCCCTTTTGTTCTGCATTAGGATTGAAATTGATGCTTCAGTAGTGTTTAAACCTGATTAAAATGTGGTTCATCTTTTGTATTACATTGTTTTCAGCAAAAACTATTATCCTCTATTTTCCATAACCACCTGCTTATGCCTTTTTAGAGGTAATAACTATTTTGATGCCTTTCATTTGGTTTTAATGACTCCCAATCTACTTTGATATAAGATTATCTCTTATTTCATGTTGCGTTACCTTCAAGCATTCTATTCTATCCATTTTGTCTTTTCCTCCCCCGTCCTTGCTCTCATTTCTTTTATCCTTTGAGTGTTAGGGATAGTCATTGAGGTTGAAATGATAGCTGACTTCACTTGCCAGCCTGCGCCATCGACTGCCACACACATTGCAAGAACCCCAGGGAATAGAAAGGCAGACGCTTGTACAGAAAAGCATATGAAGATGCTCTTGTGTTGAAAATTAAGATATCCATCAAGCAAGTAACACACCACAGATGCTCCGAGGACAAAAGTCCAAAGTCATTCTCTCAGTGGCTTTGGAGCATTTCTCAGAACAAAATTGAAATTCTCAAAACTATTAGCTCAACCTCTACACTTGTAATCATAAAAGCAATTTCTCATCATTTTGAACAAACAACAAATACTTGTGTACATTATACAACTGTTTTTGTACAATTGTCTGCTAATTTTTTGCATTATCATTTGCTATTGTCATGTCGGTCAATATACATTAAACAGGTTTTCTTTTGAATAGTCCTTCACCCCAAAACATTTAGGTATTTGTTCACTGCTTCAGCATTACATGCAAAAGTACTGAACTAGTTATCATTACACCAAGCAGATTTTATACATTTCTATTATATTTTTTGGTAGGTGTGTATTAAATTAATTGTTCTCATGTGAATCTTTATCTTATGAGTAGAATAACTCAGAGGTGAAACCTATGAACATTCAATTGGCCTTTAATATTCAGTTAAAGGCTTTAACTGCTTTATGAAGGCAGTTAAAGCCTTCATAAAGCAGTTACCGTTTCTAACACAAAAATGGAAGGGCATCAAGAGAATGATGATGCAAGGTGGAAGAATACAGAAAGAGGAAGATAGGCCAAGTGCAAAGGCCTGCTCCCAAAGAAATTAGGGCCACAATTGTTGACCATGGTCAACAATTGTGGACAATGGTACAACTGGACCATGTACCATTGTCCAGTACATGGTCCACTTTCTGTTATGACCCACTTACTGGGCCAAGGCCAGAACTGCCTCTCTCAGGCTGAAATCACCAAGTCACTTTCACCCTCAGGCAATGTAGACATACACCTCCCAATATCCCAGGCCGAGAGTCAGACCCATGACACTGTGATCCAAAAACCTCTTATTCTGCCACTGAGCCAAAGAAAAAAATCTTCACAAGCTCTTGTTCAGTAACAGAGGTGTACAAGGTGTCAAGGACTGCACCACTGACTAATTCTCTATGGAAGTGAATCCATAACACCTCCCCCCTTAAGGAAGTGGTGCAGGTTTCAGATGATGGATGATCCCCCACTTTCAGACCTGTGCGAGTGACATCACACTGTTTAACAACTTCAATGACTTCTATGGCTGCTTTGAAACACAAAACAGCACATCAGCACAGAAGACCACTCCTCCCCCAGACGAGCAGGCTATAAGTCTGGATTCGACTAGTGTGAAGAGGATCCTCTCCAGGATCAACCCACGCAAGGCAGCTAGACTAGACAACATACCAGGTCACGTTCTAAAGGACTGTGTGGAAGAGTTCAAGAATGTCCTGGCCGACATCTTCAACATCTCCCTGAGTCAAGCTGTTGTCCCCACATGTTTCAAAACTGCCACCATAATACCAGTCCCAAAGAAGCCCATCCCATCCAGGTACAATGATTACCGGCCCGTAGCACTGACCTCCATCATAATGAAGTGCTTCAAGCGACTGGTCATGCAGAACATCAAGTCCATCCTCCCTCCCACGACCCATCTCAGTTTGCATACAGGTCAAACAAATCCACAGAAGACGCAATCTCTGCTGCTCTCCATCCAGCCCTCACCCACCTGGACTCAAAGAACTCCTATGTGCGAATGCAGTTCTTGGACTTCAATTCAGCATTCAACACAATCATCCATCCATCCATCCATCCATCTTCTACCGCTTTTCCAGAGGTCCGGGTCGCGGAGGCAGCAGTTCAAGCAGAGAAGCCCAGACTTCCCTCTCCCCAGCCACCTGCTCCAGCTCTTCAGAGGGGATACCAAGGCGTTCCCAGACCAGCTGGGAGACATAGTCTCTCCACCGAGTCCTGGGTCTGCCCCGGGGTCTCCTCCCAGTGGGACGTGCCTGAAACACCTCAAGTGGGAGGCGTCCAGGAGGCATCCTAATCAGATGCCCATACCACCTCAACTGACTCCTTTCACTGTGGAGGAGCAGCGGTTCTACTCTGAGCCTCTCCCGGATAACTGAGCTCCTCACCCTATCTCTGAGGGTGAGTCCAGCAATCCTACGGAGAAAGCTCATTTCAGCCACTTGTATCTGCGATCTCGTTCTTTCGGTCATTACCCAAAGCTCGTGACCATAGGTGAGAGTAGGAACGTAGATTGACTGGTAAATCGACAGCTTTGCCTTAGAACTAAGCTCCCTCTTCACCACAACAGACCGGTACAACATCCGCATCACTGCAGATGCTGCTCCAATCCATCTGTCGATCTCTCGCTCCATTTTCCCCTCACTCGTGAACAAGACCCCAAGATACTTAAACTCCTCCACTTGGGGCAGGAGCCTGTCCCCAACCCAGAGAGGACAATCCACCTTTTTCCGGCTGAGGACCATGGACTCGGACTTGGAGGTGCTGATTCTCATCCCAGCCGCTTCACACTCAGCGGCAAACCGTCCCAGCAAGAGCTGTAGGTCATTGCTGGATGAAGCCAACAGGACAACATCATCTGCAAACAACAGAGATGAGATCCTGTGGTCACCAAGCATGACACCCTCCATTCTCTGGCTGCGCCTAGAAATCCTGTCCATAAAAATTACAATCATCAATTGTCAATCAATAAAAACACAATCATCCCCCAGCACCTAATACAAAAACTCAGACACCTGGGACTCAAAACCTCTCTCTGTAACTGGGTGCTGGACTTTCTCACAGGGGGAGGCCACAGAACGTGCGGGTCAGCAGCAACACCTCCAAGACTATCACACTGAGCACAGGGGCCCCACAAGGGTGCCTGCTCAGCCCACTGCTCTTCACCCTGCTGACTCATGACTGTGTACCAGCCTACAACACCAACCACATCAAGTTTGCAGATGGCATGACGGTGGTGGGCCTCATCACCAACAATGAGCGGCCAACTACAGAAATGAAGTGAGCCAACTGGTCCAGTGGTGTAAAGACAATAATCTCTTTATGAATGTGGAAAAAACCAAGGAGATTGTGGTCAACTTCAGGAGGGGACACACATAGCATCCCCCTCCGATAAGCGATGGTGCAGCTATGGAGAGGGTGAACAACACCAAGTTCCTGGGGGTGCACATCTCGGAGGACCTCTCCTGGTCCAACAACACTACATCACTAGCCAAGAAGGCTCAAACTTTCCTTGATTTCCTCCGCAAACTGACGAGAGCACGAGTCCCCCCCTCCCACCCCCCGTCATGTGCTCATTCTAGCGGGGCACCATTGAGAGCATCCTCACCAGCTGCATCACAGTGTGGTATGAAAGGTGCACCACCTCCTGCCGGAAGATGCTATAATGCACAGTAAAAGCTGCCAGCAAGATCATTGGTGCCCCTCTGCCCCCGTCTTGGACATATCAGAATCAGAATCAGCTTTATTGGCCAAGTATGCACAACACATACAAGGAATTTGACTTTGGCTAAAAACTTGCTCTCGTTGTTCAGGTGGAGGATTTAAATAAGATTTAAATAAGGATTCAATGACAACAGAGTATGTACAGTAAATTACAGTCTGTCCACGTTTCTATAAAAGGATGCAAATATATACAGGAATCTATGCAGTTATTTACTCAGACTATCCACACTTTGCAGAAATGTATGAAAAAATATACAGTCATACAGTATTTCAATGTGAACTCAGATTCAGTGATATAATGTGAATGAAGTAAAAAGCAGTGTGAGAGTTATGTGCAATGTAAGAATGGATGAAAAGTCATGAGTACAGCAACAGGTAGGACTGGGTGAATGTTAGGAGTTCATCAGAGTGATGGCTTGAGGAAAGAAACTGTTCCTGTGACGGGTGGTTTTGACCTTCAGTGATCTGTAACGACGACCAGAAGATAGAAGTTCAAACAGTTTGTGGCCGGGGTGTGACGGGTCAGCACAGATGTTTCCCGCCCGTTCCGTTATGGACCGATATAAGTTCTCAATGGAGGGTAGGTCGGTACCAATGATCCTCTCCGCAGACTTAATGATCCGCTGCAGTCTGGTCTTGTCCTGTTTAGTGGCAGATCCAAACCAGACAGTGATGGAAAAGCAGAGGACAGATTGGATGATGGCGGTGTAGAAGACAACCAGCAGCTCCTGAGGCAAATCAAACTTCTTGAGCTGACGCAGAAAAAACAACCTCGGCTGGGCCTTTTTCCGGACAGTGTCTATATGGGAGGACCACTTCAGGTTCCGGGAGATTGTGGTACCCAGAAACTTGAAGGAGTCCACAGTGGACACTGTGCTGTTGAGGATGGTGAGTGGGGGGAATGAAGGAGGGTGTCGCCTGAAATCCACAGTCATCTCCACCGTTTTGGCTGGGTTAATTTCAAGATGGTTCTGGCCGCACCAGAGGATCAGCTGCTCCACCTCCCGCCTGTATGCAGACTCATCACCATCCCGGATCAAACCGATGACTGTGGTGTCGTCCGCAAACTTCAAGAGCTTCACCGAAGGGTCCTCTGAGGTGCAGTCGTTGGAGTAGAACACATATACCTCACATATACCCCACTCGGCTCACCTGCAGAGCCATCAACATTCCAGGCAACACCTCCCACCCCTCATACTCCCTCTTCAGTCCCCTGCCCTCAGGAAAATGGTACCGGAGCCTCTGGCACCACTCCAAAAGACTGCTAAACAGCTTTGTTCACCAGTCCATCAGGACCCTGAACTCTGTCCACTCCCACCCACCCCTGGACCATAACGCACTCACCCATACAATAACTACCTCAGCTGTTGACAAAGAAAGACTGGCACACCACCAGTAATACATCTGCTGCTGTATGTCTCTGCTCCTTCCTGAAACCATTTGTATAAATATCATACCTGCTGCTGTCTGTTATTGCAATATTGATCATGTACAGTCTGTCACTGTCTGCATCTACACTACTGTATCGAACTTGCAGCTGCGAGTATTATTGCACTACCTTTTCTGTATATAGGATTGCTGGGTTTTATTGTTTCTTTATTTGCACTACAGGTAGCAGTGCTGTACATAGACTGCTGTTTTTCCAGCCTTATTCCTTTTTTTATATTGCACACACCACTGAAGAGAGAAACAGCAGTTCAATTCTCCTGTATGCCATGTATGTATAGTAGTATTGACAAATAAAATCTTTGAATATCTTTTTGAACAATGGCTGAGGTTGGTTGAAGGGGACAACCAAATATTGGGAGAACCACTGCATCCTCGATTATCCAAATATTTTGTTCCACAAATAGGCAGGTAACCCCAAAAATGTGCATTGTACTGTACATAGACGAATTCTGGATACTTACTGTAAAACATCAAAATTCAGTAAAAAAAAAACCAATACAGCAAAAACTTTGAATCATATTCAGTGTCTTTCAGTCTATTCCCCTCATAGTAAAATGTATCTTTGTAGTTTTGAAATTGCTCTACAACACAGAGAAAAGTGTTGTCTTGTTCATTTTCTGTCACTGTTACCAAAAGCCATGACAGTTTTCTTTAGAAAATAATTACAACATAAAGTGTTCTATTGGTAACATGTCCAAACATTTTGACAGTCTTATTCATAAAGACAACAGAAGGACTCTTCATTCTGATGGTAGTGACAGTTTCATTAACAATTTTTTTTAATTTTTTTATACAGACTAAACATTTTGAGCAAATTACACGCTTTTGCAGGTCATCTACTATATTTTGCAGTTTGCACACTTTGTTTTGAGAAATGCAGTTATTGTGCAAACTTTAATTCAGTTCTGAGCAATGCACCAAAGCAATTGAGAAAAACTGTAAAATAGTCCATACACAAAGCTCCATGATAATATGCAGCTTTGCACATCTGTAGGCTGAAAATGCATAGACATTCTCATTAACTCAAAACACATTGATGGAAAAAAGAAAGAAGGGAGAAGATGAAGTTAAAACAGAAGGATGACAGAATTTTTGTGACAGCAAACAGACTTTGGCACATCTCATCAGATCTGTTCTAGTTCTCTCTTTGGACCACAGAGACAAGAGAGGCTGTCAGGCAGCGCAGCTATCAGATCCTCTGCTTCGGGGGAGAAAGAGACCATCTGTTTGTTACAGTATACACAAACTCACTAATGTGCACACCCACTGATCACAGTGATGTCTCCTCTGTCACCTCACAGTCTGCTGATTGTAGGAAGGGAGTAGTTTCTTCATAACAAAGGATGAAAGAGAGTGTTACTGATATATGCTCACATGGCAAATATTTTTCCAGTCATTTACAGTTAGGCCCAAAAATATTTGGACAGTGACACAAGTTTTGTTATTTTAGCTGTTTACGAAAACATATTCAGGATGCAATTGTATTATCAATATGGGCTTAAAGTGCAGACTCTCAGCTGTAATTTGAAAGTATTCACATCCAAATTGGAGCAAGGGTTTAGGAATTACAGCTCTTTAATACATAGCCACCTCTTTTTCAAGGGACCAAAAGTAATTGGACAATTGACTCAGAAGGCTGCAAAAAAAAATAACAAGGCTGCATGGGCTCTTCCCTCGTTAACCTGTCATCAATTAAGCAGTTAAAAGGTCTGGAGTTGATTCCAGGTGTGACGTTTGCATCTGGAAGCTGTTGCTGTGAACACACAACATGCGGTCAAAGGAGCTCTCAATGGAGGTGAAACAGACCATCCTGAGGCTGAAAAAAAAAGAAGAAATCCATCAGAGAGATAGCAGAAATGTTAGGAGTGGCCAAATCAACAGTTTGGTACATTTTGAGAAAAAAAAGAGTGCACTGGTGAGCTTGGGAACTCAAAAAGGCCTGGATGTCCACAGAAGACAACAGTGGTGGATGATCGCAGAATCCTTTCCATGGTGAAGAACAACCCCTTCACAACATCCACTCAAGTGAAGAACACTCTCCAGGAAGTAGGTGTATCAGTATCTAAGTCTACCATAAAGAGAAGACTTCATGAGAGTAAATACAAAGGATTCACCGCAAGGTGCAAACCATTAATCAGCCTCAAAAATAGAAAGGCCAGAATTGACTTTGCCAAAAAACACCTGAAGAAGCCGGCCCAGTTCTGGAACAGCATTCTTTGGACAGATGAGAAGATCAACCTGTACCAGAATGATGGGAAGAAGAAAGTTTGGAGAAGAATTGGAACAGCTCATGATCCAAAGCACACCACATCTTCTGTAAAACATGGTGGAGGCAGTGTGATGGCATGGGCATGCATGGCTTCCAGTGGCACTGGGTCACTTGTGTTTATTGATGATGTGACAAAAGACAGAAGCAGCCGGATGAATTCTGAAGTGTATAGGGATATACTTTCTGCTCAGATTCAGCCAAATGCAGCAAAGTTGATTGGACGGCGCTTCACCAATGATCCAAAACATACTGCAAAAGCAACCCAGGAGTTTTTTAAAGCAACGAAGTGGAATATTCTGCAATGGCCGAGTCAATCACCAGATCTCAACCCAATCGAGCATGCATTTCACTTGCTCAAGACAAAACTTAAGGCAGAAAGACCCACAAACAAGCAACAACTGAAGACAGCTGCAGTAAAGGCCTGGCAAAGCATCACAAAGGAGGAAACCCAGCATTTGGTGATGTCCATGGGTTCCAGACTTCAGGCAGTCATTACCTGCAAAGGATTCTCAACGAAATATTGAAAAGTAACATTTTACTTAGGGTTATGTTTATTTGTCCAATTACTTCTGAGCCCCTGAAATGAGGAGCGTTTGTATAAAAATAGCTACAATTCCTACATGTTTAATCATATATTTTTGTTCAACCCCTTGAATTAAACCTTAAAGTCTGCACTTCAATTCCGTTGTAGTTGTTTCATTTCAAATCCAATGTGGTGGCATGCAGAGCCCAAATCATGAAGATTGTGTCACTGTCCAAATATTTCTGGGTCTAACTGTATATACAGTAAAATATACTTTTTTCCAAATTTTTGACAGACAGACATAATTCAAGAGCAATAAATTCTCAAACAGTAATGTCACCAGTTTATATAAAATGCTTCAACAAAGTTTGAAATTTGAGGGAAAAAAGTTTCATATTTAAGAGGAAAAAGTTGTCATGAATACAGGAAAGGGAGGAAGGACCCAGTCGTAGGCAGATTTTGGGAAGATGAAGATTTATTGAAATACACAAAGGACAAAGAACAAACCTGGAACATTAACCTTAAATGCTGAGTAACTATATAAATAAAACTCTGGCACAAGGGCAGGATAAAACACTAAACAAACACTGGGAAATAAACAACTAAGGAAACAGAAAGCAAGAATAACTAAACGTAACAAACCTAGGAGGAAACTTATGAGACAGGAGACACAGGGGAATAATCCAAAAGCACATTAGATGCAATAACACTGCATCGGGGAAAGGGCAAGACATACATTTAAAGGAAAGAGACAATCAAGGGATGGGGAACAGCTGAGAACAATTGGGCAGGTGCAGATAATGACACTAATGAGGGAGACATAAAGAAACAAAAATAAGCAGGAGGGAACACAAACACAGAGGGAGACAAGACTACACAAGGAGCAGAACCTAAATAAACTTAAATTCAGTTAAAGGAGAATACACACCCGAAAACAGGAACAGATTGCAGAAAAAAACTGAGTAAAAACCAACTGACAACAAAAAATTATAGTCAAGGACTGACCCAGAAGTGTCATTTTAAATAAAACAGGAAATCAAGTTAGACTAATCAAGAAAAGAAAAAAAAACAAGAAATACTTTCAAAATAAAACTAGAATTACACAAGCGCAGATCATAACCTTAATAAGTCCAGGAAAACAGAAACAAATACATAACAAAAGTAGTACATTTATAACAAAAGTATAAAAAAGAGAGAGAAAGAAAGTCAGATTCTTCCCACCGTTAACTTAAATACAGTAACTACTACAGCTCCTTCAATTGATATCTGTTTGGATGAGTTTACTCCAATTGACCTTTTAGAGTTAGATAAAATAATTTCCTCATCCAAGCCTTCAACTTGTCTTTTAGACCCTATTCCTACCAGGTTATTTAAAGAAGTCTTCCCATTTATTGGTAGCTCTATTCTTCAAATAATCAATTCTTCATTAACATTAAGCCATGTACCACAGGCTTTTAAAACTGCTGTAATTAAACCCATACTCAAAAAGCCAAGCTGGATCCAGGAGTTTTAGCTAACTATAGACCAATCTCTAATCTGCCTTTCATTTCAAAAATCTTAGAAAGAGTTGTTGCTACGCAATTATTTGACCACTTGCAGAGAAATGGTTTATTTGAAGAGTTTCAGTCTGGGTTTAGAATCCATCATAGTACTGAAACAGCCTTAGTGAAGGTTACTAATGACCTCCTTATCGCATCTGATAATGGACTTGTTTCTGTACTTGTTCTTTTAGACCTTAGTGCAGCTTTTGATACTGTCGATCATAATATTCTACTTGATAGATTAGAACACTATGTTGGACTTAATGGAACTTCGTTGCAGTGGTTTAGATCTTATTTATCTGATAGGTTCCAGTTTGTCAGTTTTCTTCCAACTCAAAGCTCAGTCATAGAGTTCCACAGGGATCTGTACTAGGCCCTCTTCTTTTTAGTTTATACAGTATATGCTTCTGTTAGGCAGCATTATTAGAAAGCGCTGTATACATTTTCATTGTTATGCAGATGACACACAATTATACCTGTCAATGAAGCCAGATGATAGTAATCAATTAGCCAAGTTAGAGGCCTGTCTTAAGGAAATCAAAGCTTGGATGACTTGTAATTTCCTGCTATTAAATTCAGATAAGACTGAAGTCATTCTTGTTGGTCCAAAAAACCTTAGAAATACCTTTCCAAATCAAACTCTTAGTTTGAATGCGGTTACTCTTTCTCTGAATAGTTCTGTAAGGAACCTAGGAGTTATTTTTGAGCAAGATCTGTTTTTCAGTTCACATATTAAATTTGTTTCTAAGACTGCCTTCTATCATTTGCGTAATATTGCCAAGATTAGGAGCATCTTGTCTCAGAGTGATGCTGAGAAACTGATCCACGCTTTTGTTAGCTCTAGATTAGATTATTGTAACTCTTTATTATCAGGTTGTCCTAAAACATCTTTAAAAAGTCTTCAGTAGATCCAAAATGCTGCAGCAAGAGTTTCAACAGGTACTAGAAAGAGAGCTCATATCTCTCCGGTTCTGGCCTCCCTTCATTGGCTTCCCACAGAGTTTAGAATTAAGTTTAAAAACCTTCTTCTCACTTACAAAGCTCTAAATAATCAGGCCCCTTTTTATTTATAAGATCTGATACGACCCTATTATCCTAACAGCACGACGCTCCCAAAATGCAGGATTACCTAGAATCTCCAAAAGTACAATGGGAGGCAGAGCCTTCAGTTATCAAGCTCTTCTCCTGTGGAATCAGCTGCCAATCTGGATTTGGGAGTCAGACTTGATCTCTGTTTTTAAGAATAGGGTTAAAACCTTCCTTTTTCATATAGCCTATAATTGGGGAGGGATCATGTGCCTCTGAACCCTCCCTTAGTTATGCTGCTAATAGGTTTAGACAGCCAGGGTACCTCCAATAATGCACTGGGCTTCACTCCTTTCTTCACTCTCAATGAAATATTTTTGCTGGTCATTAACATCCGTTTGTTCTTTCCCATAGATTGAGTCCCCTTCATGCTGTTTGCTCTCTCTATATCTGTTCTTTTCTTCTTCTCTATCCCCTCACTCCCCAGCCAGTCGCAAGCAGATGACTGCTCTTCCCTGAGCCTGGTTCTGCTGGAGGGTTCTTCCTGTTAAAAGGGAGATTTTCCTCTCCGCTGTCACCAAGTGCTTGTGCACAGGGGCTCACCTGATTGCTGGGGTCTTTCTGCACTTGTGGGGGTTTCCCCTACAGTTGAAAGTGCTATGAGATGACTGTTGTTGTGAAAATTATATAAATAAAGTTGAATTGAATTGAAAGCTCAAATTTATGCGAGTCATACTTGAAGTACTCACAGCTCAGTTATGTTTTTACTTGATATGTGTCACTCTGCTTACAGAACCCATGCATAACAATGACAAATTATCTGCAGTTTTCTTGGACCAATTAAGAAGTGAAATTAGAAATTTTAAATTAGAAAATTTCTCACAGAAACCTGAACATTCCAGGGAACACTGGCTGAAAAACACTGTTATGGAGGTTCTGCTCATCTTTCTATGAACAATATTGTATGTTCTAATGCAGCTCATATCTCAACCCAGTGTCATGGCCATGCATGTAACTGAAACATTGATCCACTACTGGCACCGTGTAACTGTCACGGCTTCTCCCTCCAGTACCGAGCCATTATATACAATGGGCCTCATGCAAGAACATGTTAGGATTAGTATGTGTAAATCTCAAATACTTTGTTAGTAAGCCACATTAGTTTGAACAAGCCACTTCAGATTCAATGAATGTTTGTATGTCTTACAAAAATGTGTAAATAGCCAGTGTAAAAATGGTGAATTCCACCTGTGTGTAAGTGAGAGTGTGTTCAGGAAAATTGAAGATTTGCATAATTGTCTCCCTAAAACTACCATATAAGGCTATGCATCCCGTAGCGCCTGCCCAGAAGTTTCATTCACAAAAATGATTTCAGAGTCGACGAAGAAAAAAACTTCTCAAGCTTGGAAACTGAAATTCTCCTGTCTGAGATCCAAAAAGGAAAAAAAATCATCATCACTCTATTAATTCATGAAATCTCTGTGTGTGTCTGTCACGATCATAGGCTGCCTATGATGTTCCTATGAAGTCGGTGATCATGGGACCATTTACATGATGTCTGTATGACGTCAGATAAATTGTAGTCTATATGACGTCAGATAAACCGTAAGGCTGATGATCCTATGATCGCTGAAGGACGTCTATATGACATCATACAGACCGCAGGACTCGCTAAAAGACATATACTGTATGTATATACTGTATATAGACACAGGTAATCAACATAACACAGAACAGTAACAAGCAGGGGAAGAAGTAACAAGTGGGGACAGCAGGGCATGGTTACAGAAAACGGGATGGGCGGGGCTGCACAGATAATCACATACAGAGGACCAGAAAGACAGATATAGGCTATATATGGCTATATATGGCTTGTGTGGTGGTAATGCACCTGTAATAAAGTTGAATGCACCTGTAAATAGAGTGTGGTGAAGCTGGTTGCCAACCGCCAATCAGATCTAGAAGAAGAAGAATATATAGGACACAGCACTTTAATAGAGTTGGACTGTTAGAAGAAGAAGAAGAAGGTGGACCGCATTTATGTCTGTGTTCGGCTGGTGGCAGGAGTGATTTGTTTGTGGCGGATAGCAAAAACTGTACGCTGTCTGTAACATTATGGCATCTAGCTCTGATGGGTACGATAAAGATGAGGTGGGCTGGACACTATCCAGGTCTGGGGGGCGGAAAAGAGCAGCTAGGGGGGCAACAAGACCTAGAAGTGGGTCAGATGAGAGTGATGCGGGAGGAAGTAACAATGCGAAGAAAACACAAACTAGCCAAAATGGATAGCAGTTTGAGGATGTAGGGAATGACTAGAAGGTTGTCATTGAGTTCAGTCATGGTGGGGGGCACTATCACCCGGTTAAGCTAACAAAAGCAATTGAGAAAGAAATTGGGAGAGTTAAGTTTGCAAAGTTCTTGAATAATAACCAGCTGTTAATTCATGCCACAAGTAAACAACAGCAACAGAAAATACTGGCAATGACATGTCTAAATGGAGAACAAATGAAGGCGCATGTTCCTGGCGCAACAGCTAACTTGAGAGGAGTTATATCAGGTGTCTCTTTGTGCATGTCTATGGAAGAAGTGAAAAACGAGATCCAAAGAGGAAAGGTGAAGGATGTGAAAAGGCTAAAGAGTAAAAGAGAAGGTTCACTGAAGGACACACACTGTCTGTCATGATTCAGTTTGAGGAAACACTCCCGAAATCAGTCCTAATAGGATACATATATTAGAGTGTCAGAGAATACGTCCCAAAGCCACTCAGGTGCTATAAATATCAAAGGATGGGTCACACTGCTCAGCAATGTAAGGGAAAGCTAAGATGTGCTAGATGTGGAGAGGAGCACAAATAGGGTAAATGTGACAAGGACGCCAAAGTAAAGGGTTGCAACTGCGGGGGTGAGCACAGTGCTGCATATGGAGGATGTGTTGTGCAGAGGGAAGCTAGACAAGCCAAGGAAATCAGAATAACTAAGAAAATCTCGTATGCGGAAGCTCTAAAGACAGTTAGAGAGGCAGGAATAGTCAGAAACACAGCAGGCCTTCCTCAAAGAAGTTCAGTTCAAAGGGAAGCCCAGCCATCAACGGCTCCCACACAAGCACAGGATCGTGCCGCTGCAAGGAATGTTTGTGTTCACAAATGCAAAATGGATGATGACACATTGATAGTTAAGAGGACAAACTTTATAGCTTTTATCTGCCACACCATGAATGTTGCTGCACAGCCAAAGAAGAAAAGGGAAAGAATCAAAATCACTGTGGAAGCAGCGGGAAGCTTCCAAGATGTGAAAGATATCACAGCCAACCAGATTCATGCTTTATTGAAAGCTGAAACTGGGGAGGCTGCACAGGCTGAAACAAGACCTTAATTATGGTACTACACATACTACAGTGGAATGCGAGGAGTCTTATAGCAAACGAACAAGAACTCAAGAAGTATCTTTATGAACTAGAAGTTGTTCCACAGGTAGTGTGTGTACAGGAGACATGGCTTCAACCTCACTTAGATTTTGTTATTCCAGGATACAGTTCAATCAGACAGGATAGAATTAACACTGTAAATGGAGGAGGATGTGCCACTTTCATTAAAAATGGCCTGGCGTATAGGGTGATTCCCTCCCCTGAGGATATAGAGTGTAATATTATTGAAATGTGTAGGCCAAATGGACAAGGAAATATTAAGCAGATTAATTATTACAACCCATGTAGCAAGTTAACAGCAGATATTTTCAGTGTTATGGCAGGGTAAGGGCATATGAAAGAGGTATGATGTGGAGACTTTAATGCCCATAATAGCTTGTGGGGAAGCACACAGATAACAATGGAAATGTTGTGGATGAGATGTTAAATGAAAGATCGTTAATTTGTCTAAACAGTGGTGAAGGTACTAGGGTGGATGTCCATAGGGGCACATTATCATGTATTGACCTGACTCTGGTATCTGATTCTTTAGTGAGCACCTGTGAATAGACGGTTATGAACAGGACAACTATGGGAAGTGATCACTTCCCAATACTTTAAGTCATTAAAACTGAAGTATGTATACAAGAGGGAAGATGTTTTATAAGATGGTGTTTTGACAAGGCAGATTGGGGAAAATTTAGGCAATACTGTGTTCAATCGTGTCATTTGGTAACATTAGAAGGTGGCATAGAAGAGTGTTCGAGTCAGATAACCAATCATATTCTGAATGCTACAAAAGCAAGTATACCTAAGAAAGCAACACAGGGTAGGAAGAACGTTGTACCCTGGTGGAATGACAAATGTAGTATTACAATAAAAGAGCGAAACAAGGCATTCAGAGAGCTGAGGAAGAATATGACTAGTGAAAACTTAATAGAGTATAAAAAGAAAAGAGCAGTAGCTCGAAGGATTATTAAAAACAGGAAAAGGTCAACATGGAGAGAATTTTGTTCCACCCTTGGTAGGAAAAGTGATGTCTGGTGTATGTTTAAAAAAATGAGTGGGAACAGGGTATCAGTTAAAATTCCAGCTTTAGTGGATGGGTATAAGATGGCTGTATCAGACAAAGAAAAGGCAGAAGTCCAAGGTAGAGCATTTGCAGCAGTGCATAGAGGAGACCATCTTGGTGCAAGTCATAGACAGCAAAGGGAGCATAAACTGAGAGAAAATGCAAACTTAAAAAATGAAGTGAAAGAGGACATGACTGTGCTTGACCTCGAGCTCACAATGTCAGAGCTTAAGAGAGCTTTGCAAGATAGTGGATACACAGCTCCAGGATATGATCAGTTAAGCTATGCTATGTTCCGGCAGCTGTCTCTGCAATCAATGCAACTGGTGCTGAAATTGTTTAACAGGATATGGAAGGAGAGGGTTATCCCAAGCGGGTGGAAAAAGGCTGTAATTTTACCATTTAACCAGGGAAAGATCCAGCTCATCCAGGCAACTACAGGCCAATAGCATTAATGTCACATTTAGGGAAATGGATGGAGAAGGTGTTCGTTTGCAGACTCTCATATGTACTAGAGCAAAAAGGATTAATAAACATCTGGATATTGAAAAGGCTTATGACTCACTGTGGAGGGATGGACTTCTTATGAAATTGAGTAAAATGGTCATTGGTGGTAGGATGTATAATTGGATAATTGATTTTTTTAACACACAGGACAATTAGAGTTGAAGTAGGATCAGAAGTTTCTAATGACTTTGAAATAGAAAATGGTGTTCCTCAGGGGAGTGTGATAAGCCCTGTTTTGACATGTTTGGGGATCAAGAGGGATCCATCAAAACAGCACTATATGCAGATGATGGAGCCATATGGACAAGGGGAAGAAATGAGAAATTTGTGTTCAAAAACATCAGGAAAGCAATGGAGAAAGTGGAAAAGTGGTCATATGAGTAAATTTTCAAACAGTAAAACCTGCTATATGACTTTCACAAAAAAACGCAGAACTGGTACAGAACCATTAACATTATATAATTAACCAACAGAGAAAGTCAGTGAGTTCAGATGTCAAGGATTGTGGTTTGATAGTGTATACACATGGAGAGTTCATGTTGAAAATCTGGAGACAAAGTGCAAAAAAGTCATTAATCTCATAAAAGATGCAGCTGGACACGAATGGGGTACAGATAAACAGGCATTAATTGACATTTACAGAGCACTAATGCAATCGACAATAGACTACGGATGCATGATTTATGGAGCAGCGGCAATGACGACTCTGGAAAAAATAGACAGAATGCAGCATAGAGCGTTTCGCCTGTGCATTGGAGCCGTCAAAACAACACCAAACAATGCTGTTTTAATAGAAGCAGGACAAATGCCAATGGATTTGAGAAGAGATAAACTCGCATTATCATACTGGGCCAAGCTGAAAGGAAGTGACAAAGCAAATATTTCAAAAACAACACTACAAGACTGTTGGGAATATTCTAATTTCCAGGGACACGGGTTTGGGTGGACAATTGAAAGAAGGACCAGAATGTATGGGCTGCACACTATTGATATAGCTAACACCAGTCCAGTGAGTAATGTTCCCCCTTGGCTGTTTCCGGGAATAGAAGTAGACGCTAGTCTGCTAATGAGGACAAAGGATTGGCATATGAGTGAAGTTGGTGTTAAAACAAGCATTTACCTCAGGAACAATTACTATAACTTCTTACAGCTCTATACTGACAGTTCAAAGAACAAAGAGGGCTCTGTTGGAGTATACATTCCAGAGTTTAAAGTGACCATCACGAAAAGACTCTCCAACAATACATCCGTGTTTACAGCAGAGATGGTGGCAACAATTATTGGTTTGCAGTATGTGGAGGAAGTCAGACCGGACTGGGTGGTGGTGTGCACGGATTCACTTGCAGCGTTAAAAACCATACAGACACTAAAATCTACAAGTGAAGACTTGGTGATTGAGCTATATCACAGTTTATTTAGGGTACACAGGGGTGGTGGAGAAGTTCAGTTTTGTTGGGTTCCTGCACATGAAGGGTTGAAAGGGAATGACTATGCAGACAAATTAGCAAAAAGCGCTCATAGGAAAGAGATAACTATACCATTGTCTCTTGGAAAAGGTGAAGGGAAAGCAGTAATCAAGAAAAAAGGAATTGAGCTATGGCAAAAAAGATGGGATGAAGATCATAAAGGTAGATCGTATTACAAAATATAAAAATCTATTGCAGTAAAGAATTACATAACAACCAAAAGGAGGGAAGACGTCATTATGGCAAGACTCAGACTGGATCATACAGGTTTAAATGGCACTTTATTCACCATGGGGAAAAGCGAAAGTGACAAATGTAGAGAATGTGGAGTAAAAGAAAATGTTGAGCACATCTTATTACACTGTCACAAATACGGAAATGAAAGAGAGAGAATGAAAAATGAAGTTTGAGAGGCCAGTAGGGAATGGGATTTAACTGGGATTCTGGGAACAGATGGCGATGGAGAGGCACTAAGACTCACGAGAAGGGCTCTTTTCTCTTTTTTAAATAACGCATGATTAAGTCATAGAATTTAGGGGTTGGGCTCAGATGACATAATGTTACACACTCTTGTACAGTAGGTGGCGGTATGCACCTTTCAGTTGTTTGCTATCCGCCAGTAACCGAGAGAAGAAGAAGAAGAAGGGGAGACAAGACCAAGGCAATAATCATAATGACGATAATAATAATAATATTGCTGATAAACTAAGAGGAAGACCAATGAAGAAAAATATGCAAGACAGAATAATAATAATAACAATAATAGCAACCCAGGATAAAAATAATAAGGTGAAATACAGAAAAGCCCAACTTAAAGCGAGGATGTGGGCTGGGACCCATGCCCTGGAGACAAGGAATATCACTATATAGAATTCAAGAAATCTCTGTCTGTCACGATGTCATGATGTCATGATTATAGGACTTGCTAAAAGATCATACGACTTGCAATGAGATCAAACGCAGCCTGCCCTCATGATCACAGGACTCGCTATGACATCAGAAATCAAAGGCAGGCATTACTCATGATCATAGCACTCGCTATGACATTATCAAACATCAAAGGCAGGCATCACAGATCAAAGGCAGGCATTAATGGATGAGTGGTGGTGTCAAAGATCCAAGGCAGGTTTCACCATGGTTGCTGTTGCCATAGTAACAGTAACTTTCTACAGGCATGCAGAAATGTTTGCTTACACTTGCTTTCTATGAGCATGCACCGGTATGCACGGGCATGCACAGGTATGCACTAGTATAATTAAGGAACCAGGAAAATGAAAGAATGTGTCAGCTCTGCTCACTCACTTGAGGGCCCCCTCAGTCTCTCGGGGCCCATAGTATGTGCATATACTGCCCTATGGAGGAAACAGCTATGGGTACCAGAATAATAAAAACCACCTGACTTTTTAGTCCACTAGATGGTGCTAAATGCTCATTGTCTGGTTAGGTCAGCACAGCAAAGGAGTGACTCCTGTGATCTTGCCAGGAGTTGAACAAGACGAAGATCAGGATGGGAAATCACAATATAGGATATTGCAATACTCAGTGTATCGTAAGATTGTGATAGTATCGCATCATGGCCCAAGTATCCTGTATTGGCTCAAGTATTGTGCAGCCTCTGGCGAGTCCCACTCTTATTTTTTTTTACTGTTTTAGAACTGCATTATTTTGAACAACTCTGGCATAAAATACACCTAAAATCTGCTTTGGTGCTGTGATCTGCTCTCAAGCCCATTCTTGTCCATGTTGTAGTGGGTGAGGATGGCACAGATGACACACTCATCTCACACTCATCATGCTCAGCTAAGGTGTCGGGTGTGCCATGAGTGTGCACTGCACTGAAGCGGTTTCCCACTTTGTAGTATGACACATTTCAACAATATGGGCTTAAAATATGTACATAAAAAGTGTTAAAAAAGTATTTCCTCAAATCACTTAAGAAAGAATCAAAGTGTAAAATCTTGTCAACTAATTAAGTTTATAGGGTTTACACTCAGACAAAAAGCAAACTATTTACACATAACTCTTACAACTGGTCTGGACCACTCGTAAATTTTGTTAGTACCTGTACTAAATTTCAAGATACTAAGAGACTGGTGAATCCCACAAGTTCACATACAGTCAGGTCCTTATATATTTGGACACCGACACAAGTTTTGTTATATTAGCTGTTTACCAAAAGATATTCAAGATACAATTATATAATCAATAGAGACCCTAACTCATGCTCCCTCTGTTTCCACATATGGGACCTTCTGAAAAAATCTCCATAGGAGTGAACGGCAAGAGCGACATTATCTTTTGATCCCGATCGAAATTTGCCACGGGTTACACATATGATGGTTGTCAGTTTAAAAGATAATTTTCTACATAAATAATGGTGTAGGTTGTTGTCTAACTGTTAAAAGTATCAGGTTGTGAAAATACATAAATTAAAAGACTACAGAGACTCATACAAGTTACGTCATCGTTTTCGAAAGGCACCCAGGAGAAAATAACTAACAATCCTGTGGATCAACTGCAGCTCTCAAAATACAGTATAATGTATTGTAACGTGTTGTTTTTCTCATCTTTGGATGATGCTGTCATTGGTCAGAAAACAGAAGGTGAGCTTTGAGAGGGGAACTGCCATAATCATGTTTGGTGACGTGTATAGTCTGAGACAAAGAGCTGTAATCCACTAAACGGTTTAAAAACAACCTAAATATTACTGTTATTATATGGCAATCTACAACTTTAATTACATGGAAAATTACCTTTAAAATTGACAAACATCATACAGCCGTGGACAAAATTGTTGGTACCCCTCTGTTAATGAAAGAAAAACCCACAATGGTCACAGAAATAACTTGAATCTGACAAAAGTGGTAATAAATAAAAATTCTATGAAAATTAACCAATGAAAATCACACATTGCTTTTGTGGTTCAACAGAATTACTTTAAAAAACAAACTCATGAAACAGGCCTGGACAAAAATGATGGTACCTCTAGAAAAGATTGAAAATAATGTGATCATAGGGACATGTTCAACCAAGATGTGTCCTCTAATTAACATCACAGGTGTCTACAAACTTGTAATCAGTCAGTCGGCCTGTTTAAAGGGTGACAAGTAGTCACTGTGCTGTTTGGTGACATGGTGTGTACCACACTAAACATGGACCAGAGGAAGCAAAGGAGAGAATTGTCTCAGGAGATTAGAAAGAAAATTATAGACAAGCATGTTAAAGGGAAAGTCTATTAGACCATCTCCAAGCAGCTTGATGTTCCTGTGACTACAGTTGCACATATTATTCAGAAATTTAAGATCCACGGGACTGTAGCCAACCTCCCTGGACGTGGCCACAGGAGGAGACGGATAATACGAATGGTAACAAAAGAGCCCAGAACAACTTCTAAACACATTCATGGTGAACTCCAAGGTCAAGGTACATCAGTGTCAGATCGCACCATCCGTCATTGTTTGAGCCAAAGTGGACTTCATGGGAGACGACCAAGGGGGACACCACTGTTGAAAACAAATCATAAAAAGAGATAAATTAGTCGAGATAAATTAGTCGAGCTATACAATAATATTACTAGTAAGAAAATGGTAGCAATTTGTGGAGATTTCAATATTGACTTACTGAATCCTCATCAACAAAATGTAGTTACAGAGTTCATGAACTTTATGTACAGCATGAGTCTATATCCCACAATAACACATCCCAGTAGAATCACAGTTCACTCTGCTACACTTATTGACAACCTGTTTGTCAATGTTTTCGATAAGAAAATAGAAAGTGGATTATTGATAAATGATATAAGTGACCACTTGCCAACCTTTGCACTTATCCATGGCCACACGGGGCCCAACACAGAAAAAACTTCAAAATCGTTCAGACACAAATCACCAAATGCAATCAGTTCTCTTAAAGAGGACTTGCTGAAGCAAGACTGGACAGAAGTCTATGTATCAGATGTAAATGAAGCCTATGACACATTTATAAACATTGTAACCACTCTTTATGAAAAAAACTGCCCATTAGTAATAAAAAAGCTTAAACACAAATTTGCTAATAAGCCATGGTTAACCAAAGGACTAAAAAAGGCGTGTAAAAAGAAAAATTTATTATATAAAGCTTTCCTAAAGAAAAGAACAAAAGAAGCAGAGCAGCGGTATAAAACATACAAAAATAAGTTAACATATATAATAAGATGTAGTAAAAGAGACTATTACAGTAAAGAACTGGAGAAAAACAGAGACAATATTAAAAATACATGGACAATACTCAACAGTATCCTTGGAAATAAAAGCAGAAATACAAGCTACCCAACTAATATTCCAAAAAATAATAAAAACGACTCAGAGTGTGAATATTGCTTCACCTGCAGATGAATTTAATAATTTTTTTGTTAACATTGGACCTAAACTGGCCCGAGAAATACCCACTACGGTGCCAACAGGTGATACAATATGCAATAACACTGCTGTAAAAGACTCCATCTTCATAAAGAACACAGACGAAAGAGAGGTCATTGAAATTGTTAAATCGTTCAAAAGTAAAACATCTACTGACTGTGATGGTATCGACATGCTACTAGTCAAAACTGTTATCGAATGCATAGTAAAACCACTGACGTATATCTGCAACCTGTCTCTCCAATCAGGTATATTTCCCAATGCAATGAAAATAGCTAAAGTAATTCCGATATACAAGACGGGCGACAGAGGGGAACTCTCAAACTATAGACCAATTTCACTATTACCGCAATTTTCCAAGATACTTGAAAAAATATTCTATGAGAGAACTGACAACTTCATACTGAAGAATGATTTATTATGTGAGCAGCAATATGGGTTCAGACACAAGAGGACAACTGCATATGCCCTAATGGAATTTACAGAAAAAATATCAACAGCCATTGAAAATAAAGAGTATTCAGTTGGAGTATTCCTAGATCTTAAAAAAGCATTTGATACAGTAGATCATAATTTATTATTAAAGAAACTACAAAATTCTGGTATTAGAGGGGTAGCACTGTCCTGGTTAAGTAGTTACTTAAAGAATAGATATCAGTATGTATGTGTTAGCAACAAAAACTCAGAGTTGCTGAAGGTCACCTGTGGAGTCCCACAGGGTTCAGTTTTGGGACCATTATTATTCAATATGTATATAAACGATATATGTAAAGTCTCAGAAAAAATGGACTTAATATTGTTTGCCGATGACACTAATCTGCTATGCAGTGGAAACAATTTGGAACAACTTCTGGATACACTCGGGAAGGAATTAGGAAAGCTTAAACTGTGGCTTGATTCAAACAAATTAACGCTCAATTTAAGTAAGACAAAATTTATAGTCTTTAACAACCATCACAACAATCCAGTACCCAAACTCAGTGTAAATGGTGTAGAGATTGAAAGGGTATCTGAAACTAAATTCCTTGGAGTAATAATTGATAATTGATAACAAACTGTGTTGGAAGTCACATATTAATTATATCAAAGGTAAAGTTTCCAAATCAATTGCAATATTACACAGAGTGAAATATTTGCTGAATCAACCCACACTATACACCTTGTATCATTCATTAATACTCCCATACATGACATATTGTAATGAAGTATGGGGAAATACATACATACAAAACAAACATACAAAACAAACATATATCCACTCTTTATGCTTCAAAAGAGAGCTATTAGAATAATAAACAAAGCAGCTTACAGGGAACCAACAAACCCACTTTTTCTTAAACAAAAAACTCTCAAGTTGAAAGATCTGGTTGACTTTAAAACCGCAATAATAATGTTCAAAGTGAAGAATTTATCACTGCCCGCAAATATCCAAAAGTTGTTCCAAACAAGGGAGAAACGATATCACTTCAGAGGAACATGTATATTTCAAAAGCCTACAGTGAGAACAACCACCAAGCAACACTGTATTTCAGTGCAAGGAGTCAGATTATGGAACGATTATGGACCTGAATTAAAATCATGTACAACGCTTGGACAATTTAAACAAAAACTAAAGGAAGAAATACTCCAAACATATTTACAAGACGACATGTAAACTCACATAAGGATTGACATATCCAGCCTGTGTTGTGTTGTAGCTTAGTTTTTTTTTTTTTTTTTTTTTTTTCTCTCTCTGTGACATTCTGTCTTAGATTTGTCTTGAATAGTAACCGCTTAACTTAGCTTAGCTTAGTTTTCTTTTTTTTTTTTTCTCTCAGTCACACTTTGTCTTAGCTTTGTTCTAAATTGCAATCACTCTCGTCTTGTTTACTCTTTTTTCTTTGAATTCTTGGATGGAATATGGGTGGGCAATATAAGCTGCGGCTTCAGCCATCACCCATTTCGGATAACTCACGTGGAATTGTTTAGTAGAAGGAGTCTTTGTCTAATTTGACCTTGTTGTTATATTATACAGTTTCTTTTAACCTGTACTGTATTATCCGAAAATAAATTCATTCATTCATTCATTCATTCATTCAAAAAGCCAGACTGGAATTTGCCAAACTGCATGTTGACAAGCCGCAAAGCTTCTGGGAAAATGTCCTATGGACAGACAAGACAAAACTGGAACTTTCTGGCAAGGCACATCAGCTCTATGTTCACAGATGCAAAAATGAAGCATACCAAGAAAAGAACACTGTCCCTACTGTGAAACATGGAGGAGGTTCTGTTATGTTGTGGGGCTGCTTTGCTGCATCTGGCACAGGGTGTCTTGAATCTGTGCAGGGTACAATGAAATCTCAAGACTATCAAGGTATTCTAGAGAGAAATGTGCTGCCCAGTGTCAGACAGCTTGGTCTCAGTCGCAGGTCATGGGTCTTGCAACAGGATAATGACATAAAACACACAGCTAAAAACACCAAAGAATGGGTAAGAGCGAAACATTGGACTATTCTAAAGTGGCCTTCTATGAGCCCTGATCTAAATCCTGTTGGACATCTGTGGAAGGAGCTGAAACATGCCGTCTGGAGAAGGCACCCTTCAAACCTGAGACAACTGGAGCAGTTTGCTCATGAGGAGTGGGCCAAAATACCTGCTGAGAGGTGCAGAAGTCTCATTGACAGTTACAGAAATCGTTTGATTGCAGTGATTGCCTCAAAAAGTTGTGCAACAAAATATTAAGTTAAGGGCATCATCATTTTTGTCCAGGCCTGTTTCATGAGTTTGTTTTTTTTTAAATAATTCTGTTGAATGTCTGATTTTCACTGGTTAATTTTCATAGAATTTTTATTTGGCACTTTTGTCAGATTCAAGTTATTTCTGTGACCTTTGTGGGTTTTTCTTTCATTAACAGAGGGTTACCAACAATCAAAGGGGTACCAACAATCAAAATTTGTGATCGAAAGATCATTTCTTTTTTGCCATTCCCTTCAATGAAGATTTTTTTTTAAAGTAAGGTCCCATATGCAGAAGTAGAGGGGGTGTGACTTATGCTGTCTATATGGACTTATAGTGCAGAGTCTCAGTTTTAATTTGAGGGTATTCACATGCAAATTTGAGTTACCGCTTAGGAATTAAAACCATTTTATTCAAAATTTCTTCATTTCAGGCACTCAAAAGTAATGGAACAAATTAACATTACCATAAATAAAATGTTCATTTTTAATACTTTGTTGAGAATCCTTTACAGGCAATGACTGACATAATGCACGGCTCAGGAGACACACACGCAGGCTCAGGGTAGATTTAATAGCTTTATTAACAACAAGTGTGTATGCGTGTGTGTATGCGAGATGTATATGTGTTGGTGGTGGCGTCTGCGTCACGGAGGCAGGAGGCCGTTCAGCCGGACAACCCTATGGGAGAAGCAGAGGGAGAAGGGTAACGGGCACCACACCAACACAGGAGATATGACAATGATCGTAGGCTTACTTGGTTTGGGCAGGTGGCTGGCACAGCAAGGGCGTAGCCGGGTAGACAGCGACCTGGAGTGCCTGATGCAGCAGCGAGGAGGCGGTGGCTGTAGGAAGTAGTCCACCACCGGGAAATCCACCTGTGCACAGGGGAGGAGACTGGAAGGAGAAGGTAAGAGATTCTTACTTGTAATCTTGCTCGTTGAAGGGGATTCCTTGCAGCAAGGGAAGCCAACAAAGACAGACGGCTTCAGGCCGAAGCCCAGGGCGAGACGGCTTAAATCCCTCGCCGCTGACGAGGCTGACGAGGCGCAGGTGTGCGTGCAGCTGGCGCCGCTGATGAGCGGCGAGGCGTGACAGTACTCCCCCCTCTAGCAGCGCCTCCTGGCGATGGTTTCTCCGGGTGCGCTCGGTGGAACTCAGTAATGAGAGATGGATCCAACACAAACGACGAGGGTACCCATTGCCGATGTTCGGGTCCATAGCCCTCCCAGTCCACCAAGTACTGCAACCCGCGACCCCGGCGCCGGGAGTCCAGGATGGAAGAGACTGGCCAGGCCGAATGACCACCAATCATCTGGGGCGCGGGCTGCGCAGCAGGGGGAGGGCAGAGGGGGTCGGAGACTGCCAGCTTCACCTTGGAAACGTGGAAGGTGGGATGAATGCGGAGGGAGGGGGGAATAGCCACACGCACAGCCACCGGGTTTATAATCCTGGTAATGGGGTATGGGCCCATGAAACACTGTGCCAGCTTCCTCCTCTCACCCTTTAAAACGACGTCCTGGGTAGACACGTAGACACGCTGGCCTACCTGGTAGGCTGGGGCAGGTCTTCTGTGCCGGTCCGCCGTAGATTTGTTGCACTCCGCCGTGCGTAAAAGCGCATTGCGCGCCGACGCCCAAATGGAGCGGCACGGCCTGAGGTGCGCCTGAACTGAGGGGACAGTTACCTCACTCTCCTGCGTAGGGAACAGAGGGGGGTCATAGCCCAGGGACGCCTTAAATGGGGACATCCCCGTGGCAGAAGAGCGGGCGGTGTTATGGGCGTACTCAACCCAGGCGAGATGGTTGCTCCAGGACGCAGGCTTGGATGTAGTGATGCAGCGGAGCGCAGCCTCCAGCTCCTGATTGGTCCGCTCACACTGCCCGTTGGTTTGGGGGTGATGGCCGGAGGAGAGGCTTACCTTGGCTCCCAGGGCGTTACAGAAGGACCTCCAAACCTCTGAGGAAAACTGGGGACCCCAGTCCGAGACCACGTCCACCGGAATCCCGTGCAGCCTGACCACGTGCTGGATAAGGAGGTCCGCCGTCTCCAAGGCAGATGGAAGCCCTCGTAATGGGATGAAGTGAGCAGCCTTGGAGAAACGATCAACGATGGTCAGGACTGTGTTGAAGGTGTTAGAGGCCGGGAGACCGGTGACGAAATCCAGGGCGATATGCGACCAGGGCCTGCCAGGGATGGGCAGAGGCTGGAGCAAACCCGCTGGAGGGGCATTACCTGATTTACTGGTGGCGCAGACGGGGCAGGCCCGGGCGTAGCGGGCAGCGTCCTTCCGCAGGCCCGGCCACCAGAAGGATCATTGAAGTAAATCGATCATCTGGGAGGAACCAGGGTGGCAGGTGAGCTTTGATGTGTGCAGCCAGTGGATGACCTCCCCCCGGACCGTGGACGGCACAAAAAGCCTCCCCTCCGGTCCGCCGCCAGGGTCTGGTTCCGACTCCTGTGCCTTCCGGATCTTACTTTCGATGTCCCAAGTGACGGCTCCCACGATGCACGACCTGGGCAAGATGGTGTGGACTGCGTCCTCAGACGCCTCAGGGGCAAATTGCCTAGAGAGGGCGTCAGGCAGGCCGTTCTTGGAGCCAGGCCTAAAGGTGATGTTAAAGCGGAACCTGGCGAAGAACAGGGACCAACGCGCCTGGCGGGCGTTCAGACGCTTGGCAGATCTCAAATATTCCAAGTTCTTGTGGTCAGTTAGAACCACGAACGGCAGGTCCGCCCCCTCTAGCCAGTGACGCCACTCCTGCAGCACGAGCTTGATGGCGAGGAGCTCTCTGTCCCCCACGTCGTAATTTCGCTCCGCCGGGGACAAGCGCCGGGAGAAGAAGGCGCAGGGCCGTTTGACCCCGTCATCAGGTGACCGCTGAGATAGAACCGCCCCCACCCCCGTGTCCGAAGCGTCCACCTCCACGATGCATTGCAGCGAGGGATCGACTTGGCTGAGGACCCGGGAGGAGGAGAACTCCGCCTTCAGCGCCTGGAAAGCAGCTGCGGCCTCTTCAGTCCACTGGAACGGGACCTTAGGGGACGTGAGGCGGGTCAGAGGGCCGACGATGGTACCAAAGTTCGGGACAAAGCGGCGGTAGAAGTTGGCAAACCCAATAAACTGTTGCACCTGTTTCCTTGATGTAGGAGTGGGCCATTCCACCACCGCTTTCACCTTCGCTGGATCTGGAAGCACCTGGTCTTGGGAGATGACGAACCCGAGGAAGGACGTAGTCTTAGCGTAAAATTCACATTTCTCAGCCTTGACATATAACCGGTTCTCCAGCAGCCTTTGGAGGACCCGCCTCACATGGACCCGGTGCTCGTCCCTGGATCTGGAGAAGATGAGGATGTCATCCAGGTAGACGAACACAAACAGGCCGATGAAATCCCGGAGGACGTCATTTATAAGGCGCTGAAAGACGGCTGGAGCATTGGTCAACCCGAACGGCATAACCAGATACTCGAAGTGGCCGTTTGGGGTACGGAAGGCTGTCTTCCACTCGTCTCCCTCCCGGATCTGGACGAGGTGGTATGCGCTGTGAAGATCCAGCTTGGTGAACCAAGTCGCCCCCTGGAGGGAGTGGAAGGCGGTGTCCATTAGGGGCAAGGTGTAGCGATCCTTCTCCGTGATGTCATTCAGGGCGCGGTAGTCAATACAAGGATGGAGGGAGCCGTCCTTCTTGCCCACAAAGAAGAATCCAGCGCCTAATGGTGATGACGAGGGACGGATGATTCCAGCACTCAGCGATTCCTTGAGATAAGAGTTCATGGCCTCCTTCTCCGGCGCAGACAGGCTGTAGAGTCGCCCTGAGGGTAAGGGTGCCCCCTGGCAGATGTTTATCGCACAGTCGTAAGGCCTGTGCGGAGGAAGAGACATCGCCTTGGACTTGCTGAATACCATACCCAGGTCGTGAAATTCCGATGGCACCAGGGTGAGATCCGGAGGCGCGGCGTCCTTGGGAGTAGGAGGAGAGGACGGGGAGCAGGCAGCGGATTGAAGGCAGGTGCTCATACAAAAGGAGCTCCAGGCGGATACTCTGGCGGACTTCCAGTCCAGGACAGGATTGTGGAGGCGGAGCCATGGGTATCCCAGAATGACAGGTGACACAGAGCTAGGTAGGACGTAGAAGGAGGTTTCCTCCCGGTGGTTCCCAGAGATGATCACAGGAACAGGGACGGTCTGATGTGTAACTTTCCCCAGGGACACATGGGAGAGGTTGACCAGGGCGAGAGGAGATTTAAGGGCTTGGCAACGGATGCCCAGTCGGGTTGCCAGGCTTTGTGAAATAAAACTGCCCTCCGCGCCCGAATCCACCAGTGCGTGGGTGAGGTGCCCTGTGGGGTTGTGACAAAATCGGATGGGCAGCTTCAATTGAGAGAGGGGAGTTAACCGATTAGCGTCCTCGAGGCCCCCTACAGTGACTCGCGGACCTCCCCGTTTGGCTTCTGTGGACAAAGCTCCACCGTGTGTTGGCTGTCTCCGCAATACATACAGAGACCCAACTCACGGTGGCGTTGTTTCTCCGCTGGGGGGAGCTTTGTCCAGCCTGTCACCATTGGCTCCGACTCCTCGGAGTACCCCGGTGACAGCAACGCCGGGGGTGAGCTTGGGACAGGCGAGACGAGGCACCTCAAGGGCGAGAAGAAGATGACTTCCGCTCCGAGGCACGCTCGCGCAACCTGTTGTCCAAGCTGATGGCTAGGGAAGTTAGCTCCGCTAAAGTCTCCGGGATGTCCCGTCCAGCCAATTCGTCCCTCAGACCAGCGCTGAGACTGCGAAGGAAGATGCCGCAGAGAGAACGTTCTCCCCAGCCAACCTCCTCCGCCGCTACCCGGAAGTCGATCGCGTAGTCAGCTGCTGACCGACTTCCCTGCTGAAGGCTGAGAAGCCGATCGACCTGAACGCTCTCTGTATGCGAATGATCAAATACTTCCAGAAACAGTCTCACGAACTGGCCATAGGTGAGGGTGGCGTAACTGGGCTTCGCCATAATGGCGTAAGCCCAGGTAAGCGCTCGCCCCTCCCAGAGGTTCCCTATGTAGCCAATCCGGCTATGGTCTGAGGGAAAATCTCCGGGCACACAGTGAAACACGGACTCACACTGCATGATAAACCCCCGCGCTCCACCGAGCTTACCGCTAAAGCGGGCGGGGGTCGGAATGGGTGTGACCCGAGTTGGTGCCGCCGGAGCGGGCTGGACGGCCGCTGGAGCAGCAGGAGCCATGCCGCCCTGACGGGCCGGGGGGAACGGCTGTTGGGGGTCCAAGCGGTCCAATCGGTTAGTGATTATGGTTAACTGATTTAAAATCACCTGTTGTTGGTGGGCTATTAGATCCACCCGAGCCTCGAGGGTGGAAAGACGGCGTGCGAGCCCGCTGTCTGCCGAGCCGCTCTGCTGAAGCCGTACTGACATAATGCACGGCTCAGGAGACACACACGCAGGCTCAGGGTAGATTTAATAGCTTTATTAACAACAAGTGTGTATGCGTGTGTGTATGCGAGATGTATATGTGTTGGTGGTGGCGTCTGCGTCAGGCACGGAGGCAGGAGGCCGTTCAGCCGGACAACCCTATGGGAGAAGCAGAGGGAGAAGGGTAACGAGCACCACACCAACACAGGAGATATGACAATGATCGTAGGCTTACTTGGTTTGGGCAGGTGGCTGGCACAGCAAGGGCGTAGCCCAGTAGACAGCGACCTGGAGCGTCTGATGCAGCAGCGAGGAGGCGGTGGCTGTAGGAAGTAGTCTGCCACCGGGAAATCCACCTGTGCACAGGGGAGGAGACTGGAAGGAGAAGGTAAGAGATTCTTACTTGTAATCTTGCTCGTTGAAGGGGATTCCTTGCAGCAAGGGAAGCCAACGAAGACAGACGGCTTCAGGCCGAAGCCCAGGGCAAGACGGCTTAAATCCCTCGCTGCTGACGAGGCGCAGGTGTGCGTGCAGCTGGCGCCGCTGATGAGCGGCGAGGCGTGACAATGACTGCCTGAAGTCTGGAACCCATGGACATCACCAAACACTGGGTTTCCTCCTTTGTGATGCTTTGCCAGGTATTTACTGCAGCTGTCTTCAGTTGTTGCTTGCTGTGGGTCTTTCTGCCTTAAGCTTTCATTTATTTCATTTAATTTATTAGTTCCTTTAAAGGGACAGTCCTCATCAATAAATAGAAAACCAATTCTGCAAATGAGTCAGAGTTAACTAAAACTTTTCATCTGTATCCCTGGCCAGACATACAATGGCACTCTAAGAAAATCAACACATTAGAACAAAGAAGACAAATAAATTACAACAATTTAATATACACGCAACATAAAATGATATGAATAAATTACAATGGAATGAATAGAAAGGCAGACAGCATACAGGTGGCAGTCAATTTAGTGTGCACATTTGATTCTTGATTAGACATAATTTGATTTGTAAAGGAGACAAAGATGTTAATTTCTCTAATATGTCCAGGTAGTAGATTCTATTGTTTAGATGCTGTTATAGAAAAGGCTGATTTGCTAAAAGCACTTTTTCTAAAAGAAATACCAAGATCTCCTAGTACAGTTCCTCTCGTACTTAGAGAGCTGATTCTCTGAGTGACAAAGACTTGTAATGGAGGAGGAGCAGCACTATGTAAAATTTTAAAGATCGGACAGAGGTTATGGTATTTAATTAGGTTTTCCCAACTCAGAAAATTTTATTTGTTCAAAATCTTACATGTACATATGACAACTGTGTGGTTTCTGGTCCAGAACTTTCAGAGCACATTTATAAAGAATTTCAAGAGACCACAACATGCTTTTATTAGCCTGTGCCCAGCTTGTTAAACAATATGTGAGATAAGCATAATTATTTTTTTTTTTTTTTTTTTTTTTTTTTTTTTTTTTTGTTACTTATTTGTACCCGTAGGTAGACTTGGTTTGCAGTCTGGTGACAAGCCACCGGCTGCTGGTCACTGCGTGCGCGAGCGCCCTAAACCTACATGTTTTTGGTGTGCGGGAGGAAACCGGAGAAATCCCGGAGTAAACCCGCGCAACACGGGGAGAACATGCAAACTCCACACAGCTCACTGTTGGTCGGGGGCTGGGATCGAACCCACGATCTCATGATCCCTGCGATCCCCCGGCCGAGGGTAAAACTGTGCTGCCACAGTGCTAAACCACTGCGCCACCGTGCAGCCCAACTGCACATTGCAAACAAATCCAACTTTGCTGTGCTTGTGGTCATAGTGAAATCATTGAAGAGTATTCTAACTCTTTCATAAAGTTGTTTTAAAAGAAGGCTTTGTCTAAAGCAAATGAAATGCATGCTCGCTCAGGTTGAGATCTGGTGATTGACTCGGCCATTGTAGAACATTCCACTTCTTTGCCTCAAAAACTCCTGGGTTACTTTCACTGTATGTTTTGGGTCATTATCCATCTGTACTGTGAAGCACCGTCCAAACAACTTGGCTGCTTTTGAGCAGACAGTATATCCCTATACACTTCAGAATTCATTCGACTGCTTCTGTCTTCTGTCACATCATCAATAAACACTAGTGACCCAGAGGCACTGGAAGCCATGCAGGCCCATGCATCACATTGGCTCCACCATGTTTTGCAGAAGATATGATGTGCTTTGGGTGATGATCCATTCCAAACCTTCTCCATACTTTTTTTTCCTCCTTATTCTTGTGCAGGTTGATCTTGGTTTCATCTGTCCAGAGAATGCTGTTCCAGAACTGGGCTGGCTTCTTTAGATGTTTTTTCTTTGTTTGTATTTCTGAGGCTGATTGATGGTTTGCACCACTTTGAACCCTCTGTATTTGCTCTTGTGAATTTTTCTCTTTGTGGTAGACTTACATACTGATACACCTACTTCCTGGAGAGTGTTCTTCACTTGGGTGGATATTTTGAAGGTGTTTTTCTTCACCATGGAAAGGATCCTGCAATCATCCACCACTGTTGTCTTCAATGGATGTCCGGGCCTTTTTGAGTTACCGAGCTCACCAGTGCACTCTTTTGTTTTTCTCAGAATGTACCAAACTGTTGATTTGGCCACTCCTACCATTTTCACTACCTCTCTGATGGATTTGTTCTTTTTTCAGCCTAAGGATGGTCTGTTTCATTTCCATTGAGAGCTCCTTTGACTCCATGTTGTGGGCTCACAGCAGCAGCTTCCAAATACAAATGCCACACCTGACATCAACTCCAGACCTTTTACCTGCTTCATTGATGATGGATTAATGAGGGAATAGCTCATGCAGCCCATGAAATAACTTTTAAGTCAATTATCCAATTGCTTTTGAGCCCCTGAAATGAGGAGATTTTGCATTAAAATGTTTGCAATTCCTCAATGATAACTTCAATTTGGATGTGAATACACTCAAAGCTGAGAGTCTGCACTTTAAGGCCATATTGGTTATATAACTGTATCTTGAATATGTTTTGGTAAACCGCTAAAATAACAAAACTTGCGTCAGTGTCCAAATATATATGGACCTATCTGTAAACTAATCATATTTACGAACAAATCTGACAGCAGGCACAGTTATTGCATGAGGCTCATCGTGTGCTTCAAATGCACTGAGTGGCTAGTATGGTGGTGAGTGATATCTAGTAGTTTAGTTTAGTTTAGTTTAAGGTTTATTTAAAAGGGACAATACATACAATGAACACTGATACAAATGTAAGTATGCCAGATTTAGCAATACTGTTCATTTGTATCTGTAGTCCCCCGGCAGGTCACAATAACACACAAATAATTATACACAAGCAGAACAACTGCAATGAAACTGTACAAAGTGCAAGAGTTAAGGTGTTACAAAACAAAATATTCAAATGTCATGTCACATGCGTGAAGTGCTGAATATGCGTGCACACACATGCACCCAAGCACCGCACAGCAACAACAGACAGCAACAAACAAGAGGCTGGGCATTTGTGTGTGAGACGCATGGGCACATATACAGGGGTGTGAAAAAGTGTTTGCCCCCTTTCTGATTTCTCATTTTTTTGTATGTTTGTCACACTTACATGTTTCAGATCATCAAACAAATTTAAATATTAGACAAAGATAACACAAGTAAGCACCAAAATGCAGTTTTTAAATCAAGGTATTCATTATTAACGGTAAAAAAAAAAATCCAAACCTACATGGCCCATGTGAAAAAGTGATTGCCCCCTCCTGTCAAAACATAAATTAACTGTGGTTTATCACATCTTTGGAAAGCTGAGTTCAATTTCTCTAGCCACACCCAGGCCTGATTACTGCCACACCTATTCTCAATCAAGAAATAACTTAAATAGGGCCTGCCTGACAAAATGAAGTAGACCAAAAGATCCTCAAAAGCTAGACATCGTGCTGCGATCCAAAGAAATTCAGGAACAAATGAGAAACAAAGTAATTGAGATCTATCAGTCTGGAAAAGGTTATAAATGTGGGCGGTTCGGTTAACCCCCACAACAGATTAAGGACACTCAGCTCTCAATCTCACTTCTGCAACTGCTGCTGCTGGACACAGACTTTGTGTCCTCCTTCTCTGAGAGCCGCTTGGGCTCGTTCCCGGCGCGCATGCACGGCGCCGGGAGCGGAGCTCATGACGGCGGTATGATTCAATAAAACCTGCTTAAAACCTTCAACAATGCCGCTTATTTTTATCATCCGCTGCACTGGTGACCCCAAAGACGCACACGCTTTGTGCGAAGCAACCTTCTGATCTGGACAGCTGCACTGGTGACCCGTTCTTCAAGATGAGATCTGCACGTCTGAGATCTGCTCATCCACGCTGGACCGGCCGCGCTCGCAGCTCCTCCACACGAGAGCGCAGGCACCTCGTCCTTTCTCCAAGACGGCAACCTCCAGGGCCGGCGGAGGACGTAGCGCGTGGACCTGAATGCACCACGGCCGAGCGGTGACAAAGATTGTCTATTTCCTCCCACCGCTCCAACGCACCATGGCCAAGCTGCAGCCACAGCTCAAACCTGGATTTTATCGGCGCCGTCTGCGCCGATCTCCACCAAGATTCTGCACCCTGGTTCTCCTCTCCAGCTGGCCCACCCATGCACGGAACCCCGGCACACGCACCGGGGAGTTACGAGGACGGCGCATCACGCACGGGACAAATAACGGCTCCAGAGACCGCCATCGTCCTCCGCCGCTGCTCACAGAACCTTCAGGGCTGCTCATTCACCTGAAGCAAGCATGCAGCTCGCCACTGGATTTTCTAATGGTCTCAGCCACGGCACAAAGGGATTTCAGCCGTCAGCTGTTCCCGGGGGCTTTGGGGTTGCTCCTGCACCTAAGCCAACAAGCCAAGTCCCTCTGCTTCTTCCTTTTTTTTTTCTTCTTACAGCCGCTACGCAGCCTCGCCGCTCCTGTTTTCTTCATGGCCACGAGAGGAGCCAGAGACTAATTTTTCTTCTTGTGGACCTCTGCACGTTCAACGGGACAGCCCTTCGACATTGCGGACCCACAAGCAATTTTTGCGCGGCTCGGACGAGTTCACCGTCCCCCTGCCGGCATTTACTACCCCCCTCCTCCCTCCCCCTCTGCCTGCAGCGAGCTTCTCCCACAGCTCGCTCCCATAGAGGGATTATCGAAGTCTCGGCCCCCTGCCGTGCCCTCTGGGGGGGGGGGGCGTGTGGGCGGTTCGGTTATCCCCCACAACAGATTAAGGACACTCAGCTCTCAATCTCACTTCTGCATCTGCTGCTGCTGGACACAGACTTTGTGTCCTCCTTCTCTGAGAGCCGCTTGGGCTCGCTCCCGGCGCGCATGCACGGCGCCGGGAGCGGAGCTCGTGACGGCGGTATGATTCAATAAAACCTGCTTAAAACCACAGCATTGCTGCTTATTTTATCATCCGCCGCATAAAGCCATTTTGAAAGTATGGGACTCCAGCAAACCACAGTGAGAGCCATTATCCACAAATGGCAAAAACATGGAACAGTGGTGAACCTTCCCAAGAGTGGCCGGCCAACAAAAATTACCCCAAGAGCGCAGCAATGACTCATCCAAGAGGTCACAAAAGACCCCACAACAACATCCAAAGAACTGCAGGCTTCATTTGCCTCAGTTAAGGTCAGTGTTCATGAGTCCACCATAAGAAAGAGACTGGGCAAAAATAGCCTGCATGGCAGAGTTCCAAGATGAAAACCACTGCTGCAAAAAAAAAAAAGAAAATAAAGGCTCATCTCAGTTTTGCCAGAAAACATCTTGATGATCCCCAAGACTTTTGGGAAAATACTCTGTGGACTGATGAGACAAAGGTTGAACTTTTTGGAAGGTGTGTGTCCCATTACATCTGGCGTAAAAGTAACAGCATTTCAAAAAAGGAACATCATACCAACAGTAAAATATGGTGGTGGTAGTGTGATGGTCTGGGGCTGTTTTGCCGTTTCAGGACCTGGAAGACTTGCTGTGGTAAATGGAATCATGAATTCTGCTGTCTACCAAAAAATCCTTAAGGAGAATGTCTGGCTATCTGTTCATGACCTCAAGCTGAAGCACACTTGAGTTCTGCAGCAGGACAATGATCCAAAACACACCAGCAAGTCCACCTCCGAATGGCTTTAGAAAAACAAAATGATAATTTTTGAGTGGCCTGGTCAAAGTCCTGACCTGAATCCGATTGAGATGCTGTGGCATGACCTTAAAAAGGTGGTTCATGCTCGAAACCCTCCAATGTGACTGAATTACAACAATTCTGCAAAGATGAGTGGGCCAAAATTCCTCCACAATGCTGTAAAAGACTCATTGCCAGTTATTGCAAACGCTTAGGTATAGGGGGCAATCACTTTTTCACACAGGGCCATGTAGGTTTGGATTTGTTTACCCTTAATAATAAACACCTTCATTTAAAAACTGCATTTTGTGTTTACTTGTATTATCTTTGTCTAATATTTAAATTTGTTTGATGATCTGAAACATTTAAGTGTGACAAACATACAAAAAAATGAGAAATCGGGGAGGGGGCAAACACTTTTTCACACCACTGCATATGCATATGCTGCAGAGCAACCACTAGTTATGGGTACAGTTTTGGTTGTTTAAAAGCCAATTTTTACAATGCATCTTAAAAGTGTTTAGCGTGCTATGTTCTCTGATTCCAGATCTTGGTGCCCCTCACTGATAGCACAGATTGAGCAAATGTGATGCGTCTGTGGGGGACCTCACAGTTCTTTCTAGTGATTGCTCTGGTGGTTGTACCAGTGACAGTTCTCAGTTTAACATATTCTCCCGGGGCGGGGGGGGGTGCATAGCCATTTAATATTTTGTAGATTGAACAGTAGAAGTCATGGAAGAGTACATACTTGTCCAATGTCTTATTCCCGAAGACAAACCTAATTTTGTGTTGACATTTTACTTTTTAAGTGAAGGCGTCCATCTGCTATCACATACTGGTAATTAGAACTGGAAATTACACAAACTGCAGCAAAACCTCTTGATCAACTGGTTTATCATTGTAGAGAAAGTTACAGGCAATTTAAAGACCAGATATCTGTTAAATCCAGTTTTTGTAGCTTGATCATTTTATGGTTTTATTACTTTAATATTGGAAAACCATCGTCTTTGTATAGTGTCTACCTTTTCTAAAAGGCAATGGTGCAGAATTCTCAGGCTCATAGTTGCTGTGTTTGCTGACAAGAGTAATTGCTCTGAAGCAGTATTGATTATGTACTGCAGGGGTGATTCAGCACATGCTATACATCTCTGTAATCACTCATGCTCCTTGCTCTCAATGTAACTGTATGCGGTGTATGTGTGTGAAGGTAACTGTATCCTAACATCAATGCCCAACAAGAGTGTATTTATCCTTGTAAGATGGAGGTATATTTGTATTTCCATGTTTTGCACACATTTGTGATTGTGTACACCTTATACAGTAGTATTGTAGGACTTGTTTGGTTAATTAATGCTAGTCTGCATACCATACATGGTTAGTTTCTAGTGCATGGGCTTGGTTTATTAGATTTAGTTTATAGTTAGGTAAGAAGGAATAAGTGTACATCTCAGAGAAGTAATTCAGACTCAATGCAATTTCCTCTAAAGTGATTAAGACCCAGCTGTGCCATTGTGTGGGAATGAGTATGTGTACATGCGTAGGATGATGTATTGTGTATGGGTCTAGATCTCTGCATCCCGGTAGAATAAACGGGGAGAGATGAGTCATACATCAACCAGAGCAGCAGGCACGCTCCAAAGTCTGTCCTCTGTTCCACAAATCTGTCAGGTTTCAGTGTGTGCCTGGATCCATGGAAGTGTGTGCACGGACTTTATGTCTATCCAGGGAAAGTAGATTCAGAACCAGTGTCAGGGAGAGCGCAATAGACATAGTGACACTGTGAAAGCACTATCAGAGGTGGATGATTGTAGCCCCCAGGGTTGGTTGTAAAGGACGTGTACATCAGTACCAATCTGAACTTCTGATTTCTCTCTCATATTTTCTATCCCCCCAAGCTTCTCTTCTTCTTTTAACTCCATTCACACAGATTTAATGTGTCACTTCTTGTGGGTGCTGCCAATTATTTTACAGAGGATTTAAGTAAAATGTCATTTCTCTGTCTGATGGCTTTATTCTTGAAGAAATTTGGGACATACTTACTATTATTGGCAGTCAGCTTCTTTATCTCCTTTTGTGTGTGACTTAATTTTGAATTTGACATTTTACTTCTTTCTAAGAAGATGTTTCTCCTCAAGATAGAAGATGCATGACAACAGATACTGTAGTAGTTTTTAATGGAATTGCTGTGACAGTTGAAGCAGAAATACAGTAATATTTCTAAGATTTTAATTTAATTTGGAAAGGCATTTACTGCAGTCTTGCACTAAGGAGAACCGGGCACGCACATGTGTTTATGGGTCATGCAATCAACCTAATTCTGAGGATGTTCTTCCACATTTATTATTTTTCAAAACTTTGCTTATCCCCACATCCAGACCTTTTGCATCTGTGATTAAATCTCTGAGTACTGACATTCAAATTGTGAAAGCACTATCCCAACCCCCAGAGTAGATGTAAAGCTTATTCAGGAAGTTGCGCTGGGTCGGATTGTCAAGTTGTAGATTACCTTCCACTGAATTCATAAACATGTTCCAGCATGACATTTTCACAAAGGCAGAAAGCCAAGAGAGATACCTCCATGAAATTCATTATTGTGCTTGCTCTGTGCTAATAAATAGTACCTTGAGCTTCTCCTTGCTATTGTTGCTGGGCACAGTCATTAACTCCTCGTTAAACTGGGTATAGTGCCAGTTGACTTAAACAGTCAGAAGTCTGACTTCATAGCGTGCATAGCATGCAGCAACTTCTGGCCACTGACTGGGAAAATCCCATGTCTACAAAACCAAAAAAAAAAAAAAACTCATAATGGACTTCAGGAAGACCAGACAGGACCACCCCCCTCATAAATTTTTTTTAGATTTAGTATACTTTATTGATCCCCAGAGGGGAAATTGAGGGTCATCCACCACCTGGATGGATGAAGCAGCCACGATACGGTGCTATCCCTTAACCATTCACACACACATTCACACCTAGGGCCACTTTAGAGTCTCCAATTAACCTAGCCTGCATGTTTTTGGTATGTGGGAGGAAACCGGAGAAATCCACGCAAACACGGGGAGAACATGCAAACTCCACACAGATCACTGTTGGTCGGGGGCTGGGATCGAACCCACGATCCCCACGATCCCCCGGCCAAGGGTAAACTGTGTTGCCGCAGTGCTAACCACTGCACCACCGTGCAGCCCATAAATGGTGTCCACGTGGAAACCATCCCCACCTTCAGGTTCCTGGGCACCTACATCTCCTTTGACCTGTCCTGGACTGTCAACACCAAGGCCCTGGTGAAGATAGCCCAGCAGCGGCTGCACTTCCTCTATGTCCTGAGGAAGAATAACCTGGACCAGAAGCTGCTGCTGCTGGCCTTCTACTGCTGCTCAGTGGAGAGCGTGCTCACCTGGGAGGTTGGGGTTCAAGTCCCAACCCGGTCATACCAAAGACCATATAATAATGGAATGGTGCTCAGCAAAAATGGAGTAGAGGAGAGAAATGTAGGCGGCAGTGGCTCAGGAGGTAGAGTTGGTTGTCCAATAACCAGAGGGTTGGTGGTTTGAATCCCGCTCATCCAGCCATCTTGCCATTGTGTCCCTGGGAAAAACACTTTACCCACCTTGACTCCAGTGTCCATGACACTGTGTATGAATGTGTATAAATGTTCGGCAGTGGTTGGAGAGGCCATTGGTGTGGATTGACAGCCACGTTTCTGTCAGTCTGCCCCAGGGCAGCTGTGGCTACAGAGGTAGCTTACCACTATCAGTGTCTGGAGTGAATGAATAATGGACTCACTGTACGTGTTTTGAGATGACACCCGACATGTAAAGCACCATATAAATCTAATCCATTATTATTATTTCCTACTGTTTGGGTGTGTGGTACACCAGCTCCACGGCTGAGAACAAGAAGGCTGTGCAGAGAGTCATCAACACTGCTCAAAAAAATCATTGGTGACCCTTTGCCCTCCCTGGAGGACATCTCCAGGTCCTCCTGTCTCAGGAAGACCAAGGCCATCACAGGTGATCCCTCATATCCCGCCCACCATCTGTTTGACCTGCTTCCCTCTGGACGACAGTTCAGGTCAATCAGGTCCCACACCTCCACACTATCACAGTTTCTTCCACTGGGCCATCCTAACTGCAAACAGTCAGAGCCCCCCCCATCCCCCCCGGACACTCACATGCACAGAACTGAGGACCTTTAAATTATATTTAAAAAATCTCACCTGTCTTTGCACTCCGCACTTTCATGCACATTGATCCATCCGTGAAGCCAAATCTGTGGCAACTCTGTGTTTTATTTAGATCTTATTTTCATACTTACTGCGCAGTAGCCTGGTGGAGCACTCACAAGTTCGTTGTGCTTTACAACTGCACAATGACAATAAAGCCTATTCTAAAATCCGACCTAAGACAACTTCTGGAACACATTGTTTGTCTCAATATTGTTTGCGTGTGTGTGTTTATGTTTACCCCTGTGCATAGATGTGATGGGGCCCTGTACCTGCAAATGCAAAGAGACATTCTCCCCAGACATGCTTGTCAATAATTTTCTTTCTAATCTCCTGAGACCACTCTCTCCTTAGCTTTCTGTGCTCCATGTTCAGTGTGCTGCACACCATGATACCAGACAGCACAGTGACTACTTTTCACCATATAAATAGGCAGACTGACTGATTACCAGTTTGCAGACACCTGTGATGCTAATTACAGGACATGCCTTACTCTGATATGTCCCTATAGTCAAATTATTTTCAATCTTTTCTAGCATTGCTACCATTTGTGCCCAGGCCAGTTTCATTAGTTTGTTTTTAAAAATGATTCTGTTGAACTAAAATTCAAAAACAAATTTTAATGAGTTATTTTTCAGAAAATTTTATTCATTATTACTTTTGTCAGTTTCAAGTTATTTCTGTGACCACTGTGGGATTGTCTTTCTTTAATGGGAGGTTACAAATTTGTCCACATCTGTATCAGTCTTCCGCTGTAGTGCTCTCCTGAATATCCAGTCTTTGAGAATCATCGTTCTGGCTATGTATAAGATAATTTCAATTAATTTGGCATTGAGAAGAAGAGTCTTGGTACTAATTTTCAAGAAAAAAAGATGACTCTCATAACTGTAGTAACTACAGAGGCATAAAGTTGATCAGACACACTATGAAGATATGGGAAAGGGTTGTTGAAGCCAGGTTAAGAGGAGAGGTGACAATCAGAATCAGAATCAGATTTATTGCCATTGTTCATGTAGTACACAAACTAGGAATTTGTCTCGGTGCAATGCTGCAACATTAAACATGATAAAATAAAAGAAATAAACTATACATGCAATAAAGTGTAGAAAAAGAGAGTAATACTGGTCAGCAGTTAAAATATATTAGCGAGCAGCAGATAATGTGGAGAACCATATAGTGCAGTCGGTAATGCAGGAAGAAAACAGTGATGATTGACATGAGTCTGGTTGAGCTGCTGTACATAGTGCACGAGAGTCAATAAGTCACTTAGTGTTCAGCAGTCTGATGGCAGAGGGGAAGAAGCTGTTCATGTGACGGGAGGTTTTAGTCTGGATGGACCGAAGTCTTCTACCTGAGGGGAGGGGGGCAAACAGTACGTGACCAGGGTGTGAGGGATCGGCTATGATCCGGCCAGCACGCCTCCGGGTCCTGGAGATGTACAGATCCTGGAGAGATGGGAGCTTGCAGCCGATCACCTTCTCAGCAGTGCGCACGACGCGCTACAGCCTTAGTCTGTCCCTGGCAGTGGCTCCTGCGTACCACACGGTTATGGAGGTGGTGAGGATGGACTCGATGATGGCTGTGTAGAACTGCACTAACATCTTGGTGGGTAGCTTGAGCTTCCTCAGCTGCCGCAGGAATCAGTGAGCAGCAGTACGGTTTCATGCCAAGAAAGAATACTACAGATGCAATGTTTGCTCTAAGACTGTTGATGGAGAAGTATCTGTCTTTGTGGATCTAGAGAAAGCACATGATAGGGTGCTAAGAGAGGAAGTGTGGTACTGTATGAGAAAGTCAAGAGTGGCCAAGAAGTATGTGAAGGTTGTGCAGGACATGTATGAGGGCAGTGAGACAGTGGTGAAGTGTGCTGTAGGAGTGACGGATCAGGATCGGCTCTGGGCTCTGGGCTCTGAGCCCATTCTTGTTTGCCATGGTGATGGACAGGCTGACAGACAAGGTCAGGCAGGAGTCTCTGTGGACCATGATGTTTGCAGACAACATTGTGATCTGTAGTGAGAGTAGGCAGCAGGTGGAAGAGAACCGGGAGAGGTGGAGGTATGCTCTGGAGAGAAGAGGAATAAAAGTCAGTAGAAGCAAGACAGAATACATGAGTGTGAATGAGAGGGAGGCAGGTGCAACGGTGAAGATGGAAGGAGTAGCAGTAGTGAAAGTAGATGAATACCTCAGGTCAACCATTCAAAGCGATGGAAAATGCACAAGAGAGGCGAAGTAGAGTGCAGGCAGGGTGGAGTGGGTGGCGATGAGTGTCAAGGGTGATTTGTGACAGAAAGGTAGCAGCAAGAGTGAAAGGCAAAATTTACAAGATACCTGCTATGATGTATGATTTGGAGATGGTGGCGCTGACAGAAAGACAGGAGGTGGAGCTGGAGGTGGCAGAGTTGAAGATGCTAAGATTTTCATTGGGAGTGACTAGGAGGGACAGGATTAGAAATGAGTATATCAGAGGGACAGCTCAGGTTGAGTGGTTTGGAAACAAAGTAAGAGAGGCAAGGCTGAGATGGTTTGGGCATGTGCAGAGGAGGGATCGTGGATATACTGGACAAAGGATATTGAAGATGGAGCTGCCAGGCAGGAGGAAACAAGGAAGACCACAGAGAAGATTCATGGATGTAGTGAAGGAGGACATGGAGAGGGTTGGTGTTACAGAGGAAGATGCAAGGGAGAGGGTGAGATGGAGACAGATGTTCCACTGTGGTGGCCCCTAAAGGGAACAGCTGAAAGAAGAAGAATTAATTTGGCATTGTGTTTGTTCCTTTCACTGTCCATTTTATCTGCCAGACTACACAAAATACCACAAATCATGCATAATACTGATTGTCTGTAGCACAAAGGCACATACTGCTGCTGCTTGTCTTTAATGGTCTTTTGTGAGTCCAAGCATTGAATCCCTGGTTAATAATTCTTTAATCTTCATAATCTCAACATGTCTTTTAAATTTAAATGGACATCTTTTTTCTGTTTAGTGAAAGGATGGCCTCATACTTTGGTGGTTGGCTTTCACCACTTTACTTCTACGTTAGTCTTCCAATTCCTGATCCATTTCAGTCCAGGACCCAGGTTTTCTCCAGCTGATGTATCAGAGTGGGGGTGGGACTGCACTGCAGAGAGAGAGAGAGAAAGGTAGAGAGACAAAAGGAGTGAAGTGCTTACCAATGTGGTGCTGTGTCCAAAAATCTGAGGGAAAGAGCACCAAAGAGAAGAGGGAAGGTTAGCCCTACTGACTGATCACAGACTCTGACGCTGCGTCCAGGTAATGGCAGTTTTGTGCTTGTGTCTCTCCAGCTGACCGTTTTATACATGCATGACTGTGCCAAGGCTTTAGCAGTTCGGTGTGACTCATATCAGTGTAAAACCACAAATTGAATTTGTGGCAGAGGTGCAGAGGTAGATGCCTCTGTACCTGCCTGTTGGGTGCTTTAATCCAAAATTTTGGATACTTTTGAAATTGCAAGATAATCCCCCACTCCAGTGGATTAATTGGATTGCGGGGAAATTAGACAGAGCCCTGGTGTGTGTCTGAGTCAGGCTCAAGCATGATCCGTCACAGAGTGTGAGTGTAGGATATTAAATAATGTCCTCCTCTGTCTGATGGCGCATTTCTGCTGGGTCTGTGAGTTTTGGGCAGGCAGGGAGCTGGAGATGTGAATTCACCTGTGTGCTTGTGTGTGTAAGTGGGTGTGTGTGAGAGCTACATACTCATCAACTTTATTCTTTCTTTAGGTTTGTCCCTAATGTCTCATTAATCCATGCCTTGTATTCGCCTTTGTGTTTTATTCCTCAATTTTTCATTAAAACAAGTATTTTATGTTAAAGAGAGGCCACAGCATGAATATCAATTACTTATATTTGAATCAAATACAGTATATTCAACACTGGGTCCACTACATTCTGCGTCTCGCTCACCTTTTTTCATTCTTTTTAAATATATTTTTCTGTTTTTATTTCTCTCTCTGTCTCTCACCCGCATGATCACACAAAAGAGCATATATGTGCTTTAGACATTTGCCTTCTGTTGTACGAAGGGTGTGGTGGGTGGATTCCCAATGACTTTTTTTTTTTTTGTCTCTCCCTTGCATTATACCATCCACCCATACTTCTCCTGTCACCCCAACATCAGCTTCCATTTGTTTCCATGGCAACTGCCTTTGATCTCCTCTACCCCTCCATTTGAGCACTCTCCTTGTCACCCAGTTTCCCCCCTCACACCCATTCAGGCGCGCACACACACACACACACACACACACTCTAGAGACACTCTCTGCTCCCTGTCTTTCATCTCACCTTTCCACTCAATGGTTGTTCTTCTTCTTCTTAGAAAGGCCGCCATACCCTCCCTCACTACTACAGCGATATCCATCCTCACTTCTTTTTTTTTTTTTTTTGCTATCCTCCTGACCCATTCGCTCCACACCACAACCTCTCCTTGCAGCTTAATATGCAGCCTCACCTTTTGAATTATTCATGTCATGTTAGTGGACAGCATCGGAACGTCTAGTTCCCCATCCACACAGCAACATTGTTGCTATTGTGTTCATGTACTGGATTTGCGAAGGAGTCACAACACAACAAAGGATCTATACATTATACCGAGGGTGCATTTCATTATTGCTCTCTAAAGCCAAATGGATTTGTCATCTGTCATTTCTAATTATGATTAGTGTGTGGAGAGCTGTCCATCGCATTTGTGTACTTGCCCATGTTCTACTTATTAATCTGCAAAGCTTCTTCAGAGGCCATTAGAGAAAGAAGTGGAAGGACTTACAAGCCATAAGACTGGTTTTGTGGTGACAGGCGATTGTTACCGTTCCTATATTAATGTGTTGTTAAGCACTGCAGACAAACCATACGTAAAATATTCCTGTAATCCCATGAGTCTTGTATGTGTTCAGTTCTGTCAATAGAGGGAAATAGTTGATTTATGGTACCTCTATGCTTGTTTTATAGGGCTTTTATGCTGTGTGTTTATTTGATTTCACAGCATTCTGGTTTGTTTTGACTCCCTGCACCTATTTATAATTCTAGGGAGAGACAAATGTTGTAGTCAAATCTGTCCAACTATGCATTTTTATGCCACTGTCATTCAAGTATTTAATCAACACCAACCATTCTCCTAAAATGTGTGATATTTATCAGTAATGTGCCCCACTATGAACATATGGGAAAGAGTTATTGAAAGCAGGTTAAGAAGAGAGGTGACAATCAGTGAGCAGCAGTACGGTTTCATGCCAAGAAAGAGTACTACAGATGCAATGTTTGCTTTAAGAGTGTCGATGGAGAAGTATAGAGAAGGTCAGAAGGAGTTGCATTGTGTCTTTGTGGTTCTAGAGAAAGCATATGATAGGGTACCAAGAGAGGAAGTGTGGTACTGTATGAGGAAGTCAGGAGTGGCAGAGAAGTATGTGAGGGTGGTGCAGGACACGTATGAGGACAGCAAGATGGTGGTGACGTGTGCTACTGGAGTGACGGATTCAAGGTGGGGGTGGGATTACATCAGGGATCAGCTCTGAGACCCTTTTTGTTTGCTATGGTGATGGACAGGCTGACAGATGAGGTCAGACAGGATTCTCCGTGGACCATGATGTTCACAGACTACATTGTGATCTGTAAAAAGAGCAAGGAGCAGGTGGAAGAGAACCTGGAAAGGTGGAGGTACAGTATGCACTGAAGAGAAGAGAAATCAAAGTTAGTCAAAGCAAGACAGAATACATGTGTGTGAATGAGAGGGAGGCAGCTGTAACAATAATGATGCGAGTAGAGATAGTAAAGACAGATGAGTTTAAATATCTGCGGTTAACCATACAAAGCAAAGGACAGTGCACAAAAGAGATGAAGAAGAGAGTGCATGCAGGGTGGAGTGGGTGGAGACGAGTGTCAGGGGTGATTCGTGACAGAAGGATACCAGCTACAGTGAAAGGGGAGATTTACAAGATGATTTACAAGAGACCTGCTATGATGCATGGTTTCGAGACGGTGGTACTGACAAATAGACAAGAGGCAGAGCTGGAGGTGGCAGGCTGAAAATGCTAAGATTCTCATTGGGGGTGACTAGTATATCAGAGGGACAGCTCAGGTTGAGCAGTTTGGAGACAAAGTAAGAGAGGCAAGGCCAAGATGGTTTGGACACGTGCAGAGGAGAGATAGTAGATATAGTGGACAAAGGATGTTGAAGATGGAGCTGCCAGGCAGGAGGAAAAGAAGAAGACCACAGAGAACATTCATGGATGTAGTGAAGGAGGACATGGAGCGGGGTGGTGTGAGAGAAGAAGATGCAAGGGATAGGGTGAGATGGAGACAGATGATCTGCTGTGGCAACCCCTAAAGGGAGCAGCCGAAAGAAGAAGACGATTTATCAGTAATGTGAAAGCTATTTTTGCAGACATGCTGCCTTCCAGGGGAACCTTGTTAGCTATTTACTATGTGCATTGTGTGCAAAGCAGCCTCGCAGTAGAGATCCTATTAGTATTCACACAGAGGCCTCTGCAGTGATCAACACATGTTCAGACACACCGGAGAGGGAGGACTAATTCTGTATTCATAAGACTAGCGTTATCAGCAATCTGCATGCTGTGCTCACTGTAATACGTGCTTGTGTTTGTCTGCCTTTTTTGTACACCTACACACATATACAGATTCACACAGTCCAACATGTGCACCATCCAAATCCTGTTTCAGGTGTGAAGTGGCTGATATTCTAGGTGTTTTTGCTCATCTTCCAGTAGAAGTTGACCAGTGCATCATTTGACAGTGCAAGGTTACAGTTTAGTTTTAGTACATCTACACTGATGCTGAAAATTAAAAAGAAAAAAAAATGCAGAGCATATGTTATCTACATAATTATTGTTTCCAACACAAATGCACACCAGACACAATGTACCAAGTACACACAGCCCAAGTGTCTGTAGGAGGTCTAGTCAGATGATGAATGAGAAAAAGGCCTTTATTTCTGGTTGCACAATCAATAGTGCACAAGCACACACACGTACTTGTATTGGACCCATCAAAATGAAATAAAGTGGAGGAATTATATTATAAACCATGTCCAGATACTTAGAACCCCATCATCTAGCATAACAGGATTTATTAAACAGACACATGTGCCAGGACTCACAGTGCACACGGTTAGTCATCCTTTGCTCTTTTTTTTTTTGAGGGATTGTCCAAACACTACCCTCTGAGTGAGGCACTGTTATGCAGCAGCACAGCAGCCATGCATGTAAAAATTCAATCCAGCCTTTGTCTATGCACAGACAGTTTAGTCGAAGGAGTAATATGTTTTTCAGTTCCACAAAAGAAATGGAGACAGCTATTTTGCAGTCAGTCCAGGTTTGTGTCAAAGTGAAGTGTACCTCGGCCAATTTATTTTTTTTTAATGTAATGGTATGGCTCTACTGAACTTGTAGAGACCTTTTTTTTTTTTGTTCTGTACACATCATCCTCTGAAGTGAATGTAGTTGCGTGACATACAGTAAATGTGGCTATACAGTCACATTGTGGGATTTGAACATCCTTTCATGGCAAATATCAAGCCACCCTATATAACTTATTCAGTTTTAGTTTGAGGAGTACTTGTAAAAGTTAGAAACTATCATGTTTATGTTAAGGAATTGGTGTTACATGTTGGCAGACAGTGAATATAAACACAGACTATGTATAGAAGACTGCTGTGATCACCATTTGTTTTTATGTTTCCATCTTATTGTATTAGCCATCACCATCCTGGTCTTTGGGTGTAGAGGTTACCCTGCTTGGATGATAGGGTCATGTGCTAAGTTATCTGTTTGTTAATTAACTTGATTTGCAAACCATGGGCTGCATAGGTATGTGGGATACATGGATACTGACTGATTTATGTATACTGATCAAGTACAATATTCAGTTCAATTCTACTTTATTTATATAGTGCCATTTCACAATAAGTCATTTCGTAGCACTTTCAAACTGTAGGGAAAAACCCCACAATTGCAGAAAGACCCTAGCAATCAGGCACTGTGAGCAAGCACTTGGTGATGGTGGAGAGGAAAAACTCCCTTTTAGCAGGAAGAAGCCTCCAGCAGAACCAGGCTTAGGAAGGGTCAGTCATCTGCTGCGACTGGCTGGTTGGTGAGGGGCTAGAGAAGAAGACTTATCTTCTGTGTATCTATATCAAATTATTGATTATTTAATTTTAAGAGCCAGCTCACACTGCTGTCTAAACCGTACTGACCCCCAAAGTTTAAAATGTTTGACTACTGTGATCACTTCGTACTGTTCTTGAGAACAGAATAAGTTCCCAGATCACAACAACTGGTGATCTTGGAACGGAACAAATGCAATAAGCGACTTTTGCATTACGAGTGTGCATGTGCGGACTATAAGATAAGCCTTTATTAGTCCCACAATGGGGAAATTCCAGGATTGCAACAGCACAGGGATAGCAACACTCAGAGCAACAATCAGAAGGCAAGAGAAAAACAAGAGCAGCGAGTATATACAGTATATGTACATATAAATATAAATATATATACAGTGGGGAAAAAAAAGTATTTAGTCAGCCACCAATTGTGCAAGTTCTCCCACTTAAAAGATGAGAGAGGTCTCCAATTTTCATCATAGGTATACCTCAACTATGAGAGACAAAATGAGAAAAAAAAAATCCAGAAAATCACATTGAAGGATTTTTAATGAATTAATTGGTAAATTCCTTAGTAAAATAAGTATTTGGTCACCTACAAACAAGCAAGATTTCTGGCTCTCACAGACCTGTAACTTCTTCTTTAAGAGGCTCCTCTGTCCTCCACTCGTTACCTGTATTAATGGCACCTGTTTGAACTCGTTATCAGTATAAAAGACACCTGTCCACAACCTCAAACAGTCAGACTCCAAACTCCACTATGGCCAAGACCAAAGAGCTGTCAAAGGACACCAGAAACAAAATTGTAGACCTGCACCAGGCTGGAAAGACTGAATCTGCAATAGGTAAGCAGCTTGGTGTGAAGAAATCAACTGTGGGAGCAATTATTAGAAAATGGAAGACATACAAGACCACTGAAAATCTCCCTCGTTCTGGGGCTACATGCAAGATCTCACCCCGTGGGGTCAAAATTATCATGAGAACGGTGAGCAAAAATCCCAGAACCACATGGGGGGACCTAGTGAATGACCTGCAGAGAGCTGGGACCAAAGTAACAAAGGCTACATCAGAAACACACTCCGCCGCCAGGTACTCAAATCCTGCAGTGCCAGACGTGTCCCCCTGCATAAGCCAGTACATGTCCAGGCCCGTCTGAAGTTTGCTAGAGAGCCCATACATATTTATTCCACCTAGCTACAATGCTCCGCACTGTGTGTTTATATATTTATATATCTATTCCATCTAGCTACAATGCTCCGCACTGTGTGTCTATATACAGTGGGGCAAAAAGTATTTAGTCAGCCACCAATTGTGCAAGTTCTCCCACTTAAAAGATGAGAAAGGTCTCCGATTTTCATCATAGGTATACCTCAACTATGAGAGACAAAATAAGAAAAAAAAATACAGAAAATCACATTGAAGGATTTTTAATGAATTAATTAGTAAATTCCTCGGTAAAATAAGTATTTGGTCAATAACAAAAGTTCATCTCAATACTTTGTTACATACCCTTTGTTGGCAATGACAGAGGTCAAACGTTTTCTGTAAGTTTTCACAAGGTTTTCACACACTGTTGCTGGTATTTTGGCCCATTCCTCCATGCAGATCTCCTCTAGAGCAGTGATGTTTTGGGGCTGTCGCTGGGCAACACAGACTTTCAACTCCCTCCAAAGATTTTCTATGGGGTTGAGATCTGGAGACTGGCTAGGCCACTCCAGGACCTTGAAATGCTTCTTACGAAGCCACTCCTTCATTGCCCGGGTGGTGTGTTTGGGATCATTGTCATGCTGAAAGACCCAGCCACGTTTCATCTTCAATGCCCTTGCTGATGGAAGGAGGTTTTCATTCAAAATCTCACGATACATGGCCCCATTCCCATCATCTCTGTCATCCAGAGATAACAGTTTAGCCACCATCCTTCTCTCTCCCATCTCCTCCACTGGGTCAAGGCGCTGCCCCAGGACAGATCTAGCTTTCTTGATCAGTTTGTTCAGTCTCTTCCTATCGGCTGCTGTAATGCCACTGCCCCAGCAGACCACTCCAAAAGTGATGGCTGATGCCACCACTGTGTCATAGAATGTCTTCAGCAGCGCCCCTTGTACACCAAAAGACCTGAGTCTCCTCAGTAGGAACAGCCTGCGCTGTCCCTTCTTGTAGAGTGCGTCAGTATTGTGTGACCAGTCTAGTTTATTGTTCAGATGAACACCCAGGTACTTATAGGATGTCACTATCTCGATGTCTGTTCCCTGTATATTTACTGGTGCTGTGAGGGGTTGTCCTTGCCTGCGGCAGTCCACCACCAGCTCCTTAGTTTTCCTCGCATTAATCTGGAGGCAGTTCCAATGGCACCAGTCCACAAAGTCCTGGATAAACCCTCTGTACTCAGCTTCATCTCCGTTGGAGATGAGGCCAACGATCGCAGAGTCATCAGAGAACTTCTGTAGATGGCAGTGTGTTGTGTTGTGTGAGAAGTCCGCAGTATAAAGGGTGAACAGGAAGGGAGCCAAAACCGTTCCCTGGGGGGCCCCCCGTGCTACCGATGATCGTGTCGGACACACAGTCCCGGGTTCTCAAAAACTGAGGCCAGTTTGTGAGGTAGTCCAGGATCCATGATGACAGGTGCTGGTCCACCCCTGCGCACAGCAGCTTGTCCTTCAGGATCATCAGTTGGATGGTGTTGAAAGCACTGGAGAAGTCAAAGAACATGATCCTCACCGCATTCCCGGGCTTCTCCAGGTGGGACAGAGAACGGTGAAGGAGGAAGATCACTGCATCCTCCACCCCAATGCCATGCTGGTAGGCGAACTGGAGTGGATCCATCGCTGGTCCCACCAGGGGGCGGAGGTGAGCAAGGAGCAGTCTCTCCAGGGTCTTCATCATGTGGGACGTCAGGGCCACTGGTCTGTAGCTGTTCAGATCTTTGGGGTGGGAAGTCTTTGGTACAGGTACCACACAAGATGTTTTCCACAGCTGTGGTACCCTCCCCAGCTTCAGGCTCATGAAGGCTACTTCAGGTTCAGGCTCTTACATGTATGTAAGATCTATGCGACCCGACATCCGGTTCAAAGGTCAGGACAACCAAACATTCCGCTAGCCGCCTTACTTTTGTATAGAGACAGTGCTGTCACATCTGAACAATTGCAGTTTAAAGTCTGCTTCAAGCTTTAAATCTCCGTTATGCCAGGTGCACATTGTGCCATAGTGAAGTGTGGAACGGCATGTATCATCTAGAGCGGTGGAAAAAGCAAACTTGTAGCATACATGCATGTAACTTTGGGACCAGCGTGTGCACATGTCCGCCGCCATTCATGTTATATACATTCCCCATGGAGCTGAAGGATCCGGACAGATGTAATTGTTGGATTAAAGCAGTAAGTTTATATTATAACATAATTAAATAGTGTTGTGTATTGTTCAAGTTCTAGCTCAATTGACACGAGTCTAAACCCTGAAGTTGTACAGTAGGTACGGACAGGCAGGCCTGGATCTAGGATATAGTTCTTTGTATATTGGTAATGAAGCTTGATCCACACACACATGTAATTCAGGCCATTGATCAGCAGGCTGGTATAAAATAAAATTGCAAATCACTGAAAACATGTGGTACTTAAACTATAGTAGTATCAACCTATAGATCTAAGTAAGCAGGCTATGCCTTGTAGTGAAATTTACTCCAAATGACAAAACCAAAGTTGAGCTGTCAAACCACTCGCTTACCTTCTTTGTAGTCGTTTCAGAGTCTCGCAAGTAAGGGTGCTTGGTCCTTTGACAACAAAAAATCTGCAATGTCAGCGTACATACAGGGGGACCATTTTAGCCAATTTCTGCAACGTGGCCACGAATGCAAGCGCTACTAGTTCATCCTTGCGTTTGCGGGTACAACCGGGAAGACCCCTACACATACAATATGCTCGTAGATCAGGAACTTTCCATAAATTAAATGTATCGATAGAGCATGTTTGGTAGTCACGTTCCCATGATGCTTTGCGCGAGCCGAGATTTGAAAGTCGCTTATTGCTTACACACTCCTATTGCTTGCGTTGCATGCCCATGCAGCTTGTATATGCCTTATCATTGATCAGACTGTCCCTCTCTACTGTCATTGACAACAACAGCAGCAAGTTGAATGTGCAGATATGCATATACAGAGCTAGGTGGATAAAATCCTAAGAAGGAGGAGGTATTTGGGAAAAGTTGTGACCATGCTTCAGCAGTAGAGATGGGAGGGAGGGAGCTCATCACGGTACCAAGACACTACTGTATATAGTGTGAGTGGAGGCCAGTAGGAGATGTGAGAGGACAGGACAGTCACCTTCAGAATAACTGGCTCCAGTGGGAGTGGTCCCTTAGACTTTGACCACACAAGAATGTGCAGTACATTACACAGGGTTATAAAAATAACTTTTTTCTAAGTTGTCTGTGGTTTTTCAACTGATTTAAGACAATTTTGCACTGCTGAATCCAAAAATGACATCCGTTCCTCTCAATCAGGTGCTAAGTAATAACCTGTACTTACTTAGTACTTACTTAGTACTGTGCATGTACTAAAGGCAAGTACATGTAAATTGAATGTTATGTCATCATTGCTCAAAATTCAGAGAATTTCAAGACATAAAAAAAGAATTTTCCATCATATAAAGTGAAAATACCCATACATGTAAACAAAAACATAAAAAACATGTGGCCATAATTCAAAAAGTTGACCTGATTGAGTAAAGCCAATGTGATTTTCCGATTCAGCACATCAAAATTGTCCTAAATCAGCTTAAAAAAAAAACTTAAATAAATTTGGTGTGGAGCAGTGTTATCAGATAACTGAAGCAAAATTACTCCAAAAGAAGCCATCACTAAATTCACCTCTGAGAAATGTGGTTTTACTCAGATTAGCTTTACTTAGATTAGAGACTAATTAGTATGTGGGTGTGTAATCTATAAGCAACATAAGATGTATTGTATGTGTCTTAAATGACTGATTTTGACTACACTGAAAATTTGTGTGCCAATTTAAAACTTGTCACTTTTTTCTTTTTTTTTTTTTACAAATGACCTTGGGCCACATCAGATGTGAAAGCACAAACAAGTCCCCAGTCACCTCTGTAACACTCAGAATAACTGGAAGTAAAAATCAATATCAGTCAACCCTGGGAATATGCTCAACCTCCAAACAAACCAATAATATTCAGACTGAGCTCTGTGGACCACCTGCAGTTTATGCTCTGTGATTTATGAGTGGGTCTGCATGTTGAAGTGGCTCTTTCTGAAAAACAATGAGAGTCACTGTGATTACACAAATCATTTAAAGGTATAATTAATTTTATAACTAATGTTTTGATGGATGACTAAAGCTGCAGTAAATACCAAATATAAAATAACACAACAGAAGCGATTTAAATTCTTTTATCCCTTTTAAACCACATCACAGCCTTCTCCTTCATTAACATGCATCATGGAGCTTTCTGACTGTGCCACAGTCCTCCCCAGAAGAGCACTGATAGAGACAGGAACACTGCGGGAAAGGCGGGGGTGTTAATTCATTATTCATCCTGTAATTTGGCAGTTGAGGTCAGTAGCAGTGTGTGGTTCTGTTCGCCTTCACTTTGTTGCTTCCCATTTTGTGCAGATTCATAACCTCCCTGGATGTATGAAACTTGCAGAGTCAAGGTTTATGGTGTTAGTGCGTCGGCAAAATTTAAGCCTTGCAGGTTTTGGACTGTATGTAGGAGAACACAGGCGTTTCCTTTGTATTTTTTGCTAAAAAGGCTGCTGTAAAAAGGCTTATCACAATTGGATTCTTGCCCATCATTTCATATCATCCTTCTCCTGTATCTTCAAAACTACACAATGAAATATTTGAGGTGAGAAATAAGTGATTTAGTGGCTGAGTATGTGTTTAATTTTCAGTAACATCCACTATTTTAAAAGTTTATCTTGAATTCCCTAAATTGATCACCTTGACACACTCACTCCTCATTTGCATAATGTAGAAAGGACCTCAAGTTTATTCTAATGGAGTAGGAAAAACTGCTTTGCAGGTTAAAATAAATACAGAAAAGTCCAAATAAAAATTCTAGAGAGTAGGATCAGAATATGATACAATAAACAAGTTAATAAAAGAATAGATACAGTAATGAAATAAAACACAAGACAATAAAAATCATGTACATAAAATACAAACTGCACAAAATTAGTGAAATGAGTCTAAAAAGATAAGTCTTTAGTTGCTTTTTAAAAACATCAACAGAAGGTACATTTTTCAGCTCATGCAGTAAAGAGTTCCAAAATCTTGGTGCTACAGTTTCAAAGGCTCTGCCACTGTTAGTTTTGATTGTTGTATGAGGAACAGCCAGTAAATTATGATTGGAGGATATGTAATGTGCAGAATGTGGCTTGGCATTATCTTGCTGAAATAAGCAGAGATGTCCCTGAAAAAGACGTTCCTTGGATGGCGGCACATGTTGCTCCAAAACCTGTATGTGCCATTCAGCATTAATGGTGCCTTTACAGATGTAGAAGTTATCCACACCATGGGCACTAACACACCCCCATACCATCACAGATGCTGGCTTTTGAATTTAACGCTGATACCAATCTGGATAGTTGTTTTCCTCTTCAGCCGGGTGGATACGACGTCCATGATTTCCAAAAACAATTTGATATGTGGACTCATCAGACCACAGCGCACTTTTCCACTTTGCGTCAGACCAGCTCAGATGAGGTCAGGCCTAGAACAACTGGCGGTGTTTCTGGGTGTTGTTGATGTATGGCTTTTGCTTTGCATGGTAGCGTTTTAACTTGCACTTGTAGATGTAGCGACTGTATAAACTGACAATGATTTGCCGAAGTGTTCCTAAGCCCACATGGTAATATCCTTTAAAGAATGTTGGTTTTTAATGCAGTGCCACCTGAGGGATCAATGGTCATGGGCATTAAATGTTGACTTTCAGCCTTGCCATTTAGGTGCAGAAGTTTCTCCAGATTCTCTGAATCTTTTGATGATATGGACTGTAGATGATGAAATCCCTGAATTCCTTGCAATTGTATGTTGAAAAATGTTGTTCTTAAACTATTTGCCCGCACAGTTCACAAAGTGGTGAACCTCGCTCCATCCTTGTTTGTGAACGACTGAGCCTTTCGGGGATGTTCCTTTTATACCCAATCATGACACTCACCCATTTCCAATTACATGTTCACTTGTGGATTGTTCCAAAAAGGTGTTTTTTTCTTTTCTTTTCTTGTCCCTGTTCCAGATTTTTTGGAAAGTGTTGCAGGCATCAAATTCAAAATCAGTTAATATTAAAAAAAAAAAAAAAAAAGCCTATCAGTTTGAACATTAAATAGCTTGTCTTTGTAGTGTATTCAGTTGAATATAGGTTGAAAAGTGTTCTTAAATCATTGTATTTTGTTTTCATTTACATTTTACACAACATCCCAACTTCACCAGAACTGGAGTTGTAAGTTTGGACATGTTCCTAACATGGAAGGGGTCAAAACTTGACATGCGTCTCAAGATTCATTATCTGAGCTTGATGACCCAATACTGTTAGCCACTTTAAGAACTAAACTGTGAGGAGTAACAATGAGGACCTCAGTTTTGTCAGCATTTAGCTGAAGAAAGTTGATTGTCATCCAGTCCTTAATTGCAGACAGTCATGAAGTATTTTAAAATTGTCTGTGATCTGGTTTGAAAGAAAAACACTACTGTATATCATCTGCATAAAATGTGAAGCATTCTACACAGACAATTAATAGGAAGCAGACAAACACACACCCAAGGTGGACACATACTGTACCCTCAACATCACATTAAGCATCATGTCCTACTGTAAGCATCACTGTTAAAATGATTCTCTGATTCCAGCTTGTCTCCACCTCTGTGTCCCTACAGAGACTGGATACGTAGACCCAGTCCTCATCGAACGTTACAACACCCCAGGTTTTGTTGGGTGCCTATCACGGGTTCAGTTCAACGGAGTCGCCCCGCTTAAGTCTGCGCTGAGGCATACACAGACCCAGGCCGCGCCAACAGCCGGTCAGCCAGACAAGCAGCCTGCAGCAGCGTCACCTGTGTCCTATCAGGGCAAGCTGGTGGAGTCTAACTGTGGGGCGTCACCTCTCACTATTCCACCAATGTCTGCTGCAACGGATCCCTGGCATCTGGACAATACAGGTGGGCATTATATCTTTAAGATGCTAGTGACCCCCATGCAGAACAATATGCATTTACATTGTAAGCCATGCTGCAATTTATCTGTTCACATATACAGTTGAAACCAGAAATTTACATACATTGTATAAAAGACATTTTTTTCTCATTGTCTGACATTTAATCAGACTAAACAGTTCCTGTTTTAGGTCAGTTAAGATTACCAAAATCATTTCTAATTGCTAAATAATTTTTATATTTGAATTTTTTTTTTGATAATTTTTTATTACTTTTTTCAAAGACGGGAGTTTACATACACCAAGATTACTATACCTTTAAACAATATGGGAAAGTCCAGATGATGAGGTCATGGCTTTGGAAGCTTTTGATAGGTTAACTGACAACTTTTGAGTTAACTGGAGGCACAGCTGTGGATGAATTTTAAGGCACACCTCAAACACACAGCTTCATTCTGTGACATCATGGGAAAATCAAATCAGCCAAGATATCAGAAAGAGAATTATGGGCCTACACAAGTCTGATTCATCTTTGGGTACAATTTCCAGATGGCTGAAGGTGGCAGGTTCATCTGTTCAAACAATTATATGGAAGTATAAACACCATGGGAATGTCCAGCCATCACACCACTCAGGAAGGAGACGGGTTCTGTGTCCCAGAGATGAACGTGTTTTGGTGTGAAATGTGTGTATTTCACACCAAAACAAAGAACAAAAGACAAAACAAAAACAAAAGACCTTGTGAAGATGCTGGCTGAAGCTGGTAAATGAGTGTCATTATCCACAGTGAAACGAGTCCTGTATCAATATGGGCTAAAAGGCCACTCAGCAAGAAAGAAGCCATTACTCCAAAAGCAACATAAAAAAAGCCAGATTACATTTTGAAAACAGGGACAAAGACCTTAATTTTTGGAGACATGTCCTGGGCTCTGATGAAACTAAAATTGAACTGTTTGGCCATAATGACCATCATTACATTTGAGGGGGAAAGGGGCAAGCTTGCAAACCTTTGAACTCCATCCCAAATGTGAAGTACGAGGGTGGCAGCATCATGTTGTGAGGGTGTTTTGCTGTGGGAGGGACTGGCATACTTCACAAAATAGATGGCATCATGAGGAAAGACCATTTTGTGGAACTGTTGAAGCAGCATCTCAAGACATCATCCAGGAAGTTAAAGCTTGGGCGCAAATGGGTCTTCCAAATGGACAATATCCCATATTGTGAGAAGCTTGTGGAAGGACACCCAAAGCCTTCATATAGTTTAAAGGCAATACCAAATACTAAGGAAATGTATGTAAACTTCTCACTTTGAAGAAAGTCATAAAAAATTATCTAAAAAATTATTTAGTAATGTTAAAAAATATTTAGCAACTAGAAATCATTTTTGTAATCACGTAAAACAGGGAAAGTTTAGTCTGATTTTATGTCAGTCAGTGAGAAAGAAAAGTTGTGTGGTTTTATAAAGTATATGTAAATATCTGGTTTCAACTGTGTATGAACAAGTACACATACCCTTATTGATCTCTCACATGTTGATGCTAACCTATTTTTCACATAACCTAAATGTATGCGCATACAGCGCTTAGTACTATTGTGTCTAATATTTCATTTAACAGCAGTCTGAGTATTTTTAGTGTCATTATTAGGAGGCATCCGTTTTCCTCAGGCTCCACGCCAACTATGCCTGTGGGACTGTTGATCTCTCTGAGATTGATCCAGTCCATCGATCTGGACTCCAGGTCCAGACTCATTCAGTCCTCCATCATCCGTCCATACAAGGGATTAGTATTTATGTAACTATACATTTACCACTGATAGATTTAATCTATAATTTATAAACACTCCACTCCCCTCTCACATTACTATATTTGCATCCTTTCCATTTCCTGTTGTTGGCCTCTTTATTTGTCCTCCTGGTGTATCCTTTACCTGACCTTGTCTCTAATGTTTTCAGGTTAAGTATAATTTTAATGTTATGTCTGAGCACATGCAGGCAGCTTGTAGCCTCGCCTTACTGTGGGTAGTTTCTTTGTTGTTGTTGTGCCCATATATTTCCTCTGAAATGTTTTTGTAGATTAAAATATGTTTTTTCTTAGAGCATTATCTTGCCATTAGGAATCACCTCAAGTCATGCTGCAGGGAAAAAGATTAACCCAACAGAACGGAAACATATGGATATTAGGCTAATCCACTTTCTAGTCATTTGTTAAAAAACAGTTGAAAGTGGCTGTGCGGTTCTTCTGATGACATCAGTGACATGTTGTTGTTTTTTTGTGTCTTTTTTTAAGATGCAGAGTTTCCCTTCAATGAGGAGAGAGTGATTCCAGATGGAGTCAACAGGGATTCTGCCATCATTGGAGGTAAAAAAAAAAAAAAAAAAAAAAGTTGTGTAAACTACGTATATTTAAAAATTATCCAATCTGTGCCTTATTGTCTGTATGTGAGGGTTGTTCAGTAAAGATTTCCCCTGACTTGTGGACTGAGAGGAACCAAACTTAGCACAGTCATGAGTCTTTCTCTACATAGATACCACCAAGGGTCGCACACAGGGGCGTAACAAAATTCTGGGCCCGATGTACAAACCATCTTGGTGGGCCCCCATGCTCACTTGATCAATATCTCTCACGCATATTTTTCCCCATGGCAAAAAACAATATAAGAAAGATTATAAATATGATCTAAGTTTAACCTCTATATTGAGAAAATGCCTAATTGCCAGAATAATTTAAGTCAAATGGTCAGATTTCACTCATTTTTATTATTATTTGAGAAAGTAGACAGTAAAAATTCCACAAAAACAACTTTATAGAGGGGATGCATTGGAATAGAATTCTTGGCAGTTACAGGACAATTACCATAGTTACCCAGCACTAAGTGGTACACACATGTGGCAGCTTTAGTTTGTATGCAGCAAAACATAAAAACCACGCAAAATATTTAGTCACATCACTACTTGACTGTAGTAATGTGTGGGTAAGAGCACACAAGTCAAGAACTGATTCAGAGCCTTTAATTATTTATTTTATTTTTTGCCAATTAATAGAAGGTGGAATGATAAGATTAGTTCTCCACAATGCAAGCAGGTACTCCATGTACTTCTGTGATTGAATACTGTGTGTATTTTTTTGTTTTAATGCATAATGCTGCCACTCATTTTTGCCACTCAGTGTTTTGTAACTGCCTTAAGTTCTGTTGTGACATCATGTGCATACCCTCCATCAGCATCCCCAGGTTTCTGTTTCCATAGCAACCAGTCTTATTCTATGCTGACAAAAGGCATAGAATTTTTTCCTGTGCGAAACCCCGAATCACTAGATCACACTAGTGATGTTACACGACACCGCCCACTCGACACCGATTTGAGCAATATAAATCAGAAGTGTCATGAGCAGTGCATCGAGTGCCATTTCAGCACACCCACAGTCACGTGACTGTAGCAAGCAAGGCCTTGTTATGTCGGTCACATCATGTGACTTGAAGGCTTGTGGGAAGCTTGAGAGGGAATTAGTTTTGGGTTTTTTTTGGTTTGCTTTGTATTGTTTGTTCCTGCCATCCAATTTTGAATAGACCTCAGATGGCCAAATGCTCAAAAAAAAGTATTGAGATTTTTTTTTCAGGTTTTCTTCTCAGATACAGTTCTGATAGTCAGTCACCAGATGGCAGTCTTTATTAGATGTTTCATAACACTGTGTCACTCAGCAGGTGTTTTCACTGATCAGCAATCAGTGGGAAGACATTCAGTGAAATCACCTGTTGAAGGCACTGGGTGGAGATAAAACCTGCAGGGTCTTGGCCCTCCATGGAATGAGTTTGAGACCCCTGCCTTAAACAAATGAGAAAGTCAATTAAACAAATATTTTACTCACACACCCACCTCCTTATATCCAAATAGACACTTCGTACTATATATCGGCCCCTTTACACCTACAAAGGCATACGAATCATGTTTTGTATTGTGAACTTATTCTTCTGTGTTTTATAATCCCATGCAGGCCGGGCACCTTCTGATACATGGCACTCCCTGAGAATTTTTTTTTCTAGTTAATGCATTGAATTAAGTAATTAAGTAATAATTATAAGACAACCCTTTTTCAAGATCAAATAGTTTTTTTTTATAAAGCATTAAATCTGACTCAAATGCACCAATAGTAGGTCATATAATAATTACACACTACCTTCTTCATTATGGCCTTAAAGTTGGACTATTTGCCTCCTCTGCTTCATTTGACCAATTCTGACTGATACTAAATCTGTCAGGATCAATCACAGAGGAAGTGCTAAAATATCAATACAAAGTTGAACTGTTTTTACCACGAGGTCTGACACATCTCAGTGTCAAATGATGGTGCACTGGTAATAACTTTGATGCTGATGAATTTATGATAGTGATTATTAATCTCTGTTGTCAAAATAAAGCACTAACTTTTTGCACTAACGTGCTCCTTCACTGAGACAACTGCTGCTGATATTAGCTTAAACTGTGTGTTAATTCAGTTGTGCTGCTCACCTCTCTTCTCAAAGAAACTGGTGAGAAACTGCCTTCCTACCCATAATTTTGTCTCCTTCACTTTTCTTTCTTGGTATCCTGATTTAAATTTCTTGAGGAAAAACATGTTTTCTCTCCTCCTGCTCCTCTGGCTGACTGGAACCAGTCTAAACTAAAGTAACTAAATAGAACCAACCAGTTCAGCTGTGCAGAACTGGACTAAACCATTTTGCACGTTTTTTTACAGGGGTGATGGGGCCTCAGAGAACATCCATAATTACTGTTAATGCAAAATTCAGTCTCTCAACCACTTCATTCAGTCAAGGTGAATTTCATTATAACATTATTAATTAGAAAATTAAAAATGCAACACAAAAAATCCCTTTTCATTCCAGGCTTTTCGAGGGCCCCCTCCCTGCAGTGGCCCCAGTGTACACAGTACCCTTCACCCCCCCCCCCCCCCAAGTCCGACACCACTGGTCACACACTTGTCCCATCGCTTTATGCAGCTGTGGAGACCTCACCTGTAGAAGTCTGCAGGTTGTGTCAGAACCCACGACTTGACCTTAGAAATCAGCGTTTCATCATCTTAGAAGTGCTTGCTTTCAAAAATGACTTAATGGTTGGAAAGAGGTGGAAGTCAGATGCGCAGGGTCGGGAGAGGAAGAGGGGTGAGGAAGGATTTCATAGCTGCGAGACTGTGGTTCTGTCTGGGCAACATGCAAGTTGTGAACCGGGATGTTGTTTTGCAGGAGGTGGACATCATTGGTCAGCGTGCCACACCTCTCAGTTTTGATGGCCTTCTCCAATTTCTGCAGCAGTGGAGGGTAGTAAGTCTTGGTAATTGTGGTACCGTTTGCAAGGAAATCCATCATCAGTACTCCATGCCGGAGGGTTGGACATAGGCCTTTTTCTGAGGTGGGGAGTCATAATATTTCCTATGTTCCGACTGGGCTTTAGTCTCTGGATCATAGTGATAGACCCGTGTATCGTCCTGCATGATTAATCTGTCAAAGAAGACCTCCTGGTTTTCATGGCATGTAGCCAAAAGAGCTTGGGAGCATGCGACTCATTCCTGCTTCTGGAAAAGTGTGAGAAACCAGAGAATCCATCATGCAGACAATTTCCACATGTGCAAAAGGCCACGGATGATTTTTTTTTTTTCCACAGACCCCACACTGATCTTGACTTTGGGCTAGCTAGCAAACAGTTATGTGGCAGTCCTTCAAAATGGTGGCCTCCACTTGCTGGATGGTGTCTTCATCAGTGGCACACTTTGTCACCCGGGAATGGCTGTCGATTCTGCTGATGCACGATCACACTTGAACTATCGATGCCAGTGTTTCACTATGACTACAATAACTGGAAGTGGGTCAGGGAAAATCTCTAATGTGCAGCCCTCACAAAAAATGGATTACAAAAAAAAAATTGTCAAGATTATAAAATTAACCAAGAGAAATACAGCATTTTTGTTTACTATGATAAATGTAATTATTGATTTACTTTCTTACTGTAGCAAATGAATGCATGAATAATTTTTTTGGCTTCTTCTGAAACCTTGCCCTCAAGTTGCAAATAACACGCATACATAACTGTCTCACTGCAGGTATTATCGCCGTGGTGATCTTCACCATCCTGTGTACCCTGGTGTTCCTGATCCGCTACATGTTCCGCCACAAAGGCACCTACCACACCAACGAGGCCAAGGGCAGTGGGGAGTCGGCCGCAGAATCGGCGGACACGGCCATCATCGGCACAGACAACCCAGAGACCATTGAGGAGTCAAAGAAGGAGTGGTTCATCTAACAGCCGGTGAAGGGACTCTGAGAGAGGAAGCAATTTGTCAGGTCATCAGTTGCCACAGCGATGGTGGAGGTTTTAATTAAACTGCCAATCGCAGGAGAGAGACCGAGGATTGGCTCCACAGCCAGACAATAATCTCCCAGAGAAGGTGGAGACGTGAGCTAGATGTGTACAGAAATCTTTTCTTGATTTGTTTGTTGTTTTGTTTTTTTATATATACAGTATATCCAGAGTATTAGAAAGGTAAGGGGGGACGCTTATTCAGAGGAGCACAGCTGTTAAGACTACTTGTATATACTAACCGGCTTGTCCTTCTTTGTATTGTGCTTGGGAGTTTTCAGGAGTCCTTTGAATACTGTATATGATGAATAATTATACTTACTGGGTCGTGTGATAGCACAGATTTATTGCCAGTCCCTGTTCCGTTATTGATTTTTATATTTTAACAAAAATCTTATATCAAAATTGATCAACATGCCAAACCTTTTATTTTTTCTTGATGATTCACTCAGCACTCATAGCCAGTATAAATGAAATGCCACTTATTATTGTGGTAATATTGAGTTGAATATGGATGCCAAACGTCACCTTGTAAATACAATATATTGAGTTATTTTGTCCTTTTCTTTGGAAAGATTTATTCAGAGTCAAATACATAAACACTATTGAGAAATTTCATATCTATATTGTATCATGCATCTGACCACTGCATTATATATGTGTTAGATATAGAGTTTTATGTTTAAATCTTATGACATTCGATTGTAAGGGACATTCCTTTCTGTGGAAGGGCAGCGAGGGCTTTCTCAGAGCATGATGGGAAATCATGAGGCACCATGATTGGTTTAGCTCATCACAGCAGCTTTCTTTAAAAGTGGAATGGGTGAGTCTTTACTCATTCTAATTTGGTTTGTTTCTTTGCCAAACACTTGAGTCTTACAGTGTGTTGGATTTTTTTTCATTTAATGTTGGGTTTTCTTTGGGTTTGTTTTTCACATATTATTGCATCTCAGACTGAAGCTGGGCTGTAGGCTTACAGCACATGCATGCACCTGTGCGTATATGTGTAGGACAGATATCAGACTGAACGTGTCCTGAAAGGAAAAGCTTCGCTACACAGTTGGGAACGAACAATTTGAGCGGCAATTAATGAATTTTACTGATGCACTAAACTCCAGGCATTAAGTGACTGAAGCAGCGTGAGATGAAAAAATCAATTCACATCCGAACAATACGTGGGATGAGGTTAAGAAGATAATTGGCTTATTAATCCATTGTGCCTTCAAGGTGTTGAGCCATTTCGCCTTGCCTCGCTCTGTACTTATTACAATCATACAAGACAAACTTGACTGCTGCTGCATGAAATCTCAGTTAACTTGCTTTTCCAGCAGCTTTTATTATGTTTCTTTATTTAAATGGTGCTGTGCTCACTCACCCACCTGTTAAAATCAGTTTGATTTTGAATTCAACATGCTCAGGTTTGAGAGACCCAGAAAAAATCCGGCAAATGTCATTTGAGCGGCAGTGGAAGGAGAGTTGCTCAGGAGGACGTTATAACACATACACACACAAACATGCATGTTTAATAAAGCATGAGTCAAAGTCATTTGCGCTTGTGTAAGCAAGAGGAGGCGACTGTTTTGTTAGCATCACGTTGAGATCCACTGCCACTCTTGTCCAACACGCATTAAAAAACACTCAGTTTTCATTTCCTCACTTTTTTCTTTCCTGTTTACCTGCTCATTGCATGTGTAATGTGTTACAATATGTTCCAAGCTGCCAACTTGATTTTGTTGTGAATTTGTTTTTACACGTCTGCTCCCTTGGCACCTTTACATGAATGATTAGTGAGAGCTAACTGTAGCTCACTACATCAGACACATTACTAGGGCAGCTGTGAGATCAGCTCCCCTTATACCGAGGCCTCAAAGAAGACTTTGTGTTCTTACATGTCATCCTTTTTAGGCAAACGAGTGACTCTACTCCCCTTTTTATTATTAACCTTATTACCCAGACTATAATCATATACGGTTTGAACATAACACCTATGATCATGGAATATCAGCGCCAAAAGGCAAAAGCAGCCCACATGTTTAATTTTCAGTTCTGTTGAGTTCAATAAAAGTGTTTGATCTATAAATCCGTCTTTTTTTCTAAAAGCTTATAGCATAGTAATGCACATCAGATATGAGAAGAGTAGATGGCAAACATCTTGTAATTGATTGAAATATGACTTGTGGATTTCATTTCCTGTACACAACTTATTGTTTTTCTAATTTTCTGATTTAGTTTCTGATCAGTCACACTATGAAGGTATGGGAAAGAGCTGTTGAAGCCAGGTTAAAAGGAGAGGTGACAATCAGTGAGCAGCATTATGGATTCATGCCAAGAAAGAGAAGTGCAGATGCAATGTTTGCTCTAAGAGCGCTGATGAAGAAGCAGAGAAGGTCAGAAGGAGTTGCACTATGCCTTTGTGGATCTAGAGAAAGCACGTGTGATGGACGGGCTGACAGACAAGCTCAGGCAGGAGTGTCCATGGACCGTGATGTTTGCAGACAACATTATGATCTGTAGTGAGAGTAGGGAGCAGGTGGAAGAAAACCTGGAGAGGTGGAGGTATGCTCTGGAGAGAAGAGGAATGAAAGTCAGTAGAAGGAAGACAGAACACATGAGGGTGAATGAGAGGGAGGCAGGTGTAATGGTGAAGATGCAAGGAGTAGAAGTAGTGAAGGTAGATGAGTTTAAATACCTGGGGTCAACCATCAAAAGCAATGAAAAATGCACAAGAGAGGTGAAGAAGAGTGCAGGCAGGGTGGAGTGGGTGGTGATGACTGTCAGGAGTGACTTGTGACAGAACAATAGTAGCTAGAGTGAAAGGGAAAATTTACAAGACTGCTGTGTGTGGTTTGGAGACGGTGGCACTGACAAAAAGACAGGAGGTGGCCGAGTTGAAGATGCTAAGATTCCCATTGGGAGTGACTAGGATGGACAAGACTAGAAATGAGTATATCAGAGGGACAGCTCAAGGTTGAGTGGTTTGGAAACAAAGTAAGAGAGGCAAGGCTGAGATGGTTTGGACATGTACAGAGGAGGGATAGTGGATATATTGGACAAAGGATGTTGAAGATGGAGCTGCCAGGCAGGAGGAGAAGTGGAAGACCACAGAGAAGATCATGTAGTGAAGGAAGACATGGAGAGGGTTGGTGTTACAAGGGAAAATCCAAGGGATACGGTGAGATGGTGGCAGATGATCCACTGAGGCGACTCCTAAAGGGAGCAGCCAAAAGAAGAAGAAGAACTTTGATTTAGTTTGCTTTTTTTTATTAATCCCAAGTGAGTAAATACTGTTTATGGTATTACGAGGGCGACTCATTAAATATTTTCCCTGACCCACTTTGATTATTGTAGGAGACTGAAATTACACATGTATAAAAATACACATCTCTATGGGCCGCTGTAATTTCCAGCTTCCATGTTGCCCAGATAGAAGCACGGTCCTCCAGCTATGAAATCCTTCCACACCCCTCTTACTCTCCCAACCACACATCATCTGACTTCCTCCTCTTTCCAACCATGAAGTCATTTTTTAAGGGCAAGCACTTCTAAAATGATGAAACACTGATTTCCAAGGTCAAGTCCTGGCTTCTGACTAACCTGCAGACTTCTACAGGTGAGGTCTCCACAGCTGCATAAAGTGATGGGAGAAGTGTGTGACACTTGGTGGTACCTATGTAAAGACTAATAACTGATGCCAAATTTTATTCCTCTTATTCTATGGGAAATTAGTCAGAGGAAATCTTTAATGAGCAGCCCTTGTAAAGGTGTTCTGTATATTTTTAACTGCATTGCCCTTGAAGCAAGACTTCCCTCTTGTGGGCAGATGGTGCAAAAGCTGAACAACATCAGTGGCGTTAATGTATTAATTTTAAACACATCTGTTCAGTAACTAAATGCTATGAAATTATTCAGGCTTCGAGTGGGAAATGTGCATTCTGGTGCAAGTTCACTATACAATAACAAATTCAGAATTCACTTTATGTAAGTGAAGATTTCATGTTTGTACATTTCACAGCCTAATCATCATTCTTCCCAAAGTAAATGCCTCTATCATTTAAAGCAGGACGAGGATAAAAAAAAATATCAATAGATCCATTTTATCTCCACATGAACTTTTGCATCAGTTTGTGTAATCATGAATTCCTATATAAGGACATGGAGTAACAGTCAACTACAATAAGTAATTTATGTAATAATGTATAATAGCTAATTTATGTCATTTGGCCTGTACTGTATGCCAAATGTCCAACAATGTACAAGTACAATATTTGCCGATCCTCTTTATTCTAATGAAAAAAGCTGTTTCTAATTTTTGCCCATTCAAACCCTTTCTTAGCCTTGTCAAAATGCAAAAATTGCAACTCTTTCTGAAATATTTTGACAAATTGCAACAATGTACTTTAGTATTTATCACGTCTGACAGTTAACCAGTAGGGTGCATTTTGCATAAATAATATATTATCAATATGGATCTCGTTAATTGCTAGATTTAGGTTTCTGATGATGATTTGAAGTACAAAGGCAATTATTCACAAGTCACATATATGTTTGTAATACTTTTATTGGAGTTCATTTAGAAAAAAAAACACTACAAAAGAAATCAGCAGTTGAGTTACAAAAAAACCCCACACACATAGCTTTAACAGTCCCATATGACCTTTTTTTTTCACAAAAATCTTCCATTTATTGTTGCACTCTGATGCCACTGTTAATGTGCAGGTTGGCGAACATGAGGTCTGAGCAGGAACAGGGGTGGTCTTTGGTATGCAGCGGGAATTAGGAGTAATGTTTGACTTTTGCCATTGTAGGTGTAGCTGTGTGAAGCTGCAGATGTCCCAGTACAGGATGTAGGCCGCAGTTTGGGCTTTATGCCTCGGGACACTCACCTGGAGGAACACATTTGAGAAGAGTCAGTAAGCAAAGGTTTGCGAATACATCAGAATGTATGCACCGTCTGCGTTTGCATGAGCCACTTACTGTTCTTGGGCAGGATTGCAATGTTGTCCGCTTCGACGCCTGTGTCCAAAGAGAACTGTGTGAACTTCTGCTGCAGAGCGGCGCTGGTGTCCTGAGTGCGGCCTGCAGACACAGGGCGGGTTTCTTTTACTTTGCCCAAATTTTTACATGAATATATAACCCTGCTGCGATGTCAGGGAGGGAAACTTACTGTACAGCTTGTTGACGACCTCGGACACATCGTTCTTTGTCTTGATGGTGTGGACCACAGCGTAGTCGTCGTACACAACGTCGACAATGCGCATGTCGTTGTCATTGTTCCAAGCTGAGAGACGCAGGAAAAAAATGTGGTGTTAAATTTTAGGGTTTCTATTTTTTTTATAATTTAATGTGACAGTTGGCATTTATGAGGTCAGTGCTCACCCTGACTGTGGAAAGTGAAGCGTCCAGGAGTGTCAGTTTTCTTAGCCAGGTGAGTCATTCTCCAGCAGGAACCATCGGAACTAAAAAATAGAGAGAGCGAACAAGGTCGATTTATGTTCATGTCTCCAAAAGAGAAATATCAGTGTGGGGTTTTTTTTTATTCATGGCTCACTTCAGGTTCGAGTATGAAAGATCCACATCTCCCGTCTCAGTTGCTACTAACATAGCAGTGCCCATCTTCATTCCTGCCTTGTGGTTCACAAACCACTGAGCGTTGGTGGCAAAGCCAACCATGTACCACTTCCCAGTCATCTAAGGAAAAGTCACAAAGATGCAACTGTATTCTCCCCACTCAGTGAAAGCACGCCACATTTGTTCCATCATTTTCCACACCCCTAGAAGTTGGATTTTCTCACTCCGACCACAAGCAAGTTAGAATCCCCATCTTACCCTCTGCAGATCGAAGTCCTTCACAGGCATGACATCTGCACATGCAGCCAGCACGCATGTCAGCGCGGCCACCATCCTCAGCAGCGTGTACCTCATGGTTCCTTGCGTGTGAGTGCTGTGATCTTCTCCGGCAGAGCGTGATCAGGGTGATGCAAAGATGGAAAGCCAGTCTCGACCTCTTATATATCCTGCAAGGTCCCCTCCCTCCTACCCCCCCTTTCTGTCTCCTCCTTTATCTCTCCTGCTGCTGAATCGTGCATTACAAAAACCTTTTGGCTTTCGCCCAATAGGATGCAAATCACCGCTGTTACACAACGAGCACATGTGAATGGGGAAGGAAAGAGAAGAGGGGGGAATATTCGGGGAATTGTCCCCCCCTCCCCCTCCAACACAAACTGTTCAGGCATGCCTGGCCTATCAATGCAGCTGTTTGGTAAGAGTGCAAATTGCAAATGTTTTCACCACATGGTGCACGAGAAAATACCAAAAAGGGAATGACTTGTAAACTTGCTCTACACTTTGCCTCAGTATGCTGCTGCAGTCAGTGTTTCTTGCATGGTCAGAAGCTCTGATGCAGTGAAATTTAACACCTTCACAATATAAATTCTAGTTTGCTTTTTTCTAAAAAAAAAAAAAACTTTGCCTGTTTTTCCATGCACTGGTTTGATTGTTTTTGCACCTTTAAAAACTCTCTCCGATTAGTGAGTTTCATAAAACCTTCAAGTTTTTCGTAGTTATGTAGCAGTTGGCTGCACTGCAGACTCGTTTTAAATTAAATGTCACCATATTCTATACTTAATTTAAAAACAATCCCTCCATAAACTAGTAGTATTTGTGTCATTGCCTAATGCAAAAAAAAAAAGTGCTGATAGCTGCAAATTTGATGACATGTGCAAACAGACTCATCAGGACTACCTTTGTCACGACTCTGGACAAGCTGAGAGTTGCAAACAGCTGGTTATGTAATCCTCACACATACACGCAAACAAACCAGCAAATATGCGGGGGGTGGGGTGGCAAGAGGCACATTTTGTAGCTTTTGCAGCACAACTGTCTCACCCCTTTACATCTGGTCCTTATTATGTCTGCTTCCATCCCCCCCCCCCCCTCACCATTTTTCATGTCCTCACACACACACAACTGAAACATGCACACCCTGCAGGAGCATACAGACAGAAACTATTCTAAATGGTACATTGCAAAATAAAAAGTGGCTTGTTTGTGCATTATAATGACAGAATTCAAGATAAATTGTGGAAAACAGAATGAGCATGGAGATAACTCAATCTCCTCCATGTTTATTATGCAACTGTGGCTGTTGATGACACTCAAAAGAGTTTCTCAGTTTTATAGGGTACCAGTTCATCTTGTAGGAGGTTCCTCCTGTGAGCCATCTCTCCTGCAGCTCCACCTATTCAGCATGTGGGCACGCAGTCTGTAAAACAGGGGATGACAGGTTAAATAACATGGAAGTCCTGAGGTTTTCAGCAGGCAGTGGACGTTAGATAACATGTTGACAATGTTTTTAAGCAGTTTCACAAGCTGAGTCAAAGTCACGCACACCCTACAAGAACAAATTTTTGGAAAGCATTTTGAGAATCTCTCCCTTTCACTCTTATTATGTGATTGTTATTTATCTTGAAATTTTGTTCAAGTGCTGTTATGTATAACCCTTGCTGAGAAAGCTGAAAAACAGTAATAGTTTGGGTAGAACTTTATTAAACAACAGTGTAAGGATGGTGTAATATGATTTAAGTACAAATAAGTACAGCACAATTGTGGCATAAGTACAGAGTAAGTGCAACATAAGAAAGATACAAGTATGGCATAAGTACACTGTACTTACTATCAAAATTGAAGAAAACAGCCCACATTTCCATACTTACACTATAGTTATGCTTTACTTAGCTTGTACTTACGCTATACTTATGTCGTGCTTATGCCACACTTGTGCTGTACTATAACACTATAGTTATACTGTAATATACTGAGTTGGTAGCATGGGCAAGGCTAAAGAGCAAAGACGCTGAGTCTGTCTCTCCAAAAAGGAGTGAGGAACGACAGTGCGATGTTTGTGGTAGAAGGGGAAGAGATTCTGGGTCTGGTAGACAAACTGAGCCGAAATCTGGGGAGAGAGTAGATCCAATAGTGCTGGAAGGTTGGTAACACAGGAAGGAGTAGAGGAGTTGAAGGGGGTCCCCCAGAGCAACGATGACGTCAGCCCTCACATAGAAGAACAATGAACGTGTCAACCAAAACTAGTGGAGAGGTGTGACAAACTGAAATGGCCAAAGTCCAGCAACCGTGAAGAATGGCGTAGATTTGATGAACATCTGAAAGGAGTCCTAGAGCACACTTTGAAAGGCACAGTAAACCGCAAGCTCAACATGATGGGCAGCATTATATACGAGGAGTGTAAGGAAAAGTTTGGAGAAATGTCATCGCAGCAAGCATTAGCCCCTACGACAGAAAGGTCGAAGAGAGAGGTACATCGATGAGCTGATACGTGACAGATGCCAATTGCACAAGAGGTGGAAGAAGGCAGCCCCAGAGGAAAAGGCAGGTCTGAAGGTGTTGTGGGACGAACTTAGGCAAAGGTTCAGCAAGATACGCAGAGGAGACTGGATCAGGAGGAGGAAGAGGAAGGAAAAGGAGAGAAGCAATTTCTTCAAGGACCCGTTTAGATATACCCATCAGCTGCTTGACAAAAACAAAGCTACACTCCGGATATTTCTAAGTAAGAACTGGAGAAATATATGAAGATTCAATATGTGGATGAGGCCAGAGAAATGCCACTAGGCTTACCAGGGTATGTACCACGTCCAGCACTACCAGATGTTTCATTCGACACCTCCACACCAAGGTTACAGGAGGTCAAAGATGCCATCAGAAGGGCCAGAGCAACATCAGCACCAGGACCCAATGGGATCCCATATAGGCTGTATAAGAACTGTCCACAGGTAGTGCGGATTCTGTGGAAGCTAATTAGGACAGTGTGGAAGAAGCAGGTTATCCCATCAGAGGGATGGGATAACCCTCTTCACTTCCGCCCTCTTCACTTCCCTCTTCACTTCCGCCCTCCAAAGAGAGCAGACGCTTTTTTCCTTCTCTCCAGCTCTGACTCTTTATCTCTTTCCTCCCCTAACTGACTGGATCCCAGCTTGCTGTCGTCTGTCTGCGTGTCTCTACTGCTGATTATCGAACGAAATTATGGATTTAATAAGCTGGGCTTTGAACGCAATTGACACTATTTTTTCAACGAGGAAAAGTGCCCTGGGGGAGGTAGTTTGCCCCGCAGGAACAGCGGCTGTGGGCTATTTGAAGGACACAAGTAATTGGAAACTCTTGTGCCTGTGTGATCTTTCTATTGAAGATGTCGAAGATTTATACATCTTCGTAGCAATGGTAATCGGAATCTTTCTGATTGGATCTGGGATTGTTCTGGTGTAGCGTAAATTGATGAAGATGGAGGGAGCCTATCAAAATGCTGACCAGGCGAGGCTTAACCATCAAATTGAACAAATGGGCAGGACTCTGACAGCGGCTAATGGAGAACTGTCTAGGAAAATGGATTACATCATGATCACGCTGAGAGCCGTCCATGAAGAATTCAACGTCCAGCACTGAAGGATTAAAGTACTGAATCTGTAAGAGAATATAAAGTTTTTTTTTTCTCTGGGAACAGTACTGGGAACGGCTGCATGGTGGCGCAGTGGTTTAGCACTGTAGCAGCACAGTTTTACCCTCGGCCGGGGGACCGCGGGGATCATGAGATCGTGGGTTCGATCCCAGCCCCCGACCAACAGTGAGCTGTGTGGAGTTTGCATGTTCTCCCCGTGTTGCGCGGGTTTACTCCGGGATTTCTCCGGTTTCCTCCCGCACACCAAAAACATGTAGGTTTAGGGCGCTCGCGCACGCAGCGACCAGCAGCCGGTGGCTTGTCACCAGACTGCAAACCAAGTCTACCTACGGGTACAAATAAGTAACAAAAAAAAAAAAAAAAAAGTACTATTAGACTTATGTGACCTGCCCCTTACAATCAAGTCCTCCAGATTATCTGCAGTTTTTTGTTTTCAAAACATTTGAGCGGCATTGACTCTTATGGACAGCCAGCTGCCTGGCTCAAGGACAAAGTGCCAGACGCTAGACACAACATCTCCTGCTGAAGAGACTTTGTTGTTCTTAACTGATATAAACACCTTCACTCAACACTACACTCATACTGACTCAATAAACTGATGAGAAGATCATTCACTCACTGCTCTCTTTGTGTCTTTGTATACATTCTATTATCTGCTAATTGTGCATTGAGGGCTTTTTTTCTTGTAATCATAATATTGATCATCTATGACCGGTATTCTGACAATCAATGCTTTTTTGCTCTCTCCTATTGTGTTTATCCTTTTCTTCCCTATGTTTTCTGTTCCTAGTCTGCTGGCAGGCGCATTATCGACGCTGCCGTGTCACCGGAAATGCATGTTGTTTTCAGTGTCAAGTCAAATCCCTCGTATGTTATCAGTTGTTTACTGTTAATGTACTTGGCAATAAATCCTTTTCTGAGTTCTGAGTTCTGAGTTTAGAGAGGCAGCATGTGAACAGGGGTCTTTGTACCCAAGGAACAAAACTCCACCTCCGTCAATCAATTCAGGAACATCACACTACTGAACATTGAAGGTAAAATCTTCTTCACAATCCTGGCCAGAAGGATAACCAGTTTCCTTAGGAACAACTACATCAACACTACATGCCAGAAGGCTGGCCTTCCAGGCTTCCCAGGTCACACTGAACATTCAGCTATGATCTGGGAGCAGATACAGTGCACCAGAAGGGAAAAGGGTGACCTACATGTGGTATAGCTAGACCTGGCAAATGCCTATGGGTCTGTACCATATAGGCTGATCAAGTTTGCCCTGGAGTTCTTTCACATCCCAACATGCATTATCAGCATCACTGCAAAGTACTAAAGTAAATTCCATCTGTGCTTTGCAACTAAAGGCTTCACAATGGGATGGCAACAGCTAGAAGCTGGCATTGCAGTGGGTTGCTCCATCTCACCAGTGTTGTTTGTCATCGCATTCGAGGTCATCCTCATTGGAGTAAGACAAGTAGCAAGAGGTTTGAAGTTACCAAATGGAGAACGACTCCCAGCTCTGAGAAGGTGCATGGATGACATAACCATCATTTTGCAGACTGCCCCTTGCACATCAAGACTACTGAAACAGCTTCATGAGTTGGTAGCATGGGCAAGGCTAAAGATCAAGCCCTCAAAGTCCCAGAGTCTGTCTCTCCGGAAAGGAGTGAAGAACGACAGTGCAGTGTTTGTGGTAGGAGGGGGAAGAGATTCCACATCTGGCAGACAAGCCAATCCGGAGTCTGGGGAGAAAGTACATGGCAGAGCTCTCAGACAAACAAGTGGAGAGACTGGAACAGAAACAGCTGGTGGAAGGACTGACATAGATAGCAGTCAACTGCCAGGAAAGTACAAGATGTGGTGCTACTGGTTTACTCTCTACCAGCAGATAATGTGGCCCCTCAAAGTGTGTGAAATACCATCAGCAGCAGCCAGTAGGATAACTGCATTTCCAACTCTTTCATCAGGAAGTGGCTGGGGCTCCCTCGCTGCTTCTTAGATGCTGGCCTCTTTGGCAACAACATATTGTAGCTTCCACTAAAGTCCGTCATCCTTGGGTACAAACAGGAGAAGACACACCTAGTACTGGAGTTGCGGGAGTCAAGAGACAGGCTGTTGAGAGGAGCAGAGGTACGCACAGGACAAAGGTGGAGAGCAGAGACAGAAGTGGACCAAGCCACAAGCAGGTTGCAGCAGAAGGAGATCCTTGGCAAGGTGCAAAGCAACCACGCAGGCTTGGGGTGGGGAGGGACGACACTGTTCTGGTCGAAAGCTACAAGGGAGCAGAGGAAACAAATGGTGATGGAGGAGGTGACGCAGGCAAAACAAGGGCACCTTTACAGTAAGGCAGTGGCCCAAGGCCAGCAAGGGGCATGGACAAGGTGGAAGGCCATGGCAACAAGAGCCATCAGCTGGGCAGACATCTGGCGAACACCTCAGGCACGGCTGAGCTTCATAAGAGCAGCTTATGACACTTTACCATGCCCCCGCAACCTCTCCTGCTGGTATGGAAATGAGGACAAGTGCCCCTTGTGCAGCGTCATCGGCACAGGACTCCAACACAACCTGTCAGGGTGTAAGGTGGCATTGACACAGGGGAGCTACCAGTGTTGGTAGTAACACGTTACTGTAGCACCACTACTTCTGCAGTAACATCATGTGTAAAGAAATTACTGTTTAAAAATACAGTAATGCATTACAGTTACTGAAATTTGATCAGATGCGATACTCGCGTTACTTGTTTTATTAATATGGATAGATATTTTTAGCGCAGATAAATATGAACTGATCTTACATAGCTGACACAGCCGTCAGTCTCCTCTGCGGGTTGGTTTCCTGTCCTGCTTACACCGCAATCCCGTGGGAACAAATGTCATGGCGGTGGTGACTTCTCATATCGAGCACTTATTATCTGTTGTCTGAGCAGTGAGTAGCCCCCAACAGCTCCTACCTCTGGTTAAACATGAGTATTTTTAGAGCAAGAAGCTGCATTTAATGTCCGTAGTTGTGTAAATGTTTTCTTACCGCACAGAGAAAGTCACTGATTTGTTGCAGTAGAAAACAGCTTAAGGTGAACTTTCATTTATCTGTGCTTTCTGTTTCATTTTATCTTATTCATTTACATGATGTTGTGATATGCAACTATTTCATGGAAGTAAATCCTCTAAATATGCATTTTTAATGGGCTGGTCGAGGGGTGTCAAACATATGGCTCATGAGCCAAAAACGGCCCACTAGGGGGTCCAAAATTTTCTGTGAATTTACAGCTTTATTTATAGTAAATTTCTGACTTTCTACTGATTGCAATAGTTTGTGTAAATCTGAGACATTTTTCCTCTGTAAGATGAGACTTTTTTCTCATCAGTTTTCTTTTTCTTCTTTTTTTCTGATGAGAACAAGGGGCCCTTGATCTTGCTATGTGTGCAAGATGACTTAAGTATGCATTCAAAAGTAACGTGAAAGTTACTTTTCCAAGCAACTAGTTACTTTAATCATGCAGTAACTGGTAAGTAACTCAGTTACTTTTGAAAAAAGTAACTAGTAACTGTAACTAGTTACTATTTTTTAGTAACTTGCCCAACACTGGGCGCTACAGGTGGACACATAACCAGGTGCTGTTGAAGCTAGCGGAGTTCCTGGAGAAGAGCAGAGTTACTGCAAATGCCGCACCAACTCAGCAAAAGCTTGTGCACTTTGTAAGGGCAGGGGAGGTCCATCAGAAGCCAGGAAAAGGAGAAACATTATTGCTCACCCCTGGAAAGGCATGGGAGATGAAGGTTGACCTGGTCAGACAGCTGATTTTTCCATCACAGATTATCGAGACTACGCTCAGACCAGACTGTGTCATGTGATCCTCAGCTATACACAAGGTCGCCATCATTGAACTCACTGTCCCTTGGGAGCAGGGGATACCAGCAGCTAACAAGAGTAAGCGGCTCAAATACACAGAGTTAGCAGCAGAGAGCAGGGAAGTAGTCTGGGCTGCAACAATCCACTTGGGGTGGAAATCCCGAGGGACCTCACGATTTGATTCAGATTGCGATTTTTGGATCACATTTCGATCCTATCACAATATCATGATAATCAAGTATCACGATCCCATATATTTCATTTTTTTTTTTACCTTAGTCAACCTCAAATCATGTCCCAAAGTAAAACCGTTAACATCTTTTTCATATAATAAAGTATTTTCAGGGCTTCATTTTCCACGGAGATACGTCTCTGCACACAGGGAGGGCAGTGCAGTGCTGCTTGGAACGGACTCCCACTCCAGCTACTTTATCTGACCCTGTGGAGTCTTTTAAAAAGCAGCTGAAAACTTTTTTGTTTAAAGAGGCTTTCCGTTGAGTTTCAACTGCTTTTTATTGGTAAGTCTGATATTTTTAAATTATTTTAATCTTGTGTTTTAACTTTTTATCTAGCAACTTCCTTTTATTCCATTTTATTGTGCAGCGCTCTGTGACTATATGTCTGTGAAAAGCACTTCATAAATAAACGTTACTGACTTGACTCTTGGAGAAAAAGTTCCATGCCGGTGTCTCTTCAGCTTAGCTGTTGCTAACGCTGCTCCGAGACGTGTGCTGGCCGGCCGTATTCCGAGTGTTTCTTTTTTCCATGCAGGGCTTTTTGTGGTTTGTGTGTCATGCCAAGGTCTTTTGATCCTCTTGGTTATAAAATCCAAAAAGGCCCAACATTTGAGCTAACTTTAAGCTAACTGCTTCCTAACTTTCAAAGCTGGCTGCAAATCACCAAGACAAGCTATGACTTCCCTTGACTGGGTGCTTGCTTTACGCCATCTATTCATTCATTCATCTTCTTCCGCTTAATCCTTTTCAGGTCGCGGGGGGGGGGGGGGCTGGAGCCTATCCCAGCATCTTTTGGGCGAGAGGCAGGGTACACCCTGGACAGATTGCCAGTCCATCGCAGGGCCAACACAGAGAGACAGACAACCATTCACTCACACAGTCATACCTAAGGACAATTTAGAATCCCCAGTTTGATGCCAATTAACCTAACTTGCATATTACGCCATCTAGTGGACTGAAAATGCTACTGATTAACTGATAACCCAAAAGTATATAGTATATGTGTGCACATTTTTTTTAATAAAAGATTGATCCGTGCGTTTATGGATCGATGCATTGTTGCCAGTGCCAAGTATTGCGATCCATCACTGAATCGAACTTTTTTCCCACCCCTACAATCCACCCAGTGGAAGCTGGATGTATGGGCTTTGTGGGAAGGTCAATGATTCGTCTCCTGTGGGAAGTTGGTCTCTCAGAGGAAGGGTTACGGAGGCCCATCAAACAACTGACGGAAGAGACTGAGAAGACAAGTCACTGGCTGTGGCTTCGGAGGAGCGATAGCACATGGGGTAAGGCACCCCAGTAGGGTCAGTTGCAAGGGGTAGCGGGGAGACGTCTCCATTCGACCACGGCCCCCCCACCATGTACACAGATGTACTGGATGGGGGCAAAACATCAGTGATCGGTGGCTCCAGCTGACGACCCTGCAGCTGACCTGAAGGGCACCGGAGGAGGTGCAGCAGGCTAAGAAGCCAAGCAGGAGAGTCATCACCTGTACATTTTGTTAATCATGTCATGGGGACGGCTGTGGCACAGGTGGAGTGTAGCCAGCTACTACTAATCGGACGGTCAGTGGTTCGATTCCTGCTCTGTCTGCAGTCTGTATGTCGAAGTGTCCTTGAGCAAGACACTGAACCCTCAGCTGGTCCTGGTGGGTCCAGCCAGCGCCGGTGCATGGCGGCTATGCTGCCATCAGTGTGTAAATGTGTGTTTGAATGGGTGGATAGAGGATCTGTAAAGCGCTTTGATCATGTAGAGATGAGAAAAAAGCGCTATGTAAGTGAACGCCATTTACCATTTTACTTATATCATCATTACTTCAAAATTACCCTGTGCTTGTACTTGTGTCATACTTTAGCAGTACTTTCTTACACAGTACTTTTGCTATAATTACATCATAATTATTTGCACTTGCATCATACTTGTAAAGTAATTATAGTTTTGTAAGCCCCTTTCAGACAACATGGACCAAGGACAGCCAATGAGAGTGTGCCTTTAGAAAGGCTTTTACCACTAAATGATCCATCCATCCATCTTCTACCGCTTTTCCGGAGGTCCAGGTCACGGAGGCAGCAGTTCAAGCAGAGGAGCCCAGACTTCCCTCTCCCCAGCCACCTGCTCCAGCTCCTCAGAGGGGACACCAAGGCGTTCCCAGACCAACTGGGATACGTAGTCTCTCCAGTGAGTCCTGGGTTTGCCCCAGAGTCTCCTCCCAGTGGGACCTGCTCTAAACACCTCAAGTGGGAGGTGTCCAGGAGGCATCCTGATCAGATGCCTATACCACCTCCGCTGGCTCCTTTCAAAGTGGAGGAGCAGCGGTTCTAAAGTTAATGTTCATTAATTTAAATGAAACATGTTGAATAACTAAAAGAGTGTTCTTTGCAGGTCAGGGGCCAGCAACCTCTACTATGTAAAGAGCCATTTTGACAAATCTATGGCCCACAACTTTTCTAAGTTTTTTTTTTTAAATGTTACTTTTTTCAAAAAATTAATGCATTTTTTCTTGTAAATTTGCTTTTTTCCTCATATATTTTTACTTTTTTCCATAAATTCACCAATTTCTTCTCTAATTTGTGATATTGTCTTGTAAATGTCTGATGCTTTTCATATTTTGCAACTTTTCTCAAGAACATTTGAGTATTTTGTATCTTTTTGTCAAAACCACAGTAAACCACTGGCTGTGTGCAATAGAGCTACAGGCTGCAGACCCTTATGTAGAGAAACCTATGCAATACTATGGAAATTATCTTGGAAAAACATCAACAATAAATGAAAACTTGTCTTTTTACAGTGTTGTCATATGAAAGCTTTCTAGCTTTTAATCTATTTGATTCAAATCACCAAATGAAGATGTGACTACTGCAGTTCATTTAGTTTCAGTCGGAGATACTGTGAGTATGAAAACTGATCCAACAAGAGGATGTTGTTCAAACTGCAGTGATGACAACAGGAGCAAAAGATCACTATAATGCAGCAAAACCAGTCAAAGGTTTTACATAAAATAAAACTGAAGAACAAAGACTGAACTATACTGGGTACAAACAATGAAATATTACCAAGTCTGGACTATTTCTAAGACTCATTTTTTTTTTATTAAATTGGATGGATGGATGGATGGAGTAAGTCATCACTAGAAAAGAAAATATTTAACTTACTGATCACATGTTTATTGTCCACTTCCTCACAATGACCTGGAGGGGAAAAAATCAATTAACCAGTTATGCAAAGACAGTAGAAGCGGTAACACTCAGACTACATAGCAATAGTCTGTGCAATACAATTGCTTTAAGATGCGTTTCATGCTGTTTTTTGAAAAGTAGCACAGAACATTCCTTAGAGATGTGCCGACTGCTGGAGATCTGTGTCCACAGGAATATGTGGTGGTCTACGTTAACTATTGCTGTTATTGCATATTCTGACTGGCTTTTTCAGACTTACTGTAGGATGGGAATGGGAAGTGGTAGGCCCGTGGCATATTCTCCTTTTCTGCAAGTTCTTCAAACTTGGTCAGCAGTGGCTCTGATACAGTAAAGCCTACAGACCTGACTGCAAACGCAACACAAAATTAGACACAATAAAAGCATTTAAAACAGAGCTGATAAAGACTTAAAAACAGACACTGGCAGCGGCTCCAGTACCATAGAGTTTCATTGTGACCTTCCCCAGTTTCTTGTAGTACATGATTGCATAGGAGTTGTGGTCTGTATCTGCAATCACTATCTCAGTGTTCAACTTGGGATTACTTCCTGGTGGATACAAGAGTACACAGCGTATTAAGCTAATTCACAGGTGGGCTAACAGATTCAGTGAGAAGCTGAAATATGGGTGAAGGTCTGACCTTTAAGAAACAGCACTCCAGGGGTTGAAGTTATGTAATAGACCTGCATTATCTCCCAACACTGATGATTACTAAGAAGAGAAGAGAAGAGACGTTTGACGTTTAAAAAGTCCCTTTATTGTACAATTCAAAAATATAAAATCACCATCATACCATCATTCCACCCAAGTGTTCCACGTTTCAAAAATTCAAACATAACTCATCCCCCTCCCCCACAGAACACAAAACACTCCCAACAGTCCATTTATTGGTGAACTCCTCCAAATTGTCTACCATTTTATAATAAGAATACTCCACCCGGAGTCTGACTTTTAACAGGGCCTTGAAAACAGACACGGGGTCCACATTGCCAGTGTTAGTAGTCCGATTTTTCCTTGTCAGCCAGATGGCAAGTTTAGCAAGAGAAGAGAAGAGAAGAGAAGAGAAGGTTTCTTGGAGCAGCAAATGCTAATGAACATTGTGATTTTTGAATTCACCACCTACTCTTTTGAAATCAGATCTGAGTACATGAGTGGACAGAGTGGGTTCCTCTACTGTGAAACTGAGAACTGAGATAGGACACTTACTGTCTTGTTTTGGTGCTAACAGACAGCATTTGGTTAGATTCAGGAGAAATGCTCAGGGTCATGACTGTTGGCTCCACACTGGTCCCACGATTTATCAGGTAAGAACACTTGGAGGCAGTGTAAAGGAGGTACCATTTTCCTGTCATCTGGAACACAGGGTTTTGCTTGTCAAGATCCGTTGTCAGTCAAAATGCTTGTCAGCGGAAAGCAGAGAATGAATTCATCATGAGAATATCAAACCACAGACAGCTGATAGTACCTCATCCAGAGATGGCGAACATTTGATCAGGAATATTTGACGTCACATGAGGGGTACTTAAGGCAATTTTCTTTCTGGGAAAAACAATTTTTGATCCACATACAGTGGTGTGAAAAAGTGTTTGCCCCCTTCATGATTTCTCATTTTTTGGTATGTTTGTCACTTAAATGTTTCAGGTCAAACAAATTTAAATATTAGACAAAGATAACACAAGTAAACACAAAATGCAGTTTTTAAATAAAGGAGTTTATTATTAAGGAGAAAAAAATCCAAACCTACATGGCCTTGTGTGAAAAAGTGATTGTCCCCTAAACCTAATAACTGGTTCGGCCACCCAACCAGAAATTGAGTTAAAGGTTTTTTTGTTGTTGTTGTTGTTGTTGTTGTTGTTTTTTACCTGTCCTGTCCAGCACCTTGGCAAGCAGAACAATATCAGATTGTTTTGTTGTGGCAAACACATTCACTTTGCCAAAAGGAGCTTTAGATGTATTTGATACTGTATATTCAGTGTACTCATATAAATAGCATTTATAGGCTCCTCTTGCTGTATAGCTTTAATATTTTATTTAAGTCGTCATAGTTACACTGGATCTGACAGGGGAGAGTGGGGGAGGGAGTTGAGGGGCTATGAAGTGGTCAGGGTGGGTGGTAGGGAGGGAGAGAGAGAAGAAGGAGAGAAAACAAAAAAAATTGCTGCTTCTGAGGTGATTTCAGCACTGGCCTGACATTTGCACCTGAAAAAGAACAGATAGGCATGTGTGTGTGTGTGTGGGGGGGGGGGGGGGTTGTCAGGAAACATATCCAAAAATCAGGGTAGGAGGCCTTGGCAATAGCCACCGTAGGCGAGCAGGACAGCGCTCCCATGACCTTGGCAACCCGCAACCCCCAGAGAACAAAAATCAAAAATGACCCGAGGCCACACAACCCCAAGACAGCCAGGCACCTGCTCTGGGAGGAAGGGCAGAGGGAGGCTTTGTATGGAGCGCCTGCAGCCAAAGGGGGCAAGGGCCCCTGGAGACTCGGAGCAGCTAGCCGCAAGTCCCATGCAGCCCGCAACTCGCCACCTCAGCACAGGCAAAGCCTGACACCTAAGTCCCCATGAGCCTGAGAACCATCCAAACCCCCAGCAGTGGCCCCACCCATCCTGAGAGGCTCAAGCCACCCTGGACACCCCACTGAGAGAGTAGACCCACAACCACCCCAGAGCCCCAGATACGCACCACAGGAGCCACCAGGCACCCAAGCCCAGGGAAGGCAGCAGTGAGCAGGAGATTTTATAATAAAAGGAGATGCTGTCAGCCAGCTCAACTGAAAAGATTACTTTTACAGATTAGAGTCTAAACCTATGCATGTGGTTGGGGATGCTAAAACATATGAAACCCATGGAGTCTGAAGATGGATGCTGGGGAGGTGGAGGGGTTTGAACAGCAGGTAGGCACATCACCCACTCCTCAGAGTGGGAGATGCAAAAAGTCCTGTTTTTAAAATCATAAAGAAGAGTCTGGTATGCACAGCTCACAGTTAACTAAATGAGAATTTGGTTTCAGCTTTATATTCAGTAATTATTTGTAACAAATGAACTTAAAGCCAGTGTTGCCAACTCTCACTATTTTGGAGTGAGTCTCACTTTTTTACCCTCTCTTTCCCACCACAACCTTTTACCTCACTCCAAAATGAAGAAATTACTGCCAATATCATGTTAACTTTCTTCATATTTTCCCCACAATAAGAGCTCTCAAGGTAGCATAAAGCACATTGCAACATTTTCTAAGACTTATTCTGAGGGAGATGTAGATGAAGTTTTTTCTACTCTGATAACTGACAGGGCCCACAGGGCACCCATTTCCCCAAGGAAACTAGACCATCCTCCACGGCCTTTTATTGTTCACATTCATCATTTTCAGGACAAGAAATATGTCCTGAAGCTGGTTCTCTTTCTTTCCATGGATCACAGATACATATTTACCCTGATTGTAGCGCTGAGGTTTTCAGGAGAAGAGCAGCATTCTCGGCAGTGAAACTACAATAGAGGAACATTGGACTTGGCTACAGGATGCTCTATTCTGGCTAAACTTCAGGTTACTCACAAAAACGGACAGTGACTAGTTTTCTCCTCACCTGAAGAAGCTTCCTCTTTTGTTAAAGACAACCTGGAAGATCTACCTCAGCTTCTTAAAGTAAGGGAGCCCAGTCAGTCACAATTAACCTAAGGCACTCCTTTATGATGTCGATAAAGTGAAGTTTCCCCCTTATCCTTACTTTTTAAAAATTTGTTTTATTGCTATAATTATGTAGTCTGACTCCTTGACTGAATATCAAGAACTATTTGTATGTATATACTGGACATCCTGGCAGATAAGCTGTCCAAAGGTCTGTGGTGGACTGTGCCAGTCGATGCATCGTGGCATGCACTACACAAAGAGCAGAGATAAACAAACCTATCATCTGGTTAGTCACTGCAACAGATACGGAGTCAGTTTGTCTTGGCCTGTCCTTGCCACTGATAATACCTCTATCTGCCAAGAATGTGCTGCTAGTCCAGCATAAGCTAGCAGTACTCAAATACTTTGAAAGCAGTTTCATGAAATGGTCAGTCAGAAAGCAACTCATACCGGCTTGGACGTCACCCAGGTTAACAAGGTCAGGAGTTCCTGGCAGCAGAGGACGAAGGACAGAGCTGTGTGAAGGAATCTGATCAGACCTAAATGAAACACTCATTGTCGCCGACAGACTGCTATGAAGAGAGAGAAGAGCGATTCTGAGGTAAAGAAATGTTTTGTTGGGAAAAAATAACTATTTAGGTGAACTATGCACTTGCACACGCACTCCACTGCTACCCCTGTCTCTGTCATGCACAGTTCTCTCTAAACCTCACTCCAAGCTTTTCTGAAAAGTTGGCAACTCTGATAAAGCCCTTTACAACATTTTCTAATTGGACTTCATTCCACCTCAGAAACACATCTATCTTATTCTACCATGTGTTTAATTTTGATTGTTCTGAAAAATTCCCTCATTGCTTAACCCTGTCAATATAGTTGGCTAAAAAAAAGAAAAAAAATCCTTTCACATGTCTCTTCAGTGATGTACAGCAGGGAAAATAAGTACTGAACACACTAACATTTTTCTCATTAAACATATTTCTGATGCAGCCATTGACCTGAGATTTTCACCAGATATCAGTAACAAAGTCAAAGTCAAAGTCAAAGTGCCTTTATTGTCATTCCATTGCTAATAATGCAACGAAATTGAGATACTGCTCCCTAAAAACAAACTATCACACTCACAGTTCACTCATGCATTTAACATTCTCATGATTACAACAATAAATAATGCTTGAAACAATATTACCTAAAAGTTGAATACAATATGTACATAGCAATAATGAAAACATACTGAGCAATAAATATATAAGACCAGCTTATACACACAGGGTTATTGCCAGAAAATAACATAAAATAACATAAAATAATATCAGCAGTCTGTACGGGTTACATAAATCCGTTCAAAATACGTACTGCTGCTGGGAAAAAACTATGATTAAACCTGGTAGTCCGGGTTTTATGGGATCTGTACCGCTTTCCCAAGGGGAGCAAGTAAAAGAAATCATGGCCTGGATGAGTGCAGTCTTTAATGATGGCAGTAGCTCTGTTGAGGTACCGAGACCTGGAAATCTCTTCCAGAGAAGGGAGAGAACAGCCAGTGATTTTTTGCGCAGTCTCGATCACTCTCTGGAAGGCTTTGCGGTCTGCGGCTGAACAGCCCTCATACCAAACCGTGATGCCATATGACAAAATGCTCTCAATAGCAGAGCGATAAAACAAAACCAGCAACTGTGCATTCAGGCCATTCTTCTTGAGAAGCCTCAGAAAGTGTAGACGTTGTTGAGCCTTTTTTATTGTAGCTATAGTGTTAACTGCCCAGGTAAGGTTGTGAGAAATATGAACACCCAGAAACTTAAAAGCCTCCACCCTCGCCACACACTCCTTGCCTATATATAGAGGAGGCGGCTCACTGCTATGCTTCCTAAAATCAATAATGAGTTCTTTTGTTTTTTTTTTTTGTATTCAATAGCAGATTATTATCTGAGCACCATCTCACCAGTTTCTGGGCCTCATCTCTGTATGCGGCTTCATCTCCTCCTGATATGAGCCCCACTACTGTTGGGTCATCTGCAAACTTCACTATAATGTTTGTGGGATGAACAGGTATGCAGTCATATGTGTACAATGAATACAAAGTGGGGCTCAACACACAGCCCTGTGGCAAGCCTGTGTTAAGCATGATTGTAGAGGAGGATTGGGGTCCGAGTCTAACAGTCTGTGTTCTGTTTGTTAGGAAGTCCTTAACACAGCTGCAAGTGTGAGTAGGCAGACCAAGCTGAAGCAATTTGGTGATGAGAATGTTGGGAATAATTGTATTAAATGCCGAGCTATAGTCCACAAACAACATTCTTACATGGCTCCCCTTGTCTTCTAAATGGCTGAATGCTGAGTGGAGAGCTATAGCAATAGCATCTTCAGTGGATCTGCTCCACCTGTAGGCAAATTGGTACCGATCAAAGTCTGGGGGGAGACTAGGCAAAAGATGTTTCAATTCCATTTTCTCAAAGCACTTCAAAACAATGGGTGTTAATGCTACTGGTCGATAGTCATTCAGACTGCTAATAATATGGTTTTTTGGCACAGGAATAATGACTACAGATTTTAAACACTGTGGAACAATGGCTGCCTTGAGAGACAAGTTAAAAATGTCAGTCAAAACAGAGTATAGCTGATCTGCACATGCTCTGAGCACCTTTCCTGGCACTCCATCGGGACCAGTAGCCTTTCTCGAGTGAACTGGTCTCAGTGTCTGTCTCACCTCATGATCCTGCAGGGTAAGCACATCAGAGCTGGCATTCAATAACGTCAGTGGGTCCGGGCAAGGTGTATTTGCCTCAAACCGTGCGAAAAAGCAGTTCAATTCTTCTGCCAGTGAGGCACTGATGTCACTGGAAAGCCTTGCCATACTGGTCTCGAATCATTATCAGAAAAATGGTCCTCAACTTTCTTCTTATAGGCCTGTTTAGCCTCCTTAATGCCTTTCTTCAGATTAGCCCAGGCGGTGCTATACAGATCTGTATCCCCTGACCTGAAGGCTGTATCACGGGCTCTGAGGAGTGCCTGGACTTCTTTTGTCATCCAAGGCTTCTGGTTAGGAAAAATCCTGATGCGTTTTTCCACAGTCACCTGGTTGATACAGTAGGTGATGTAGCATAATACAGTCTATGTGTACATTTCCAGATCCTCATTCTTGAATAAATCCCATAGAGTGTTTGAAAAACAATCCTCCAGCTGAGAAAGAGCTCCCTCAGGCCATGTTGTGATGTTCTTTATAGTATGTCTAGCAGTTCTCCTGAGGGGGGTGTATGCTGGGATGAGGAGCAATGATAGATGGTCTGACAGTCCAAGATGTGGGCACGGCACAGCTCTGTAACCATGCTTCTGTCATGCGGTGACCCTCGCGGATCACCATAAGACGCCAAGAGTCCACCGGTGAGTTTTGCAATGATGGTGATTTAACTGCAATGATGCGATTTAACTGCTGCTAGTGCCCGCCTTATAAAGGCGAACACTAACGAGCAGTAATGACAAACAGCTGACCAACCTTGACAGGCGGAAGCCCCACCGAGCGCCTTCACAATAAGAGTCCGGTGAGGCCAGAATACAACCCACAGCTGTCAAGGCCGGCAGCGAGCTGTGCTTAGCCCGAGCGCGGACAGAACCCAGCGCTCGGGTCGTAACAGTACCCTCCCTCCAAGGGCGGGCTCAGAACGCCCAAGGACCACCCTGCCTGTAGGCAGGGTGGTCCTTGGGCTGGTCTGGGTGGTCTGGGTTTGGGTCCTTGGGTGGTCTGGGTTTGGTCTCTCTCCCTCCGCACCTACAGGTGCGGAGGGAGAGAGACCAAACCCAGAAACAATCAAAACCCGGCAAGAACAACTAAATACCGGACAATGACAAGAATACCAACTACTCAGAATAAATCAAAACAAAAAATACACATGAAAGAAAATAAGGCACAGTAGGACATAACACAAATTGCCAAGGATCCCCAAACAACAGCCACAGGAAACACAGGACAGCACGAGAAAATTAAATCTTGGCCCACATGTTACACAAGAAAATGACTCCCCACCTGTGTGAATTCTCATGAGAGTTTTCAAAAAACCAAATACATAAAACAGAGCACTTACTGGCTCATACCTGACTACACACAATACAAACTAAGGCAACTGCAAGACATAACCATAACACAAAGCACACAGGATAGCAAGGGGAAAAAAAAACAGATCACTGGGACAGATCAACACCAGAAAAATGACCACTACCCCCCCGACAGTTTATGCCAACCGGCGGAGACCAGAATCAGAATCAGAATCAGAATCAGAATCAGGTTTATTGCCATTGTTCATGTAGTACACAAACTAGGAATTTGTCTCGGTACAATGCTGCAACATTAAACATGATAAGATAAGAGAAATAAACTATACATGTAATAAAGTGTAGGATAAGATTAAGTGATACTGGTCAACAGTTAAAATATATATTAGCCAGCAGCAGATACTGTGGAGAACTATATAGTGCAGTCGGTAATGCAGGAAGAAAACAGTGATGATTGACATGAGTCTGGTTGAGCTGCTGTACATGGTGCACGAGAGTCACTTAGTGTTCAGCAGTCTAATGGCAGAGGGGAAGAAGCTGTTCATGTGACGGGAGGTTTTAGTCTGGATGGACCGAAGTCTTCTACCAGAGGGGAGGGGGGCAAACAGTACATGACCAGGGTGTGAGGGATCGGCTATGATCCGGCCAGCACGCCTCCGGGTCCTGGAGATGTACAGATCCTGGAGAGATGGGAGCTTGCAGCCGATCACCTTCTCAGCAGTGCGCACGACGCGCTGCAGCCTTAGTCTGTCCCTGGCAGTGGCTCCTGCGTACCACACGGTTATGGAGGTGGTGAGGATGGACTCGATGATGGCTGTGTAGAACTGCACTAACATCTTGGTGGGTAGCTTGAGCTTCCTCAGCTGCCGCAGGAAGAACATCCTCTGCTGGGCTTTTTTGATGAGTGAGCTGATGGTCAGCTCCCATTTGAGGTCCCTGGTGATGGTAGTGCCTAGGAAGCGGAAGGAATCAGCAGTGGTGATGGGAGAGCCTGAGAGGGTGAGGGGGGGCAGAGGAGTAGTGACTTTCCTGAAGTCTACAATCATCTCCACTGTCTTCAGAGCGTTCAGCTGCAGGTTGTTATTGCTGCACCAGGACGCCAGCTGGGCCACCTCTCTCCTGTAGGCGGACTCGTCGCCGTTGGAGATGAGCCCGATGAGGGTGGTGTCGTCCGCAAACTTGATCAACTTGACAGACTGGTGGCTGGAGGTGCAGGAGTTGGTGTAAAGGGAGAAGAGTAGGGGGGAAAGTACACAGCCCTGGGGTGATCCGGTGCTGATGCTAGTATAGTCTGAGACAGTCTTTCCCAGCCGCACATGCTGCCTCCGGTCCGTCAGGAAGTCGATGATCCACCTGCAGAGGGAGTCAGGCACGTTGAGCAGGGACAGCTTGTCCCGGAGCAGAGCGGGGCGGATGGTGTTGAATGCGGAGCTGAAGTCCACAAACAGGATCCTGGCGTAGGTTCCCGGGGAGTCCAGGTGCTGCAGGATGGAGTGGAGGGCCAGGTTGACTGCATCGTCTACAGACCTGTTGGCTCGGTAGGCAAACTGCAGCGGGTCCAGGAGAGGGGTGGTGATGGACTTGAGGTGGGACAGGACCAGGCGCTCAAAGGACTTCATGACTACAGAGGTGAGCGCTACAGGTCTGTAGTCATTAAGTCCAGTGATCCGTGGCTTCTTGGGGACAGGGATGATGGTGGAGGATTTGAGGCAGGACGGCACGTGGCATAACTTAAGGGAGGTGTTAAAAATGTCTGTGAATACAGGAGCCAGCTGTTTCGCACAGAGTCTCAGGGTGGAGGGAGACACGCCGTCTGGGCCGGGGGCCTTGCGCGGGTTCAGTCTGGAGAACTGTTTGAGCACATCCTGCTCACTGATGATAAGGGGAGGGGGGGAGGTGGGGGGGGTGCCTTAAATGAAGTAGGGAATGTGGAGGCTGTGGAGCTGGAGGGAGGGGGGGAGTTGGACACAGATGACGAGGTGTCAAAACGGGCATAGTGTTGGGACAGTCTCTGACAAAGGGCTTTGTCATCCTGACCTTTAGGAGCCTGAGGCCGATAGTTGGAGATCTGCCTCAGTCCTCTCCACACGGAAGCCGAATCATTAGCAGTGAACTGCTGCTGGAGTCTCTCTGAGTACACAGATTTAGCCCTCTTCAGCTCTCTGTTAAACCGGTATTTAACCTCCCTGTAGCAGTCCCTGTCTCCACTTTTCAGCGCTGCTTCCTTCTCCTTCCTGATCTGTCTGAGCTTAGCTGTGAACCAGGGTTTGTCATTAGAGTAACTCACCCTGGTGCGTGATGGAAGAATGTTCTCTTCACAAAAGTGGATATATGAGTTCACAGTGTCCGTGTACTCATCCAGATCATGCGTGGCTCCTTTAAGCATGCCCCAGTCAGATATTTCCATGCACGTTTCCAGCTTCTCCTCAGCATCACTGGTCCGTATCTTCGTAGTGCTCACAACAGGTTTAGTGAGCTTCAATCTCTGTCTGTATGTGGGAATGAGGTGAACCATCACGTGATCAGATAATCCCAGCGCAGCTCGAGGGACAGCGCGATATGCGTCTTTCACTGTGGTGTAACAGTGATCCAGTGTGTTTAATCCTCTGGTGGGGCATTTAATAAACTGTTTGTAGCGGGGGAGATCGTGGCTCAGATTGCACTGATTAAAGTCGCCAGCCACAATAATCAGCGAGTCTGGAAAACTCCGCTCTGTGTGTTGAATGTGATCCGCGAGCACGCGCTGAGCTTCGCGCGTGTCCGCGTCGGGAGGGGCGTACACAGCGATCAGTATAAAAGAAGCAAATTCCCGTGGGGAATAAAAAGGCTTGCAGTTGATAACAAGAAATTCCAAGGCAGGAGAACAGTGTTTGGAAATTTCCGTTACATCAGAGCACCAGCTACAGTTGATGTAGAAGCAGACACCGCCTCCTGTGGTCTTGCCGGAAAGCTCTGTGTCACGATCAGCACGGAAGAGCTGGAAGCCGTCGAGGCGCAGCGCGCTGTCCGGTATATTTTCCCGGAGCCAGGTCTCAGTAAAGCAGAGGACAGCTGAGGAGGCGAGGTCCTTAAAACGCATCAGCAGTCTCAGTTCATCCACCTTGTTAGAGAGAGAGTTGGTATTGGACAGAAATATGCCAGGCAGCGCCGTTCGCGAGCCTCTCCTGCGAAGTCGTACGAGAGCGCCCGCTCGTCTTCCTCTCTTCCGCCGTCTCACTTTCCGAGCCAAACAATAAACCAGATCGGCGGCAGGGGCTAGAAAAACTGGGAGGAGGTCCGTGGGGGTCAAAGTCCTGATATTTAAAAGTTCTTCACGGGTATAAGTGCAAGCAGACACACAATTGACAAACAAAAACAAACAAAGAGCGCAGCGAAGCACCATGTCGACCGCTGTGGGCGCCATCTTGGAAGAAGGCGCCATAGGAACAGTTCAGGTGGTCTCCCAGCGTCCAACGGCCGGCGGGTGGTCATGGGAGGCGGAACATGACCAGGCGGCTCACCACAGTCCAACTCCCAGCACGTCCGCTCCTCTGGTGGTCGAACCAGGTCGCCCAATGAAACACACAACACATCGGGTGGCCGACCCGGGGCGCCGAACCGGCGAAGCAGTTCCTCAGGCGGCCGACCCGTGTCCCTCAGCCACCAGTCCCGGGGAAAAACAGCCTGCGGCGGCCTCCCTGACAAGGACAAAACTCAGAAGAGCCAGGGCGAGCGAACAGGAACCCCCATGGCCCCCGGCGATGATGCGCAGGGGCGGTGACTCAGTGGAGAGGCAAGAAGGCAAGGATGAGCCTGCAATCCGTCCGACAGCGAAAAGTCTGCAGCTCCTCCCCCGTCCGCGGACCACACCGGCGCTGCACCTCCGCTGGACCCCGATTGGGTCCCAGCTGCACCCACGTCGGGCCCCGATTGGGCCAGAATCACCCCTGCGGTGGACCCCGATTGGGCTTCTGGCGCACCCACGTCGGACCCTGATTGGGCCAGAACCACACCTGCGGTGGACCCCGATTGGGCCTCTGGCGCACCCACGTCGGACCCCGACTGGGCCAGAACCACACCCGCGGTGGACCCCGATTGGGCCTCTGGCGCACCCATGTCGGACCTCGATTGGGCCAGAACCGCCCCTGCAGTGGATCCCGATTGGGCCTCTGGCGCACCCACGTCGGACCCCGATTGGGCCAGAACCACACCTGCGGTGGACCCCGATTGGGCCTCTGGTGCACCCACGTCGGACCCCGATTGGGCCACAGCAGTCCTCCACGACGGACCCGACTGGGTCGGTGCAGCTCCGCTGACGATCTCCACCCCCGAACCTGGGACCTCCATCCCAGTGACTCCGACTGGTTCCATGCCGACAACACTGCAACGAGGCTCACAAACAAGAAGGAAACCTGGATCAGAATCACCGGTAGCAACAGAACCCAGCGAGATGAGCTCGGGCGAAGCAGGCGGCTGTTCCTCACTCGCCTCCCCGAGAGGCAGGCAAAAATGCTCCAAAACAGGGGACAGAGACACAAGAGGGAGCACTTGCCTGCACTCGGGTTCTGTTGCCACCTAGGACTTCGACGATCCAGGTTCAGGGCGGCGACTCTCGTCAGCAGGCTCCAACTCAGCTGCGTTGGGCTCCGCAGCTGGCAAGATGTCATCTGCAGCCTGAGGTTCCTCCCGCGCTGCTGTCCACGCCGATGATCCATATGGCGTGGGGGCAGGGGACCCTCAACCCACTGGCTCAGACCGCTCCGGCGAGGAGACCGGGGGACGCTTCATCTTCGGCTCAGGCTCTGGGCCGCAGTCCGCTCTTCTCCTCCATCCACGACGTGGCTGCAGGGCCGGATCCAGGCTTTCCAGCTATGCAGGCCCCCTCTTCATCCAACGACGTTGGCCTGGCGTCGCGGACCGCTCAATGGGGGGGACACAGAGGCAGCAGGTTTAATCGTTATCTCTACAGCAGGTGGAGGGAGCTCAGGGGGCTGCGAACCCCGAACTCTGCCCCCAGGAGCCAGACAAGGCAGGCTACAATTATGATGTAACAGATTAACATGCACTTGCCTTTCTCCCAGAGAAGAGATGGTTCCTGCTGTAGGGGACGTTGTTCCTCCTTCTCCCCGCTGGATGGCGACAGAGGGCCCCCTGGAAGGACGAGGTGGAGCCACTCTCAGAGGTTCGCTGACGGGCTTCGCCGGCAGCGGGTCCAGCCGGGGATTCTGCTGAGGATTGCCTGGGCCGTGGCGCCAACGTCGGCGGCGGCCCCCAGATGGCGCAAACTCCTGGACTTGGTCAAGGGCAGGAGCGGGACCCCAGCACGGGGAGCGAGGATGCCTCCTCCGCTGCTTCCTGCCGTAGTCCTCCTCCAACATACGGAGCATCTCGCTCTGTCCGGTGATGTCAGCCCTCCTCGCACCGACTTCAGGGTGGTCAGCGTAGCGGGGAGAAAGATGATTCAGCACATCCTCAGCGCAGTCCAGGTACCAGCATACCTTGCTGTCATAGTCGAGGAGGGAAGCAGAGATGAGCGTTTCATCCACGTATTCTAGGACGTCCGCCAGCTCGTGGCTCAGACTCCAAGCGCGGCCCCTCCGCGACAGCATTCCTTCAGCACACCGTATCCAGACAGAAGAAGAACAAACGTCCAAAAGCAAAAACTCACGGTGAAAAAGGCGTCTCGGTGTGGCGTCTCCGTTTAGACGTCTAGCAGGAGTATACTGTCATGTGGTGACCCTCGCGGATCACCATAAGACACCAAGAGTCCACCGGTGAGTTTTGCAATGATGGTGATTTATTAAAAACACAAGACAAGACAAGACTATGAGCCGCTCAGGGCAAAAACACACATTAAGCAATACAAGGGCTCGTAGGGCTAACCCCGGCCACTACGAGCTAAACTATGACATGACATGAGGCACGAACCTGACATGAAGGTCTGACGACGCTTTGACGAGGATAGTTTGACGACACTCCTGCGATTTAACTGCCGCTAGTGCCCGCCTTATAAAGGCGAACACTAACGAGCAGTAATGGCAAACAGCTGACCAACCTTGACAGGCGTAAGCCCCACCAAACGCCTTCACAATAAGAGCCCGGTGAGGCCAGAATACAACCCACAGCTGTCAAGGCCGGCAGCGAGCTGTGCTTAGCCTGAGCACGGACAGAACCCAGCGCTCGGGTCGTAACAGCTTCAGGTTTGAATGCACCCAATCATGACAATTCTTTCCCCTAGTGGCACATTTCACATACTGTGTGAAATTAGGCAGCACAGTTTTCAAACATGCTTGATTAAAATCACCAGCTATGATGTGAACACCGTCGGGATAGGCCTGCTGCTGTTTATTTATTACACTGTACAAATGACTAAGGGCTGCTTTAGTATTTGCATCAGGAGAAATATAGACCGCTGTTATAATAACCACTGTCGCCTCTCTTGGAAGATAAAAAGGCCGACTAAAACTGACATTGTCTCTAGATCAGGAGAACAGTAAGTGTTAATAATACGACTGTGGTTAGTCCAAGTGTCATGAAGAAAGATCCAGAGACCGCCCCCTCTATGTTTACCGGATTCCATTGTTCGGTCCACACGGTGAAGTGTGCGCCCTGGTAGTTGCACTGCAGCATCGGTGATCAGTGGGTGGAGCCAGCTTTCTGTTAACAACAGCACACAGCAGTCTCTCACAGTTTTACTAGTTGCCAGCTGTAGCTCTAGATCATCCATCTTGTGGACGATGCTTCTGGCGTTGGAGAGAAAAATGCTGGGTAGCGGAGGTTTATGTGGCTGTCTCTTTAGCCTCGCTAGCAGGCCCGACCCGCAACCCCGCTTTTTCTTTCTCTCCCTTCTCCATCTGCGTTGCTTCCCAGGACCGACAACAATCCATGGTGATCCTGCTGGTCTACAGATAGCCTCCGGTATGTTTTGTGTGTTCTCAAAAACTTCTGTAACAGCAGACTTTTGTTGAAGTCCAGTGTTTATCAGATCAGTACAACTGTACACAAATCCAGCTTCACACGGTCCAATATCCAAAAACAGAATACATACAAACAAAAATAGGGAGAAAAGAGCCACTGCGCAGACACGTGCCGCCATCTTCTTAAGCTCATAATAACATAATAACATAGTAACAACCCAAGTAATCCATACATACAAAGAAATCCAGGCAACTGTGTTCACAAAACAAGTCATATTCAATAAAGTGGAATAACACAGGGAATAAGTATTGAACACACTTGGTGAAATTCATTTAATAATTAGTAGAAAAGCCTTTGTTGGTCCAGATGCCTCCTGTATGAAGAAACTAGGTGCAGGCATTGCTCAGGAGTAATTTCAAATCAAATCAAACTTTATTGTCATATTGCTGTACATACAACTGTAGTGCAGGCAAGATGAAATTGCATTTCTCTCGGCATCCATATAAGAAGCAGCATGATTTAAGACATATTCCCACATAGCTCCCCCCCCACCCCCACCCCCCATCCATTCACACATCCCTGAGACATACTTGGGGAAAAAGAAGAATAACTAACTATAATATACAAAATGACCGTAGGTGCAGTAGTGTGTATGAGAGATTCCGGGTCAACTGTTCAGCATCCTGACAGCTTGTGGAAGGAAGCTGTTGATCAGTCTGGTGGTTCTGCCTCTGATGCTCCGGAATCGTTTACCAGATGGAAGAAGTTCAAAGTGTTTATGCAGAGGGTGAGAACGGTCCTTGACAATGTTTAGTGCAATGCTCATACAACGGTTCTGAAAAAGTTCTTGGACAGAGGGGAGGGAGACTCCAATTACCCTCTCCGCCCCCTTGACTATCCTCTGCAGGGCTTTTTTGTCTGACATACTGCAACTGGAGTACCATGTAGCAATGTAGTATGTCAGAACACTCTCCACCACACCTCTGTAGAAGGTCCTGAGGATGCAGATGGGGAGAGAGGCCTGTTTGAGTTTCCTCAAGAAGTGCAGTCTCTGCTGAGCCCGCTTCCTGATCTCCAAGGAATTCTTGCTCCAGGTCAGGTCCTGCGAGATCTGCACTCCGAGGAACTTGATGCTCTCTACTCTCTCCACTAAACGACCGCCGATGCTGAGGGGGGCGTGCTCAGGCTGCGACCGCCGGAAGTCGATAATCATCAGCTTCGTTTTGTCCACGTTGAGCACCAGATTGTTCTCCCTGCACCAGCCCTCCAGGTCTCTCACTTCTTCCCTGTACATTGATTCCTCATCCCTCTGGATAAGTCCCACCACCGTGGTGTCATCTGCAAACTTAATAATCTGGTTCCCCTTGTGTCTGGATACACAGTCATGTGTTAGAAGTGTAAACAACAATGGACTGAGTACACAGCCTTGAGGGGATCCGGTACTCAGCGTGACAGACTTGGAGATGTTGTTTCCAACCCGGACAGACTGAGGTCTCTCAGTCAGAAAATCCAGGATCCAGAGACATGTGGCGGTGTTCAGACCGAGAAGGAGTAATTTCTCCATCAGTCTCTGGGGAATAATGGTGTTGAATGCTGAACTGAAATCAATGTACAGGAGTCTGGCGTAGGTGTCTTTCTGGTCCAGGTGGGTGATGACAGAGTGTAGGGTGGTGACTATAGCATCCTCCGTGGAGCGGTTTGAACAATATGCAAACTGGAGCGGGTCGTGTGATGCAGGGAGGCAGGCTGTAATGTGTGGTTTGACAAGCCGCTCAAAACACTTCATCACAATTGGTGTCAGTGCAACAGGACGATAGTCATTCAAACAGGACACCACTGGTTTCTTTGCCACCGGTACAATGATAGAGGTCTTGAAGCATCTGGGAACGATGGCCTGACTCAGGGAGATGTTATAAATGTCAGTCAGGACATCCGCCAACTCGCTCGCGCAGTCTCGGAGCACACGTCCCGGAATGTTGTCTGGACCTGCAGCTTTGCGTGGGTTGACTCTGGTTAGGGTCCTCCGTGTGTCCGCTGTGTTGATGGTAAAAGCTGGGCCGACCGATGGTGGGGGAGGGCCAGCCCTCCCTCTGATTTTCGAGTTTGATGCTTCAAAACGTGCAAAGAAGTCATTAAGCCTGTCTGGAAGCGAAGCGTCGTCATCATCGACCCCCTGCCTAGGCTTAAAGCCCGTCAGTGTCTGAACTCCCTGCCACATCTGCTTGGTGTTCCTGGTGTCACAGAGGTGTCCCTGGATTTTCTCCGCATAGGCGCGCTTTGCCGCCTTAATTCCCTTAGAAAGCGCAGACCTGGCTGAGCGGAGGGTGATCCTGTCCTTCGCTCTGAAGGCTGCATCTCTGGCTGTGAGCAGCGAGCGCACCTCTGCAGTCATCCAGGGCTTATGATTACCCCGCATAGTGATGGTCTTCACTGTAGTGAAATCCTCTGTGCACTTCGCGATGTAGCTGGTGACCGAATCAGCATACTCCTCCACATCTGTCCTATCTTCCTGGGAGGCTGCTATTTTGAAGACCTTCCAGTCTGTGTGCTGAAAACAGTCTTTCAGTGCAGGGGTTGCACTCTCTGGCAAAATCCTGATTTGTTTCACTGCTGGCCTGCTGCGCTTCAATAAAGGTTTGTAGGCAGGCACCAGCATCACGGATATGTGATCAGAACGGCCGAGATGGGGGCGGGGTATCGCCTTATATGCATCTGTGTTTGTGTACACTAAGTCCAACATATTCTCTCCTCTGGTCTTAAAGTCTACACATTGTTTAAACTTGGGGAGCACAGTCTTTAGGCTGGTGTGGTTAAAATCCACACCAGATTTTAGTCCACTATGGATGGACTAAAATACACCATGGATTTTAGTCCATTCTTCCACACAAACTGTCTTCAAAGTTGAAGACAACTTGAAGGTTTTGTGGGTGTCTTTTATGAACTCTGATCTTCGGTTTGTTCCATAGATTTTCAATTGGACTATGTCAGGTGACTGACTGGGCCATTCTAGCAGCTTTATTTTCCTTGTCTGGAGCCAGTTGAGAGCTTCCTTGGCTGTGTGTTTGGGATCATTGTCTGGCTGAAATGTCCACCCTCATTTCATCTTCAGCATCTTGGCAGAAGGCAAAAGGTTCTTATCAAAGATGTCTCTGTACATTTGTCCATTCATCTTTCCTTCAATTATATGAAATCTGCCTGTACCATGTGCTGAAAAAAAGCTCCACATCATGATGGGATGTGCAGTGCCATTTCTCCTCCAAACATGCTGTGTGTTGTGGCATCCAAAAAGTTCAATTTTGGTCTCATCTGACCAGACTGTATTCTCCCAGCATTTTACTGGCTTGCCCAAATGTTGTGCAGCAAACTTTAAATGAACTTCAACATGCTTTTTCTTCAGCAATGGAGTCTTGCGAGGTGAGCGGGCATTGAGTCCATGTCGGTTGAGTACATTACGTATTGTTTTCTTTGAAATAGCAGTATCTGCTAACTCCAGGCCTTTCTGGGGCTCTCCATGAGTGGTCACTGGCTCTTGGATAACTCTTCTGATAATTCTTTTGACTCCTGTCAGAAATCTTGCAAGGAGCTCCTGGTCGTGGCTGCATGGTTTATAGTAAAATGATGTTCTTTCCACTTCTGAATGATGGCTCCAACAGTGCTCACTGGAACATTTAGCAGTTTAGAAGTGCACTTGTAACCAATGCCATCATTATGTTTTGCAACAATAAGGTTGCAAAGGTCTAGAGAGAGCTCTTTGCTTCTAATCATCATGAGTTCTTTGTGGTGTGACAATCTGATATTCACAGACCTTTTTGAAGGCTATCAGTCAGAACTTAACCAGCTGAAATTAATTTGCACTGATGAGGTATGGGATGGCTTCCCAAATTCTGGTGGATTTCAACTGGTTTCTTGGCTTTCTATGCCTTTTTGCACCTCTTTTTCTTCATGTGTTCTATGCTTATTCCCTGTGTCATTCCACTTTATTAAATATAACTTGTTTTGTGAGCGCAATTGCCTTGATTTCTTTGTATGTATGGATATCTAGTGAAAATCTCAGGTCAGTGGCTCCATCAGAAATATGTTTAATGAGAAAAATGTTGATGTGTTCCATATGTATTTTCCCTGCTGTATATATTCATTTGGCTCTTTTTTATTAGTTCACCTGATTTGTGATATGGTTATAAAAAAATTCAATGTTTTTGAATACATTAATTTTATATGATTAATGACATTGTTATAAACAGTTAACTTGTAATTCAAAGAAAACGTTACTGCTATTTTGTGTAAGAGAGAGTTGTTAGAGGAAGTGCTGTTTTTTTATAAAGTGTGCAGCAGTGTTGCCAGATGTACGATAATTATCGTATTTATACGATAGTTTTAGGGCCTACACTATATACAATCAGTATTTTTTAAAAAGGCCAAATATACAATACTTTTGGCAGTTCTGTGCAACACCTAAAATGTATCATTTTGATTTATGTGAACATACTGTGGCAGCTCGGTGGTGCAGTGGTTAGCACTGTGGCAGCACAGTAAGAAGCTCACGGAATCGATTCCACCCTGACCCTTCTGAGTTTTTGAACTGTGCCAAACTGTGCCAAATGGAACAGTTTGGAAAAACGTCTATAACTTTTGAATGCTTCAACATAGAAGCTTCATCTTGGGCTCCAATGAAAGGTGACACTCAGGGCTATCTTGTTAGATATCCAGAAACATTGTCAGTAGTAATGACGCAGAGAAAGTGAAGTTTAAAATATAAACACGCTTTACTGAACAAAAATGTCAATATACAAAACATACCATCTTCAAACAACAAATGTTCAATGTGAACAAATGTGAATATGAATGGGTGGATAGCAGGATCTGTAAACCACTGTAGTCATCCAGAGATGAGAAAAAACACTATATAAGTGAACGATTTAGTGTTATCAAACCCTGGTACCCTGTTTCACAACAATTCCACCTCTCCTCAGCTGATGAAGGGCCGGCCGATGTCCCAGGCTGAGGGCTGCCATCACCACTTTCGCCTCCTCTTACTCTCCTGCCTCTCCTGCTACCTCCTCTTCCTCTTCCTCTCCCTCCTCTTCCTCTCCCTCCTCTTCCTATCCCCAGTGGTCTCTGAAGCGGATGATAAAATAAAGGCAGCGATGGAGTTTTAAGTTGGTTTATTGAATCATACCGCCTTCATCGAAACACCTCCCCAGCCCTCGTGCTGCGGGCTGAGGTGATGTCCTCAGGCTCTCAGAGAGGAGACACAAAGTGTGTGTCTGCAGCAGTTGAAGGAGTCAGTGAATCAGAGGCAGATTTACAGGACAGTGCAGCATATATACCCAACTCAGACAATACATCAAAGACATTCACAGCAGTCGATCTGGGCATTTGCATATCAGAGGTACAGACAGGATGCATGAACACAATGCATGGATGACACTTTAACCTCACAGCTGTAAACTCAGCATGCAGCGGAAAAAACCCAGGAGTAACGAGCTGACTGTCTCTGTGTGTCGTGGGGGGGTTGAATCAACCCGCCACACGCTCCCTCCCAGAGGGCATGGCAGGGGGCCGAGACCTCGATGTTGCAGTTTGGGCAGCGAGCAGGGAAAAGCTCTGTGCAGGTGGAAGGGGAGGGGGAAGGGGAGTAGTAAGTGCTGACCGGGCGCGCCAAAAATTGTTTGCTGCTCCGCGATGTCGAGGGGCTGTCCCGTTGAACTTGTGGAGATCACCAGAAAAAAAATTAGTCTCTGACTCCTCTCGTGGCCATGAAGAAAAACAGGAGCGGCGAGGTTGCGTAAACAAAAGCAGAGGAACTTGGCGTGTTGGCTTTAGGTGCGTGCGCAGCCTTAAAGCCCTCGGGAAAAGCAGACGGCTGAATCCTTTGTGCGCCGTGGCTGAAACCATCAGTGAATCCCTTGGGCGCGCTGCGCGCGTGCTTGCTTCAGGTGAGCGCGCAGCCTTGAAGGTTCTGCGTGCGGCTGCGCAGGACGATGGCGGTCTCTGGAGCCATTCTTGTTCCGTGCGTGTTGCGCCGTCCTCGTCACCCCCGGTGCGTGTGCTGGGGCTCCTTGCGTGGGTGGGCCCGCTGGAGAGGAACCAGGGTCGGAAACTTGGTGGAGATCAGCGCAGTCGGCGCCGAAAAACATCTATGATGAGCCGTGGCTGCAGATTAGTCATGGTGCGTTGGAGCGTTGAGGGGAGATAGACGATCTTTGTCCCTCAGGCTGTCCCGCATGGACGCCCCGATCTCGGCGAGGGTCGCGCCATGACGTTTACTGCCGTTTACCCGGTCTTGGGCGATGTCCGGAGAGTAACTCGCCTGCCGTGGGCTCTGCGTTGAGGCCTCCCTGAAGCCGCAGGGAGGGCAGATCAGTCAGGCTGCTGCGTTCGCTCGTCGGTGGACTGCCCGGTGCTGCGTTTGCCGGCAGCTTGTTTTCTTCAGCGTCGGGTCGCCAGCATGGCTGTCCAGACCAGAAGGTTGCGTTGCACAAAGTGTGTGCATGTTCGGGGTCACCAGTGAAGCGGATGATAAAATAAAGGCAGCGATGGAGTTTTAAGTTGGTTTATTGAATCATACCGCCTTCATCGAAACACCTCCCCAGCCCTCGTGCTGCGGGCTGAGGTGATGTCCTCAGGCTTTCAGAGAGGAGACACAAAGTGCGTGTCTGCAGCAGTTGAAGGAGTCAGTGAATCAGAGGCAGATTTACAGGACAGTGCAGCATATATACCCAACTCAGACAATACATCAAAGACATTCACAGCAGTCGATCTGGGCATTTGCATATCAGAGGTACAGACAGGATGCATGAACACAATGCATGGATGACACTTTAACCTCACAGCTGTAAACTCAGCATGCAGCGGAAAAAACCCAGGAGTAACGAGTTGACTGTCTCTGTGTGTCGTGGGGGGGTTGAATCAACCCGCCACAGTCTCCCTCTTTTTAGGGTCGGGGTTTCCTCTTCTGATGAGCTTTCCTGCTGCTCCCTTCTTCTGCACTTGCTGGCAGAGTAATCGTCTGGCACCCACCCCTCACCAGAGTCTTCATCTGAAGTTTGTCTATTATGTGAAAATAAAAGTCATTTACAAAGTTCAATTTTTATTTTTCACTATTCTCCTATTTTCCCAGAGTTCACGTACACCACATACACAGCACAGTTCCTATTTTTTTTTTTTTTTACAGGAAAAAATAGCCTACAGTGCAATAAAAATTATACTAAAATATTATTACATTTCTAGAGGGTAAAAAACAACCCCTCCCCCCACACAAAGGAACATGCCACATAAAAAACGTGTTGCCTTTTTTACAAGAAAAAATAGCCTACAGTGCAATGAAAATTATACTAAAATATCTGCAATGTAGAGGGTAACAACCCCCCCTCCCCCCCATCCCACTACAGAGGAACACGGCACACAAAAAAACTTGTGGCCATGAGGGACCGTTGTAATTACCGATCGGTCAAAAGTTATTTTAATTACTATTTTTATCGATAAAGAATAATTTAGCTTATAACACTTATCTGTCCACAACAGCACTGTCGTTGACGAACATCTGTTCTCGAAGTTCCTCATTGTCTGACGAACATGAAGTTTCTAACGGTTTGGTTGTTATTGACTTGTGGTTCTGGTCACCTGACCCGGTCAAACCATCTCCGCTTCCATGTATGCGGTTTTTGCGAACCATTTTTCCAAACAAATAAGTACAATAGTAATTAAAAAAAAAGAGTGGCTAATGCTACCGTTACGCACAGGTCTCAATGTGAGTCACCCAGCAGCTTAGGCAAAAATGATTTTATGCAGGGGGACGCACGGCGTTTTACCGGCAATATAAACACGTAACAAAAGCATGTCAGGTATCACTGAATTCAGAATTTCATTGGCTAAACAACACATCCATCATCGAACTTCTCAGCTTGAACTGGCTCGTTGTATTCGCGGTCGTTGGTAGGCAGGTCCTTCTTGCTAGGTTTTCAGTCATTGGTTCTTCAAGGTTTCAGAAACCCAAATCAAGGCTCTTATTAGTCAAATGAGATGTCAATCAAATCTAAACCAATCAAACATTCGTTTGGCTTTCTGTTTACAGCTGTGTCTGTACCGGAAGACCAGAAATACAGCTTTTTTTTCATTGCGCACTGAGACGCACTGAGACGTGCCCGCCCACGGAATCGCAGAGTGGGAGAGGTTATGGTTAACTTGAATTTTGTGGGGATGACAAGTAATATTTAAATGCATTTATATTTAAGGACCGGTGGTTGGAGTAGATTTTGTTCATACTTGATAAATGTTCGGAGCTGTTAACATTTTGATGAGTACTGAAACACATAAATTTCACTCTAACAGCTGACGAACAAATCCATTCTGATCACATTTCATGAATGATTAATCCAGCGTAAAGACCAAATCTGCATGAGAAGATAATCATTTCTCAGATCAGCTAAATCCTACCAGGCAGCATATTTATTCTGTGGTGTAACTCCGATTAGCAAACTAGCAACCAGCTAACTTCAGACAACAATTCACAAGCTAAATCAATAATATGATATTTACCTCATTTTGGACAGAGGGTTTGGTCCTTTTGTTTGACAAGTTCAACCAGTTTAAAATGGTTTGTTGCCCTTGCGGAGCTCGTTTCATGTTCTCTCACTGAGCTGAATGCATTCCATACCAGCATCCCCACCTGCCGCTCTGACAACTGACTCACACTGTTGCCAACTCCTCAGTAAGGAAAGTAGCTGTTGGCTGTCCTAAAAGTCGATAAATGACATAATCACCTTTGCATAATTATCATTTGCATGTCAGTGTAATGGACGCTGTAGTAGAGAAGAATAATGTCACGGGAGAGACAAAAAGTGAGTAAAAAAACACCCTAAATATGTTTAGAACTACAAATTAACTTTCTTCTGTTGATTCTTGGTTTGTTTTAAGTTTGTCATTTAAATAGGCCATCACTTCTTAAAATAACTTCATGACTTTGGGACTTCCGGTCTGGACACCATGGTGATAGCAGCTTAACGCTGAAGCTCCCAGACCCAATCCAGGAAAATACCTTGAAAATCAGATTTAACGGATTTTTGGAAAAGTGAAAATCAAAAGACAAAGTCATCATGCCTAAAGGAAAACAGAAGAAATCGACATTTACCAGGCCAGGACACGCATCGGCCGAAGAATCTGATCTGGAGGATTTCCATTCAGAAGACGAGGAGCTGAATGAAGCTAGCAAAAAGGTTAGCTTAAAAATGGTACTTAAAGAATTAAGACGATTTCGCCGAGAGTGTTGGGCCGAATTTCGTGAAATCAAAGAAGAATTAAAAAGGACAAACAGCAGAGTGGACCAGGCCGAGGACCGAATCTTGGAAGCAGAGGAAAGAATAAAAGGGTTGGAAGATATCGTGCTGGATCTACACAAAAGACAGTCAAGACTGGAGGCTAAGCTAACTGACCAAGAAGGAAGACTGAGAAGAGACAACATAAGAATTCATGGTCTGAAAGAAGGAGTCGAGGATGGTTTCGCCACAATGGCGGCATGCGTGGAATCCTTACTGACAGAGAAGTTGGATATTCCCCAAACCACCGACTTGAAGATAGAAAGGGCGCACCGTACATTAGCCCCTAGGCCGGTGGCGGAAGCGCCTCCACGATCGGTGGTGGTGAAGTTTTCCAACTCCAAAATAAAAGAAGAGGTTGTAAGACTGGCTTGGCAGAAAAAAGGATTTATGCACCAAGACAGAAAAGTTTTCGTGGAACACGATTACGCCCCGGAGGTCCTTAAAAAGCGTCGGGAATACAACAATGCTAAAAAGGTATTACGAGAGAAAAAACTGCACTTCCAGACACCATTTCCGGCGAAGCTGCGGGTCTTCTACGGCAATGAGACGTGTCTTTACAACTCGGCGTAAGAAGCAACCGCGGATATGGCGAGAAGAGGGCTCCCGGTAATGGTGTTTAAACCCGCAGCAGACCCGATTGAAAGAATCAAGGCTCAAACGTGGTCCACACAGAGACCCTCAAAATCCACGGGCCAGCAGCGGGAAACCCAGCGCCAGAGCTACAAGGAAAAACTGGCCGTTTACAAGAGGGAATAACGATATTTTTAGTCAATCTGCACATCCAACCCCCCCTCCTACAAGGTAACAAACATTAAAGGAGATGCAGAATCAGCAAGTGGTAAAACATTTCATGGAAGAGTCATAATATTAGAAACAAATAAGTCTTTAAAAAAAAAAAAAAAAACTTGTTAAAATAGAAATGTGACAATGATCCACATGATCTCTCCACACTAACAAATACTGTATTAACGTGAATGTTTGCTGTGATGGTGGTGGGAGGGTGCACACAATTTCATAGGGTATAGGCATAAAAAAAAAAAAATCATTACAAGTTCGGTTTGGGATCTGAAATTCACGTTAAAAACATGGGACAACTTACAGGGGTAAGAGAGGGCCCTCAGCACGTAACGGAATCTGAGGAATTTCCCTCAGAGCCAATACGCCAACATAGCTCTTCTAAGGTCAGCTCAGGAAGTTCTTTTGTCAGTTTCTTGTTTTAAAGTTTTATATACTATGTTCTTAATGTTTTTTATGTTCTTAATGTTCTTTCAGTTTCTGAGTAGCATAAAAGAGGGCCACCACACTGTTATACTAAATAAGACAACACAATGGAGAAACAGGGTGTAACCAAAATAATCTCATATAATGTAAAAGGGATCCTGAATCCAGTTAAAAGATCCAAGATTCTAGGCAAAATGAAAAAAGACAAAGCAGGAATAATATTTTTACAAGAAACCCACCTAACAGACGTGGAGCACACTAAACTCAATAGACAAGGGTTTAAAATGATCTCTTCATCTTCATATAAGTCAGGGAGGAGGAGGGGAGTAGCGACATTGATCTCAACCAAAATTATATTTGAAAAAAAATCAGAACACAAAGATAAAGAAGGGAGATACAGTTTGGTACTTGGGCGGCTAGAGGGAGAAGATATCACCCTGCTGAATGTATATGCACCTCCAGGGGCTAACTGGAAATTTTATAAAAATGTAGTTGACCTAATGATAACTAAAGCCCAAGGTTTAGTGATATGTGGTGGAGACTTCAATCTAAGACTGAATCCATACTGGGATGCATCAGGTAATTCTCCACATCAAAATAACACTCAAAGTAGGAAAACTCGGATGCTACTAAAAGAAATCAGAATCTGTGATGTGTGGAGGGAATTCAACCCCAGTGTAAAAGATTATACATTTTACTCAGCACCACATTCATCATACTCAAGGATTGACTATTTTTTTATGTTTAATAGAGACATTGTAAGAGTAAAAACATGTAAAATAGGACTGATGGATCTCTCTGACCACAGTCCGATCTATATGGACTTAAGTATCCAAAAACACACAAATAATACATTTTCTTGGAGGTTAAATTCAAATGTCCTGAAAGGACCATTGAAAGATGAATTGGAATCAGATATTCTCAGATATTTGGAAGAAAATGATAATGGAGAAGTATCCCCTTTAATACTGTGGGACGCATGCAAAGCTGTAATAAGGGGAAAGATTATTGCAAAACTGGCATTCCAAAAGAAACTGAGACAAGAAAAACTAACCACATTAGAGTCAGAACTTAAGAACCTAGAAAAAGAGCACAAAAACAACACTCATTCTAATGACTCACTCAAAATTAAGGAAATTAAAAAACAAATAAATGAGATCTACACAATAGAAATCCAGAAGAAACTTACATTTCTGAAACAAAAATACTATGAAGCAGGCAGCAAATCGGCAAAATTACTAGCCTATAAATTGAGGAAACAACAAACGGAGAGAGCAATCTACAAAATCAGAGACCCAGTATCAAAGGAAATAAAATTTAGAATTCAGGATATTCTTAAAAGCTTTGAGAACTACTACAAGAACTTGTACTCCCTCAAAAAACATAAAAATGCATCCGAAACATTCCTAAATACATTAAACCTTCCCCAACTTACTGAGTCACAAAATAAAACACTACTGTCAGAAATACAACCTAAAGAATTAGAAAAGCAATTATGAAACTTAAAGCTAACAAATCCCCGGGAGCAGATGGCTATACAGCAGAGTGGTACAAAACCTTTAAACAGCAACTATCTCCTCTCCTCCTGAAAACATTTAACTATGTCCTCCACACAGGGGAAATCCCTCCCTCCTGGAGAGAAGGGGTCATTGCAGTCAAACCTAAACCTGAAAAGGATAAACTAGACTGCTCCAACTACAGACCAATCAGTGTGTTAAATCAGGACTATAAGCTTTTTACCACTATCCTTGCCAAAAGGTTAGAAAATATACTGACAGACTTAATTCATTTAGACCAAACAGGTTTTATAAGACAAAGACAGACAAGACAACATTAGACGCACTTTACACATAATTCATCATATAAAAAAATATAACTTAAATGCAGCCATATTGGGATTAGATGCAGAAAAAGCATTTGATTTGGTTGACTGGTCTTTCCTATATAGAATCTTATCCAGTTTCAATTTTCATAACAACTTCATTAGAACTATCCAGGCATTATATAAAAAACCAACAGCTAAAATAAGGATTAACGGTAAATTATCATCATCTTTTGAGCTGGAAAGAGGATGTCGTCAGGGCTGCCCCTTGTCTCCACTGCTCTTTGCAATCTTCATAGAACCTCTGAGCCAATGGATAAGACAGAATCAAAAAATTCAAGGTATTACACTTGGTCAGAAGGAACATAAAATAGGACTCTTTGCTGATGACATTTTAATATACCTGGGGCAGCCGGACACCTCTTTTCCAGAACTAATCTCAGTTTTTTCAGAGTATGGAGATTTATCGGGGTACGAATTAAACATGCATAAAACCCAAGTTTTAACATTCAACTATGATCCAAATCAAAATTTACTAAGCAAACTCAAAACTAACTGGGAGATGGAATCTATGAAATATCTGGGGGTCAATATCCCGAAACAACTCAACAAAATTATAACACTAAACTATGATCCACTGGTGGCAAAAATAAAATCTGATCTAGCAAGATGGAATATGATACCATTCTTGGGTACTGCACAAAGAACTGAAGCAGTCAAAATGAATATACTTCCACGTCTTCTATACCTTTTCCAAACAATACCGGTAGAACCTCCCAAAAAAACATGGCAAGAACTGGACAGAAGGATCTCAAGATTCATATGGCAGGGCAAGAGACCTAGAATCAGATATAGAACCCTACAGCTAAACAAAGACAAAGGTGGGCTCGCGCTGCCAAATATCAGGGACTATTTTAAAGCCGCACAAATTAAAACTTTAATAGAGATATGTAACCCAGTCTACACTGCACAATGGAAGGAAATGGAATGCCAAATAACAAGTGACATTCCCCTACAGGCGATAATAGGGAACAATGCCTTACCTAAACTTTTGAATAACACTAACCCGTGGATAGAGACCCCGCTAAAAATTTGGTTTAAGATAGTCAGAGAGAATCAAACTAAAGAAAGCTATCAATTTCTGCAATGGATTGCCTATGATCAAGACTTTATTCCTAATAAAACAGACACTAGATTTAAAAAGTGGAAAGAGAACGGACTGATAAAATATTACGATTTTTTTAAAGGGCAAATTTTAAGAAGTTTTGAAGATTTGAAAAAACAAGGTCTAATAAATCAAGACCTTTACAGGTTCTTTCAGCTTAGACATCACATAAACAATATACTTAAAAAGAAGGATTTGGAAAGAGCCCAGTCAGGTGTTCTGAAGGTCTTCTTAATGGCATATAAAGGGATCCCAGGGATCAGATGCATTTCTAAAATATACCAAGGTCTTCAAGACTTAAAAGGAGACAACACATCATATATAAAAGAGAGATGGGAAAAAGAGGGGAATTTCACTTTACAACTGGAAATATGGGAAAAGCTAAATAAACAACAATGGAAAAGTACCTCATCCCTGCAGTGGAGAGAATTTGGATGGAAAAATTTGGTAAGATTTTTCAGAACACCTGCACAAAATAAATTTACTTGTAAGGGGTTGAATTGTTGGCGCTTGTGTGGTGAAGAGACTGCAAATCATTTCCATGTGTTTTGGTCATGCCCAGTTATCCACCAATATTGGACCAATGTACAGACAATATTGGGGAAAATATTCAAAATAACAGTTCCCTTTTCTTTTGTAACTTTGTATTTGGGTTTACTACTGGAATCACTGGAAAGACGAGGAGAAAAATACTTATTCACTGTTTTAATATTGGCAAGTAAAAAAGCCCTAACTAAAAAATGGATGTTGAAGGACTGTCCTACACCTGAAGATTGGATTAACGTGATCCAAGACATTTACTCGATGGAAAAGTTGACATTCGCACTGAGACGGGACATGGATGGGTTCTTGAACTTTTGGCAACCCTGGATCGCATATATGTCTTCCATTAGATCTAATCTTTGACAAATACCATTTCAGTATTGGCACCGCTCTTTGTTCCAACGCTACTCAGATGCTCTTTTATTTTCATTTATTTATTTTTAATTTTTTTTGTTTTGTTTTGTTTTTTGCTCTTTTATTTTGTTTTTGTTCTTTTTTGTATTTTCTTGTTTTGTTTTTTTGTTGTTGTTTTTTTGTTGTTGTTTTTTGTTCTTTCTTTAATTTCTTTTTCTTTCACTTAAAAAAGGGGTGTTGTAATAATTATTCTTCCAATGTCAAAAAACAAAAAAAAGGGAACATGATGAAAATGTAAACAATGCAATGCTGTATTGACGTGTATACCCTTTACAAAAACTTAAATTAAAAAAAATATAAATAACTTCATGACTTGAACGCTTTGTCTAGACCCACATTACATAAATCAATTTTGTCCTGCATTGTTAAATGTTAGAATATCAAATTTAATCAAAAGATTATTGTGTGGGTGAAAATGTTAACTCTATGTCCAACCCTCCTCCTTTATCCGGGCTTGGGACCAGCAAAGTGACCCAAAAGAGACACTCTGGCAGAGTTACTTAGGTTTTTTTTAATTATTTTTTATTGTTATTATTTTATTGTTATTTTTTATTTTTTTTTTTTTTAAGTTTGGTTTAGTTGCTAACCTTATGCTCCACTTAGGAGTCTACAACAAGTCAAAGCAAAACATGAACATTTTTTGCCATAACTATAACATTTTTAACCTTTTTTTGGATGGCACTTTTAACTGGACAACATTAACAACCAAAATTAACAAAAAGAGTCTGAAAAAAAACTGTAGTGGCAATGTATGAAAATGATGGTTAGTCTGGCCCTAATTCAGGGTCATTGTTTTTTTTCAGACCCTCCTCCACACACACTCCTGTGCTGGCTCACAGAAAGAGTGGGGCATCTTCATGCCACTGCTGCGGCATTCACTTGGTATCAGACATTGCAGTTCTGAAAAAAATATTAATTTATTGTAACTGCAACACTGCTGCTGCACAAGGCTACTGTGCGACTGACCGAGACTGCCTGTGACTGCTTTGGGATGGGAAGGGGACAGGAGAGCCTCACGGTACCACCCACAACTTGTTGTGGATGATAACTGCAGAGCAATCGTGCACTTTCACGTCAGTGTCCAAAACACCAGAAAAGTCTTTGATAACACCAGGAAAAGTCATTAGATTTGTCGCTAGTCACTTTTGACAAAAAAAAAAAAGTCGTCAAGGGGGGCTGAAAATTGCAAGATTTAACGACAAAATCGCCAAGTTGGCAACACTACTGACTCCTACTCAGAGAAGGTGCAAGTACTGGTTGGGCAATACCAAGTCTGCAGCGGGGGGGGGGGGGGGGATACATTGTCTGATTATTAGAAATGTTACTTTTTGTTGCTTGCAAATGAAAAAACGACAATTTCTTCATACTTGCTTGAGTTGTAGATATTTTTTTTATTAATTATAAGTATATGATTATTGGGGGGGGGGTTAACCCCTCCAACCCCACCCCCCCATAAATTACGCCTATGGTCCAGGGTGTAACCTGCCTCTCGCCCAAAGATGCTGGGATAAGCTCCTCCCCCCTGCAACCCCAAAAGGATTAAGCGGTAAAAGATGGATGGATTTATGTGAACACCCACACATCACCAGAAACTGATGCCTGCTCATACCTGGCTGGCTCCTCCTCGATGCCAAATGTGCCAATCCCATCAGCAGCGCTTAGCTCACGTTTGTTGCACTGGTACCACAACAATTTTTTTTTTAAAAAATCAATGAACATGAGTTTGGACTCGGAGGAAAAAAATACTCAAAGAAAAGAATCTGGCAACACAGACACAGATAAGCAAACAAAGCAACTCCGCTGGGCACAGCGGCTTTATCACCCTACCTGGGAGTTAGACCCTACGTTTAAGGACGGAAGCAGCCCGGGGTGAAGTCATCGATTGGTTGCACTCCTCCAAGATTATGTGTCATCCTGGGGTATCTCGCACTGTTACCCAGTTACAAAGAACCTTCTGGTGGGCTTCATTGTGGAAGGACGTCAGTGAGTTCATTCGAGCCACCCCCAGTGTGCAACCTGCAAGTCGTCCTCCTCTCCCCCTTCAGGCTTATTACATCCTCTCCCCATCCCCAGTAGACCCTGGTCCCATGTTGCCTTGGACTTTGTGACTGGTCTTCCCCCCTCTGCCGGTCACACTGTTATTCTTACTATTGTGGATAGGTTTTCTAAGGCAGCTCACTTCATCCCTCTGCAGAAGCTTCCAGCGGCCAAGGAGATGGCTGATCTGCTCTTCCTGCATGTGGTACATCTTCATGGCATTCCGGCGGACATCGTGTCAGACCGAGGTCCCCAATTCATCTCTCAGGTTTGGCGAGCTTTCTGCAAGGCCATTGGGGCTACTGTTAGCTTGTCTTCTGGTTATCATCCACAGAGTAACGGCCAGTGTGAGCGCACTAACCAGGAATTGGAGGCGGCCCTGAGGTGTGTCACGGCCTCCAATCCGGCATCATGGAGCTCCTACTTACCTTGGGTTGAGTATGTGCACAATTCTGCTGTTTCTACTGCCACGGGTCTCTCCCCTTTTGAAGTGTCTTTAGGATACAACCCCCCTTTGCTCCTGGAGGAGGAGGACGAGATTTCTGTCCCGTCGGTACAGTCTCACATCAAGCACTGTCGCCGGCTTTGGAAGGCTACCAAGGCTGCTCTGCAGCGCACAGTGAGCCGCAACACCGAGATCACCAACCGCCGCAGGACTCTGGCTCCACCCTACCGGGTTGGGCAGCAAGTGTGGTTGTCTACTAAGAACATCAACCTGAAGACTGAGTCTAAAAAACTCTTGCAGCGCTTTATTGGTCCAAACTCTATAACCCATATTGTCAACCCAGTGGCTGTCCGTTTGGCCCTTCCCCCTTCTCTCTGCATTTGTCCCACTTTCCATGTTTCTCAGGTGAAGCTGTTTATGTCCAGCCCTCTCTGTCCCCCTCCCAAACCTCCGCCCCACCTGTGATGGTTGATGATGGTCCTGCGTACAAGGTCAGCCGTATCCTGGATGTCCAACGCAGGGGGCGTGGCCTACAATATCTGGTGGACTGGGAGGGGTATGGTCCGGAGTTGAGATCCTGGGTGTGTTCCTCCTTCATGATGGATCCACAACTCATCAGGGAGTTCCACCAGACGCACCCGGACAGGTTGGATCGTCCCATGTGGGGGGGGGGGGTACTGTGGTGATCCGCGCTGTGTGCCCTTTGCCCTAATTATTTTCCACAGCTGCACGCACACCTGCTTCTCCTCATTTAGCAGCCTTTATAAGGAGTGCTGCCCTGCAATCAGCACGGAGTCATCTACGCTCCTCCTGGTGAAGATCTCAGAGCTGGAGTCTTCACCTTTTCCTCTATGTTCAGGGAGCTTCGCCTCCCTCATCTCTACTACGACAACTCTTCATCTGGGAGTCTCGTCTCCCCAACGGAACCGTAAGCTACATCCAGAAATTCACTTTATCACCTGTTCTGTTCTCTCCTTCCCTGTGCACAGGTGGACCAACCTCCGGGCAGACCTCTCCTTCTTCCTGGCGGCGGACCAGATTGAACCTGTGGACAGTGAGCTCCTCTTTCTCCCTAACTGGTGAGCCGGAGTACTCTGCACTGCGTCCACTCATTTCCTCATCACTGTAATTATCTGCACTGTTACCACAGCACTACAGCGGGACTCTGGTACTGTCACGAATGGCTCTTGCGAACCATTAATAAGAGCCAAGGGCCAACCAGTGAGTTTGCATAGTTTATTAATAAAGGGAGCAACAAAGGAAAAGAGCCTCGTGAGGCAAAACACAAATAATACAAGAGATACACTTACGGATAACGATGAGGGAAGAGAGGTGGGCTGGAGCTGGACGTAGGGACTCCAGCCTAATCCACGACGAGAGATACGTGTGGATAGCGTGAGGTCGCAGCCCTGAGCAAACAGGGCCACTCCCTTATATAGGGGTTGACAGCTCATCAGCTGATGAGTGGTAATTGGCCTCCAGCCGTCCCGTGGAGCTTGGCTTCTGACAGCCGGAGGCACCGCTGAGACGCTGTCATAACAAAAGCCAGACTGAGATGATGTATGGCCTGAGCGCGGACGACATCGGCACTCAGACCATGACAATACCTCCCCCTCGAGGCCGGGCTCAGAACGGCCAGTAACACCCAAGCCCCCCCACCCCCCCACGCCCCCTAGGGTGGGCGGATGGGGCTCAGGCCAGGAGGGAGTGAGTCAGAAAAAGAGAAGGAAAAATAAAACCATGACAATGACAGGGAACAAACGAAGCAATCACAGAGTACGGAAGAGGGAAAAAAAAACCCACAATACTCCATAAAATGCGGACAATACATAGACCAGACCCCCCCCCCCCAAAAAAAAAGATGCAACAACAGGAGGAGGCCTAGAAAGAAAACAAGGGCATGCTAACAGTGATGAGGTACATGAAACACAAAAACACGCTAACAGCGATGAGATTACATAAGGTCATAGTATCATACCTGTACATCCACAAAACTACAAAGGAACAAAAGGCACAGGAATGACAGGCTAGATAACACAGTTCCGGGGGTCTCCCCACACCCAGCGTCCAAACCGCCAACAGGGGTAACGGGAAGAGTTCAGGCAGCCTACCCGAATCCCAGGCCAGGAAAATCAGTGCTTCAGGTGGCCGGACCAGGCCGCCGAATAGAGAGTCCAGTGGGTCGGGTGGCCGGCCCAGAGAGCCAAATGGGTGCGGCAGTCCTTCTGGCGGCCGACCCGCATCGCTCAGCCACCAGGACCGCAGGGGAGAGAGAAGTAACGGCTTCCCTGTAGATGGGAATAGCGAGGGCGAGCCGGGCCGAAAGTGAGGGGTCCAAATGGCACCTGGTGGAGAAGGCTTGGGGGGAAAATGAGGGTGAAGATGAGGAGGAAGATGAGCCAGTCCATTGTCCGGTGGCAGGGGATCTGCAGCTCCCTCACCGAACCTGGACCCTGCTGGTGCTGCACCCTCGTCGGACCCTGATTGGGTCACGGTTGCATCCACGATGGACCCCGACTGGGTCAGCGCCTCAGCAGTACTGACCTCCAACCCCGAACCCGGAACCTCTGGCACTGTGGGCGAAATCAGCTCCTCGCTGGTGACCCTGGGAGAAGGCTCGGGAGACAGAAAAGAACCAGGATCAGGATCACCAGCAGCGCCAGAACCCGGTGAGACAAGCTCGGACACAGTGGGCGGCTGCACACGGCTCATCTCCCCAAGAGACAGGCAAAAATGCTCTACAATGGAAAGGAGAAAGACAACACAGAGCACTTGCCTGATCTTGGGTTCTGACGCCATCCAGGACTCCGAAGATCTGGGCTCAGACGGCAGGAGGTCATCATCAGGCTCCCACTCAGCTACGTCGGGCTCCACAGCCGGCATGATGGTGTCCGCAGCCTCAGGATCCTCCGACACTGATGCCCACGCCGGCGGCCCGCACGGCGGGGTGGCAGGGGACCCTCGACCCGCTGGACCGGACCGCTCATCCGTGGAGACCCGGGGACGCTTCCTCATTGGCGCAGGTTCCACGCTGCAGTCCGCTCTCCTCCTCCGCCCACGATGTGGCTGCGGGACTGGAACCAGGCTGTCCAGAACCACAGGCCCCCTCCTCATCCGGCGACGTTGGCCTGGCATCGAGGACCGCTTAGCGGAGGGAGACACAGAGGATGCGGGATTAACAATTAAAGCCACAGCAGGTGGTGGGAGCTCGGGGGACTGCGAACCCCGAACTCCACCCCCAGGAGTCTGTCAAGGCAAATCACAATAATGAGAGTATGAATGAACTGGGACTTGCCTGTCTGCTGGAGGCAGGATGGTGCCTGCTGCAGCGGACATTGCTCCTCCCTTTCCCCGCCGGACGGTGACAGAGGGCCCCCTGGGAGGATGAGGGGGAGCCGCTCGAGAAGGTTCCGGGATGGGGATCGCCGAAACAGGACTCCAGGCACAAACAGCAGCCGGGATAGGCGATGAGGAGGAGGGGGCGACAGCCAAAACGAGCCGGGCACGGAGCACTGACGGGACAGCAGGAGAAGATGGCCCGAAAGGAGAGGCTGCAGGGATTCCCCTCTGACGAGGCGCGGGAGTGACAGCTGTGTGGGAGGTTGAGCCCTTGCGGTGACCCGGAACTGGATCTGGACGGGATTCAAGCTGAGGTTGATTGAGGAAGTGACGACGGTTTCTGGCAGAGGACGAGGCGAAGGTGAGGTCCGGGAATCGCTGCTCCTGTACGGAGACAGAGGTGAGGAGGTCGGCGAACTCAGGAAAGTCACTTATCCCGGGATTCCTCTCCACCAGTCTGACTGCTTAATGATCTCCGTAGGATGAACAGCAGAGCGAGCAGCAGCCACTCGGTCCCAGATGTTAATTGCTGTCAGCTGCAGCTTCTCTGGGGGAATCCTGACTGACGTCATGCTCAATGGGGGAAGACCCCTGGATGGTGCGAACTCCTGGGCCAGAATGGAGGCAGGAGCGGGATCCCGAAGCGAGGGGCGACGATTCCTCCTCTTCGGCTTCCTGCCGGGATTTCCCTCCAGCCCACGGAGTATCTCGCGCTGTGCGGCGATGTCATATCTCCTTGCACTGACTTCAGGGTGGTTAGCGAAGCGGGGGAGATGATTAAGGATATCCTCAGCTTGGTCCAGGTACCGGTGCACGTCGCGGTGGAAGTCGAGGAGAGAGGCGGTGATGAGGATTTCATCGACGCACTCGAGGGCGTCCGCCAGATCGTCGCTCTGACTCTGAGTGCGGGACCTCCACGACGGCATGCTTCCAGCACGGTACCCAGACAGAGAAGAACTAAGTCCAATTTATGCACAAACTCACGGTGGCGGCAACTCACTGGCTGTGACCTACAGTCACGAATGGCTCTTGCGAACCATTAATAAGAGCCAAGGGCCAACCAGTGAGTTTGTGTAGTTTGTTAATAAAGGGAGCAACAAAGGAAAAGAGCCTCGTGAGGCAAAACACAAATAATACAAGAGGTACACTTACGGATAACGATGAGGGAAGAGAGGTGGGCTGGAGCTGGACGTAGGGACTCCAGCCTAATCCACGACGAGAGATACGTGTGGATAGCGTGAGGTCGCGGCCCTGAGCAAACAGGGCCGCTCCCTTATATAGGGGTTGACAGCTCATCAGCTGATGAGCAGTAATTGGCCTCCATCCATCCCGTGGAGCTTGGCTTCTGACAGCCGGAGGCACCGCTGAGACGCTGTCATAACAAAAAGCCAGACTGAGATGATGTATGGCCTGAGCGCGGACGACATCGGCGCTCAGATCATGACAGGTACTAGCATTGGATTAACATCTCTTCTGGGCCTGAACAACTCTACGTATGCTGTAAGACTATCTGTATATAACTGCCATTCTGTTGAAAGCCTGAAGACTCATCCACCTATCTCTGCTCTTGTTACAGGGTTGCCAGACTTGTCCTGCTCTCCACGCTCCAGTCCTCACAGCTCCATTCACACACCCACACATCCACATTCCTTCAATAAAAGATCATTGTTGTTTTTGAGCCTGTGTCTGTTCCTGGGTTTATCTGAAACCATGTCAGAGCCCGGAACAACCCGTGCTCAGTCCTGTGACACCCAGCAACTTTAATTATGTGGAAAATTATCTTTTAAATTGGCAAACATTACATGTGTAACTTGTGGCAAAATTCGACTAAGATCAAAAGATAATTTCACTCTTGCCATTCATTTCATTGGAGATTTTTTCCCGAGTTAAGGTCCCATGTGTGGAAGTAGAGGGGGCGTGACTTAGGCTCTCTACAGATCTGTTCAGCTAAAATCTGGTTGGTGTCAGTAGTCACTTGTTTTGTTCCAGGAGTCAAAATCTAGAAAGAAGAAACTGGTCCAAATCACAGGTGGTCCCTTTTATTTACTAAGCCATTACCTGAACTTGGTGTTACACTTCACATATATTGACACCATTACATAAAGTTGCTGTCAAGACCCTAATCCATAGCAGAGCTCACATACTATGCTTTTACTACACTCAGTTTTTGATGATGATTACTTTTATCAATTAGGTTATTTTTAATAGAATTAAACACCTGAATACTCTGATCTCAGCTACATCTGTTCTCCGAAAAAGGGTGACTTGTCCAGCAAAAAAAAAAAAAAAAAATCTAATCAAAAATGAAATAATCTGTCTTATCAAGGTTTATATCAAGTAGTGCATTATTATTTTTTTCACCTCAGAGTCTCCAATTCTTTGGCAATCCAATTTGTATGAGATATTTGGACATTATGCACCAACCTAATGCAGAAACAAAACCAGCCAAGTGAGCAAAGGTCAGCAATGGTACACACAACTATTTACTGACACTGCAACCCACTGCCTGGAACTAGATTTTCCATGTTCTTTATCAAAATAGGACCTTCTCTCACCAGTGCAGTTTTTTCATGAAAGCTTTAAGTTTGCTGTGGTCACTTTGAACAAATAAACCCAATGGAAGATGGACACACACTGGTATTCATACATTCTCTACTTCCTTCTGCTGTTTCTTACCAGATGTAAGTTCATGCTCTGGGCTGATGCCAGTTCAATAGCTTTCTCCGTTGCCTGACGACGTCTCTGAGGCTTGGGTCGACTCTTTGCTCCCCCTACAGCCTCAGTGGAGCTCCAGAGACAGACACACATCAACACCAGCACTGCCAGCATGCAGCACCATAACCTGGCCATCTCAGCACCGATGAAAATGCACCAAAGAACCCTTCTTATTGTCCTATGGCACTATTGTGGGTAAATTACCTCCTTGTGTTCCGTACCCACCTCTGTCTTTTTCTGCTGTTACCAATTCCCTGTCTGCCTTACTAAGTCTGCTGCATGGACACCTAGAAGATGTGGGCAGTGGAGGGCAGGAGACAAACATTGTTCAGTAGGGGGTGGCCTCTTCAGTTAAGCATTAACTTGAGTTACTGACAGAAATTACGCTATAATGAAATAGTGTGATGACCATTATGAATCAAAACCACAATGGGAAGAGGTTCTTTGCTGTCCCTGAAGAAAAAAACATTTCAAAAACTTTTTTTTTTTTAAATCAAATGCAACTCTTGGATTCAGAGAGCAAATTGAGTGTGCATTTATTGACAAATTACCGACAGACCTTTTAACCCATTCTGTACACATTGCTATAGAGTCAAACAGCAATGAGATAAGACAGCTTGTGTTATTTTGCAATTCCTACAGAAAAAAAACAGGCGGTGTCACAGTCTTTAATGAAAACATGACCAAACATAAAAATGCTATCAGAGAACATATTTTTACTTGCAGTAAATGAGTTACCAGGTCTCACATTTGCCATTTGAAAGTAGACATTTCAGTTTAGACACAACATAAGTAAATGATAAATATGAATGTGGTGACAAGAACATTGCAGATATCTTTCATTAAGAGACTAGCAGCAGAATTCCATGCATCATGTAAATCAACTCTCTCTGCTGTACAAATCCATTCTGTTCCAACAAGTCAGCCGGCCTAGTTCATTAACATATCAATAAAATTCACCAAGTTTCCCTTTCTATGCCACAAAAAGGTTCTCACTTTCAGAAAAGTCCATCAGCTCTGTTAATCCATGTCTGGTGTTCCATTTTCTCGGAGCTTAAACGTGAGGGCTGCACTGTTTATACAGAAGCGCTGGCCTGTTGGGTCAGGTCCGTCATCAAATACATGGCCGAGGTGGGCATCACACTGAATAAAGTAAACAAAAGTCAGGAACCACCTAAAACTGCAACATTTATAGACGACAAATAGTTCTAAAGTGTTTAGTTGTGAGTAAAACTCACATTTTTACAGAGGACCTCTGTCCCAGCACTACCCAGGCTGTTGTCAGGGCGGCGAATGATGGCGGCGTGGCTTTCATCACGCTCCCACGTCCCATGAGCCTCGCTGAATGCTGGCCAGCCCGTCCCAGATTCATACTTAGCCTCTGAGCTTCAAAGAGAGGAAGGAGCATCTTCTCAGTGCAGATCGTGTGATGTGTTTTTAAGTGTGACATCAGAACTGCTGCTGGCTATAAAGCAGAGTACAGAGATGCAAGGAGCCTGCTCAGCCATTAAGGGACCCTCAAACGAAAGGGTCACCCTTATTAATTAAAATTACTCACTGTTTCTCATAAATTTGCTAATTTTTCTTAATTTGCAACTTTTCTTGCAAATTAAGAACTTTCTTCTTCATAAATTTGCTACTTTTTTCTCATGTCAATTTTTTCTTGTGAAATTGAAACTTTTTTCTTGCAAATTTGCAACTGTTTTCATGTAAATTTGCAGCTTTTTCTTAAATTTGCAACTTTATTTTAAATTTCCAACTCTTGTAAATTTGTAACTTTCTTGTACATTTTCAATTTTTTTCTCATAAATTTACTTTCTTGTCAGTTTATAAAAACTCAAATTTTGTTGCTTTTTATTGTAATATGCAACTTTTTTCTTGAATATTTACAGTATTCATCAGGGTGCTGGCTTTTTTTTTTAATTCTGTGGTAATATATTTTTGTTCTGTTCATCTCGACATTGACCCAAGATTATTTTTTTTTTGTCATTTGTATTTTGTTTGTTTTTGTAGGGAGGAGAGATTTCATTTTAAAAGGTTTGAACTCTTCCCCACAATCTTGAATAGGCCCCGCTAAAAGCTAGAAACGGCCCTGCATGAGATAAACACAAAAGTATCCAACTGTATTACATTCACAAAAAGTTAGGGATATTTGGCTTTTGGGTGAAATTTCAGGATGCACCTAAAATGCACTATAACCTTTCCAGGCAAACTTAATTTGACCTTCTCTAACTTTTTGAATGCACATGTCCAACTGTTCAACGTTTCAGTACTTTTTCTATAACTTGTTCTTCTCTAACAAGGTGCTTAACGGCGAAATTCACAACAGCTGTTTGATCCATGAATCAACCAATGCATTTTCTGGTTCTATTAGAATTGGTATTTAAACAGTCCCCTTCATCATGCTGTTCACATTTTGACATCATGACACTAAGAGGAGTCTGTTGGATCGTTCTTCGTCTGGCCCTTCACCCAGGACCAGTTTGTCTTGGGAGACCCTATCAGAGGCAAATTGCCCCGGACAACATAGCTCCTGGGATCACTGGGGCACGCAAACCCCCTCATGGATCGTCACCTTATCGTGGTGGGGGGGTTTGCGTGCCCCAGTGATCCCAGGAGCTATGTTGTCCGGGGCAATTTGCCTCTGATAGGGTCTCCCAAGACAAACTGGTCCTGGGTGAAGGGCCAGACGAAGAACGATCCAACAGACTCTCATGATAAATTGTATATCAAGGATTCAGTGTACCCCGCCCGGTATGGGGTTACCGGGGCCCCACCCTGGAGCCAGGCCTGGGGGAGGGGCTCGAAGGCTAGCGTCTGGTGGCCGGGTTTCCACCCATGGGACCCGGCCGGGCTCAGCCCGAAGGAGTTACATGGGTCCGCCCTCCAGTAGGTTCACCACCTGCAGGAGGGATCATGGAAGTCCGGTGCTATGTGGATTAGGTGGCAGTCAAAGGCGGAGACCTTGGCGGACTGATCCCAAGCTTTCTAAACTGGCTTTTGGTACGTGGAATGTCACCTCTCTGGTGGGGAAGGAGCCTGAGCTGGTGTACGAGATTGAGCGATACCGGCTAGATATAGTCGGCCTCACCTCAACACACAGCTCCGGTTCCGGAACCAGTCTCCTGGAGAGGGGCTGGAGCTTGGCCTTTTCTGGAGTTGCCCCGGGCGAGAGGCGACGAGCAGGGGTAGGTATTCTTGTATCGCCCCACCTTGCTGCCTCTATATTGGAGTTTTCCCCGGTGGACGAAAGGGTTGCTTCCCTGCGCCTTCGGGTTGGGAAACGGGTCCTGACCATCATTTGTGCCTATGCACCAAATGATGTTTCAGAGTACCCACCCTTTTTGGAGTCTGTGACTGGGGTGCTGGAGGGTGCTCCTCCTGGAGACTCCATTGTCCTACTGGGGGACTTCAATGCGCACGTGGGCAACGACAGTGAAACCTGGAGGGGGGTGATTGGGAGGAACGGCCTGCCCGATCTGAACCCGAGTGGTGTTCAGTTATTGGACTTCTGTGCTAACCACAGTCTGTCTATAACGAACACCATGTTCAAGCATAAGGGTGTCCATATGTGCACCTGGCACCAGGACACCCTAGGCCGCAGGTCGATGATCGATTTTGTTATCGTATCATCAGACCTGCGACCGTATGTCTTGGACACCCGAGTAAAGAGAGGTGCAGAGCTGTCAACTGATCACCACCTGGTGGTGAGTTGGATCCGATGGCAGGGGAGGAAGCCATTCAGACCTGGTAGACCCAAACGTATAGTGAGGGTGTGCTGGGAGCGTCTGGCTGAGGCCCCTGTCCGGGAGGTCTTCAACTCCCACCTCCGGAAGAACTTCAACCACATTCCGAGGGAGTCTGGAGACATGGAGTCTGAATGGGCCATGTTCTCCACCTCTGTTGTTGAAGCGGCAGCCCAGAGCTGCGGCCGCAAGGTGGTCGGTGCATCTCGTGGTGGCAACCCCCGAACCAAGTGGTGGACACCAGTGGTGAGGGGGGCCATTAAGCTGAAGAAGGAGTCCTATCAAGCTTGGTTGGCTTGTGGGACTCCCGAAGCAGCTGAGGTGTACCGGCAGGCCAAGCGGAGTGCAGCTCGGGTGGTTGCTGAAGCAAAAACCCGGGTATGGGAGGAGTTCGGTGAGGCCATGGAACAAGACTTTCGGTCGGCTTCAAAGAGATTCTGGCAAACTGTTCGGCGGCTCAGGAGGGGAAAGCAGCTCCCCGTCCACACTGTGTATGGTGCGGATGGGACACTGTTGACTTCAACTGGGGATATCGTCGGGCGGTGGAAGGAATACTTCGAGGATCTCCTCAATCCCACTGATACGCCTTCCACAGAGGAAGCAGGGTTTGGGGACGAGGGGGATGACTCGCCTATCACAGGGGCTGAGGTCGCCAAGGTGGTTAAAAATCTCCTTGGTGGCCGGGCCCCGGGGGTGGACGAGATTCGCCCCGAGTACCTCAAGGCCCTGGATGTTGTTGGGTTGTCATGGTTGACACGCCTCTGCAACATTGCGTGGAGGTCGGGGGCAGTGCCTTTGGCATGGCAAACCGGGGTGGTGGTTCCTCTCTTCAAAAAAGGGGACCGGAGGGTGTGCTCCAACTTTAGAGGGATCACACTCCTCAGCCTCCCTGGGAAGGTCTATGCCAAGGTACTGGAGAGGAGAGTCCGGCCGTTGGTCGAACCTCGGATTCAGGAGGAGCAATGTGGTTTTCGTCCTGGCCGTGGCACATCGGACCAGCTCTTTACCCTCTCGAGAATTCTTGAGGGTTCGTGGGAGTTTGCCCAACCAGTTTACATGTGTTTTGTGGACTTGGAGAAGGCATTTGACCGCGTCCCTCGTGGATTTTTGTGGGGGGTGCTTCGGGAGTATGGGGTATCGGGCTTGTTGTTACGAGCTATTCGGTCTCTGTACGACCGTTGTGAGAGTTTAGTTCGCATTGCCAACACTCGGTCGGAGTCATTCCCAGTGAGAGTTGGACTCCGCCAGGGCTGCCCTTTGTCACCGGTCCTGTTCATAATTTTTATGGACAGGATTTCTAGGCGCAGCCAGGGAATGGAGGGTGTCATGCTTGGTGACCACAGGATCTCATCTCTGTTGTTTGCAGATGATGTTGTCCTGTTGGCTTCATCCAGCAATGACCTACAGCTCTTGCTGGGACGGTTTGCCGCTGAGTGTGAAGCGGCTGGGATGAGAATCAGCACCTCCAAGTCCGAGTCCATGGTCCTCAGCCGGAAAAAGGTGGATTGTCCTCTCCGGGTTGGGGACAGGCTCCTGCCCCAAGTGGAGGAGTTTAAGTATCTTGGGGTCTTGTTCACGAGTGAGGGGAAAATGGAGCGAGAGATCGACAGACGGATTGGAGCAGCATCTGCAGTGATGCGGACGTTGTACCGGTCTGTTGTGGTGAAGAGGGAGCTTAGTTCTAAGGCAAAGCTGTCGATTTACCAGTCAATCTACGTTCCTACTCTCACCTATGGTCACGAGCTTTGGGTAATGACCGAAAGAACGAGATCGCGGATACAAGCGGCTGAAATGAGCTTTCTCCGTAGGATTGCTGGACTCACCCTCAGAGATAGGGTGAGGAGCTCAGTCATCCGGGAGAGGCTCAGAGTAGAACCGCTGCTCCTCCACATTGAAAGGAGTCAGTTGAGGTGGTATGGGCATCTGATTAGGATGCCTCCTGGACGCCTCCCACTTGAGGTGTTTCAGGCACGTCCCACTGGGAGGAGACCCCGGGGCAGACCCAGGACTCGGTGGAGAGACTATGTCTCCCAGCTAGTCTGGGAACGCCTTGGTATCCCCTCTGAAGAGCTGGAGCAGGTGGCTGGGGAGAGGGAAGTCTGGGCTTCTCTGCTTGAACTGCTGCCTCCGTGACCCAGACCTCCGGAAAAGCAGTAGAAGATGGATGGATGGATGGACGTTCATAAATATTTAGAATGCATTCCTTTTAATGTGATTTAATTATTTTGACTTTTTTGTGTCTCATTTGATCCCGTTTGTTGTCACTGAGGTTAGGATGTGTTGTCAACTTTTCTTGGTCAGATTTTATCATGCTGGCTGAGGCTGGTGTAGTGTTGTCTTGAATAGCGTGTTGGCCAGCATAGTGATGTTTTCTTGGGGCTTTGCAAGAGCTGCATTTAATAATCTGTGGAGCTAAAGACTCGGGGTCCTCGCAAGTATAGGTGTGTGCATGTTCATAAGCAATTTGCCTCCTCAGTGGGATCACCCATGAGCCGCTACTGAAATTCACATAACAAAAACACTTCTTTCTATAGAGTTTTTTTTTTTTTTTTTTTACCTCTGCAAAGGTAATGTTTTCGGTTTGTTTTTTTTGTTTGTGTGCAGGATTATGCAAAAACTACTGGATGCATTTTGACGAAATTTTCACCAGAGGGTGCCAAGGATGAACCCATTATTTTGGAGGTGATTGTGTCAGTATGCGGATTCTGGATCACCCTTTACTTTCTTTAACCCCTTAAAGCCTAAACACAATGAGGAGAAACACTGTTACTCGTGGGTATATGTGGAATATGCATCAAGCGCCATTAGTGGAATACATACATCACCTTGGCTTCATGCAGACTGGAAGTGGTTTGAGGCGAATTTTCGACAGTCATCCTCAAGGGGTTAACCTCTCTGTTCTGCCAAGGCCCTATGTGGCAATGTTAATCTCTTCTTCTTTCAGCTGCTTCCTTTAGGGGTTGCCACAGGAGATCATCTCACCTTATCCCTTGCACAGTGGCAGACTCAGATATGAGCGATGTGGGCGGGCGCCCAGGGCGCCATTCTTTTGAGGATGTCACGAGAATCAGAAAAATAAAAATAATAATATAAGATTCAGGGCAGCGTGGTGGTGGAGTGGTTAGCACTGTGGCAGCACAGCAACTCACCCTTGGCCGGGGGATCCCAGGTTCGATCCCAGCCCCTGACCAACAGTGATCTGTGGAGTTTGCATGTTCTCCCCGTGTCTGCGTGGGTTTACGCCGGGATTTCTCCGGTTTCCTCCACATGCCAAAAACATGCAAGTTAGGTTAATTGGCATCAACTGGGGATGCTAAAATTGTCCTTAGGTGTGACTGTGAGAGTGAATGGTTGTCTGTCTCTCTGTGTTGGCCCTGCGATGGACTGGTGATCTGTCCAGGGTGTACCTTGCCTCTCACCCAAAGATGCTGGGATAGGTTCCAGACCCCCACGACCCAAAAAGGATTAAGCGGAAGAAGATTGATGGATGAATGTAAGATTCATAATTACGTGTGCTGAGCATGTATTTGTGGCAAATGGGCGCCCTCTACAGGCAGGATGCTGGTGCCCTCTGGCTGCGGCTGGCAGACTCCAATATGGCAGACGTTCAAAGCGCAGCAAAGGAGGAAAAAATGTTAAAAGCAACATTTTTTTTCTTAAATTTTGCAGCGGTTTGAATTTTGAAACATTAAGCCCTAAAATAGCAACATTTGGTTATTACAGCTTGTTATTTCACATAATTTTTCTCCAGTGTGTTCTATCAGCTTCAGTTTACTGTCTACATGAATTCATTCCAGGGTTGTGCAGAGACCATTTCAGAGGAAGGGGCACAAATTAATAATAAGGGCACATGGAATGAGATTTGTTAAAAATAAATGTCACCTTTATATGTTACTTAGTTGGTATCTATTTTACTTTACATGTCAGGTGGGAGAGGAAGTTTTCTCTCTCCTCTACTGGTAAGATGTAGCCCAGTACAACCTGTCACATTAAGGGAGGAGGTGTGTCTCCCTTGGGCTGGGCCCAAATGTGTGGCACGCAGGCCCACCGGCGCGTGGACACGCCCTGGTGCCACACAAAACAACCCCCAGCTATGGGCAAATAGCACCACTGCCTTGTGGTCGTCACGGGAGGGACAAAGGCTAAGGGAGACAACCCCTACAGAAAATCCGGAGTGGAGCCCCGAAGGCAGTTGGTCTTCGCGTAGCGGGACCCCCCGGCAACTCCTGTAGCCAAGTTGGTACCAACTGTATCGGCTAGTCCCTTCCATTGGACACTACCAGCAAGGCCGAGAAGGAGGATCTGTCAACTGGGCATCTCAGTTTCTCCACAACTTCGCCCTGGCCTGTGCCCTGGAGAGGTCACTCCAGTGCCGCCTTCTGCGGCAGCTCAAAACGGGGAGACGCAGTTACTGGTTAAAAGTCCAGAGCAAATTGGCATAAGCTCGGGTGCCTAGGGCTGTCTCCCGATGGTGGGAGGGATCGTCATGTCCCACTGGCCAGCTACCGCCCGCCTTTAGCTGGGCAGCCCCCAGTCAGTAAGGTGCTGGCCCATCACGGTCCACTTACTTCAAAGGGTGCTTGAAGTGTAGGCCTAAAGCTGAATCACGGACTGTAATCACTGCACCAGCTAATATCAAGAAACCAAAGCCGCCAGCGCTGAGTCTGGCAACCTGGAACATCAGAACAATGTGTCCTGGCCTCTCTGACGACCGCCAGCAAATCAACGATGCCAGGAAAACTGCTATCATCGACCGTGAGCTGAAGAGGCTCAATATTGACATTGCAGCACTGCAAGAGACGCGACTCCCGGGCAGCGGCAGCTTGATGGAGAAGAACTATACGTTTTTCTGGCAGGGACAGGAGCCTGACAAGCATCGCCTGTACGGTGTTGGATTCGCTGTTCGAAACTCCCTTCTGTCCTCTATTGAACCGCCATCTTCAGGCACTCCACGAGTCCTCTCTCTCCGTCTCATAACCTCCTCTGGACCAGCTAATATCCTTAGCGCCTATGCTCCGACGCTCTGCTCTTCAACTGAGGTGAAAGATGCATTCTACGAGGCGCTCGAAACCAGGATCCCTGCCAAGGAGCACCTGCTTCTGCTCGGTGACTTTAACACACGGATAGGGGCAGATCATGACTCCTGGCCCCGCTGCATTGGCCGCTTCGGCATCGGCAAGCTCAATGAGAATGGTCAACACCTTCTTGAACTCTGTTCCTTTCATGACCTCTGTCTGACCAACACATTTTTCTCCACCAAGCCCTGTCACCGAGTGTCCTGGAGACATCCAAGGTCTCGCCACTGGCATCAGCTGGACTTCGTCATCACCAGGAGATCCCTGCTGAACCGAGTGCTGGTCACACGCAGTTTCCACAGCGCTGACTGTGACACCGACCATTCCCTGGTCGCCACCAAGGTACGTCTCTGCCTCAGACGTGTTAACCGCTCCAAGCAGAAACCCTGACCCCGCATCAACACAGCTATGATTACAGTACCAGAACTGCGGGAACGCTATGCTAAAGTCATAAATGAAGCCCTGGCGGACTGTCCCACCAACTGTGCTTCTGCAAGGTGGAACCACATCTGTGAGGCTGTGTTTGAGACCGCCATAGGTACCTTTGGGAAAAAGGTGGGGAAGAGCGCGGATTGGTTTGAAGCTGGAGCTGCTGAGATGGAACCTGCAATCGCCACCAAACGTGCAGCCCTAATTGCCCACAAGAAGGAGCCCTCTGTGCAGACACTTGCTACACTGCGCACTACGAGGAATAATGCACAAAAGATTGCAAGGCGATGTGCCAACGACTACTGGCTTAACCTCTGCCAGGACATACAGCTTTCTGCAGATCACGGAAACGTGTGCAAAATGTATGAAGGCATGAAGAAGGCTTTCGGTCCCAGTGTCATCAAGACCGCCCCACTTAAATCAGCTGCAGGAGATGTCATCAAGGATCGCGGTAAACAAATGGAGAGATGGGCTGAGCACTACCAAGAGCTCTACTCGAGAGTAACCACCGTCTTGAACATGGCCCTTGAGAACACCCCTCTACTGTCAGTCATGGATGAGCTTGACGCTCCACCCACCATCGAGGAGCTCAGCAAGGTGATAGACTCCATCTCAAACAGCAAGGCTCCAGGCAGTGACAACATCCCCCCTGAAATTGTCAAAACTGCAAAGGAGAGCTCGCTCTTGAAACACTTCCATGAGCTCCTGCTGCAGTGCTGGGAGGAAGGGGCTGTGCCCCAAGATATGCGTGATGTCAAAATCATCACTGTCTACAAGAACAAGGGGGAGCGGAGAGATTGTAACAACTATCGTGGTATCTCACTCCTAAGCATAGTTGGCAAAGCCTTTGCCCGTGTCATCCTCAACAGACTACAACTACTTGCCAAACGTGTGTATCCAGAGGCGCAGTGTGGATTCAGAGCAACCAGGTCAACCATAGATATGGTCTTCTCTATGAGGCAGCTGCAAGAAAAGTGCCGGGAGCAGAGACAACCCCTCTTTTTGGCCTTCATCGACCTGACCAAGGCTATTGACTTGGTCAGCAGGGATGGACTGTTTGCCCTCCTCCAACGAATTGGATGTCCCCCCAAGCTTTTGAGCATGATCAAGTCGTTCCACCAGGACATGAACGGCATTGTCCAGTTTGATAGATTATCCTCAGACCCTTTCCCGATCAAGAACGGTGTGAAGCAGGGTTGTGTTCTGGCTCCTACCCTATTTGGCATCTTTTTCTCCCTGCTTCTGTACTACGCCTTCCAGAACTCTGAAGACGGTGTCTTCCTCCACACCAGGAGCAACGGAGGCCTCTTCAACATGGCATGCCTCAGATCAAAGACCAAGGTGCGGAGCGTTCTAATCAGGGAGCTGCTCTTTGCTGATGATGCTGGTCTTGTTGCCCACACCGTGAAAGCGCTCCAGCGTCTCATCAACTGCTTTGCTCGTGCCTGCTCTGAGTTTGGCCTCACCATCAGCCTTAAAAAGACCGAGGTCATGGGCCAGGATGTCAGCAGTGCTCCCAGTATCAACATCGGCGACCACACACTTGCGGTGGTGGACAAGTTCACCTACCTCGGGTCGATCATCTCCAGCAATCTCTCCCTAGACGCCGAACTGAACGCCCGTATCAGCAAGGCATCGACGGTGATGGCCTGTCTGGTGAAGCGAGTCTGGGACAACTCTATGCTAACCACCAACACCAAGATAAGAGTCTACATGGCCTGCGTACTGAGTACTCTCCTATACGGGAGTGAAGCATGGACCCTCTACTCCTGCCAGGAACGCCAGCTGAACGCCTTCCACCAACGCTGCCTTCGCAGACTACTGCACATCACTTGGCAGGACCGTGTCTCCAACATCGACGTCCTGGCCAGAGCAGATGTGCCCAGTATGTTTGCCATCCTGACAAAGAGACGCTTGCGATGGCTTGGCCACGTCAACCGAATAGAGGATGGCCGCATCCCCAAAGACTTACTGTATGGGGAGCTGGCTACTGGAACTAGATCAAAGGGACGCCCAACTCTCAGATTCAAGGATGTTTGCAAGTGCGACCTCAAGGCTGGAGGCTTCAACCCCTCCGACCTGGAGTCAGCCGCCTCCGTCCGCTCCAACTGGCGGACCACCACCCAGGATGTCATCCGAACAGCAGAGGAGAGAAGAGACACTCTCTGGGGGGAGAAGAGACTCCGCAGACAGAGGAGACTGTCGAGACCCCCACTACACTGTGAAGAATTTATCTGCAGCGGCTGTGGTAGGATCTGCAGATCTCGTATCTTCCTCTACAGCCACGCCCGACGGTGCAGCTCCCTGAATGATGACCCAAGGCACAAAACCCCCCCATGATCTTTCGAGATCGATGGAGCCAATGATGAATAAATGATGATCTATTTTACTTTAATAACTATACACTCAGACATATTTAATACCCCACAGATTTTTACAAATTATCAACTCAGACAGAGATCATGGTCTTCATCATTAATTATGTAAAGGTCAATGACAAAAAAAAAATTTAAAAAAAAAATGGGCAGCTTCCATTGAAAAATGACTTTCTTCAAACTAAAAAATCTTTCTAAAAATCTGAAAAAAGCTTCTCTTTCAGTAAATAAATTGTTAAAACTTCATTCAAATGACTAAATCGTTGCAAAATTAAAAAGGCCATTTGCCTAGTCAGCAAAATGAGTCCAAACCATCCCCTCTGTTAAATTCTCCCCCTCCATCTCTACAAAGACTGCAAGGATAGTTTATACAGGACAATGTAGTACAGGCGAATCTCAATAAATTAGAATGTCATCAAAAAGTTGATTTATTTCAGTAATTCAGTTAAAAAAATGAAACTCATATATAGATTCATTACACACAGAGTGATATACTTCAAGTCTTTATTTTTATTTTGATGGTTATAGCTTGTAGCTCATGAAAACCCCAAATTCATTTTCTCAAAAAATTAGAAAATTACATATAATTAATTTTAAAAAATGGATTTTTAATTGAAATGCTGGTTGACTGAAAACTATGTCCATGTACACACTCAATACTTAGTCGAGGCTCCTTTTGCATGAATTACTGCATCAATGTGGCGTGGCATTAAGGTGATCAGCCTGTGGAACTGCTGAGGTGTTATGAGCCCAGGTTGCTTTGATAGTGGCCTTCAGCTTGTCTACATTGTTGGGTCTGGTGTCTCATCTTCCGCTTGACAATATTCCATAGATTCTCTATGGGGTTTAGGTCAGAGGGTTTGCTGGCCAACCAAGCACAGTGACATCATGGTCATTAAACCAGGTTTTGGTACTTTTGGCAGTGTGGGCAGGTTGCCAAGTCCTGCTGGAAAATGAAATCAGCTTCTCCATAAAGCTTGTCAGTAGGGGGAAACATGAAGTGCTCTAAAATTTTTTGGTAGACAGCTGTGCTGACTTTGAATTTAAAAAAAAATCATTTTTTAAAAATTAATTTTATGTAATTTTCAAATTTTTTGAGAAATTGAATTTGGAGTTTTCATTAGCTGTAAGCTATAACTATCAAAATTAAAAGAAATAAGCACTTGAAATATATCACTCTGTGTGATGAATCTATATAATAAAGGATTTTTTTATTTGAATTACAGTATTGAAATAGATCAACTTTTTGATGACATTCTAATTTATTGAGATGCACCTATCAGTGAGAGGATAGGTGCAAATGTACAAGAAAATCATGAAAATGAGGGGAAAATGGTGAAACATGGCAAAAGTAAAAAAAATAAAATAATGAATTTGCCAGGAAAATACGCAAAAACCTCACTAATTGTTGAGAAAATTGAAAATTTGGACATTTAAGAGAGAAATACAAAGTTTTTTTTTTTTTTTAAAAAGTGTGTGTGTGGGGGGGGGCATGCCTGGGAGGCAATCTGCCCAGGGCGTCATTCAAGCCAGGACTGCGCTTGCATTTTCCTCTGCAACATCAACCCTCTCCATGTCCTTTACTACATTCATGAATCTTCTGTGGTCTTCGTCTTTTCCTCTTGCCTGGCAGCTCCATCTTCAACATCCTTTGTCCAAAATATCCATCCCTCCTCTGCACATGTCCAAACCATCTCAGCCTTGCTTCTCTTACTTTGTCTCCAAACCGCTCAATCCAAGCGGTCCCTCTAATATACTCATTTCTAATTTTGTCTCTCCTAGTCACTCCCAATGAGGATCTTAGCATCTTCAACTCTGCCACCTCCAGTTCTGCCTCCTGCCTTTTTGTCAGTGCCACAATCTCCAAACCAGACAACATAGCAGGTCTCACTACTATCTTGTAAATCTTCCCTTTCACTCTAGCTGCTATCTATAGAGTATCCAAGATGGCGCCCACAGCGGTCGACATGGTGCTTCGCTGCGCTCTTTGTTTGTTTTTGTTTGTCAATTGTGTGTCTGCTTGCACTTATACCCGTGAAGAACTTCTAAATATCAGGACTTTGACCCCCACGGACCTCCTCCCAGTTTTTCTAGCCCCTGCCGCCGATCTGGTTTATTGTTTGGCTCGGAAAGTGAGACGGCGGAAGAGAGGAAGACGAGCGGGCGCTCTCGTACGACTTCGCAGGAGAGGCTCGCGAACGGCGCTGCCTGGCATATTTCTGTCCAATACCAACTCTCTCTCTAACAAGGTAGATGAACTGAGACTGCTGATGCGTTTTAAGGACCTCGTCTCCTCAGCTGTCCTCTGCTTTACTGAGACCTGGCTCCGGGAAAATATACCGGACAGCGCGCTGCGCCTCGACGGCTTTCAGCTCTTCCGTGCTGATCGTGACACAGAGCTTTCCGGCAAGACCACAGGAGGCGGTGTCTGCTTCTACATCAACTGCAGCTGGTGCTCTGATGTAACGGTAATTTCCAAACACTGTTCTCCTGCCTTGGAATTTCTTGTTATCAATTGCAAGCCCTTCTATTCCCCGCGGGAGTTTGCTTCTTTCATAATGATCGCTGTGTACGCCCCTCCCGACGCGGACACGCGCGAAGCTCAGCGCGTGCTCGCGGATCACATTCAACACACAGAGCGGAGTTTTCCAGACTCGCTGATTATTGTGGCTGGCGACTTTAATCAGTGCAATCTGAGCCACGATCTCCCCCGCTACAAACAGTTTATTAAATGCCCCACCAGAGGATTAAACACACTGGATCACTGTTACACCACAGTGAAAGACGCATATCGCGCTGTCCCTCGAGCTGCGCTGGGATTATCTGATCACGTGATGGTTCACCTCATTCCCACATACAGACAGAGATTGAAGCTCACTAAACCTGTTGTGAGCACTACGAAGATACGGACCAGTGATGCTGAGGAGAAGCTGGAAACGTGCATGGAAATATCTGACTGGGGCATGCTTAAAGGAGCCACGCATGATCTGGATGAGTACACGGACACTGTGAACTCATATATCCACTTTTGTGAAGAGAACATTCTTCCATCACGCACCAGGGTGAGTTACTCTAATGACAAACCCTGGTTCACAGCTAAGCTCAGACAGATCAGGAAGGAGAAGGAAGCAGCGCTGAAAAGTGGAGACAGGGACTGCTACAGGGAGGTTAAATACCGGTTTAACAGAGAGCTGAAGAGGGCTAAATCTCTATACTCAGAGAGACTCCAGCAGCAGTTCACTGCTAATGATTCGGCTTCCGTGTGGAGAGGACTGAGGCAAATCACCAACTATCGACCTAAGGCTCCTAAAGGTCAGGATGACAAAGCCCTTTGTCAAAGACTGTCCCAACACTATGCCCGTTTTGACACCTCGTCATCTGTGTCCAACTCCCCCCCTCCCTCCAGCTCCACAGCCTCCACATTCGCTACTTCATTTAAGGCACCCCCCCCCCTCCTCCCCCCCTCCCCTTATCATCAGTGAGCAGGATGTGCTCAAACAGTTCTCCAGACTGAACCCGCGCAAGGCCCCCGGCCCAGACGGCGTGTCTCCCTCCACCCTGAGACTCTGTGCGAAACAGCTGGCTCCTGTATTCACAGACATTTTTAACACCTCCCTTAAGTTATGTCACGTGCCGTCCTGCCTCAAATCCTCCACCATCATCCCTGTCCCCAAGAAGCCACGGATTACTGGACTTAATGACTACAGATCTGTAGCGCTCACCTCTGTAGTCATGAAGTCCTTTGAGCGCCTGGTCCTGTCCCACCTCAAGTCCATCACCACCCCTCTCCTGGACCCGCTGCAGTTTGCCTACCGAGCCAACAGGTCTGTAGACGATGCAGTCAACCTGGCCCTCCACTCCATCCTGCAGCACCTGGACTCCCCGGGAACCTACGCCAGGATCCTGTTTGTGGACTTCAGCTCCGCATTCAACACCATCCGCCCCGCTCTGCTCCGGGACAAGCTGTCCCTGCTCAACGTGCCTGACTCCCTCTGCAGGTGGATCATCGACTTCCTGACGGACCGGAGGCAGCATGTGCGGCTGGGAAAGACTGTCTCAGACTATACTAGCATCAGCACCGGATCACCCCAGGGCTGTGTACTTTCCCCCCTACTCTTCTCCCTTTACACCAACTCCTGCACCTCCAGCCACCAGTCTGTCAAGTTGATCAAGTTTGCGGACGACACCACCCTCATCGGGCTCATCTCCAACGGCGACGAGTCCGCCTACAGGAGAGAGGTGGCCCAGCTGGCGTCCTGGTGCAGCAATAACAACCTGCAGCTGAACGCTCTGAAGACAGTGGAGATGATTGTAGACTTCAGGAAAGTCACTACTCCTCTGCCCCCCCTCACCCTCTCAGGCTCTCCCATCACCACTGCTGATTCCTTCCGCTTCCTAGGCACTACCATCACCAGGGACCTCAAATGGGAGCTGACCATCAGCTCACTCATCAAAAAAGCCCAGCAGAGGATGTTCTTCCTGCGGCAGCTGAGGAAGCTCAAGCTACCCACCAAGATGTTAGTGCAGTTCTACACAGCCATCATCGAGTCCATCCTCACCACCTCCATAACCGTGTGGTACGCAGGAGCCACTGCCAGGGACAGACTAAGGCTGCAGCGCGTCGTGCGCACTGCTGAGAAGGTGATCGGCTGCAAGCTCCCATCTCTCCAGGATCTGTACATCTCCAGGACCCGGAGGCGTGCTGGCCGGATCATAGCCGATCCCTCACACCCTGGTCACGTACTGTTTGCCCCCCTCCCCTCTGGTAGAAGACTTCGGTCCATCCAGACTAAAACCTCCCGTCACATGAACAGCTTCTTCCCCTCTGCCATTAGACTGCTGAACACTAAGTGACTTATTGACTCTCGTGCACCATGTACAGCAGCTCAACCAGACTCATGTCAATCATCACTGTTTTCTTCCTGCATTACCGACTGCACTATATAGTTCTCCACAGTATCTGCTGCTGGCTAATATATATTTTAACTGTTGACCAGTATCACTTAATCTTATCCTACACTTTATTACATGTATAGTTTATTTCTCTTATCTTATCATGTTTAATGTTGCAGCATTGTACCGAGACAAATTCCTAGTTTGTGTACTACATGAACAATGGCAATAAACCTGATTCTGATTCTGATTCTATCTTTCTGTCACAAATCACCCCTGACACTCATCTCCACTCACTCAACCCTGCCTGCTCTCTCTTCTTCACTGCTATCCCTCTACATGTCCAAACCATCTCAGTTTTTCTTCTCTTACTTTGTCTCTAAACCGCTCACCCTGAGCTGTCCCTCTGATATAGTCATTTCTAATCCTGTTCCTCCTCTCCACTCCCAATGAGAATCTTAGCATCTTCAACTCTGCCAGCTCCACCTCCTGTCTTTTTGTCAGTGCGACTGTCTCCAAACCATACATCATAGTAGGTCTCACTACCATCTTATAAACCCTCCCTTTCACTCTAGCTGCTATCCTTCTGTCACAGATCACTCCTGACACTCATCTCCACTCTCTTCTTCACTTCTCTTGTGCACGTTTCATTGCTTTTGATGGTTGACTCCAGGTATTTAAACTTATCTACCTTCACTACTTCTACTTCTTGCAGTTTCAACATTACACCTGCCTCCCTCTCATTCACACACACATATTGTCTTGCTTCTACTGACTCATTTCTCTTCTCTCCAGAGTATATCTCCACCTCTCCAGGTTCTCTTCCACCTGCTCCCTACTCCCTCTACAAATCACAATGTTGTCTGCAAACATCATGGTCCACAGAGAATCCTGCCTGACCTTGTCCGTCAGCCTGTCCATCACCATGACAAATAAGAAGGGACTCAGAGCTGATCCCTGATGTAATCCTCCTCCCACCTTGAATCTGTCACTCCTACAGCACACCTCACCACCGTCTCACTGTCTTCATACATGTCTTGCACCACCCTCACATACTTCTCTGCCACTCCTGACTTTCTCATACAATACCAAACTTCCTCTCTTGGAACTCTATTATATGCTTTCTCTAGCTTGACAAAGACAGTGTAACTCCTTCTGACCTTCTTTATACTTCTCCATCAACACTCAAAGCAAACATTGCATCTCTAGTATTTTTTCTTGGCATGAAACCATACTGCTGCTCACTGATTGTCACCTTTCTTCTTAATCTGAAAAGGCCTAGATGGTCTAGTGCAAGTGATCTCTTTGTGGCTGCAGAAATTAGAACTTTTGTGGCCATTTTAAAAAACCTTATGTTTACATTTATTTGTAGGCTTAATGCCTCTGAAAATGAATTGAATTTATATTCAAAAATATGGAATGTGGGCGTCAGTGGCTCAGGAGGTACAGCAGATTGTCCAGTAACCAGAGCATTGGCAGTTCAAATCCTGCTCTCCCCAGCCATCCTGCTGTTGTGTCCCTGGGCAAGACACTTTACCCACCTTGCCTCCAGTGTCCATGGCTACAGCAGTAGCTTACCATTGACTGTCTGTGGAGTGAATGAATAATGGACTCATTGTAAAGTGCTTTGGGTATCTTGAAAAGTACTATATTAATGCAATCTATTATCTTTAACAGGGTTAAGATTTAGTACTATATATTATCAATCCCTGTTGTGGGGGCACTGTTACACCTGGTTGCATTGACTGTGAGTTTTGTGTATTTTTCTTCTTTTTTTTTTTGTTTATTTATCTTTTCTTCTATAGGTGTTTGTTTTTAACTGGACCTGTGAGTCTGAATAAAGATTTATACATCATGTTAACAAATATTAACAGTAATCCTCAATGCCACATAGTCATTACACTGTACAAAGTGTGCCCCTGATCTCTCTTTAACAACATTCTCCATCATCACCATTTAGTTTTGACACCATTAGGAAGGAACCCTGTAGGCTACGACTAAGGATGAAAATAGACACGTGGCCATGTAGCCCCATAAGTTTAGTTTCAGGAGCAAAACATATGTGCATGAGATATGGTCTGACACCTTTAAAGAAGACAGTTTCAAAAAATTACTGAGTTTTCATAATTAATTAATCTGTCCACTCTCTCAAAAATCCATATGCATGACTTCTGTGCAGAGGGCAAGTACTGAGCATGCACTAAGTCTAAAATTAGAAAGGCCGGCCACGCGCAAGAGGAGGAGGGGGTGTAACAACCTGCCTCCTGTAACCTTTTGCCCCGTTTTACCCTAATTACTGGTGACTATGGGATTAGATTGTAGCTAACTTCCATAAAAATCTAAAGTAAAGCAACATTTAAAAAATGAGAAGGAAAATATTTTTTCCTCTTATCAAAATTCTAATAAAATATTTTATTTTCATTTCTCTTACTTTGTAAGTCATTTTACAGATGTTTGACAAAACAAAAAAGCATACTTGGAACTTTGTGGTTGATTTGTGGAGAATGTGTTCAAGGATGAGGCTGAGTTTGTTCCTCAGATTCAGCTTTATTCACAGATCACATCTCCATCAATCTCAAAGCAAGTCAAGAGGAAGTTTTCATCTCACATCAAGGGTTTTATACCCCGGGCACGAAACAGCAGTCACATGGTGTTTAATCAAACATACAGTCACATGGTACTTAATCTCAATCACAAAGTAACCCCTTTGATCTCACACCATTGTCCTCTAGTCTCTGTGGTCCGGAAATCTTCCCCGGTCGTCTCCCGGAAACAAAGGCCGAATCTCACACTCTTCTGCTGAATCCCAGAGTCTCAGTCCCTTTTGTTCCATGAGACGTGAAGCACACAATAAACATACAGCAACACATTTGTGGGGAATATGTAACCAACATATGTGCCACATGACCACCCCCAAACGTCTAAAATGGGACAAACATAACCAGAGACACATGACATAATAACATTACTACACATCAATCCACCAGTTGCTTAACTCTCAGTCTCCTGCCATATCTGCTGAAAGCCGGCTTTGCTGCTTCTGCAGCGTCCTTCTGCCTCTGTGGATTAGAACTGTTAGACAATCTCTGTGGGAGTCCTGTAGAATGCCCTCTAGGGGGTCTACCGCGACGGGGGGCTCTCGCCAACTGCACCTCTTCATCCGCCAAAACAAAAGCGGGTTTGAGTCTGTTTATACAAATCAATTCTTTTCTGCCTCCCAAATCTAGCAAAAAATGCTTCTCTCCTGTTTCCAGCACCTTGTACGGCCCATCGTAAGGCGAGCGCAGGCTGGGGCGACAAGCATCATGTCTCACAAAAACAAATTCCGCATTTTTTAAAGCCTTCGGCACAAAAACGCGTGGGAAACTGTGATGAACCGGGCCAGGAAGCGTGTTTGATCCTGTGCCGCTCTGCAACAGCTGAGCGGGGGGGCAATTTGGGGCAGGATTATCGGGGAGAAATTCCCCTGGCAGACGGAGAGGCTGTGCAAAAACTAATTCCGCTGGAGAGGCTTGCAAATCCTCCTTAGGTGCAGAACGCAACCCCAATAAGACCCATGGTAACTTGTCAACCCAATTTGTATCCGTAAGCGACGCTCTGAGGGCCGCTTTCAATGACCTATGAAAACGCTCGCATAAACCGTTAGCCTGGGGGTTGTACGCGGTGGTGAGGTGGATCTTTACCCCTAGGCTGCGGGCCATTGACGACCAGAGTTCGGAAACAAATTGAGGACCCCTGTCCGACGTTATGTCCGACGGAACTCCAAAACGCGCTACCCAAGCTGTTAAAAAGGCGCGCGCCACTTCTTCTGCTGTGGTTGACGCCAGAGGGACCGCTTCTGGCCAACGCGTGGTGCGATCCACCATCGTCAAAAGGTGTGTGTACCCCTGTGACGACGGAAGGGGGCCTACCAAGTCGACATGCACATGATCAAAGCGCTTAGCAGGAATGTGAAAAGGCTCCAAAGGCGCTCTAGTGTGCTTGTGTATTTTGGCTCGCTGACACGCTACGCAGGCTGTCGCCCATTCCTTGACCTGTCTGCGCAACCCCAGCCATACAAATTTCTCCCCCACCATTTTGACCGATGCGCGCACCCCCGGGTGTGCCAGAGAATGGATCGAGTCAAAAACGCGGCGGCGCCACACAGCTGGTACCACGGGGCGCGGCCGTCCCGTGGAGACATCGCAGATTAGGGGAGGCATACCCATTTGCAGCACCCTGTGCTCCAGCCTTAACCCTGTTGGTCCAGACTGGAGCGCGCGCACGTCCGCATCGCTAACCTGCTCCGCGGCCATGGCTGCATAATCTAACCCTATGCGGACTGGGGCCGCGCACGCTCCCGCGTCGCTACCCTGGCCCGCGGCCATGGCTGCAGAGTCTGCCCTCACGGGGTCTGGCTCCGGCACAGCACGCGAGAGGCAGTCTGCCACTACATTATGTTTACCTGCAACATGCTGGATATCGGTGGTGAACTCTGATATTGCGGCCAGCTGTCTTTGCTGCCGGCCCGACCAAGGTTCCGAAATCTTGGCCATCGCAAAAGTCAGCAGTTTGTGGTCCACGAACGCGGTGAAACGGCGCCCTTCCAGCCAGAACTGGAAATGGTGGATGGCCAAGTGTAGGGCCAACAACTCCCTGTCGAACACACTGTATTTGTCGCTGTCCGGTGGGTGGTTGACCAGGTCTTCCACCCTTTGGACTGTGTGGCTGTCCAGCTTCGCCACCACATGGTAGAATCTCGTGTCGTCCTTCGAGATTCTCCGGAGGTTGAACTGCGCCTCGACCGCGCTAAACCAGGAGCGCGGACTATGCTGCCAGAAGTCGGGCAGCTGGAGTGTGGAGGCAGCCATCAGGCTGGCTTCTGCCGAGCCCCGTTCGGGAGAATTATTTCTGCTCATTCTAAGTCGTAAGGTCACCAGTGTGGAGAATGTGTTCAAGGATGAGGCTGAGTTTGTTCCTCAGATTCAGCTTTATTCACAGATCACATCTCCATCAATCTCAAAGCAAGTCAGGAGGAAGTTTTCATCTCACATCAGGGGTTTTATACCCCGGGCACGAAACAGCAGTCACATGGTGTTTAATCAAACATACAGTCACATGGTACTTAATCTCAATCACAAAGTAACCCCTTTGCTCTCACACCATTGTCCTCTAGTCTCTGTGGTCCGGAAATCTTCCCCGGTCGTCTCCCGGAAACAAAGGCCGACTCTCACACTCTTCTGCTGAATCCCAGAGTCTCAGTCCCTTTTGTTCCATGAGACGTGAAGCACACAATAAACATACAGCAACACATTTGTGGGGAATATGTAACCAACATATGTGCCAGAGATTCTCTTTTTCTTCACAAGGTTAAAGTGACACTCTGCCAAAATTTAAGTTGTTTTTTTTCTTGTTGACATGTCTGTAACATGTTTTTTATGACTTACAAGACATATCAAGAGCAAAATCACTCAAATGTGTCATGTCTCTTTTTTTTAAGTTTCAGTTAAGCCCTGTCCCCTGAAAAAAAGGCAAGTTTAGACGGAGTCTTTTTGGTGATGTAACCAGGGCTTGACATTAATACCCGCCCACCCGCCACTGGCAGGTATATTTCAGCTCTGGCGGGTAAGACAGCGACTCCTACTAGTCACTTTGGCGGGTTGTAGTTTTCTCAAACAACATCTAAATAATAAACCTATCACAAAGTGAGACTACAAAACTACAACTCCCATAAGCACTGTCTGCGCACACAGTGTGTTCTCATTGGTCCACTGTCAGCCAGCTGCAGCCCAGGAGTCTGGCTCTGCAGGTCGGTTTATTTTCTTTCCAGTCTAAGTCTGGAGAAGTGGCGATGAACAAACAGCAGCTGCTCTCAGTGATCAGATCACGGGGACAACTGCACCTGATCTGTTGTCCCAACGGTGAGAATAACCTGTGCTCTTTCCCCACATTAGCTCCTACCTCTGGTTAAATATGATTATTTTTAGAGCAAGAAGTTCCCATTTACTGTCCGCAATTGTGTAAATTTAAGTTTTTGTATAATAGAGAAAAACTGACTAAGCTTTATGTTGCTGCAAAGAGCAAATGAAGCTTCTTCTGAGGTGAACTTTTGTTTATCTGTCATTATCTATTATATCTGTGATGTGCAACTTTTTCATGGAAGTAAAACTTCTGATTATGTATTTTTAATGTGCTGGTCTAGGGGTGTCAAACATGTGGCCCGCCAGAGGGTCCAAGTTTTTCTCTGAATTTACAGCTTTCTTTCTAGTAAATTTCTGATGTTTTCTACTGATTAGAATTGTTCATGTTCAATTTGAGACATTTTTCTCCTTAAGTTGAGACTTTTTCAGTTTTTTTTTTTCTTCTTTTTTTTTTCTAGAGAAAACGGGTAGTGTCCATTTAGATTAAATCCATCAGCAATAACTAATGGCACAGTGCATCCTTGAAGGGGTGCCCCAGATCATTGGGGTCATTTTCAAACGTTACCCCTTGGCCTTTGATTTCAAGAACCAAGGGGTAGGCGTAGGCAAAGGGGAAGGGGTACAAATGAGAATTGGGACAGACTTCAAATCTCCCTGTACTTCACTCTCATATTGCAAATATTTTTCTCGACTGCTTTACAGTATTTACTCCTGTTAATAATTAATGTTTCACTTGCCATTTTTATGTATGTATAAGGGTCATTTACATTTAAAAAGGTTGTAAATTTAGTTCAAGTAAAATTTAGAATGCGATAGTAGGGGTGTAATGGTACATGTATTCGTATTCGTATTTTTCAGTACAGCGCCTTCAGTTTGGTGCAGAGGCGTACCGAGGTTCCACACGGACCATGTTGAGTAACGGACAGGAAGTGTAACTGCCTCACACTGTACATGTAAACAAACAGTGCAGCACAGTCTCGCTCTGACTAGTGAACGTCATGGCTGGCTGTACAGAGAAGCCAGAGCTTGAAGACCCTCTTCACAAGTCTCCTTTCTGGGAACACTTCAGCTTTCCGGTGAAATATGTGAATGGATGAAGGGACGTGAATAGGACGAAAACCGCATCGGATATGCTTTTGGCAGTATGTTGAATTTGTTAACTCATGCAGCACGAAAACAAAAAAAACAATGCGGTACAAGCACAGCTTCTAGCGGCATTTAGACAGCCTCTCCAGGGCTTTTCAGATCAAGCCAAAGCAATAACAAATGCCATTGGTGTTTTTATAGCAGCGGATCTAAGGCCATACAGGTACATCTCAAAGAATTAGAATATCATGAAAAAATTCAGTATTTTTTGTCACTCATTTCAGAAAGTGAAACCTATATATTACATAGATTCATTACACAGAGAGTGATATATTTCAAGTGTTTATTTATTTTAATTTTGATGATTATGGTTTACAGCCCATGAAAACTCCAAATTCAGTTTCTCAAAAAATTAGAATATTACATAAAATTAATTTTTTTTAAAAAAGTTTTTTTAATAGAAATGTGGACTGACTGAAAAGTATGTCCGTGTACACACTCAAAACTTGACCGGGGCTCCTTTTGGATTAATTACTGTATTAATGTGGCATGGCATGGACCTGGTTTAATGATCACGGCATCACTGCACTTGATTGGCCAGCAAACTCTACTGACCTAAACCCCATAGAGAATCTATGGAGTATTGTCAAGAGGAAGATGAGAGACACCAGACCCAACAATGCAGACGAGCTGAAGGTCACTATCAAAGTAACCTGGACCTTCATAACACCTCAGCAGTGCCACAGGTTGATCACCTCCATGCCACGCCACATTGATACAGTAATTAGTCCAAAAGGAGCCCCGACCAAGTATTGAGTGTGTACATGGACATACTTTTCATTCGGCCAGCATTTCTCTTTAAAAACTATTTTTTAAATTAATTTTATGTAATATTCTAATTTTTTGAGAAACTGAATTTGGGGTTTTCATGGGCTGTAAGCCATAATCATCAAAATTAAAATAAATAAACACTTGAAATATATATATCAGTCTCTGTGTAATGAATCTATATAATATATGGGTTTCACTTTCTGAAATGAGTGATGAAAAATATTGAACTTTTTTACGATATTCTAATTTTTTGAGATGTACCTGTATACAGTTGTTAAAAACACTGGGTTTAAACCAGGGGTGTCAAACGTACGGCCCACGGGCCTGAACCGGCCCACCAAGGGATTCAATCCGGCCCGCAGGATAAACCTGAAAGTGAAAAAATGCAATGAGACATGAACTAGAATTTTTTTAAATAAACTGCTATTCCTAAATTGTCCGCTAGGGGCGCACTGTTTTAGACATGGAGCAGCTGAAAGAAGAAGAAAAAGACAAAACAATGCTGAGATAGACATAGCTAATGTTCAGTGATTACTACGATACATCTACTTACTTTTGTACTCGCCTTTACACCCTCATTAGCCAAAATGTCTGTCAAAAAGGAGAAAAGTGGATACTGAGTGTAGAGTTTTCCAAGAAAAATGGACAGCTTCCTATTTATTCACAGAGGTGAATGGGAAGCCTGTGTGCTTGGTGTGTATGCAACACGTGTCGGGTGTTTAAGGAATATAATATTCGGCGCCACTATGAGACTCAGCATGGTGAAAAATACGACAGCCTGCAAGGAAAACTGAGACAAGAGAAGATAAATGAGTTGCTGGCGGGTCTGAAGAAACAGCAGTCTGTTTTCACTCGGAGCCCGAGAGGTCAGTGATGCAGCAGTAAAAGCCAGCTACATAATTGCTAATGAAATAGCATTAGCATCAATTACGAAGGGGAGTTCACACAGTATTATGACAGCATACGTGCGTTCAAGTTAAAGCTGACTTTGTGGGAGACACAGCTGGCCTGTGGTGACCATGCTCATTTCCCCTGTCTAAGAGAAGTGCGACTGTCGTTAATGCTGACATGAAACGGTACAAAGACAAGATTTCAGGATTGCTGTGGGAGTTTGAGAAACGGTTTCAGGTCTTTGGTGAACTCGAGACAGAATTTGCAGTTTTTCGCTCACCCTTCACAGTCAAAGCTTCTGTTGTGCCCGTTGACATCCAATTAGAAATAATTGATTTGCAATGTGATACAAATTTGAAGAACACATTTGCCTCAGTGGACTTGGACACATTTTATCAGTATCTCCTGCCAGGGTACCCCAAATTAACAGCCCTAGCTGCAAAAATTTTGTGCATGTTTGGGACTACCTACCTTTGTGAACAGGTTTTCTCTGTAATGAACATCAATAAAACAAAACTGCGCTCAAGGCTCACACACCAACACTTAAATGACTTTCTGAAACTGGCTACTACTCAGGACCTGACGCCTGACACTGATGCACTTGTGCAGGCTAAAAGATGCCAAGTTTCAGGAGCAAAAACAAAGTAGTCTAAACTAGACTAATTCTTGTAAAATGCTGCATCAGAAACATTTTGCACTCAAAAAATATAGTTCTGTGAAAATGAATCCTTGCTGTAATAATAGCTAAAAATTGTGCAATTTGTTAGTCACCAGCTTCACTACAAAAGAGTTTGGTCATAAATTTTATGTATGCATTTTTTATGTATGTTTCATGTATAAATCTTATATTTACAGGCCGGGTGATTACTTTCTTTCTTATACATTTAAAATGGCCACTACTTTGGTTTGTAAGATGTGGGGAGTCAATTTAAGTTTTGAGAATTATTACACGTGGAAAATGGAATAAAAATAATTCCTATATCTTGATAAGTTGATTTAATCTTAAAGTGCAATAGGCTACCATATTTTTCAGTTCTAAATACCTGTGACTTAAAGTTTAGTGCCTTTGTACAAACACTGTGATCAGCTGTAATGCACACATGTGAATGATAAACTGAAGCAAACTGCACGTTTTTCTTGAGAAATCTGAAGTTGTTCAAAACATGTTTTGTAAAAGGACAGTTCATTAAATTAAAAAATATCCTAATGTAATTGTACTTCTTTCCACTAAAACAAAGGGGAAAACATGAATTTATTGTTATTTATAGCTATGATGAGCTGTGCTATGATTTTAATGGTCCGGCCCACTTGGCATCAAATTAGGCTGTATGCGGTCCCTGAACTAAAATGAGTTTGACACCGCTGGTTTAAACACATGCTGAAGGTAACTGAGCCCCGGTATAATGTTCCTTGTTGTGCCCACTTCAGCCAGAAAATAATACCATCCTTTTAAGAAAAGGCCAAATCTGTTAATGCTGCCTGTGTTTTTCAAGGGTGCCCTAGTATGTTCAGATTTTTATGTGACATTATTCAATTTAACTTCTTAATTTTTTAAAAAAAATTGCAAATAATTTACTGTTGTTGTGCATGGGTGCCTTCAGAACCTATACACAACAATGACAAATTATTTGCATTTTTTTTTTTTGACCAGTTGACAAGTGAAATTAGTTAGTTAATTTCCCACAGAAACCTGAACATACCAGAGCACTCTGGTTAAAAATATTGCTTCGGGCAATAAGGAACTTTCAATTTCCTAAAAATAAAAGAATAATTCAGACTATTCAAACTTCTATTGTTGCACTTGTCTGCATCGTTCAATTGCAAAAAAGAGAATTTTATTTTATTGTATGTATTTTATTTATTGGAGAATTTACTGCTGGCAGTTTGCAGTTGGTTTCTTTTTGTCAAAGCTGTTCCCGTTTATACAAAAGATAAGCAGTTTTATGTTTTGCATTTTGTTTCCTTACTATACTGAAAATGTACCGAACCGTGACCTTAAAACCAAGGTGTAATATGTGTTTGTCTGCTGGGGCTTGCCGTAGCCCACGTCGGACGTCTGAGGGGCTGACGTTAGGCGGGCTGCAGCCGCTGTATATATATATCCGCATTCTTGTAATAAAGTTCAGTTGGATGCTTGGCATAAGACGGCTCGCTTATTTCATACATAATATTTGGGCGACTGAGGATTAAACCATGGGGGCATGTGGGGCACCTCGATGGCCTTTTCTTGAGCGCCCAGGGGAACCAGCGATAATGTGGCCACGGTGGCTTGACGCGTTCGAGATGTACATTACTGCGTGGGGCCTGAGTGGACTTGACAAAGTAAGGAAATGTGCACTTCTTGTTTGCAAACTTGGTGTAGAGGATCAGAGGATTTTCCACACGTTAGGACCGACAGAGTCTTATGAGGATGCTGTTGAACGGCTTGCTGGCTGCTTTGCCAAGCACACACGTAACACAAAGCTCTGGGTTGAAATGCTAATGGCACCAAAAGACACTAAGCTAGCTAGCTCGGGGGAGCGAATGGCCCAGCTAGTAGCAACTGAGAAGATAGCCACGGGTGCTAATTGGGTGCCAAACACAGAAGCTACCCGAGCAGTCAGCATTAGCTAACATGGTGGAATCGGAGCCACAGGAGGAGGAGCCCGTGTCCATCAAGAACGACAAGCCAGCTGAAGAGCACAGCATGGAGAGTGACTGCAGCACGGTGGGAGAGCAGCGAACAGACTGGGCTCAGTTTTCCCTGCAGCCACAGTCAGAGCCGTGGGACTGCGAGCATGCTGAAGCCTTATTCATGCTGCACTTCCCCTCTAGTCCGCATTGGTCCGCGTGGGCTTTGGACAAGCCCGGCACGCATGCGGCGCTGTTCATGCTCACTTTTTTCATCTACCCAGGCCAAGCGGTTGATGCATGCACACAACCATCATTTGTAGTTTCACTCCCCCCCGATAGGTAGCGCCAATGCGCTGACGTGCCAGGATTTTCACCAAAAAAGAAATGCTGCTTGTTTTCTGCTGCTTGACTTCCCAGTTTTCACTCCTTTTCCACGAAGATGCTGCTGCTGCTGAAGTAGTTATGTATGATTCATGTATGTTTATTCTCGTCTCCACTTCCTCATTGTCTTCTTCGTCTCTTTGTCTTGGTATGCTGTGCCAATATCGCCACCTCGTGAATGGGACATTCAGTCTTGCACATGCACTTTTCAACGCATTCAGGTTGTGGGCAGGTGGCGTGGTCACAAAATTTGGGCTGCACGCGGTCGTCCACGGTCGAGCACTGCAGATACTAGCGGAGTGGAAACGATGAGGTAAATTTCGTCACACAAGGTTTACGGTTACATGTACACGGACAGCAAAGGTGCAGCATGAATCCAGCTTGAGAGCCCCAAAAAGCAGCAGTGGCAGTCGGGCATAGCCACAGCGCATGACGTGGCACAGTGGAGTGCTTCAGACGACAGACAGGAGGAACCGGACTGCTCCCGTTCCCTCACGCAACAGGCTACGGAGGTTACGACTGAGCAGACGGGTGAAGAGTCTGCTCCAACAACCAACACCGAAGGGCACACTTCATGCTCTCAGGAAAAGAGCAGCTCAGTGGAAGAGCCGGATGGCTTTGGTGCCCACGCTCAGCCGGCTGTATTGGGAGCGACCGAGTTGGCGGGTGGAGGGTCCGTTTCAATGAGCGACACCGGAGAGGTACTGGACTGTTTTTGTACCCGAGACAAGCCACAGCTAGTGAAACAGCGGGCACCGCTGAGGATCATGGTGAAGCTGGGCACAACGTGCTTTCGGCAGACGGACGATTTGGTTTGGCATGCAAACGGACTGCAGCGTGTCCGGGTGGTGGCTCCAGGCAGCGGGGCTTTGCAGGAGTCAGCTACCGCAGTATGGGACCCAAGCTCCGGCGTTGTGAAGATTGGCCCTGGGGGTCCAGCAACCCCAAGCCCTGGGGGTCCAGCAACCCCAAGCAGGCTTGTGGTGGAGGCCACCACAAGCCTGCTTCAAAGCTCCAGGGGCGCATCCACCACGGGGCCACTGTGGAGCCCCCCCCAATGGAACAGCCCTTAACATGGAAGACTGTAAAAAAACAAAAAAAGAAGTTAAGGACTGTTTAGTTAGGAGAACGGCTGGAACAACCCCACTTAGCTGTGCTGGACCTTGTGGCAGTCCACCCACAGACCCTAGTTTTAGGTTTTATTATGTGTTGAATGTTTTATTTTAATGTGTTTATTGGGGTTTTGTTCTACCAAATTTGGGGGGGTGGGGGGTGTTGGCTGACGTTATTTGTTGTTCTAAATTTTTCGGGGGGGGGCGGGGTATGATATGTGAGTTTGGCTGCTTGGGCTTGCCGTAGCCGACGTCGGATCTCTGAGGGGTTGACGTCAGGTGGGCTGCGGCCACTGTATATATATATATATATATATATATATATATATATAAGATAAGATAAGATAAGCCTTTATTAGTCCCACAATGGGGAAATTCCAGGATTGCAACTGCACAGGGATAGCAACACTCAGAGCAATAATTAAGAAGATACGGAAGATATAAATAAGAGCAATGGATATACATACATACACATAAATATATAAATATATATACAAAGTGCGGAGCATTGTAGCAAGATGGAATAAACAGCATAACCATCTACTTAGTTATCCTACATAGTATGAATATGTACCCATACATATTGTCACCCTCTGTAGCGACCGATCTTGTCCTAGTTGTATATACTGGAGGAGACCATTGTGTAAGGGGACCATTGTATATATATCCATGTTCTTGTTTTAAAGTTCAGTTGGATGCTCAGCATAAGACGGCTCACAGCTCGCTTATTTCATACATAACACAAGGTACTTACCGAACCATGATTTTAGGCGTACCGTTACACCCCTGTGCGATAGTCAAATTTGTTCATTTTAAACATAATTTTCCAACCACAAAATTGTGACTAGTGAAAAGGCTGAATGGCTAGTATCTTTGGAAACTCACTAGCCACAGTGGCCGATGAGCAAAAAAGTTAATGTCAAGCCCTGGATGTAACTATACAGGTCCTTAGTGTTGTGCCAATCAGGACTCTCTGGCCTAACTGAAGTTAGCTTCCAGGTCCAGTTAGCATTTTTGGACAGCTACTTTGAAGGCTTGACACAAATTAAAATGGTTTTTACCATTAAACTGCCTTTAAGGGCCGATGCAGTTTCAGTTATTATCCTGGGCCACTGTGCATACAACTGGGCATGTCCTTCAACCGGTAAATCTTTTTTAATCGCAGGATTTATTCTGTTTAATGCAACACTAGCCACCATTAGCCTTGTGGTATGTGGGTGGACCTAGTCACAGAACCTGGTGTTTGAAGGAGAAGAAAAAGTGAAAAGATTCTGACACAAAACTCTAAGACAATGAAAGGATTTTTTTTTGTAGACAAAAGGCATAAGATACCATTTTAGACAACGTACATTTGTTTTTATCAGGGATTTATATTCACCCGAGAGCGTCTTTAATAATATTTCAATGTAGTTATCACAGAACCTGTTTGATAAACATGATTTATTTCCTTTGGATTCTATGAATACACAAATGCAAACAAGTTATGAAGTAATGATCATTTACTGTGTTTTTCTCATACATCACAAACATAAATTATACACTTTTCATCATGTGAATAACTGTGTGGTAAAAGTATGAGCCTATACAATTCTTGTGCAATATAATACTTGTCTTATATAGTCTGGTACTGCACAGCAGCAAGTGAATTGGCATTCAATAGCCTTCCAGGCTGGTGTATAAGGTCCACTATGTAGCGGCTGGGCTGTGAAGAGCGCTGACTGTTGGATGAGTTCCCACTGAAGAGGAGCACCTCATTCCAAGCTCGGTTGTACTCACCCCTAACAAGTGTACAGCTCATTCCCACACAATCTGCCAGAGTCTGAAAGGTTAAAAAGAACATCAGATGACAGGATTACACAAGTGGTTTTAGTAGTCATTAAAAATCGAGTAAAGATTACAAAATGGGAAAACATAAATATACAATTGAAACCAGAAGTTTACATATGCTGCATAAAAAGACATAACCTTTTTTTTTACTCACTGTCTGACATTAAATCCAACTAAACCGTTCCTATTTTAGGTAATGTAAAGATTACCAAAATTATTTCTATTTGCTAAATAATTTTTTAGAAAATTTTTTATTACTTTCTCCAAAGTCAGAAGTTCACATATGTCAATATAAAGAAGAGAATTGTGGACCGTGGGAATGTCCAACCATCATACCACTCAGGAAGGAGATGGATTCTGTGTCTCGGGCATTAATGTGTCTTGGTGCGAAATGTGCATATCAACCCCAGAACAAAAGCAAGAGTCCTTGTGAAGATGCTGGCTGAAGCTGGTAAAAGAGTCATTATCCACAGTGAAACAAGTCCTGTAATGGCATGGACTGAAAGGCCAGTCAGCAAGGAAGAAGTCACTACTCCAAAAGCAACATAAAAAAGCCAAATTACATTTTTCCAAATGCACACAGAGAAAAATACCTTAATTTTTGGAGACATGTCCTGTGGTTTGATGGAACTAAAATTGAACTGTTTGGCTATGATGACCGTTGTTACATTTGGAGGAAAAAGGGGGAAGCTTGTAAGGCTGAGAACACCATCCCAAACGTGACGTACAGGGGTGGCAGCATCATGCTGTGGGAGTGTTTTGCTGCAGGAGGGACCGGTGCATTTCCGAAAATCAATGGCATTATGAGGAAAGAACATTAGGTGGAAATATTGAAGCAACATCTTAAGACATCAGTCAGGAAGTTAAAGCTTGAGTACAAATGGGTCTTCCAAATGGACAATGACCCTAGGCATACCGCCAAATTACAAAGTGGCTTAAGGACAACAAAATCAATGTTTTCGAGTGGCCATCACAAAGCTCTGATCTCAGTCCCATAGAAAATTTGTGGGCAGAGCTGATGTGTGTGAGAAAGGTGGCCTACAAACCTGACTCAGTTACATCAGTTCTGTCTGGAAGAATGGGCCAAAATTCCAGCAAACTATTGTATGAAGCTTGTGGAAGGATACCCAAAAGGTTTGGCCCAAGTCATGCAGTTTAAAGGCAATGCTACCAAATACTAAGGAAATATACAGTATGTAAACGTCTGATTTTGAAGAAGGTAATAAACCAGACCTCGTCAATGACGGAGTAGCTCATTCCGGCCTGATGAATTCACGCTGAGATTGCTCAGATCTCCTGACCGTTGACCTTGGCCTGAAGCACAACCTAGATGCAGACCCATCTAGGCTGTGCCTGGTCAAGAAAAATGGCCTGGGAGTATTAATGTTTTTCATGAAGTCATAAATGCCCAGATTTCCTGACCTTTGACCATGACCTTGACCTCAACCTGGATGTAGACCTACCTGAGGCTCATTGTGAGTGAGTCTGGCAAGAATTGAGGTAATTGCCTAGGAGCAAGTAGTGATTTTTCTAAAGTCATGTTAGTGCCTGTATCTACTGACCTTTGGCCTTGAGCACAACTTGGATGCAGACCCTCCTGAGGGTCATTGTGAGTGACTTTTGTGACCACTGGGGAAGTTGCCTAGAAAGAGTAACAATTTTCATAAAATCACACAAGTACCCAGGTCTCCTGACCTTTGACTTTGACCATGAGCACAACTTGGATGCAGACCCACCTGAGGATCATTGTAAATGAGTCTGGCAATCATTGAAGCAATTTCCTAGGAGGAGGAGCAATTTTTCTGAAATTACATATGTGTCCAGATCTCCTGACCTTTGACCTTGACATTGACCTTGAGCACAACCTGGATGCAGACCCTCCCAAGGATCATTGGGAGTGAGATTTGTTACCACTAGGAGGAGTAGCAATTCATGTGAAATGTGGATAGGTGGATGGACAGACGACGGACACCACATCATCACATTAGCTCCTCTCTGCTTCACTGGAATGAGCTAAAAATTATCTAAAAAAAAAATGATTTTGCAAATATAAAAATTATTTAGCAATAGAAATAATTTTGGTAATCCTAACTCACCTAAAACAGGAAAAGTTTATTCTGATTTAATATCAGACAGTGAGGAAAAAAAAGAGTGTCTTTTTATGCAGTGTATGTAAACATCTGGTTTCAACTGTATGTAGGGAGGGGAGGGAGAACTTGAAGAGGAGGTGCTTAAAGGATGTAAACGATGCTAGTAGCTGTAACAATAAAAATGAGTAAAATATTGAGATTGCTACAGTTAAAAAGATGAGTAGCACCTTGAACAGAAGAGCCCTGTGACAGTAGATTCCTTTGGTAATGAAACCAATTGGAATGACATTGGACTGAAGCTGAAACTTGAGCTCACTAAGGTGCAGCATCCACTGGAATTTGTGCAACTTTTCCATCTCCATTGCTCCACCCATGGCTTTGCTCACCAACCTGATATACAAATCAACAAATATACATGTCACATATGCAGAACAAATACAAGCTGAGCAAATCTTGTTTCTGCAGCACGCTGTAATTTTAGTCAATGATATTACATACATAATGAACTGGATTGCCAATAGAATTTCAATTTGTTTCACTGACGCATTTTTGAGTTGAATAAATGTATTTTTCACCTGGCCAAAGCTTCATACTGCTCTTTTTCACTATCAAGAGGGAGTATGGATTCTTTGGTCCTTTTAACTAAAATCTGCAATGAGAAATCATCTATCATTTTCCATGGTTTTTCTGTAGGAGACTCAGGCTTGTCATCTTCTTTGTGTTTGTCTTTCTTTTTCCTGCAAACAGTAAATAAATATAAGCCAGACTTACAAATAGAGAAGAGTGTCATCACTTAATACTCTGTGTTCAGATATTTTAGTTTAATAGTACTTTTTCCACTTCTAAGGGCATTTCTATTAAACATACTAACTTTGGTGTCCTACGGTCTCCCTTGTTGTTGGTGTCTGATTCTGACGAGTTGCTGCATCTCTCTTCAGGCACATCTACTGTTTCTCTGCCACAGACAGAGAGGGACAAAGTAAGGTTCACAAGCACTCATAGAAGGGAGACAAGGATATGACTGGACAAATGGGCTTAACATCTGAGCTGAATTTAAATTAATTTAGGTTTACTGAAGCACTCCATGCACCATTTTTTTCTATGTGCAGTGAAAAACTGTCTGCTGTTTCTTCAAATGATGTGGGATAGACTATATTACAGGGTATATGTGAATAGTTTGTATTTAATTGTCCTCAGATTAATGCATTTAACAGAAAAACCACAGCTGAATGTGTGTATTTATTAACATTAACCGGGACAGGACACTTGCACAAAAGGACACAAGATTGAGACTTGATGTGGACAGAATACTATGTCACGGTGGAGAGGTTTGTAGTTTAAAATCTTCAAACTGACAGCATCACTTCTTCTGTTTACAAGATCCATAATGGCCATTGCAGTCACACAGCCTCTGGTATCGGTCTGTCAGAACTGGTTACAGAGGCCGCACAGCCAAGGCTGGAGAGTGCCTTCACTACTCTCCTGATTGTTATAGTCTGTGGTGAAAAAAACCACACACTCCCTGATCATTTATTCATTCCTCTAAAAAAAAAATGAATTAATTAATTAATGCCTAATCTATGGGCAATACTTCTTTAAGTTTGTAATGAAAATGAAAATGTGGAAGGAAAACTATTCATTGTGTAACCCAGTGTAAAAACATGATGGAATTATAAATGTTGATACCGCTTTAAAACCTGTTGCACTTCTGTGTACCGCGGACGGGCACGTCTCTGCGTCCTAGAGCGCACAAGGGCGCACGAGAGCGCTGCGTCCAAGAACGCACTGAAAAAAAAAGCTGCATTTCCGTTCTTCCACTACAGACACAGCCGCGAACAGATTAGATATGATTGACCTCTCATTCGACTAATAAGAGCCTTGAATTGGGTTTCTGAAACCTTGAAGAACCAATGACTGAAAACCTAGCAAGAAGGACCCGCCTACCAACGCTGCGAATGCAGGTAGCCAATTGAAGCACAGAAGTTCGAAAGCTGTTTTGTGTAAGGCTGGGTGAAGAGACACTGCTGCAGCAGATGAAAAAAGGACCCGCAGGAAGAACCGCCACAGACCCAACAGCACGGAGACCATCCACAAGTGCGACCTATGTGACAGGGACTGCCATTCGCGCATCGGCCTGTTCAGCCACAGGCGGTGCTTTTTCTTTTTTTTATTCCAGCAGAATAGACGTTTAGGATTCTCTTCCATGGTCATCATAGACCGACGGAGGCCGACGACGAAGGCTGGGTGACACACACACGTTCGCCAGTCTTTTTTAATTATTACTGTTATTTGTTTTGAAAAATCGTTCGCCAAAACCGCAATCATGGAAGTGCAAAACCGCAATAATGGAATTATGTTTTGACCGGGTCGCGAGACCAGAACCACAAGTCCGTAACAAGCGGACCAGCGTCGCGTTTGTCTGACAATGAGGAAGAGAAATTCGCCAGCTACGCTGCTGTTGTGAAGAGGTAAGTGTTATAAGCTAAATTATTCTTTATCCCTGAAAATTGTAATCAAAAATGACTTTTGACCGATCGGTAAATTACAGCTGTGCGTCATTGCCACATGACGGACCGCAGCGCAACGGGCGATGTCCGTCCTCTGTAGCGAGGGGGGGGGACAACCCCCCCCCCACACATACACACACAGCCCTGAGTGTCACCTTTCATTAGAGCCCAAGATGAAGCTTCTATATTGAATCATTCAAAAGTTACAGACGTTTTTCCAAACTGTGCCATTTGGCACAATTTGGCACAGTTCAAAAACACCTGGGAACTACCTGAGAACAAAGCTGTGTAATATATTCATTTTTTGTGGTATTGTTACAAAATTTTGACCTCAGCTGGATAACACTTGGTTCTACATTTCTGTTGCATTTTCCAGCCCGGATCTGAAGCTGTGTGTTATTTGCAAGCATTTGTATCCAAAAAAACACCCAGGCGAAATTTATTTTCTTCAAGTTCAGTATGTTTAGATGACTGTAACTCAGTGGCAGGAGCACTTAGAGAGATTATGACTGTTCTGCCAAAAAATTCAAAGTGTTTTCTTTTAAATGAGACCAACCCCATGAAGATGCTGCAAAAGGTTGAAGAACAGCTTTTGATTTACTTTGGGCACATTATTTTTTGGCGTTTTTAGGGAAATTGACCGAAGTGCAAGGGGTTAAGAAGAAGGGGGGACATTCATTTCACAATGGGAGTAGATAGTTTAACGTGAATTAAATTAGAAATATTGATACCGCTTTTAGAAAAGAAAAACACCCATTTCACAATGGGAATACATAATTCGAATATGAATATTTAAATAAATATATATTCATAAATAGTAGGAACATTTTCTAGAAGATTCTGATAAAGTTTCTAGTATTGTGTGTTGATATTTCGAGTAACCAATGGCTGCGCCGTTGCTGGATCACGCCACCCAATGGGTTAAGCGCTGTCTCCCTGGGTCTGGGATGACTTGCATTTTTGGCTCAGTCACGCCAGACGCCGAAAGACACAGACCTGAGAGAGAGACGGTCCTTGGTGATATGGCGACGCTAACGTGCTAATAGCAGCCTTTACCTGGATAAAACCCTTTAAACTGGTAAGCCTAAACCAAAATGAGAAATGAGACATTGCGGTATTGCCAAATTTTAATGCCCCGTCTATTAAATTTTAAGATTGGGATCTGGGGGCTGTCGGCGCCGTTGAGCGCAGGAACCCCATTGAAGCACGAGCCACTTGGCATGGTGAGTGCTATTTATTCATTGTGTATGTGGATGCTAACCGCTAGCTTAAAAATGCTAGCCGCCAATGCTAAATTCGGCTAGTTTTTTCATCAGAAAAAGCTATTTTTCAAGGCTGTAACGGTTAGCAAAGGTCCCAGTTCCCTTGCCATTAATTGTTACTTAATGGTGAAAGTGCAAAATTGTGATAAATTGGTGTGCTAGATGTGATGTTAGCTTGGTGCAGCACACTGCACAAATGTCCTGTGATGTCAAGTGTTCCAAATGCACTTTACTCATCGTGATAGCACCATTTTGATAAATTTGAATGGTAGATGTGTTTGTTTTATGCACATTTGTTGATTTGGGGAAATTGACTTGTATATTTTATAATATTTGACACATGTGATAAGCTTAGAGCAGTAGCTCATTTTTTGTGTTCTGACCTATTTTATAGGTCAGGTTCTTTTTCTTTTTTTTTCCCTTTGGACTGGTTTGACCAGAGCGTGGATTCTCCAAATCTGGATGGCGAGCCGAAGCCCGAACCCTATGAACTGCTAAAGGTGACTCCACTAGTCACCTGGAAAGGACCAAAACAAGAACTGTGAATATTGTAAATATAATTTGGAGAATTTTGTTTTTATTTTTTCTATTTTATTGTGCTATGTATTTATTTTTGTGTACATAATTGTAAATAATACACATAGTTGCAAGTTCCATATACGGCTGTGTGTGTGTCATCTGTTGTTGCACCTCCCAGGCTCCTACGAACCCAGAGTCGGTCTGACCTGGCCCAATTATCCCTCTGCCCAGGTAGAAAAGTTAAGGTAACTACATTGCCATAACACACCACTACCAAAAAGGGTACTACACCTAAAGTGAGTAGGGTGAGTGGGTGTTAGTAAGGGTTACACACAAAAATCTGGCGAGCGCAGGTGTTAGTGGGTGTTACCCTGTTACCCTGGTATTACCCCAGTGATATATACCCTAATTATACCCTGTGTGTTACAGTGGTATATTATTGTATATTATTACTGTGTGGTACATATTGTTACAAAATTTGGTGAGACAAGTAAGGGACACATGGTTACAATTGTATTATGGAAGTCAGGTTATTTCGCACCTCAGACAGAGACAATGAATACACATGGGAGAACAATGCCCAAGAGGGTGAGAGGGGGTTGAACGAAGTGTAGTGTAAATATCATGCTGTGTATGAGGAAGTGCCTTGAAGCTTGGGAAGGTGACTTGTGATATAGAGAGGAGTGCTTGCTGTAACCAGTCATTCTGTTCTGTGCTTGTGAGATGTGAGTGTGTAATAAATCATCTGACATGAAGCTGCCTCTTCATTTACACACTCCACAGTATCATCATATTATAATTATACTGACGGGTAACAATACTTTGATTACATTATAACTGTTATGCCTCTGTCTAGTAAAATAGAAAATCCCAGGGCATGCTGTGTTTCCTCATGTGCCCCTGTCTGTAGGAGCATACCCATAATTACGTATATAATGCACCGCTGAAATAGCATTACCAAAGTGCTTCTGACGACAAACCTGCTTTTTGAAGAGCAAAAGCATATTGACATGAAATGCACTAAAATAGCAATACGCCAAGATTGATACAGGGTTACAACTGTTTTATATACAAGTGGGTGCTGAAAAGTTCATAGGCTGAAAAGTTCATAGTGGTCAAGTTTGACCAAATGTGGTTTATTTTTTAACCGCGGGGATCCAAGCGCTGCAACACCGACGGAAGAAGTGTGTGGACCACAGGGGAGACTGTTGAAAAATAAACCACATTTGGTTTATTTGAAATTTGACCACTATGAACTTTTCAGCCACCCCCCCTTGTAAGTCTCTACTTTGCAGCGTAAAGTGGGCGCACTGTCTACAGGTACTTATAGATGGCATGACGGAAAGCATGAAAACCAGACTATGCACTTTCATAAACTAACAAATCCACTGGCACAAAACGGGAACTTTAGCATAAAGGCACACCTTTGACCTTTGACTGTTGTAATAAGGCCCTGTATCTTAATACTGCACAATATACAGTATTAAGTATTATGCAAAATATACATTGTTTTATTATGTCCGTGAAAAACAAAATATATTATCTTTAATTTTACCAATGTGGGAGTTATGGCCATTATGCATTCCAAACTACAGTTTTACAATTTCCCTAAGAGCTGCGTATTAAAATCAGTGTGTGTGGCTCCCATAATGCTTTAGTCATTAAAAAAAAAAGCTATGCACAACACCACAAAAAGGTTACATAACACACTGCTTAAGAATGCCTGAGATGTTGCATGCACATGCCTGTTGAAGGGGGGGCGTCATGAAAATGGGGTGAACTAGAGGTACCTCGAAGGGGCACTGCTCTCTTGTCCAAAGTTAGCTCATCAATATGCTGAAATCTGTTTGTATGCTTATGCATGTTTCATCAGGTCCGCAGCTGCTTATATGCCGGTAACTTGATGGGTTTGCTCATCTGTGAGTTTTAATGCAAGCTCAGAGGTCCACTAACTGTTGCTGTGCAGAAAAGAGAACAGTTCACTGTCTTTGGTGTATCGCTTTCTAATGAAGGGGGCAAAAATAGGGGAGTGAGAAAAACAGCGTAGGGCACTGGAACAGAAAAAGGGGTGGGAGACTGTAATGTAACAGTCACAGAAAAACTAGTCCAACAGGCATCGTGGTGCTGTGATTGTTTTACATGTTTCTTCTTCATCTTTTAAGCAGAACCCCATATTGACAATGTAGCTAATCTCTTATGCAAGCCCCTTTGAGACAAATCTAGTCTTTAATCCAAACATGGTGTGATAGTGCAGTGAATTCATACTCTACTGCTGTGTTGACAACAATAATGGGTCGGCGCTGATTTAATGGTTTCTTGAACAGTTCTTCCAAAGTTAGAATTCTTTGGCCTGAAGGAGCCTGGAGGAGAGAGCGAGAGAGAGAACTTAAAAGCAGTAAAGTGTTAATGGTCATTTATTATGTTCTTTGCAAAATACAGAAAAAATAAAGTATAAAACAAAGTTAAAAGTGTTTTTTTCTTGAGGTTCCTTCAGTGAAACATAAGTTGGAATGGACACATAATGACACACCTTTCCAGCATCGTAGAAGCCGCTAGTAATAATGTCAGTGGAGGCTAAATAACCTGTCAAGCTGTATTTAAAAGACAGGTTGGAGTTCAGCAGGCTGTTCAAGGCCAGCTCACTGAAACTGCTCCTGCGATTCACTGACTGGTTGATTTCTTGAAGTACTTCCAGCACTCTGAGGAGAAGATAAACAAAGCAAGCTTATAAGCAAAAATCTGACATTGGCAATAAACTTGAAATAAAAGACGAAAGGGATCCATTCCTTGTCCTGAGACACAGCTAATGATGTCTTATACTGCCATCTAGTGGTTATTTAATATATACCAAATGGGAGTAAATAGTTTATCGTGCTTTTACTAACACAACATAACAAAAATAATTTTTTTGTAAGATGTCTGTGTTTTTTCAACTGATTTAAGACAATTTTGCACTGCTGAATCTGAAAATGACATCCGTTTCTCTCAATCAGGTCAGGTTTTTATGTTAAGTTATAAGCAGTTGTACAGTTGTACTGTAAATTGAATAGTAGACATTGATCAAGGCAAGTACATGTAAATTAAATGTTACATCATCATTGTTCAAAATTCAGAGAATTTCAAGAAATAAAGAATTTTGCATCATAAAATGCGAAAATACCCGTACATGTAAACGAAAACGTAAGAAAACATGTGGCCATAGTTCAAAAAGTTGACCTGATTGAGCAAAACCACTGTGATTTTTGGATTCAGCACATCAAAATTGTCCTAAATCAGCTAAAAAAAAAAAAAAAAAAAACTTAGACAATAAATTTGGTGTTGACCAGTGCCGTCTTACCCAAATTTGCACATCTCCGCAGCAGTGGGCTCATCACTGGCACAGACGTTCACTGCCAAACATGCACTGTGCAGCACTTCCTTGTGACAGGAATGCAACAAATTCACCAAAGGCTGAAGGCCCCCGGTCCTTATCAGCTGAATAAAACAGTGTGGCACATTTTACAGTTGTAGATAATTGAGGAAAATGTTAAATTTAGATTACATTATAGGTACATCTCAAAAAATTAGAATATCATGAAAAAGTTCAATATTTTTTGTCACTCATTTCAGAAAGTGAAACCCATATATTATATAGATTCATTACACAGAGAGTAATATATTTCAAGTGTTTATTTTAATTTAGATGATTATGGCTTACAGACCATGAAAACACCAAATTCAGTTTCTCAAAAAATTTGAATATTACATAAAATTAATTTAAAAAAATAGTTTTTAACAGAGGTGTTGATCAACTGAAAAGTATGTCCATGTAAACACTCAATACTTGGTCAGGGCTCCTTTTGGATTAATTACTGCATCAATGTAGCGTGGCATGAAGGTGATCAGCCTGTGGCACTGCTGAGGTGTTATGAAGGTCCAGGTTGCTTTGATAGTGACCTTCAGCTCGTCTGCATTGTTGGGTCTGGTGTCTCTCATCTTCCTGTTGACAATTCTCCATAGATTCTCTCAGGGGGTTTAGTTCAGGAGAGTTTGCTGGCCAGTCAAACACAGTGATGCCATGGTCATTAAACCAGGTTTTGATACTTTTGGCAGTGTGTGTGTGTGTGTGGGGGGGGGGGGTCAAGACCTGCTGGAAAATGTAATCAGCTTCTCCATAAAGCTTGTCAGCAGAGGAAAGCATGAAGTGCTCTAAAATTTCCTGATAGATGACTGCGCTGACTTTGGTCTTCATAAAAGACAGTGGACAAACACCAGCAGATGACCTCTGTTCAGATAAAAGTAAATTTTGCATTTCATTTGGAAATCAAAGTCCCAGAGTCCGGAGAAAGAGTGGAGAGGCACAGAATGTAAGTTGCTTGAGGTTTAGTGTGAAGTTTCCACAGTCAGTGATGATTTGAGGAACCATGTCATCTGCTGGTGTTGGTCCACTGTGTTTTATCAAGACCAAAGTCAGTGCAGTCGTCTACCAGGAAATTTTAGAGCACTTCATGCTTCCCTCTGCTGACAAGCTTTATGGAGAAGCTGATTTCATTTTCCAGCAGGACTTGGCACCCCCCCCACACACACACACACACACACTGCCAAAAGTATCAAAACCTGGTTTATTGACCATGGCATCACTGGGCTTGATTGGCCAGTAAACTCCCCTGACCTAAAAGCCCATAGAGAATCTATGGAGTATTGTAAAGAGGAAGATGAGAGACACCAGACCCAACAATGCAGACGAGCTGAAGGTCACTATCAAAGTAACCTGGACCTCCATAACACCTCAGCAGTGCCACAGGCTGATCACCTCCATGCCACGCCACATTGATACAGTAATTAATCCAAAAGGAGCCCCGACCAAGTATTGAGTGTGTACATGGGCATACTTTTCATTCAGCCAACGTTTCTATTTAAAAACTATTTTTAAAATTAATTTTATATATTATTCAAATTTTTTGAGAAACTGAATTTGGGATTTTCATGGGCTGTAAGCCATAATTATCAAAATTAAAATAAATAAACGCTTGAAATATTTCACTCTCTGTGTAATGAATCTATATAATATATGGGTTTCACTTTCTGAAATGAGTGACAAAAAATATTGAACTTTTTCATGATATTCTAATTTTTTGAGATGTACCTGTAAATGTGGCTGTTTATGATGATATATTGTTTATGATATTATTTTACAAAGAATACAGCAACAGCAAAAAATACAATACAAAACTGATCCTGAACAGTCATGTGTCACATGTGAATACCAAACCTCTGATCTCGCTTCCTTATCACAGGCTAGCACTGACAGGCACAGGGTGCTGTTGACTAGAACCTCTGTATTTGTGGACTTCAAGGGCTCATCCAGAGCCCGGATGGCTCCATGTGACAAGATGCTGCAGCGGATGATCTCCTGTCCTGCCATGTTGCAAAGTATGGCAGCAGAATTGGCCACTGTCTTTGGACAGCTTCCATACAGCAGTTGGATGAGGATTTCATGACCTCCCACCTCATAGACTGTACTGTAGACACCACAGAAACAGATAGGAGATTTATTATAACAGACAAAACACTGACAATAAATTTCTTCTTATAAACTAGGATTAGCTGCATGGTGAGTTGGGTATACAGTATGTACAAGTTATGAAAATGTAGTAGGTCATGAAAGAAGAACGTTTTTAAGAACAATAAAATTATCCATGGAAGGGAACAGTAATTTACAGTGTCCTGAGAAAAGAAGAAAAACTATAAAAAGGAATACTCAAGTGTAAAGTCAGGCAGTGACTGGTGCTGCCATGATTTGTTTAGAAAATAAATTGTTGCAAGAGAGCAACAACTGTAGAAAACAAGAGAAAACAAAAGAGAAGAAAGTTATAGTAATCCTTTAAATCATGAGCTTTACTGACAGGACAGTCATTCTAAGAAAGAGTGGAAGGGAGGAAATAATTTTGTATTCACAAATCAATACCACCCAAAGACCTGAAGTTCAAAGAGTGAATATTTTATGTCTTCCAAATCTGGCAAATCGTTCTCGTTTTATCAAATCTATAAGCTCCTCAAAAAAGTTTGGAAACGTTATTTCAGTCACTGATTTCTCCCTTTTACTAATACCAACTGGTATTGTATTTTATATCATTGGAAAGCCTGATTAGTCACTTTTACAATGAGTTACAACTCATCAGGTTTACACATTCGTGGAATGAGCAACACAGCTGAATGTGTGGGTAGTGTCCCCAAAAAACTGCCAAAATCCCTTGCAATGGACTCCTGTTGGTATTCACTTTTGTCTTGAGTTTCAAGTGCTGCCAGGTGTGCGCCAGTCACAGGTGTCACAGAACACTTGTGGGCTCAGCTTGGGCGTATTGTATGTGCTAGAGTGACCAACACAACCACCCTGATTGACCTTCAACAACTCCTGCTTGAAGAATGGGATGCCATCCCACAGCAAAATGTGACCAGCATGAGGAGGAGGTGCCAGGCTGTTGTGGTTGTGTATGGATCTTCCACACGCTATTGAGGCTCCTGGCAGTGTAAAATGAATAAAGTGTAATAAATGGCCAATAAATTTATGAGCTGTATTTTTTCCTTATTACTGTGGGAGACTGCAATCATCCAATCCACCCAGCAACTCAAAACAAGAGTGAATACCAACAGGAGAATATGGCAAGGGATTTTTGATTCGATTTTTTTGAGGGGGAGGGGGGCACTACCCCAACATTGAGTTGTGTTGCTCATTCCACAAACCCACAAGCCTTGCAAGTTGTACTTCATTGTAAAGGTGACTAATCAGGCTTTCCAACAATATAAAACCCAATACCAATTAGTTTTATTAAAGGAGAGAAATAACTGACTGAAATAATGTTCCCAAACTTTTTTTGAGGTGTTTATGTACAGTACAGAAAATTTACACTTTGAAATCATGAAAGTATTAATTTTGTGAATTTTATGAAGCTGACTGTAGGTACAAAGTTAAAGTAATTTTTTGTTTGTGAAAAAAGAAATGAGAATAATTGTGAGTGCAGAAATAGTGACCGAGGCAGACCATCACATACAGGGAATTGAGGTGGCTGCTGTGTGTGAGGCTAGACAGAGCCTGGGTGGCTGCTTCTCTGAGCGCCGGACTCTCCGTGCTCAGAATCTGCACCACTACAGGGATACCACCTGAAACACACAAAAACATACTTTATTTGGTTTGTTGTGATGAGAGTCCCAAGCCACGTGGTGCCCCTGTGAATGTATTAGTACCCAGTTCTCTGAAGATGTCTTTGCTGGCTAGATAGAAGCTCATGGCAGCCACAGTTTGACAGGCAGATGTTTTCACTTCATCACTGACCACAGACAGAAGTTCTACCAGAACCTTCTCCACATGCTGCTCGTGAAGCAATTTGCGACTCTCGGCTATGCACACACACATTGTTATCAACAGTAAGAAAACAGGTTATATTCCACTATCACCTGTTGATAGCAAATTAACTGAAAATATCTGATTTTTTATGGCTTACAGTTCTGAGCCACCCTGGTGATGCATTTGACAGTGTTGGACTGGATTTCAGGTGTGTTGGGTTTGAGGACAAATTCCATGATCCTATTCAGCCCTTCACCCATGTGGATCAGCTGGACACTGTCACTTAAACAGTTACTCACCACTTGTAAGGCCACAGCATGTAGGTCACTGAAGTCCTGGCAGAAATTAAAAGATATTCCTAAAGAGTACAGATCTAAAAAGGTACAGATGTGTAACCATTTAAGATCTAATTCACAGGAAACCATTACCATGTAACACTCAATTTTCTAAAGAGAAGGATTGAAGGCATGTTATCTAAATATGAGATGTGTTTCATACACATACCATGTTACTGAGGACGTCCATCACCTTCTCAAAACCTTGCTCTTCCCTGAAGGTGTTGCGTGTATCTTTATCAGTAGTGACATTCTGCAGTGTTTTTATAGCCAGCTGCTGAATGACAGGATAATCCGACGTCAGCAGTTCCAGAATTGGGACAATCCCACCTAACTCATGCACCGCCTTTCTGCTTTGATAGTCCTTCATAGAGACAGAACATTAGAGGTTACAGAAGAATTATAATAATTTAGAAACATGTTTTGAAGTCCATCAGAACTGAGAGTATATCATAATGTCTTCTGAAAAGCTGAAACTTTTCATTTTACAAACCCCAGTTCCAGTGAAGTTGGGACGTTGTTTATTCATTCATTGTGTAAAATGTAAATAAAAACAGAATACAATAAATCATTGTAAAAAAAATCATTTTCAACCTATGTTCAATTGAATACACTACAAAGACACAATATTCAGTGTTCAAACTGATAAACTTTATTGTTTGTTTTGCAAATATTCACTTATTTTGAATTTGATGCCTGCAGCATGTTCTAAAAAAGCTGGGATAGGGGCAAGGAAAGACTGGGAAAGTTGAAGAATGCTCAAAAAGCATCTTTTTGGAATATTCCACAGGTGAACAGGTTAATTGGAAACAGGTGAGTGTCATGATTGGGTATAAAAGGAGCATCCCCAAAATGCTCAGTCATTCACAAGCAAGGATGGAGTGACATTCACCACTTTGTGAACAACTGCGTGGGCAAATAGTCCAACAGATTAAGAACATTTCTCAACATGCAATTGTAAGGAATTTAGAGATTTCATCATCTACAGTCCATAATATCATCAAAAGATTCAGAGGATCTGGCGAAATTTCTACACATAAGCAACAAGGCCAAAACCAACATTGAATGCCTGTGATCTCCAATCCCTCAGGCAGCATTGCTTTAAAAACTGACATCATTCTGTAAAGGATATTACCACGTGGGCTCAGGAACACTTCAGAAAACCATTGTCAGTTAATACAGTTTGCTGCTCCATCGACAAGAGCAAGTTAAAACTCTACCATGCAAAGCAAAAGCCATATAAGAAACAATACCCAGAAACAGTTGCTCTGGACCTGAGCTCATCTGAGATAAACTGAAGCAAAGTGGAAAAGTGTGCTGTGGTCTGATGAGCCCACCTTTCAAATTGTTTTTTGGAAATCATGGACGATGTGTCCTCTGGGCTAAAGAGGAAAAGGACCATCCAAATTGCTGTCAGCATTAAGTACAAAAATCAGCATCTGTGATGGTAAAGGGGTGTATTAGTGCCCATGGTGTGGATAACTTGCACATCTGTGAAGGCACCATTAATGCTGAATGATACACACAGGCTTTGGTACAACATATGCTGCCATCTAAGCAATCCCTTTTTTAGGGGCATCCCTACTTATTTCAGCAAGACAAGGCCAAGCCACATTCTGCACGTGTTACAACAGTGTGGCTTCATAGTAAAAGAGTGCAGGTACTTGACTGTTCTGCCTGCAGTCCAGACCTGTCTCCCACTGAAAATGTATAGCGCATTATGAAGTGCAAAATATAACAACAGAGACCTCGGACTGTTGAGCAACTGAAGTTGTACATCAAGCAAGAATGGGAAAGAATTCCACCTACAAAGCTGCAACGATTAGTGTCCTCATATCCTAAATGCTTACTGAGTGTTGTTAACAGGAAAGATGATGTAACACAGTGGTAAACATGCCCCTGTCCCAGCTTTTTTGAAACATGATGAAGGTGTCAAATTCAAAGTGAGTGAATATTTGCAAAAAGAACAATAAATTAGTATTAGTTTAATATTAGTTTGAATATTAAATATCTTGTCATGTATTCAGCTGAATATAGGTTGAAAAAGATTTGCAAATCATTGTATTCTGCTTTTATTTATGTTTTACTCAATGTCCCAACTTCATTGAAACTGGGGTTTGTGCTTGTTTATAGCTTTAATGTAGGGATGCACCAGTTTATCAACTTAACATTGGTATGTGTCAATATTCACCTTTTGATGAGCTTATTGGCAAATAAGTTGATTCCCTGATGGCAGTGGATGATGTTTATCTGGCTTGTCTTTTGTTATGTGAAAGGCTACAATAAAAGTCATTTCGTACATTTGTGTGATTGAATTTGTGCTCATTCAAATACAGTATGATGAAAGATGGAAATACTTATTTTTTCTAATGAATATTTCTTTGTCTGCCTGGCATACTGACAAAACAAAAATATACAATCATTAACAGTTATTGGCCAAGCTATTGTTTTAAGCATCAATATCGGCCAAGAGTTTCATGGTCGATGCATCCCTATTTTTAGGCCTGTAATCCTGCCTTCGCTGATGAATCACCTGAACCAGATGGAAGATGGTTTCTATTGAGTTCTTCTTGATATCTGGGTCTGGGCTGGATAGAAGCTCGATTAGCGGAGGAAGGCCCTTGTTGTCAAATATCTGGACCTTACAGACAAAATCCACTGACAAAGAGGCCAGGCACAGTGTTGCAAATTCATGCACACCTGTATCCTCTTCAATAAAAAAAAAAAAAAATCAAAATTAATTCAGAATCCAGGAATACAGCCGTGGACAAAATTGTTGGTATCCCTCTGTTAATGAAAGAAAAACCCACAATGGTCACAGAAATAACTTGAATCTGACAAAAGTGGTAATAAATAAAAATTCTATGAAAATTAACCAATGAAAATCAGACAATGCTTTTGAATTGTGGTTCAACAGAATTACTTTAAAAAACAAACTCATGAAACAGGCCTGGACAAAAATGATGGTACCCCTAGAAAAGATTGAAAATAATGTGACCATAGGGACATGTTCAACCAAGATGTGTTCTCTAATTAACATCACAGGTGTCTACAAACTTGTAATCAGTCAGTCGGCCTATTTAAAGGGTGACAAGTAGTCACTGTGCTGTTTGGTGACATGGTGTGTACCACACTAAACATGGACCAGAGGAAGCAAAGGAGAGAGTTATCTCAGGAGATTAGAAAGAAAATTATAGACAAGCATGTTAAAGGTAAAGGCTATAAGACCATCTCCAAGCAGCCTGATGTTCCTGTGACTACAGTTGCACATATTATTCAGAAATTTAAGATCCACGGGACTGTAGCCAACCTCCCTGGACGTGGCCGCAGGAGGAGACGGATAATACGAATGGTAACAAAAGAGCCCAGAACAACCTCTAAACACATTCATGGTGAACTCCAAGCTCAAGGTACATCAGTGTCAGATCGCACCATCTGTCATTGTTTGAGCCAAAGTGGACTTCATGGGAGACAACCAAGGAGGACACCACTGTTGAAAACAAATCCTAAAAAAGCCAGACTGGAATTTGCCAAACTGCATGTTGACAAGCCACAAAGCTTCTGGGAGAATGTCCTATGGACAGACAAGACAAAACTGGAACTTTCTGGCAAGGCACATCAGCTCTATGTTCACAGACGCAAAAATGAAGCATACCAAGAAAAGAACACTGTCCCTACTGTGAAACATGGAGGAGGTTCTGTTATGTTCTGGGGCTGCTTTGCTGCATCTGGCACAGGGTGTCTTGAATCTGTGCAGGGTACAATGAAATCTCAAGACTATCAAGGTGCTCTAGAGAGAAATGTGCTGCCCAGTGTCAGACAGCTTGGTCTCAGTCGCAGGTCTTGGGTCTTGCAACTGGATAATGAGCCAAAACACACAGCTAAAAACACCCAAGAATGGCTAAGAGCGAAACATTGGACTATTCTAAAGTGGCCTTCTATGAGCCCTGATCTAAATCCTACTGAACATATGTGGAAGGAGCTGAAACATGCCGTCTGGAGAAGGCACCCTTCAAACCTGAGACAACTGGAGCAGTTTGCTCATGAGGAGTGGGCCAAAATACCTGCTGAGAGGTGCAGAAGTCTCATTGACAGTTACAGAAATCATTTGATTGCAGTGATTGCCTCAAAAGGTTGTGCAACAAAATATTTAAGTTAAGGGTACCATCATTTTTGTCCAGGCCTGTTTCATGAGTTTGTTTTTTTTAAAATAATTCTGTTGAACCACAATTCAAAAGCATTGTCTGATTTTCATTGGTTAATTTTCATAGAATTTTTATTTATTACCACTTTTGTCAGATTCAAGTTATTTCTGTGACCATTGTGGGTTTTTCTTTCATTAACAGAGGGGTACCAACAATTTTGTCCACGTGTGTATATATTGTCAGTTCATATTAAGTTGAACATGAATAGACATGCACCCTATTTTGATTGCATGTAATGTATGTTGGCTGAAAAAAATGACATCTTTTAATGTTTTATTTCATTGCTGAATTTTCAGTAAAAGTCAGCTTCTCAGTCTGTTAATAATTTGATGAAAATCACTTACCTTCAGGGGACAGTTTTTCAATAATCGAAGGAATGGCACCTATTTTTTTCAGGTTATTCTTTACATCATCTTAAATTTCAAACAAGAGAGAATATAATTATTTACTGTTAAAAAATTCTGTAGTCAATTGCAGAAACTAGTTTGTTTGGAAGCTGCCATGTTAGGCAGGTCTTGGTGCAGATTGTAAGCCAAAGCAAACTCTAATGCAATTGATTCTCCATTGATGACGCAAGTCATTTGACTCACTGTTAGTGGCCATGGTGCCCAAAGCCATAAAGGCATTGCGTCTGATCAGCTTGTTGTTGTGGGTAATGAGATGACAGAGAGGCGCCAATGCCCCAAGTCCCAGCAGAGAAACCTTGTTTTCATCTCCTAACAACAGGGGGAGACAGTGAATGGGAATGTTCAACGTTCAACATGGTCCTTTATAGACCTGGATCAACAGTATTCAAGTGCAATACTATAGTATTGTACTTGAATACTGTTGCATTAATAGTTATATAATAATAAAACAGAGCAAAAGTTGAGTGATGAAAAAGATCATGTGTAAGGGTTAAGGAGTGGACAGTACACTGTATACCTTTCTCTGCAAACGTGTGGACTGCTTCACAGGCTTTGACCAGAATATCCTCCTCTGGGGAACTTAACAGCAGCACTGCTGTTGCTGGGGTTTTACTCTCGAGGGGTAAAGGCTCAAACTGTGAGTGTTGATAGAGTAAGATGAAATATAAAAACATCATTTCAAATGGAACAAGTTCAAGTTTTGAGATTTCAGATAAATAAATACTCAAGTGCACCCATATGAGCGTGAATATACTCCTATCTGAGGGATGGTGGGCCAGCAAGGAACACAATGAATGGACTGACATAAAATCAATACTGGGTTACTGTTTCAAATAATCTTTTTTTTACACCAAGACCCCTGAAACTGATATGAACTTGAAGTTTCAAGAATTCATGATATTATTCTGTGGCCAAACGTCTCAGTTAATAGAAAGTGCACTGATGAACCACTCACCATCTCCTTGTATGGAGTGTCACTCTCCTTTCTGCCTTTCTTTCCCATTCTTAGATCAGAAGAGAAACGCTATGAAACTCCACTGATAAGAAATACCAGCTGGATAAGATTATCTTCTTTTAGATTTGATTGGCAGTTGGCAACCAGGTTACAGGTGCATTCTTCTTCTTCTTCTTTTTGATTTGATTGGCGGCTGGCAACCAGCTTACAGGTGCATTACCACCACCTACTCTATATATCGCTCGATATCTTCTTCTTCTTCTCCTCTCGGTTACTGGCGGATAGCAGACAACTGAAAGGTCCATACCGCCACCTACTGTACAAGAGCGTGTAACATTATGTCATCTGAGCCCAACCCCTAAATTCTATGACTTAATCCTGTGTTATTTAAAAAAGAGAAAAGAGCCCTCCTTGTGATTCTTATTGCCTCTCCATCTCCATCTGTTCCCAGAATCCCAGTTAAATCCCATTCCCTACCGGCTTCTCGAACTTCATTTTCCATCAACAATCACTCTATATCTGGATAAGATTATCATCATCATTCTATATATCATCATCATCATCATCATCATCATCATCATCATCATCGTCATCATCATCATCATCATCATTCTTTATATATAATTCAAGAAATCTGTCTGTGTGCCCGTCACAATCATAGGACTCGCTAAAAGATCATAGGATCGCCTATGATGTTCCTATGATCTCTGCATGATGTCTATATGATGTCATATAGACACTAGTGATGTTCGATACCACTGATTTCCTTTCCGATCCGATACTGAGTAAAATTCAGGCTGGTATCGGCGATACCGCTATCGATACCGATATTTTTTGCGACTACACCTAATATGTCTTTTAAATCTAAAAAAAAACGCATGACGCACTTACCCAGGCGGAAGAAAAGGTAGTCCCACCAACCGCGTGTCACTTAGACAACATCTCAATAGTTTAGTTACTTTTTACCGTGTTTCTGTTAAGGATATACAGTATATGTATATGTATACTCGCTGCTCTTGTTTTTCTCTTGCCTTCTGATTATTGCTCGACTGGAGTGGTGGCTCAGTTGGTAGAGCATCCGCCCCACACCCGGGAGGCAGGGGTTCAAATCCCGGCCGGGTCATACCAAAGACCATATAAAATGGTGCTTTCTGCCTTCTAGCGTGGTGCTCCGCATAATGGAATGGGGAAAGTAAAGTTACACACAGAGCTACCAGAGGACTGACCCCCCGCTGTAGCTTTCACTACTTACAGTAGCTGTGTGGCCTAGGGTCAGAGAAACGGAGATAGGCGCCGCCCATATACACCTTCAGGTGTGAAGGGATTAACTAACTGATTATTGCTCTGAGTGTTGCTATCCCTGTGGTGTTGCAATCCTGGAATTTCCCCATTGTGGGACTAATAAAGGCTTATCTTATCTTATCTTATAGTATAAGATAAGATAAGATAAGATAAGGTATAATATACCTTACCTCAAATGACTTAAGTATCAAAAGTATCAATATTTTGATTTGAGTATCGATTTTAGAGCATAAAGATCCGTATCGGAGGTATCGATATTTCAGGATCGATCCGCACATCACTAATAGACACGTGCCCTTCAGAGGTAAAGTGGGCTATCCCACAAAACCATTATTTTGAGAAAATGAGCGCTAAAGTTGAAATATTCTCAAAAAATCAGTGTGCCTATATCATTAAAAAGTTACCCCCTATAAATACCTTCAAGGTTTATGCAGAGCTAGGCAGTTTAAGAAAATGATAGACCCTTAACAATTAGTGTAGTACAATTAACTCATTTTTGACCTACATGTGGGATAGCCCACTTTACCTCTGAAGGGCACGTATATACTATGGTGTCTATTAGTGATGTGCGGAATCACTCTATACTATAGAGTGATTCAAGAAAATATGTGTGTGTCTGTGTGTGATCAAAGACAGGCATCACTCACGATCATAGGACATCAGAGATCAAAGGCAGGCATCACTCATGATCATAGGACTCGCTATGACATCATCAAAGATCAAATGCAGGCATCATAGGCCTCGCTATTCCGTCTATATGACATCATATAGACACCATAGGCACAAAGAGCTAAGATCAAAGGACTCACTATGACATCATCAAATATCATAGGACTCACTATATATATATGGTGTCCATGACTATGGTGTCTATAGTCATCATCATCTGTCTGTGTGTCTGTCACGACCATAGGACTCACTTAAACATAATAGGATTTGCATATGATGTGCCTATGATGTCTATATGACATCATATAGACACCATGTGTCTATTTGTCACGACCATGGGACTCGCTAAAAGATCATTGGACTTGCTATGACGTCATCAAAGATCAAAGGCAGGCATCACAGGCAGGCATCACTGACGATCATAGGGCTTGCTATGACATTATCAAAAGATCATAGGACTCACTATGACATCGTCAAAGATCAAAGGCACGCATCACTCATAGGACTTGCTATGACATCATCAGAGATCAAAGGCAGGCATCACTGAATGAGTGGTGATGTGCTTGCTTACGCCTGCTTTCTACGGGCATGCAGAAATACTTGCCTATACTTGGTTTCTACAGGCATACACAGGTATGCACAGGCATGCACAGGTATGTACTAGTGACTAGTGCATACCTGTGCATTACCCGACGCACTGCATCCATAGGTGGCACTAGTCATAGTTTTTGATCACATGACTTCCAGCGGGATCACCGGGCATTATTGGGGGAATAATCACGTAGTAAAATAGAACAAAAAAAAGTGAAAACGTCCAAAATTTATTATGAAACTCTTGATAATGACAGACAGTGGTATGATGACAAATTAGTTTTAATTGAGAAGCAGGGCCGCTATCTCATTCCAAAGCAAAACTGTCCAAAAGACACGAAGAAGTGGGCTAGCATCACCTATCCAGACATGTACAAAGCTAAATATATTTCTTTATCTTCATAACACTTATCATGCATGTTTATCTACATCAGCCCATAACTTATTCACAGAGCCCCCAACTTAATTTCTCCTGTTTGTTTTTCTCTGTTTTTGTTCTCAGTTTTTTTATGTGTGATCTAGTTTGATTTAGCACTAGTGCATACCTGTGCATGCCCGTAGAAACCAAGTGTAATCAAGTATTTTGGCATGCCCGTAGAAAGCAGGTGTAAGCAAGGGTGTAAGCAGGCACGTTAGCACTCGTTGAGTGAGGGTAAGAGTCTGAAAAGCTTGTGTGTTGTCTCGGAGGTTTTGGGTAATCCTTCGAGCACTATTCGTCTACCATGCATGGACTCTCAGTATTACATTGTCCACATGGACTGTGAATCATGTGTGACGTGACAATGCAGTGTAGTTCCAGATTTTTTTCCCTGTCAGGAATCTCTGCAGAGGTGACACAATCATGTCAGTGGATGTCCTGGGTTTGTCTCGTGGTACCATGGTAATGAGCATATGTATATGTGGAAGATGCCTCTTTTGAGTTTTTCACCATCACATATGCATCCACATGTCCCAAGATATCATACTTTAGGAGGTCTGTAAGGAGAGCTTCCACCTTCATGTGGATTACTCTAGCAATGATGTCTGGTCTTTGATTGGTCTGTTGACCCTGAAAAAGTGATCCAGTAATTTCAGGCTAGTTGGGGTTGCAAGTGAAGGTGAGGAAAAAGTCTGGTTTGCCTTTGGCTCTGGCAAAGGCCATGGCATCTTGGAACTCTTTAGCATACCATCATGGTGATCCATAAATTGTGGGTGGCAGGATGGTTAGGCGTCCTGGGATGATCTCAGTGTTAGTACTCAGGGTATCAACAGTGACTTTATACTTTTCTGCCTTGATAGATTTGTGGTTGTAGCGAATCCAATTAAGACGTTGTGACTCAATTTTTACCATCATGTCACATACATACTGTTGTGGGAGTTTTCCACCACGAAGCAGTAAATTGAAGTGATGAGTAGTGTCGCACACTTGTAGGTGGAAACAGTAAAAGCATGTAGGTGTGATACCTGCAAGTCCAGTGTGATATCCTTGGCAACCCTGTGGCAGAAGAAGCACATAAGATAATGGGTCATATGCTGGATGCATGGCCTTGATTGTTTGAAGTGTTCCTCCTCTGAGGTGAAGGGCGACAGCCAGCTTCTCAAACTGCTCAGTAAGACTTGTCCCTGGAGCAATGACAGCAACATCACTATCTAGTGATGGAAGATTCACAGTGCCATGATGAAGGTCACGGTGTTGAGTGTGAGCTGTTAGGACAATTCTCAGCTCATTGGCATTGTCATTTTGAGTCACATACTCAATTGCTGACTGAAATTGTTGCACGTATGGGTTGGACTTACGAATAGCCTGCTGTGCCTTCCCCAGAAAGTCTTCGTTCAGACCACTGGTTGAGGGATGGTTGCATCGTAATTCCAGTTCATGGGTAGGATCATGAAAATAGATCTGATCAAAGAGTGGCTTTCAACCCCGTTGAGGAAAAAGAGCATCAATGTAATGATAAACTTTACCTTGTACACGTATGCCTGGGTTGAAGCCAGGCATAGGGATCTCCTTAATGCCAATATTTGCCATTGTCAATGCATTGTTGTATTGTTTTACTTGTTTAGAATCAGAATCAGAATCAGAATGAACTTTATTGCCAAGCACGTTTACAAGGAAAGTAAACATACGAGGAATTTGACTTGACATTGGGCGCGCTAGATAAGCGCATCCCAATGACGCGGCAGCCATGCAAGGCGCCTGTCATACAGTGGGGGGTAAAGAGGGGGGAGGGGGGAAGGGGGGTAGGGAAACACAATGGGCAGAGAGAAAAAAAGCATTGTTAATCAAAATAAGCTCATTATATGACCAGATTGTGATTACCTAGAAAAAAACTCTCTAATGCACATATAAATTAGCAGACAATAGATCACACAAAACAAGAGTTGAGAGAGTCAGTGTATGTTTATATATCAGTGTATGTATCAGTCCTGTAATGTTGTATGCAGAGTAGTGTAGGTGTGTCAATCGCTAGTGAACAGCAGAGGGCGCCTCCTGGCAGTGGATGGATGTTAATCATGTGGTCTATAAGCAAGTCCAGAGTCTCTCTCTCTTGCTTGCAGGTGGCGAGTTAAGACACATGGTGCACTGTCCTTGAAGAGTCCACTCTGTTGAAACAACAGCGATTGTGTCGATTGTTTGGGTTACATTGCAAGCTGGAATCAGAGGGGAGAGGATTAGGAGGGAGAGGGGAAGAAAGCGTCTGCTCTCTCTGAGTGCCGGAAGTGAAGAGAGTTTTGATTTATAAAAAGGTCCTTGATGGCATCTGGTGGTTGTGGTGGGATTGTGGTGGGATTGAGCCAGGCTTGGCTTTTGTGGCATTGTAGGTGAGGTCTATCTTTTCGGACATGCAACAAAATCCTTTCCTCTCATCTTTCCATGTATAGGCACCACAATGTGAGCATGTAGGACACTCAAACAGTGTTGTCTTACTCAGTGTGTGTCTGTAATCACTATAAAGTTCCTCTTGGAAGAAGTCTGTATTATCACACCAAGCGAGATTATGGTTATTTTTGTACACCTGTTCCAGACGTGCACGATGCATTTCCTGATGGCACAAGGCATCCCTGGCCAGTCGACTTCCGCATCTCCTTGGTCTCAGCTTCTCTGTGACTTGCCTGGCGTGCAGCGTTGGCGGCCAGCTGACTATTCCGCATCTCCTCGGTCTCAGCTTCTCTGTGCCTTGTCTGGCATTCACTGTCCCGGGCCAGCCGACTATTCCGCATCTCCTCGGTCTCAGCTTCTCTGTGCCTTGCCCGGCACGCAGCGTTGGCAGCCAGCCGACTATTCTGCATCTCCTCGGTCTCAGCTTCTCTGTGGCTTGCCTGGCATTCACTGTCCCTAGCCAGCCGACTATTCCACATCTCCTCGGTCTCAGCTTCTCTGTGTCTTGCTTGATATTCACTGTCCCTGGGCAGCCGACTCTTCCACATCTCCTCGGTCTCAGCTTCTCTGTGCCTTGCCTGGCGTGCAGCGTTGGTGGCCAGCTGATTATTCTGCATCTCCTCAGTCTCAGCTTCTCTGTGCCTTGCCTGGCATGCAGCGTTGCTCGCTTGGCGGGCATTTTGGGCTTTAACTGACTCAGCACGTGCATGGCGCACTGCCTCACATTTCCTGTCTCTCTGTGCATCCCTTCTCTTTCGTACCCTATGTTGCTGAAGGGTCTCCTGCTGTCTCAGACGGTTGTGTTGTTCACAGTCATGCCTGGGACGTCCTGCTCAAACCTCAAGTGTTTCATCTTCACGGCATCTTTTCTGATGTGCAACAAAGTCATGCCTGGGAGGGACTGCTCGAACCTCAGCTGTTTCATCTTCACGGGATCTTTCCTGACATGAAGCAGTTCTCCCTACTCTATTGCTCTCCATCTATGTAGCGTCTGGTTTAAAGTAGTGTGTCCTATTCTTAATCGGGTGATGAGTATCTCTTCTTTCCTGTTTCTGCCAACTCCCATTCCAGAGTTTACCTGCTTTTGAATGTCAAAAAGATGTCTTCCTGTATCTATCGAGTCCCAATATTCTTGCCACTTTTCCACTATGTAATTTTTATTGATTTACCTTCTGCCTTACTGAGTGAGATTTCCAGATTTTACTGCTTCGAATTTTGATGATGGCATAGCGAGTCCTATGATGCCTGCATTTGATCTTTGATGATGTCATAGGTCCTATATCATAGGACCGCTTATAGGACCGCTTATAGGACCGCTTATCATCCTATGACATAGGATGATAAGCGGTCCTATGATCTTTTAGTGAGTTCTATGATTGTGATGCACAGCGAGTCCTATGATCTTTGATGATATAGCAAGTCCTATGATCGTGAGTGATGGTCTATATGACTGTAGGCATCATAGGAACATCATAGGTGGTCCTATGATCTTTGGTTGCGATATGATCGCGATGCCTGCCTTTGATCACTGATGATGTCATAGCGAGTCCTATGATCTTTGACAGGCGGCCCTATGATCATGACACACTGACAGAGATGTCTTAAATTTCTTTTAGCGAGTCCTATGATTGTGACACACTGAAACACTGACACACAGAGATTTCTTGAATTTATAGAGGGATTAGCTAAAGGCTGGCTTCATTCAGCACACTCACCTGTGCAGGTGCTTTCAGATGAAGTTAGACATCGTTGCCTTGGTGTCTAATCGTTATCCCCCATTATTATTATTATTATTTTAGATTTGATTGGCGGTTGGCAACCAGCCTACAGGTGCATTACTGCCATGTACATCACTCTATCTCATCACTCTATGTGCCGTTATCCCTCATTGTTAACAACTAGTGCATATGTACCTGTGCATGCTCGTAGAAAAAAAGTATAAGCAAGTATTTCTGCATGCCTGTAGAAAGCAGGTGTAAGCAAGGGTGTAAGCAAGCACACACGTCAGCACTCGTTCAGTTATGCCTGCCTTTGATCTTTGATAGTGTCATAGTGAGTCCTATGATCTATGATGATGTCATAGCTAGTCCTATGATCGTGAGTGATAACTGCCTTTGATCTTTGATGATGTCATAGTGAGTCCTATGATCTTTGATGAATGATGCCTGCATTTGATCTTTGATGATGTCATAGCGAGTCCTATGATCGTGATGCCTGCATTTGATCTTGTGAGTCCTATGATCATGAGTGATGCCTGCCGTTGATCTTTGATGATGTCATAGTGAGTCCTATGATCGTGAGTGATGCCTGCCTTTGATCACAGACACACTCAGATTTTCTTGAATCACTCTACTATGGTTTGATCACACACAGACACACACACAGATTTTCTTGAAGAAAATCTCTGGTGTCTATATGACATCTTATCTTATAGACATGATGTAGAGATCATAGGCACATCATAGGGAATTTATTTTATATTTATTTTTGTAGGTTTTTTTTATTTGGGATTTAAATATTTTATTGGGTTTTAGACTTTTATTGAGTTTTTAATCTCTTTGATTTAGCTTTTAACTTTTTGACTATGACCCTTCTCTCTTATCTTTTTTTTTCACTTATCTCTTTGTCTTTTGTCCTGATTGATGGAGCCTTGAGTACTTTTATTGTGTTTATAGTCAGCTTCATGTGTGCCTGTGTTTGTGTTCATGTTGAATGTATTTGTGTTTTGTAAATATGTATCTAAAAGGATGTCACCTGACTGCAAAATAAATCTACCTACGGGTACAAATAAAGTAACCTGAACATCATCCTATGATCTTTTAACGAGTCCTATGGTCGTGACAGACAGGTAGACAGACAGACAGAGATTTCTTGAATTATATCTAGAGTGATTAGCAGTTGATTTGTAGACTCCCAGCTACTTCCATCCATCCATCCATCTTCTTCCGCTTAATCCTTTTCAGGTCGCGGGGGGGCTGGAGCCTATCCCAGCGTCTTTGGGCAAGAGGCAGGGTACACCCTGGACAGATCGCCAGTCCATCACAGGGCCAACACAGAAAGACAAGCTTTAAGCTTGCCAGTAGGTGACGAGAAGAAGAGACCTAGCATACTGAATGTCAACAGGAACACGAGTCTGCGTCGCTGTTCCTTCTAAAGCCATCCGCTCACTTCCAGCCCTGTGAGTGGCAATATGAGTAAGTTTAGTAGTTTACTGTGATGAGTAGATAAAGTATAGTTGATTATTAGAATAAGTTTGATAAATTTTATAGACGCTAATCGGCGGTGTGTTTATGATAGCGAAGCCGTATCCGAGTCCGTGTGACGACGCTGTTTAGCTAGTGTTGATCTTTTGGTGTGCCGTTTGTGGATATTGTCTTTATTTTCTAGTCTCTAAATATTTCTTTGTGTCTGTGTTTTTCAGTTTCACACTTTTTTGCATTAAATCCTAGTCCAAAACGACACCTGCCTGTTCCTTGGAGGAAGTGATGCAAGAGAGAGTTTAGCTGGCTGTGAATCTCAATATACGACACAAGTCACATTGGGTGCAACAGTACAGTGAAATCACAGCACTCGGTGAGGGACCACAGTGAAGGTGGGTGGAATTTAATGTACATTTAACATCAGCGGTCCTAGCCAGTTGTCAAGATGGAGCAAACACAGGCTGAAAGCCATAACAGTGAAGAAACACGGAGCGAAAAAAGGTCACGCTCCTCAAGGTCACGCTCTTCCCACTCATCCAGGTCTTCTGTACATTCCGGGAAACTGACTCCCCGATCAGCTGTAGGATCTAGGAGGTCATCAGCTTCAAGTCAAGCCAGTATGGCAGCAGCACATGCCCAAGCAGAAGCTCAAGCAGCAAAAGCCAGACTAGCATATGCTGAGAGAGAGATGAGCATTAAAATGGAAAAGGCACGGTTAGAGGCAACTCTAGATCTACTTAACCTACAAAAGGAAGCAGATGCAGCCAGGGTTAAAGCAGAAGTGATGGAGTCTGCTGTAGCTCAGCTCATTAACCCAGAACACAGCGAAGAATTGAGCTTCTTGTAGTGTTGTAGTCAAGACCACACCAACCGAGACCAAGACATTGTCGAGACTAGAGAGTATCGAGACCAAGACAAGACCAAGACATTTGGAGGCCGAGACCGAGACAAGACCAAGACATTTGGAGGTCGACACCGAAACAAGACCAAGACTGTATATATCAAAGAAAAATCATAACAAAACAGAACAAAATGACCAGTATCTTTTTTTTTAATTTAAGTTTGCTTTTACATAAATGCAACAGCAACAAAAAAAAAATTCTGCTATGTTGTTTTCAAACCAGCAAAATGAAACAAATCTCAAATCTAAGCAAATTTGTTTTTTCACTTGTACAAATTACGCAGTTGTACTCATTAAAACTGCATTGTCCTGACAAGCCACGATAAATATGTCATTTCAGAAAGAAAAATTAAGAAAAAGTAACGAATAACACCTAAATTAAATTAAATGAGTGAAAAAATAACCCTGACATTTCTTTTCAGCAAGGTATTTTTTTAAATAATTTTCTTGAACATGGGTCCCTTTGACATTTTGCATTTTGGTGCTTTGCCAGCCAACTTAGGTGCACAGCCATGAAGAACATTCACAGTAACAGAACTTTCACAACAACAAAGAAAGCCAGACACACATCATGCATCACTACATAGTTCATATAGCATAGTTCATATAGCATAGCACTACATAGTTCATAGCATTTAACCGCCACCTGGTCCCATTGGAAAAACTCGACATACCGAGAGAATTGAGGCGAAAGCGTCGCGGCTGCCGGGCTGGAGTAAGGCGGAGGACAAAAAATATAAGGTACAGACCCTCCCTTCCATCTGTTGTCATGGGAAATGTACGGTCGATACTGGGAAAGTTAGATGAGCTAGCGGCTATCTCCCGTTATGATAGCACTTACCGGGAGTGCTCTCTCCTTTTGTTTACTGAGACGTGGCTAACTGAACTAGCAGCAGATGCTAACATTGAGCTGGAGGGTTTTCACATGATACGAGCTGACCGAACACCAGACAGTGGCAAAGCAAGGGGCGGTGGAGTGATAATGTATGTTAACAACAACTGGTGCAGACCGGGACATATCACTGTCAAACAACGACACTGCAGCAAAGACATTGAGTTGCTAGCTGTTAGCATGAGGCCTACATATCTCCCGAGAGAACACTCACACGTGATCTGCATTGTTGTTTATGCAAATCCGACGGCGAACGCTGGGACAGCGCGTGACGTCATCCATTCAGTAACCAGCAGGCTGCAGACAGAACACCCAGATGCTCTTCTCCTCATCTCAGGCGATTTCAACCACGTTTCACTGTCTCCCATTCTACCCACGTTCACCCAGTATGTCACATGCCACACTAGAGACAATAAAACACTGGATTTATTCTACGCAAACACTAAGGAGGCGTACACCTCATCACAACTCCCCCCACTCGGGAGATCGGATCACAACTTGGTTCATCTCCGGCCGGTGTACAAACCCCTAGTGCACAGACAACCTCCGGCCATGCACACTGTGGAGTTATGGTCTGAGGAGACAATGGACACTCTAAAGGACTGTTTTGAAGCCACCGCCTGGAAGCAGCTCTGCGATCCACATGGTGAGGACATCGATGGCCTCATTCACACCTTCACGGGCTACCTCAGCTTCTGTGTGGACAAATCCGTTCCCACCAAGACCATACGGCGTCACTCAAACAACAAACCCTGGATCAACCCTGAGATAAAAACACTTCTGAGAGAGAAGAAGAGGATCTTCAGGTCGGGGAACAGGGAGATGCTGAAGTCTGTACAGAGGGAGCTGAGGAGAAAGATCAGAGAAGGCAAGGACAACTTCAGGAAGAAGATGGAGGACAAGCTGCAACAGAGCGACATCAGCGGGGTCTGGAGAAACCTCAAAACCATCTCGGGGCTCCAGAATACCTCCCCCCAGGCCACGGGGGGCAGGGAGTGGGCGAACAACCTGAATCTGTTTTTCAATAGATTTGACCAACCGCCCTCCCCCCTGTCTGCACAACAACCACTGCTGCCTCTAAGAAATCAAGTCCTGCTGCCCACTCCCCACTCCACCGACACCCCCCCCACTCCCAACACACAGCCCCCCATCCTGACCCTGACCAAGACCCAGGTGAGGACGGAGCTGAGGAAGATCAAGGCAAGGAAGGCGTCGGGACCGGACGGCATCAGCGCAAAGCTCCTCAAGTCCTGTGCAGACCAGCTGTGTGGGATTGTGACGTATATCTTCAACATGAGCCTGAAACTGGGGAGGGTACCACAGCTGTGGAAAACATCTTGTGTGGTACCTGTACCAAAAACTTCCCACCCCAAAGACCTGAACAGCTACAGACCGGTGGCCTTGACGTCCCACTTGATGAAGACCCTGGAGAGACTGCTCCTTGCTCATCTCCGCCCCCTGGTGGAACCAGCGATGGATCCACTCCAGTTCGCCTACCAGCATGGCATTGGGGTGGAGGATGCGGTGATCTTCCTCCTTCACCGTTCTCTGTCCCACCTGGAGAAGCCCGGGAATATGGTGAGGATCATGTTCTTTGACTTCTCCAGTGCTTTCAACACCATCCAACCGATGATCCTGAAGGACAAGCTGCTGCGCGCAGGGGTGGACCAGCACCTGTCATCATGGATCCTGGACTACCTCACGAACCGGCCTCAGTTTGTGAGAACCCGGGACTGTGTTTCCGACACGATCATCAGTAGCACGGGGGCCCCCCAGGGAACGGTGCTGGCTCCCTTCCTGTTCACTCTTTATACTGCGGACTTCTCACACAACACAACACATTGCCATCTACAGAAGTTCTCTGATGACTCTGCGATCGTTGGTCTCATCTCCAACGGAGATGAAGCTGAGTACAGAGGGCTTATCCAGGACTTCGTGGACTGGTGCCATCGGAACTGCCTCCAGATCAACGCGAGGAAAACTAAGGAGCTGGTGGTGGACTGCCGCAGGCATGGGCAGGCCCTCACAGCACCAGTAAATATACAGGGAACAGACATCGAGATGGTGACATCCTATAAGTACCTGGGTATTCATCTGAACAATAAACTAGACTGGTCACACAATACTGACGCACTCTACAAGAAGGGACAGCGCAGGCTGTTCCTGCTGAGGAGACTCAGGTCTTTTGGTGTACAAGGGGCGCTGCTGAAGTCATTCTATGACACGGTGGTGGCATCAGCCATCACTTTTGGAGTGGTCTGCTGGGGCAGTGGCATTACTGCAGCCGATAGGAAGAGACTGAACAAACTGATTAAGAAAGCTAGCTCTGTCCTGGGGCAGCGCCTTGATCCGATGGAGGAGATAGGAGAGAGAAGGACGGTGGCTGCACTATATAGTTCTCCACAGTATCTGCTGCTCGCTAATATATTTTAACTGCTGACCAGTATCACTTACTCTTATTCTACACTTATTGCATGTATAGTTTATTTCTTTTATCTTATCATGTTTAATGTTGCAGCATTGCACCGAGACAAATTCCTAGTTTGTGTACTACATGAACAATGGCAATAAACCTGATTCTGATTCTGATTCTGATTCGGCTAAACTGTCATCTCTGCTGGAGTCCGAGTTCCACCCTATGCAGGACATACTGGATGCACTGAGGAGCTCATTTAGCAGCAGACTACATCATCCCAGGTGCACAACCGAGAGGTTTCGTAGGTCCTTCCTACCAACGGCTGTCAGACGGTACAACCTAAGCAGGGCTGCTCGCAGAGATAGCAAAAAGACGTAACAAACTAATAGTTTTTTGAATGCAAAAGATGCAATAGACTTACACAATGGTCCTCTCCGGCATACAACTAGGAACATACCGGTCGCTATGGAGGGTGAGAATATGTATGGGCACATAATCATACCATGTAGGATAACTAAGTAGACGGTTATGCTGTTTCATCCCACCTAGCAACAATGCTCTGCACTGTGTGTGTTTATATATTTACATATTTATTCCATCTAGCTACAATGCTCAGCACTGGGTGTGTTTATATTTATATATCTATATATTTATTCCATCTAGCTACAATGCTCCGCACTGTGTTTTTATATATCTACATATTATTCCATCTAGCTACATTGCTCCGCACTGTGTGTGTTTATATACTTGCATATTTATTCCACCTAGCTGCAATGCTCCGTACTGTGGGTGTTTATATATTTACATATTTATTCCATCTAGCTACAATACTCTGCACTGTGTGTTCATATATTCATATATTTATTCCATCCAGCTACAATGCTCTGCACTGTGTGTCTGTGTGTGTGTGTGTATATATATATTTTATAGTAATATGTACATATGTATATTAGCTGCTCTTGCTTGCTTGTTTTTTTTCTTGCTTTCTGATTGTTGCTCTGAGTGTTGCTATCCCTGTGCTGTTGCAATCCTGGAATTTCCCCGTTGTGGGACTAATAAAGGCTTATCTTATCTTATCTTATATATATTCACTTTTTTAAAATGAATGAAGTCAAATTTCACTTTGAATTACTGCTTTTAAACAATCTTTAATTTTTAGCATTACCTTTTTCGGAGTCTTTATTGTCTTAAAATATGCTTTTTAACTTTTTTTCTTTTACAATATATTTTTTCAAACAAATTTGATGAACGTACTCATTCAGTGTTATTGACTTTGAACTAGCTAGCACAGCGTTAGCTTTCTAGCTCATGGCTGAGCCAAACGATCAACTTTCTGCAGCTGAAGACACTGTTGACCAGAAATATGTCCTGTTGGTCCCAACTAAAGTTCAGCCCATTTACTGGTGCAGTGAACAACGTTTCCATTGCATAAGAACCTCCCAAGTAACGCCAGTGGCCTCGACTAATACCTGGCGTGTTCACTGTTTGTTATTCTGCTATCTTGCTTTTGACAATGCTACGCAAGCTAACTTGGCTATAATATAAAGTCGGTGCTCTGAACGTTAGCAAAAAACGATCGTGGGAAGAAAAGAGCTTATTTTCGCACAATGTTTTAAGATGGGGTGTTGAAATTTTTTGATTTTAAGTTTCCCAGTGTAGCTAATTTAACATTTACCTGTCTTTACGCTTCCTCTCAATGTGACGATAAAAGTTTGACGTTGTCCCAGCAGTTTCTGTGACTTGAGCACCGCAGAATTTACACACTGCAGAGTGTTTTCGCTTGCATGTCGTTTTGCAGATAAAGTCCTTATGGTTTTGGAAACCAAACTTAATGACTGATGAGTTTGCTGACATTTTTAACGGCTAGTTTCCCCGGAGGCGCAGCGTCTCCAGTCGTCTTCATTCACTCTCTGTGTACAGGGGGCGTGTCACTCCGCGTGTCACACTGCGTGACTGGGAAGGCACCAGCCTGCATTCTACTTTTCTCACTTATCACAGATCACTTATCACTGGCCTGGTCTCGACCAGTATTGATCAAAAATCCCGAGTCCACCCTGTCCGAGACCGAGACAAGACCGAGTAAAAATGCCTTCGATTCCGAGACGAGACCGAGTAAAAATGCCTTCGATTCCGAGACGAGACCGAGACCCTTAAAAAGTGGTCTCGAGACCGGTCTCGAGACCAAGACCGATCTCGAGTACTACATCACTGGCTTCTTGCCTCTAGAACAAACTGCAGAACAAAAAGTGAATGAATGCATACACAGGCATAGTTGTACTGATTCATCTCAAAAGAAAGAAACTTTTCAACAGGACAGTACACATCAGGAACAATATTCCACACTGATTTATTCACATCTCCATGTCAAACAAGAAACAGCTCATTGCCCAATTCAGCCACAAGAGGGCGGCAAGCGACCACCACAAAGAGATGCAATTCACCAAAATTCTCAAAGTGTGTTGCAATCACAACAGATATCAAGTTCAAATGATGCAAACAACACTACCAGTGACCTTGCCAGGTTCTTAGCCAGAAGCCAACTATTAACAGGAGGGCTGACAAAATATGATGACAAGCCAGAGAGTTATCTTAGCTGGAAAGCCACATTCCAGAGTACCATCAGAGACCTCGGTCTTACAGCCAGTGAAGAACTAAACCTCCTCATTAAGTGGCTCGGCCCTGAGTCTTCTGAACATGCTAAGAGATTAAAAGCAGTCAATATCAGGCATCCACCTGCTGGTCTGAACTTGGTCTGGGCGAGACTGGAAGAATGCTACAGCTCACCAGAGGCAATAGAAAGGTCCGTGTTCGCAAGAATCCAAAATTTCCCAAAGCTCATGAGCAAAGAGCCACACAAGCTTTGCGATCTATCAGATCTACTGTGTGAACTGGAAGCAGCAAAGCTGGATGGATATCTGCCAGGCTTGAGCTACTTAGACACAGCAAGGGGTGTAAGTCCAATCGTGGAAAAGTTGCCCTTTCACCTTCAGGAGAAGTGGACAATGGTAGGGTCAAAGTATAAAGAAGACCATCATGTAAGTTTCCCACCTTTCTCATTCTTTGTTGAATTTGTAAAAGGTCAGGCCAAAGCAAGGAATGACCCAAGCTTCAACACGACTTATAGCTCACCTGCCAATTCTACAATTAGTTACAAAAAAGGAAAATCACAAAGTCACTACATGCAGAAACTATCAGTTACGGTACACAAAACAGACGTGTCAGTCGGAGTGGAGACAAAGGAAGGAGGCGAAGACATTAAAAGACAATGTCCCATACATCACAAACCACACCCACTGAAAGGATGCAGGGGTTTCAGAGCTATGTTGCTCGAGGACAGAAAAAAGGTACTCAGAGACAACAACATCTGCTATCGCTGCCTTGCTTCCACCACCCATCAAGCCAGGGACTGTCAAATAACAATCAAGTGTGGAGAATGCAACAGCGACAAACACCTGGCAGCTCTCCACCCAGGCCCGGCTCCAACAGCATCTAAGCCTCCCTCATCCCCTAAAGAGAACAGAGGGGAGCAAGAGGACTTAGATGTTACAGCCACATGTACCGAGGTATGTGGAAATCAAATCACAGGAAAATCCTGCTCCAAGATCTGTTTGGTGCAAGTCTACCCGAAAGGTGAGCCACACAACATGAAAAAGATGTATGCAATAATAGATGATCAAAGTAATCAATCACTCGCAAAAACAGAGTTTTTTGAAACATTCAATATTCAAGGCACAGCCACACCTTACACACTGAAGACGTGTGCTGGCACAACACAAGTGAATGGTAGAAGAGCCTGCAACTGCATAGTTCAATCATTGGATGAAAAAATGAGTTTTCCTCTCCCCACGCTCATAGAGTGCAATGCTATCCCCAACAATAGGGAAGAAATACCCACTACAGAAGCTGCCTCGCATCACCCCCATCTGAAAGCAATAGCTGCTGAAATACCACCCCTCAAACCAGACGCTGACATACTGCTGCTGATAGGACGCAACCTTCTCAGAGTACACAAGGTGAGAAAGCAAATCAGTGGCAGGCACAACGATCCATTTGCACAGAAGCTTGACCTGGGCTGGGTTATCATTGGTGATGTATGTCTGGGCACCGCCCACAAGCCAAGTGAGGTAAACGCTCTCAAAACACATGTGTTGGACAACGGACGCCCAAGCTATCTCACTCCCTGTGACAGTCGCTTCAATGTAAAAGAGAGCTTCACAGTGAGCCAACCGAAAGCTGTCTCCAACCTACTGCCACTTTCAAATCCACACGCAAAGCCCACGGTTGAGAATCTAGGTGAAGCAGTCTTCTGTCGCACTAATGAAGACAATCACCTCACACACTCTGTTGAAGACACAATCTTTCTGAAGAAGATGGAAAGGCCCTTCAAAGATGACACAAACAGTTGGGTGGCACCACTTCCGTTTCGTAACCCCAGACGCTTACTCCCTGACAACAGGTGCTACGCCTACAAGCGGCTCATGTCTCTGCGACGTATGCTTGACAAGAAGCCAGACATGAAAGCACACTTTGTTGAGTTCATGCAGAAGATGCTCGACAACAAACACGCGGAGCCAGCGCCACCTCGTGATAGAGACAAAGAGGCCTGGTATCTCCCCATTTTCGGCGTATACCACCCACAGAAGCCTGGGAAGATCCGTGTGGTGTTCGATTCCAGTGCGCAGTTTGATGGAGTTTCACTCAATGATGTACTGCTGTCGGGGCCTGACCTAAACAACACACTCGTAGGTGTGCTCCTCCGCTTCAGAAAAGAACCTGTCGCTGTCACAGCTGACATCAAGCAGATGTTTTACTGCTTTGTTGTCCAAGAAGATCACAAAGATTACCTTCGCTTCTTGTGGTACGAAAACAACGACCTGATCAAAGAAGTGGCGGACTATCGCATGAGGGTGCATGTTTTCAGTAATAGTCCCTCCCCTGCGGTGGCGATCTACGAGTTGAGGATGGCAGCAAAGGAAGCAGAAGGTGAATATGGAACTGACACTCGAAACTTCATAGAACAGGATTTCTATGTGGACGATGCATTAAAGTCTTTCTCGACAGAAGCTGAGGCTATCGACGTTCTAGAAAGAGCGCAGAAAATGCTCGCACTTTCTAATCTACGTCTCCACAAGATTGCCTCCAACAAAGTAGAAGTAGTCAACGCTTTCCCACCTGAAGACAGGGCTAAAGAACTCAAAGACCTTGATCTGTCTACAGACGAGCTCCCAGTCCAACGCAGTTTGGGTGTGATTTGGGACACCACATCAGACACGTTCACATTTGATGTTCTACAAGAGCAAAAGCCCTTTACTCGATGTGGTGTGCTGTCAACTGTTAACAGTCTGTTCGACCCTCTCGGGCTGCTAGCACCTGTAACCATCAAAGGTAGACTTCTTCTCAGAGAGCTCTCCAGCAGCAATCTTGAGTGGGACAGCCCCTTGCCTCAAGACATGTATAACGGTTGGAGAAAATGGCATGACTCTCTGCAGCATCTCAAGACACTGAACATTCCCCGTACCTATGTTTCATTCTCCATCTCACAAGCCAAGGTCACTGCACTCTGTGTGTTCTCAGATGCTTCAGTTAAAGCTATAGCTGCAGTTGCCTACTTGAGAGTCACACACGAAGACGACCACAACGAGGTCGGGTTTGTCATGGGTAAGGCCAAACTAGCTCCTGTGCCAGAGCTCACCATTCCGAGGCTAGAACTGTGCTGCAGTGCTCGCTGTGGAAATGTCTGAGCTTCTCAGAGAAGAACTAAAGATGAAAATTGACAAGACCACATTTTACACTGACAGCAAAGTGGTGTTAGGATACATCCACAATCAACACAGAAGATTTCATGTATATGTGAACAATCGTGTCCAAAGAATCAAGCAATCGTCTCTGCCTGGCCAGTGGAAGTATGTCCCAACAGAGCACAATCCTGCTGATCATGGATCTCGCTCTCTGCCAGCAGGGAAAATCTCCAGTACTACATGGTGGTATGGTCCAACCTTCCTGCTCGACAAACAGACTGTCGCTCCTGAAAAAGGCCCATTTGAGCTCATCGATCCAGAGTCGGATGTTGAAATTCGACAGAACGTGACAACACTTGTGACAAGAGCTAACCTCAAAGCCTTGGGTTCATCACGTTTTGAACGTTTCTCAAAGTGGACCTCCCTTGTCAAAGCAGTAGCTTACCTACGTCACATTGCTCATGGTTTCAAGTCCAAAGGAGGTAACAGATGTAGGATCTGGCATCTCTGTAAAACAAGTCTCACAGAAGAAGCCTTAACACAAGCAGAGTACACAATCATCAGATGTGTCCAACATGAAGTGTATGCAAAGGAAATCAAGTGCATCAAGACAAAACAAGAAATAGCGCGGTGTGGCGCATATGTTGGTTACATATTCCCCACAATTGTGTTGCTGTATGTTTATTGTGTGCTTCACGTCTCATGGAACAAAGAGGACTGAGACTCTGGGATTCAGCAGAGGAGTGTGAGATTTGCCCTTTGTGTCCGGGAGACGACCGGGGAAGATTTCCGGGCCACAGAGACTAGAGGACAATGGCGTGAGATCAAAGGGGTTACTTTGGGATTGAGATTAAGTACCATGTGACTGTATGTTTGATTAAACACCATGTGACTGCTGTTTTGTGCCCGAGGTATAAAACCCCTGATGTGAGATGAAAACTTCCTCTTGATTTGCTTTGAGACTTGATGGAGATGTGCTCTGTGAATAAAGCTGAATCTGAGGAACAAATTCAGCCTCATCCTTGAACACATTCTCCACACTGGTGACCTTACGACTCAGAATGAGCAGAAATAATTCTCCCGAGCAGGGCTCGGCAGAAGCCAGCGTGATGGCTGCCTCCACACTCCAGCTGCCTGACTTCAGGCAGCATAGCCCGCGCTCCTGGTTCAGCACGGTTGAGGCGCAGTTCAACCTCCGGAGAATCTCGAAGGACGACATGAGATTCTACCATGTTGTGGCGAAGCTGGACAGCCACACAGTTCAGAGGGTGGAAGATTTGGTCAACCACCCACCGGACAGCGACAAATACGGCGCCTTGAAAGCTGCGCTTATCAGTCATTTCACCCCCTCCGTGCAACAGCGAGCAGAGGGGCTCCTGACGTTGACGGAGTCGGAGAACGACAGACCCGTAGACCTGATGGTCAAAATGCTGAGGCTGAAAGACTCCGAGGACTGCGAATTTATCTTTGCCCACCTTTTCCTCCGGACCCTACCGCCAGCGGTGAGAGTTACGCTGGCAGATTCACCCCGGTTGGCCAAGCGAGACTACCACGGGCTGAGCAAGGAGGCGCAGCGACTCATCGACGCCCACAAGCGGAGCGCAGTTTCGGCTGCATCAGCGGAGCTAGGAGCGACGCCCGGAGACGGCATGGGGCCAGTGGTTGCAGCACCAGACGCGCCGATGACGGCAGCAGTCAGCACCAAACGACACGGAGCGGGCGACGTCCTGTGCTTCTATCATCGCCATTTTGCAAAGAGGGCACACAAGTGCCTCCCGCCGTGCCACTTCAAGCGTTCGGGAAACGCCAAGACCGAGGGTCAGTAGCGGCTGCGGCCCTCGGGGAAGAGAACAAGCTGCTTTACCTGACGGATGTACGTTCAGGGAAACAATTCCTCGTGGACACAGGCTCCCAGATGAGCTTCATCATGCCTTCCTACGCGGACCGGCTGATGCCGTCCCAAGTTCCCCGGGTGTCAGTGTCAGCAGCAAACGGCTCAGCTATTAAGACCTTCGGTGAGAAGACTCTGCTTCTGTCTTTGCAGGGTCGTTCATTTGAGTGGACTTTTGTGGTAGCCGCAGTCAGTTTCAACATGTTAGGGGCTGATTTTTTTGTGCTCACATGGTTTATTGGTTGATCTTGCTAATAGACGTCTGGTTAATGCACTGTCTTTTCACTCTATTCCCTGCACAGCACGAGTGGCACCGCCAACTGCACAAGCCAACGTCACGACTGCGGGTGGTAAGTTCCACGCACTACTCACTCAGTTCCCAGCACTAACAGTCCCAATGTTTTCGGCGACAGTAGCCAAACATGGGGTGGAGCATTATATCACTACCACCGGGCCGCCCGTTTTTGCAAAAGCTCGGCGCCTGGACTCAGCTAAACTGGCCATAGCGCGCGAGGAGTTTGCCAACCTGGAAAAACTGGGCATCATCAGACGTTTGAAAAGTCCCTGGGCTTCACCATTGCACATGGTCCCAAAGACTGATGGCTTGTGGGGATCTTGCGGTGATTTCCGCAGGTTGAATAACGCCACCGCACACGACCGCTACCCGATCCCACACATTCAGGATTTTTCAGTTCATTTGGCGGGAGCGCGCATTTTTTCTAAAATAGATTTAGTGTGCGGCAGGTTCCAGTACGTGCCCAGGACATACCCAAAACAGTGGTAATAACTCCTTTCGGGCTTTCTGAGTTTTTGCGCATGCCTTTTGGACTCAAGGGGGCCGCGCAGACGTTCCAACGCATGATGGACGCGGTGCTGCGCAACCTCCCTTTCGTGTTCGTCTACTTGGATGACATTTTAGTAGCCAGCACGTCCGAAGATGAACATGAAAACCACCTCACGGCAGTTTTCCGGAGGCTGGCAGAGCACGGGTTAATAATTAACCCAGCGAAGTGCCAGTTTGGGGTAGCGCAGATTGATTTTTTGGGGCATCGCGTTTCGCCAGAAGGAGCGGCCCCTCTCCCCGATAAAAGTGCACGCAATAACAAATTTTCCCCAACCTCAAACGGTCAAAGCGTTACAGGAGTTTTTGGGAATGGTTCATTTTTATAACCGTTTCCTCCCAGGTGCAGCGCGGCTCATGCAACCATTGTACGCGGCACTAAAAAAACAAAAACCCACAAATAAAATCCGAATGGTCTCCTGAGCGGGAGCGCGCATTCTCTCAAGTCAAAACAGCGCTGGCAAACGCGGTTTTGTTGGCACACCCAGTTCCAACAGCCTGCATGGCGCTCACCACTGACGTGTCCGATTTAGCGGTAGGGGCGGTCGTTGAACAGTGGGTAGTGGGGACCTGGCAACCGCTCGCATTTTTCAGCAAAACCTTGCGCAATATCGAGAGAAAATACAGTGCGTTTGACAGGGAGTTGTTGGCCCTACACTTAGCCATCCGCCATTTCCAGTTCTGGCTGGAAGGGCGCCGTTTCACCGCGTTCGTGGACCACAAACCGCTGACTTTTGCGATGGCCAAGATTTCTGAACCTTGGTCGGGCCAGCAGCAAAGACAGCTGGCCGCGATATCAGAGCTCACCACCGATATCCAGCATGTCGCAGGTAAACATAATGTAGTGGCAGACTGCCTCTCGCGTGCTGTGCCGGAGCCAGACCACGTGAGGGCAGACTCTGCAGCCATGGCTGCGGGCCAGGGTAGCGACGCGGGAGCGTGCGCGGCCCCGGTCCACGTGGGGTTAGATTATGCAGCCATGGCCGCGGAGCAGGTTAGCGATGCGGACGTGCGTGCGCTCCAGTCTGGACCAACAGGGTTAAGGCTGGAGCACAGGGTGCTGCAAATGGGTATGCCTCCCCTAATCTGCGATGTCTCCACAGGATGGCCGCACCCCGTGGTACCAGCTGCGTGGCGCCGCCGCGTTTTCGACTCGATCCATTCTCTGGCGCACCCGGGGGTGTGCGCATCGGTCAAAATGGTGGGGGAGAAATTTGTATGGCCGGGGTTACGCAGACAGGTCAAGGAATGGGCGACAGCCTGCGTAGCGTGTCAGCGAGCCAAAATACACAAGCACACTAGAGCTCCTTTGGAGCCTTTTCACATTCCTGCTAAGCGCTTTGATCACGTGCATGTCGACTTGGTAGGCCCCCTCCCGTCGTCACAGGGGCACACACATCTTTTGACGATAATGGGTCGCACCACGCGTTGGCCAGAAGCGGTTCCTCTGGCGTCAACCACAGTGGAAGAAGTGTCACGCGCGTTTTTAACAGCTTGGGTAGCGCGTTTTGGAGTCCCGTCGGACATAACGTCAGACAGGGGTCCTCAATTTGTCTCCGATTGGACTGGCGCCGCACCCACGATGGGCCCCGATTGGACCGGCGCAGCACCCACGATGGGCCCCAATTGGACAGGCGCAGCACCAGGGGCGAACTCCGTGCACAGACCCGGAACCCCCGTAGCGACAACTAGAGCGGATTCGTCTCCGGTGACCCTGGGGAAAGGCTCAGAGGAGCAAAAGGAACTGGGATCAGGATCACCGGTAGCGGCAGAGCCCGGCGAGACAGGCTCGAGTGCAGTGGATGGCTGCACCCGGCTCGTCCCTCCAACAGACAGGCAATAATGCTCCAGAATACAGAAGAGAAAAACAAAATAGAGCACTTGCTTCATCTCGGGTTCTACCGCCGTCCAGGACTTCAATGCTCCAGGTTCAACATGCAGGAGTTCGTCTTCCGGCTCCCATTCGACTGCGACGGGCTCCGCAGCCGGCATGATGGTTCTCACAGTCTGAAGATTCCCAGGCACCGAAGTCCACGTCGAGAGCCCGCACGGCGTGGTGGTCTGAATCCTGGTGGGTCGAACCGTTCCTCCGCGAAGACCCGGGGACGCTTGATCGTCGGCGCAGGTTCTAAACGGCAGTCCGACCTCCTCCTCTACCCATGACGTGGCTGCGGGGCTGGAACCAGGCTCTCCAGGGCCACAGGCTCCCTCCTCGTCCAACGGTGTAGTCCTAGCACCGGGGCACGCTCGGAGGAAAGAGACACAGAGGGTGCAGGTTCATACTTCATGACTGCAGCAGGTGGAGAGAGCTCAGGGGACTGTGAACCCCAATCTCCACCTCCAGGAATCAAACAAGGCAACCCACCCAATACAGGAGAAGAATGAATAAACACTTGCCTGATTCCCGGAGGTTCGGTTGAACCTAGCGCAGTGGACTTGAGACTTCCCTTTCCCCACTGGATGGAAGTGGAGGACCCTCCGGGAAGACGAGGAGGAGCCTCTCGCACCGGATCAGGGCCGGGGGCAACCGGAGACGGACTCATGCAACTCACAGCGGCTGGGGTGAACGTCGAAGAGGAGGGAGAAGCAGCTGAGGCAAACCGGGAACAAAGAGCTGACGGAACAGCGGGGAGAGATGACCCAGAAGCGGGAGCGGCTGATTCGCCTCTTCGGCGAGACACGGAGACTTCAGCTGGCTGGGAGACAGAGTTTGTGTGGCTGCCCGGAGCTGGATCCGGATGGGGTTCTCGCTGAGGTGTACGAGTAGCTTGGGAGCAACGTCTTCTGGCCGAGGGCGAGGCGAAAGTGAGGTTAGGGAACCGCTGACCCTGCGCGGAGACGAAAGCGAGCAGGTCAGCGTATTCCGGATAATCACTCAGCTCAGGGTTCCTCTCTACCAGCCTGACCACCGCCGTCAAGTGCTTCCTGATTTCGGTGGGATGGACGGCAGAGCGGACTGCAGCCACTCGGTCCCGGATGGAGATTGATATCACCTGTATTCTCTCCGGGGGAATCCCGACTGACGTCACTCCTCCTTGGGGATGACCTCTGGGCGGTTCGAACTCCTGGACAGGATCGGAGGCAGGAACGGGATCCCGAAGCGAGGAGCGATGGCGCCTTGTCTTCGGCTTCCTGCCGGAGTTTCCTCGCCTTGACTTCAGGGTGGTTGGAGTAGTGAGGAAGGCGGTTAATCAAGTCCTCAGCGAGGTCCAGGTGCTGGCGTACATCGCTGGGAGTGTCATAGAGGCCTGCAGTGAAAAGCGTTCCATCCACGTAATCCAGGGCCTCCGCCAGCTCGTAGCCCAGGTGCCGAACGCGGCTCCTGAAGGACAACATAATCCCAGCTCACCAGTACCCAGACAGGGGAAAAACAACAAGTCCAAATTGGCAAAACTCACGGTCACCGGCGTCTCAGTTTGGCTGCGACCTACTGTTATGAATGGCTCTCGCGAGCCATTAAGGAGACGCTATAGACAACCAATGAGTTTGCGTTTCTTTATTAACAAAAGACTTAAATATACAAATGACAAAGTAAAGAGCCACGAGGGGCAAAAACACGCTCATAACTCTAAATAGAACTCCACCTCGGGTGAAAGGCTAAGGAAGGCAGCGAGGACGGAACCCATGCTGAGCAGTAGCACTTACTGGAGGGTGAGGAACAGAGTCACTGAGGGAACTGGAGTTGGGCGTAGGAACTCCAGTCACGTACACAGGGAAGCACGATGTACAGGTTTCTTCCTTTAGGTTGCAGCGAGGAGTCATTCTCGGCTGCTCCCTTAAATGGGGAACAGTATGGCTGTGTAGTTGTGCATGTACATGTTGGACATATGAGAGATATGCTGACAGCACATATGTGATTTAACCTCACGATGAAGGAGACGCAGAGTCTAGGACACCTGCGGAGGACAGCGAGAGAAGACAATAGGTGTGGACAGAAGACTCCCTGACCTCCCCTGCGAGGGAGATTCCTTTATGTCAGAATGTTTAAAGGTGAGGACTTTGGTGTGTTTCCCCCTCTTTGTTCGCTGCTCAAGAATGAGAGCAGACTGTGGGAATGGTTGCTTGAAATAAACTTGAATTAAATGCAATTCAGTTTCGTTATTCAAGGCTCCCCACAATTGGTGACCGACGACGTTGAGAATGACCGGAGAAGGTCTCAGGGTCCCGGACTCACAGAGTTCAGTTCTGGCGAGCGCAGTGGCCGTCAAGCTGCCTGATTTCTGGCAGGATAACCCACAGTCGTGGTTCCTGCAAGCGGAGTCACAGTTCGCGCTCACAGGAGTAACGGTGGATGACACTAAGTTCCACCATGTCATCGCTAAACTGGATAACCACACAGCTCGGTGCGTACAGAGCTTGGTGGAGCAGCCACCCGCTACCGGCAGGAAGGACAAGCTGAAATCCACCCTCGTTAAGTTTTTCACCCCCTCGGCCGAAGTGAGGGCGAGGAGGATCCTGTCTTTGCTAGACCAAGGAGGACACAGGCCAAGCGCCCTGATGGAGGATATGATACAGCTGAGAGGGTCGGACAACGATGATTTCCTCTTCCAGTTCATCTTCCTCTCCAACCTCCCGACGCATGCGAGAAGCACGCTGGCCGGCAAGAAGTGTCACACCCCGGAGGAGTTCCGGGAGCTGGCCCAGGATGCAGACGGGATTCTGGACGCCTGCGGTGGGCAGGCAACCGCAGCGGCGACCCAAGACAGCGGGGAGCCAGAGGCGGCAGACCCAGGCTGGCCGACGACGGCGGCAGCACGGCCGCGACGAGGGGGAGCCAATGGTCCGGTGGCAGAGGCGCGGCCCCGACACAGCGGAGGAGAGGATCTCTGCTTTTACCATCGGAGGTTCGCTGATAGGGCACGCAGGTGCGTGCCACCCTGCAACTTCAAGAGTTCGGGAAACGGCAAGACCGGGGGTCGCTAGCAGCTTCGACTCTCGGAGAAGGCAACAAGCTGCTCTACATCACCGATACGAGCTCCGGACGAGAGTTCCTCATAGACACCGGAGCCCAAGTGAGCTTCATCACCCCAACATATGCGGACCGGGTGGCTGGACCCCGCGGTAGCGGAGCTACGGCGGCAAATGGCTCGAGTGTCAACACCTATGGGAAAAGGACCTTGCCTTTATGCTTACACGGCCGCACATATGAATGGACTTTTGTAGCAGCACGGTGGTGCAGTGGTTAGCACTGTTGCCTTACAGCTAGAAGGTTCCTGGTTCGAATCCCCAGGTTGGCAGGGGTTGGAACCTTTCTGTGTGGAGTTTGCATGTTCTCCCTGTGCTGCGTGGGTTTACTCCGGGGGGTCCGGTTTCCTCCCACAATCCAAAGACATGCATGTTAGGTTAATTGGCTGTTCTAAATTGTCCCTAGATATCTGTTTCCTATAGGCCCTTAGAATAGAGGGTTAGTACTAATGAAAGCGCTTTGAGTGGTCTTTGTGACTAGAAAAGCGCTATATAAGTGCAGGTTAGTTAGTAGTTAGTTAGTAATAGCGGCGGTGAGTTTCAACATGTTGGGCGTGGATTTTTTGTGCTCACACAATCTGTTAGTTGATCTTGCTAATAGACGGCTGGTAAATGCACTATCTTTTTACTCTCTCCCCTGTTCAGCTCGAGTGTCCCCGCCACCAGTACAGACCCACGTCGCTACAGCAGGTGGTAAGTTTCACACACTCCTCACCCAATTTCCAGCGCTCACTGTGCCCACTTTTTCTGCGACGGTCGCGAAACACGGGGTGGAGCATTTTATCCCTACATCTGGCCCTCCCGTGTTTGCAAAGGCTCGGCGCTTGGATGCAGTTAAGCTCGCTATAGCGCGCGAGGAGTTCGCCAGCCTAGAGAGGCTGGGCATCGTTCGTAGGTCAAAAAGCCCGTGGGCTTCGCCGCTGCACATGGTCCCGAAAGCCGATGGCTCCTGGAGACCGTGTGGCGATTACCGCAGGCTAAACAATGCTACGGCGCACGATCGTTATCCCATCCCGCACATTCAGGACTTTTCGGTGCACCTGGCGGGGGCGTGCATTTTTTCAAAGATTGATCTGGTTCGCGGCTATCACCAAGTCCCAGTCCAAATGGAGGACATTCCTAAAACAGCGGTAATAACCCCGTTCGGACTTTTCACATTTTTACGCATGCCGTTTGGTCTCAAAGGGGCGGCGCAAACGTTTCAGCGGATGATGGATGCCGTGTTACGCGATCTCCCTTTCGTGTTTGTGTACCTCGACGACATTTTGGTCGCGAGTACTTGAGAGGACGAACACGAAAAGCACCTCACAGCAGTTTTTAGGAGGCTGGGAGAGCATGGCTTAATAATTAACCCAACCAAGTGCCAGTTCGGCGTCGAGCAGATCGATTTTTTGGGTCACCGCGTCTCCCCAGAGGGAGCGGTTCCATTACCAGACAAAGTACGCACGGTAGCGGATTTTCCCCGGCCACAAACGGTCAAATCACTGCAGGAATTCTTGGGGATGGTGAATTTTTATAACCGATTCCTGCCCCACACAGCTCAAATCATGCAACCGTTATATGCCGCGCTCAAAAAGCAAAAACCAACCCAGGCAGTCGAATGGTCCCCGGAGCGGGAGCGCGCATTCACAGAGGTAAAAAAAGCCTTGGCTGACGCTGTGCTCCTGGCCCACCCAGACCCGGCAGCACGTATCGCGCTGACGACAGACGCTTCAGATTTAGCCATAGGGGCTGTTATTGAGCAACAGGTCGCCGGAGTTTGGCAGCCGTTGGCTTTCTTTAGCAAATCCTTAAGCGCGGCTGAGCGAAAATACAGCACGTTCGACAGAGAACTGTTGGCGCTGCATTTGGCTATTCGTCATTTCCAGTTCTGGCTGGAAGGACGGTGCTTCACCGCTTATGTGGACCACAAGCCACTCACCTACGCCATGGCCAAAATTTCAGACCCGTGGTCAGGCAGGCAGCAGAGGCAGCTGGCCGCGATCTCGGAATTTACCACTGACATTAGGCACGTTGCGGGCAAATTCAATGTAGTAGCAGATTGTCTCTCGTGCACGGTCACGACTCCACCGCGCGCAGAGGCAGAACGGGCCACCGTGACCGCGCTGCTCTCCTGCGGCGCGGTGGCGCGCGCAGCCCCGGTGCACGTGGGTATAGATTACGCAGCCATGGCAGCGGACCAGGGGGCGGACGCAGACGTGCGCGCGCTCCAGTCTGGACCAACAGGGTTAAGGCTGGAGAGCAAGTGTTTACAAACCGGTATGCCCCCCCTGATCTGCGATGTGTCGACGGGGCGCCCGCGTCCGGTGGTTCCGGCCGCGTGGCGCCGCCGTGTTTTTGACTCGGTCCACTCACTGGCGCACCCGGGGGTGCGCGCGTCGGTGAAAATGGTAGCGGAAAAGTTTGTTTGGCCGTGCCTGCGCAAGCACGTGAAGGAATGGGCAAAAACCTGCATGTCCTGTCAACGGGCCAAAATTCACAAGCACACAAGAGCCCCGTTAGAACCGTTTCGCATTCCAGCCAGAAGGTTCGACCACGTGCACGTCGACCTCGTGGGCCCCCTACCGGCATCACAGGGGTTCACGCATCTTTTGACAATGGTGGACCGAACCACACGTTGGCCGGAAGTGGTCCCGCTGGCGACGACCACGGCCGCGGAGGTGGCTCGCGTTTTTTTAACGGCTTGGGTGGCGCGCTTCGGGGTTCCGTCGGACATTACGTCCGATAGAGGACCTCAATTCGTCTCTGAGCTGCGGTCAGCGATGGCCAACGGCTTGGGAGCCAAAATTCACCGCACTACGGCTTACCACCCTCAGGCTAATGGTTTATGCGAGCGTTTTCATAGGTCTTTGAAGGCAGCACTCAGAGCGTCGCTCACGGATGCAGATTGGGTAAATAAACTACCATGGGTTTTATTAGGGTTGCATTCTGCGCCCAAAGAGGACTTAGACGCCTCCCCAGCGGAGCTGGTGTTCGCACAACCTCTTAGGCTGCCAGGCGAGTTTTTACCAGAGCACCCGGAGCCCCCACCTCTCCCGGCTCTGGGACCGTTAGTTGGCACGGGAGCAGACACGCTTCCGGGTCCGGTTCATCACGCTTTTCCACGAGTTTTCGTCCCCAAAGCTTTGAAAAATGCTGAGTTCGTTTTTGTCAGGCGCGAAGCCCTAAAAGCAACACTCAAACCACCTTATGAAGGGCCATTTCGAGTGCTGGAGGCAGGTGATAAGCAATTTGTGCTAGATTTTGGAGACAAAAAAGAGACAGTCAGTATTGACAGACTAAAACCTGCTTTTGTCATGAAGGACGGGTCTGTACCGGTCGCGAGGGCGCCTCGATGAGGCAGGCCCCCGCAGGGGGCAAATAATCACTCTCTCCCTCAGTCAACAGAGCCGGAGCAGAAAGGCGCCGCAGGCAAGGTGGGGCCAACTCACAGCAGATTCGGCAGACGGTTGAAGCCCAGGCGGCGCACAGACTGAATGTTGATGTTGATTATACAGTAGTCAGTAACATGTTATTGAATTTTAGGGAATAGTCCGTTCTTCATCGTTTGGGGGGGGGGTTATATGGCTGTGTAGTTGTGCATGTACATGTTGGACATATGAGAGATATGCTGACAGCACATATGTGATTTAACCTCACGATGAAGGAGACGCAGAGTCTAGGACACCTGCGGAGGACAGCGAGAGAAGACAATAGGTGTGGACAGAAGACTCCCTGACCTCTGAGGCTCGAGAGGAGAGAGGGGGGAGTAATGTAAATAAAGGGATTATGAATGTGAATAAAGGGATTATGATGGAGATGTGTGACCTCCCCTGCGAGGGAGATTCCTTTATGTCAGAATGTTTAAAGGTGAGGACTTTGGTGTGTTTCCCCCTCTTTGTTCGCTGCTCAAGAATGAGAGCAGACTGTGGGAATGGTTGCTTGAAATAAACTTGAATTAAATGCAATTCAGTTTCGTTATTCAAGGCTCCCCACAAACAGAAACCAATCAGAAGCTGGGAAGGTAATTAATGATGATAACAGACAGCTGTCCCAGAGCAGCTGGGCTTGACAGCTGGAAGTCTGCTGAGACGCTGTCAAAACTATGAGCCTCGGAGGAGGCCATAAGACCAGGCCTGGAATGGGGTGGAGCCGGAGAAAAGCTGGACAACCTGAGCGCGGATAAAAATCAGCGCTCAGACCGTAACAGTGTCTAGTCCATACATTCTGGCTTTTCTTTCAATTGTCCACCCAAACCCATATCCCTGGAAGTTAGAATATTCCCAGCAGTCTTATATAGAGTTGTTTTTGAAATATTCGCTTCCTCACTTTCTTTCAGCTTGACCAAGTATGATAATGCAAGTTTATCTCTTCTCAAATCCATTGGCATTTCTCCTGCATCTATTAAAACAGAATTGTTTGGTGTTGTCTTGATGGCTCCAATGCACAGGTGAAGCGCTCTATGCTGCATTCTGTCTATTTTTTCCAGAGTCGTCTTTGCTGCTGCTCCATAAATCATGCATCCGTAGTCTATTGTCGATCTCATTAGTGCTCTGTAAATGTCAATTAATGCCTGTTTATCTGCACCCCATTCATGTCCAGCTACAGCTTTTATAAGACTAATGACTTTTTTGCACTTTGTCTCCAGATTTTCAACATGAACATGCTGTGGTCTGAGCGCTGATTTCATCCGCGCTCGGGCCATGCAGTATTTTCCTCCCATCTGGTGTGTGTGTGTTCCCTATAGCTCTCCGAGCTTTTATTGTGACAGCACTCGGAGGGGCTTCCGGCTGTCAGAGCTGAGCCCTCTGACAGCTGAAGTGCATTATTGATTGCCTCATCAGCTGTTCCATCCCGAGCCCTATTTAAGGGAGCAGCTGAGGGCTAAACCTTGCTGCAGTCTCTTCTGACATTCCTCGTCTGACATCGTCAAACATTCCGTCGTCCAACCTCCGTGCTGGCTTCTCCTTTCTCAGTAAGTGTTTTCTTTGTGAGTCTGTTCTTCCTTTGCCATAGTCTGAGTTATAGTTATAGTGTGTTTTAGCCCCCCGTGGCTCATTATTTTGTCGTTATCCTCCTTTAATAAACTGTGCAAACTCACCGGTGGCCTATAGCGTCTCATTAACGGCTCGTGAGAGCCAACCATGACAGTCGACTGCAGCCAGAATGAGACGCCAGTCACCGTGAGTTCTGCCTAAATTGGACTTGTGTTTTTCCCTGTCTGGGTACCTGTGTGCTGGGAGAGTATATCGTCACTCAGGGGCCGCGCTCGGAGCCTGGGCTACGAGCTGGTGGAGGCCCTCGACTACATTGACGGAACCCTCTTCACTGCTGGCCTCTATGACACTCCCACCAATGTACGCCTGCACCTGGACCTCGCTGAGGCCATCATTAACCGCCTTCCTCGCTACTCCAATCACCCTGAAGTCGTGGCAAGGAAGGCAGCATCTCTGCGTATCGGGACAGACTCCATGGGCTGGAGGGAAACTCCGGCAGGAAGCTGAAGAGAAGGCACCCTTGCTCCTCGCTTCGGGATCCCGTTCCTGTCCCCGTTCCAGTCCAGGAGTTCGCACCGCCCAGGGATGATCCCCTAAGGAGTGAGACGTCAGTCGGGATTCCCCCGGAGAGATTACAACTGTCAGCTGCTTCCATCCGGGACCGAGTGGCTGCAGCTCACTCTGCCGCCCACCCCACGCAGATCATTAAGCATGTGACGGCGGCAGTCAGGCTGGTGGAGAGGAATCCTGAGCTGTGCGATTATCCAGAGTACACCGACCTGCTCGCCTCTGTTTCTGCGCAGGAGCGGCATTTCACTAACCTCTCCTTCGCCTCGCCCTCTGCCGGTAACCGTCATCACACTGCCACCGGTAAGCCTCAGCGAGAACCTCATCCGGATCCTGTTCCGGGTCGTCGGAAGAACTCTACCTCCCAGTCAGCTGCTTCTTCTGCGTCTCGTCAGGAGGGAATTCCCACAGCCTCTTCCCCCGGGTCATCTTTCTCTGCTGTCCCATCAGCTCCTCATGCCCGGATCGCCTCGGCTGTCATCCCCTCCTCCTCGACGTCTTCCCCGGCTGCTGTGAGTGCCACGAGTCCTGCATCGGCGAAGCCCATCATCGGTCCATCGCGAGCGGCTCCTCCTCGTCATCCCAGGGGGCCCTCCGTCACCATCCAGCGGGGAAAGGGAGGAACCAAGTCCACTGCAGCGGGTTCTATCGGGCCTCTACGGATCAGGCAAGTGTCTTTTCATTCTGTTCCCTCATTGGGTGAATTGCCTTGCTTGATTCCTGGGGGTGGAGTTCGGGGTTCACAGCCCCCCGAGCTTCCTCCACCTGCTGCAGAAATTCATTATGAACCTGCCACCTTTGTGTCTCCTTCCCCTGAGCGTTCCGCGGCGCCAGGCCTATGCCGCCAGACGTGGAGGGAGCCTGCGGGCCTGGAGAGCCTGGTTCCAGCCCTGCAGCCACGACACGGGCAGAGGAGGAGGGCGGACTGTAAGTTGGAGCCTGCACTGATGACGAAGCGTCCCCGGGTCTCCACGGAGGAGCGGTCCGACTTAGCAGGTCAAGGATCTCCTGCCACCACGCCGTGTGGGTCGTTGGCGTGGTCATCAGCGTTGGAGGGTCCTCAGGCTGTGGGAACCATCATGCCAGCTGTGGGGCCCACCGTAGCCGAGTGGGAGCCAGAGGATGTCCTTCTGCCTTCTGAACCTGGATCGTCGAAGTCCTGGACGGCGACAGAACTCAAGTTCAGGCAAGTGCTGTATTTTGTCTTCCTCCTATCAGTTCTAGAGCATTTTTGCCTGTCTCTCGGGGAGATGAGCCGGGTGCAGCCGTCCGCTGCATCCAAGCTCGTCTCACTGGGCTCTGTCGCTGCCAGTGAGCCTGATCCCGGTTCTTCTTCTTCTCCTGAGCCTTCTTCCAGGGTCATCGGTGCGGAGTCAATCCCGGTCACTGTGCTAGAGGTTCCGGGTTCGGGTTTGGAGGTCGTCCCTGGTGCTGCGCCGACCCACTCGGGGTCCACCGCTGGTGCGGCATTGACCCAATCGGGGTCCGACGTGGGTGCAGCCGCAACCCAGTTGGGGCCTATCGCGGGTGCAGCTTCGACCCAGTCAGGGTCCGTCGTGGGTGCTGCTCCGACCCAATCGGGGTCCGACGTGGGTGCAGCCGCGACCCAGTCGGAGTCCATCGCGGGTACTGCTCCGGCCCAGTCAGGGTCCGTCATGGGTGCTGCTCCGGCCCAATTGGGGTCCGTCAAGGGTGCTGCTCCAGCCCAAGTGGGGTCCATCGTGGGTGCGGCGCTGACCGGATCGGGGTCCAGCAGGGGCGCAGCGCCAGTTCGGTTCGAGGTCGGTGAGGGAGCTGCAGATCCTCTGCCGTCTGACGCTGGACTGGTCCGTCATCCTTCCTCCAATTCTTCTCCACCGGGTGCCGTTGGGGTTCCCCATATTCGGCTCGGCTCCCCCTCGCCAGGGAGGCCGTCTTCGATTTCTCCCCTGCGGTCCTGGTGGCTGAGTGATGCGGGTCGGCCGCCTGGAAGACTGCCTTGCCCATTTGGCGTTCTGGGTCGGCCACCCGACCAACTAGACTGTCTGCTTGGCGACCTGGTCCAGCCGCCAGAGGTCCTGTTTCTCCAGGCCTGGGACTGGGGTAGGCCGCCCGAACTCTTCCTTTTTCCCCGGCCAGCTATCTGGATGCTGGACGCAGGTAGACCACCAGAACTGTTTGTTGTCTCATTGGACTCTGCCTGCCGTCATCCCCGTGTGTTTTCGTATTTCCACTGAAATATTAAGGTCGCTCTGGTGTGTTGTCATTTGCACTATTGTGGTCTGTGTATTCACCGCCATTTGGCGTGCTTTTTTTTCTCCCCTCCCCTGTCTGAGGGATGATTTGTGACTGCCACGTTGTGTCTTATGGGCCTGTGTATCTTTGTTATAGGCCTTGTTATTTGCATTTTTTGTCCTGTCTGTTGTGCCATCTGTGCTTTCTGGAGTATTGTGGGGGGGGTTTTCCCTCCCATGCTCTGTAATTGCTTCGTGTTTGTTTCCTGTGTTCTCCCTTGTCACTCTTCGTTCCGGTTCTTTGTCTTGACGTTTTTTTTTTCTTTTCTGGTTCTCACCCTCCAGGCCTTTCCCCCATCCTCCCACCCTGGGTGGGGGTGGGGGGTGGGGGCTTGGGTGTCACACAGCACCCAGAGTGCGCCGTTCGAGGGGGAGTACTGTTGTGGTCTGAGCGCCGATTTCGTCCGTGCTCGGGCCATGCAGTATTTTCCTCCCATCTGGTGTGTGTGTGTTCCCTATAGCTCTCCGAGCTTTCATTGTGACAGCACTCGGAGGGGCTTCCGGCTGTCAGAGCTGAGCCCTCTGACAGCTGAAGTGCATTATTGATTGCCTCATCAGCTGTTCCATCCCGCGCCCTATTTAAGGGAGCAGCTGAGGGCTAAACCTTGCTGCAGTCTCGTCTGACATTCCTCGTCTGACATCGTCAAACATTCCATCGTCCAACCTCCGTGCTGGTTTCTCCTTTCTCAGTGTTTTCATTGTGAGTCTGTTCTTCCTTTGCCATAGTCTAAGTTATAGTTATAGTGTGTTTTAGCGCCCTGTGGCTCATTGTCGTTATCCTCCTTTAATAAACTGTGCAAACTCACTGGTGGCCTATAGCGTTGTGGGCGACACACATTGTGGGCCCACGTTTCCACAGAGACAGGACTGCATGTGTATTGAGGGTGTCACGTCTGCAAGGACAAAGGACTCGAATCTGCAGAAGATAACAAGGAGGTGTGAGATTTGTCTCTTTGTCCCACAGAAGATGCCCCGGAGAGATTTCCGGTTCATCAGGAAATGAGAGACAATGGTGAAGATTCAAAGGGATGCTTTGTGACTGTATGTTTACTGAAAACACCATGTGACTGGAATTCTGATGCTGGAAACATATAAAAGGGTGATGAGATATGATTCTTTCTCTTTCCTGCTTTGAGAATGCTAGAAGCTGTGTTCTGTCAATAAAGCTGGTTTACGACTAAACTCAGCCTCATCATTTGAGGACATCTTCTACAGCATCTCATTAACGGCTCGTGAGAGCCAACCATGACAGAACACTCCATGTGTTTGCACTGTCAAACCACAATCCTAGATATTTGAGCTCACTCACTTTCTCTATTGGTTGATTGTATAATGTTAATGGTTCTGTTGTGGAGGAACAAAATAAGTTCAGGCGAGACACGGCGAGCTGAAGGTTTAAGAGTTTTATTCCTCCATCATCGTGAGACACGCTGCAGCACTGTGCGCTGTGTATGCGCTCTGTTGAGGCATGTAAAGTCAGCTGTTTTATACAGTGATACAGACAGAGTGCATGGCACATTAGCATATCAATTGTCATCCAATACACATCGGTCAATACACATGATTAGCATGACATTGGTTGGCACAAAAGATGCATGCATTCAGTCCCGTCTGACTGTCTCCTGTGGTTCTTTTGGTCGTATGCAAATCCCTGCTGAGCGTGAATATTATCAGTCTGCATTGTGCTGGGTGCCCACACGTGTGCTGGGTGCCCACACCGCTCCCCCCAGAACGGTCAGAAGGGGTTGTGACCCCCCCCCCCCCGTCATTTGGCTCCAGCTCCGGTAGAACTGTCGGAGGGCATGTCAGTCCATGAGGGGTACGGGGGAGGTGTGGAAAGAGCAGTGCGCTCCGCTCCTAGTTCCAGCACGTTGAACGGCCATGGATCGTGGGCACACAGGCCGGTGTGCAGTCGTACGTAATGGAAACAGACGGCGATTGGCCGGCTTTGGGAGTGAGGTGCGAGAAAAGCTCTGTGCAGGAGGAAGTTGAGGGGGTGGGAATAAGCGAGTGCCGGCCCGGGACGTGGTGTCTGGGCCGTGCAAAAATTGTGTGTGGATCCGCGATGGTGAAGAACTTTTTCCGTTCACCGTGGCGGAGATCCACAGCGGCTGTGAAAAAATTATATCTCTGACTTCTCTCGTGTTTTGGTCCAGCGAGGATGTGGGGAAGGTGAGCGGCCAAATTCCCCGAGGATGCGTAGTGGCTGTGATAAACTGAAGCTGTGTCAGGGACTCGGCAGTTTGGCTTTAGGTGCGGGAAACAGTCCTAAAGTCATTGGGGAAAGCAATCGGCCAAATTCCCGATGTGCGCCGCAGCTGAGAACCCCATACAAAGTCCTGTGTGGGGGCTGCACGTCCACTCCAGGTGCGCAAGCAGCCCTGAAGGTTCTGAGGGTGGCGATCGGCTGTTTTTCTTGGGCATGTGCAGCGGCAGAGGACGAATGTGTCAGTCTGTGGAGTCGGTTTTGTCCCGTGTGTGGCTCATGCTTGGCGCAGTGACCACATAGCTGAAAGTTACGGAGAAGGTCTGTTGTCGAAAGTTGAAGTCAGGGTCAGGGAGCTTGATGGAAATCAACGCAGTCGGCGCCAATGGTCTTCCCTGTTCAGGCTGTTTCTGTGCGTTTGCTCGTGTCACTGATCAGAAGGTTGCGTGTGTCTCAGTCCCAGCACTGCGCTCTCAGCCCTGGAGGTCGCCATCGTGGAGAGAGAACAAGGAGCACGCTCCCGTGTGGGTGCGAAGGATGTAGGCAATCTCTGGTCCTCTGGGATCCACAGCACGGTTCCAGTGTGGAGGTAAAAGATCAGGCGAGGGTCGCACCATGACGCGTTCTGAGGCTTCCCGTCCGGGTCATCTCCGGGGTGTTCGCCTCGTGTTCCATTCTTTATCAAGGGTCACCAGTGTGGAGGAACAAAATAAGTTCAGGCGAGACACGGCGAGCCGAAGGTTTAAGAGTTTTATTCCTCCATCATCGTGAGACACACTGCAGCACTGTGTGCTGTGTATGCGCTCTGTTGAGGCATGTAAAGTCAGCTGTTTTATACAGTGATACAGACAGAGAATGCATGGCACATTAGCATATCAATTGTCATCCAATACACGTCAGTCAATACACATGATTAGCATGACATTGGTTGGCACAAAAGATGCATGCATTCAGTCCCGTCTGACTGTCTCCTGTGGTTCTTTTGGTCATATGCAAATCCCTGCTGAGCATGAATATTATCAGTCTGCATTATGCCTGGTGCCCACATGTGTGCTGGGTGCCCACACTGTACCAGTTCTGCGTTTGTTTGTTTTTTGTTGGGTTTTTTTTTTGTGTGTGAAAATCATTTAGCAGGTTTTATTGTTTGAAATTTTAAATCCCCACTCATATGACCACTTTTCCACTTTCTCTATTGCTTTCATGATGTTGTTGAACACAATTTTCTCATTTCTTCCCCTCATCCAATTGGCTCCATCATCTGCATATAGTGCTGTTTTGATGTCTCCCTCTTGATCCCCAAACATGTCATTAATCATTATGTTGAATAAAACTGGGCTTATCACACTCCCCTGAGGAACACCATTTTCTATTTCAAAGTCATTAGAAACTTCTGATCCTACTTTAACCCTAATTTTCCTGTTTGTTAAAAAATCCATTATCCAATTACACATCCAATGCCCATTTTATTCAATTTCATAAGAAGTCCATCCCTCCATAGTGAATAATAAGCCTTTTCAATATCCAGATAAAATATAACCATTACTCCTTTCATTTTGAGAGTCGTTTCAATATCATCACTTACCCTAACTAGAGCATCCATTGTGGATCTTCCTCTTCTAAAACCATTCTAATAGTTGTTTATTAATCGTTTTTTCTGGTTCCGGTTCCGCCAGACCAGTGGCGCCACACAAGTTGGCTGCCCGTTGCAACAGCCTTTTTTTATCTTCTTTCTTCTTTCTACATCTTTCACTCTATATATATGTATATCACGGACACACAGATCGCCCCAAAGGTCTCCCGAGTCGGCAGACGGAGCCACTGTTTACAGCAGGAGACGTTACAGCAGGAAGAGCTAGTGCTAGCTAGCACTCAACCGCCACCCGATGCTAGCGGAGGAACTCGACATACCGAGAACTGTAGCGAAAACGACGCGGGTGCCACGCTGGAGTTTAGGCGGCGTGCAAGAAATATAAGACAGAATAATAAAGAGCGATGGCAAGAACCAAGCAGACCGACGTAAAATCCACAGGAGGAAAAAGCCCCCCAGGAAGCAGCTAGCCACCAAGGCTGCTCGGAAAAGCACTCCGGCCACCGGCGGAGTGAAGAAGAAAGAAATATTAGACAGAATAATAAAGAGCGATGGCAAGAACCAAGCAGACCGCCCGTAAAATCTACTGGAGGAAGAAGCCCCCCCCCAGGAGACAGCTAGCCACCAGGGCTGCTCGGAGAGGCGCTCCGGCCACCGGCAGAGTGAAGAAGCCTCGCCGTCACAGGCCCGTGGCTCTGAGAGAGATCCGTCGCTGCCAGAAATCCACGGAGCTGCTCATCCGTAAGCTGCCCGTCCAGCGCCTGGTGAGGGAGATCGCTCAGGACTTCAAGACCGTCCTGCGTTTCCTGAGCTTCGCCGTCATGGCTCTGCAGGAGACCAGCGAGGCCCACCTGGTGGTCTCTTCTTCACTAAGGGGGTCACCATCATGCCCAAAGACTTCCAGCTGGCCCGCTGCATCCGCAGAGAGAGAACTTAGACTTTCTGCTGCACATTCACCAGCCATAATGCTCTGCACTGTGTGTCTATATATATACATTTATAGTAATATGGACATATGTTTACTAGATGTTGTTTTTTTCTTGCCTTCTGATTGTTGCTCTGCGTGTTGCTATCCCTATGCTGTTGCAATCCTGGAATTTCCCCATTGTGGGACTAATAAAGGCTTATCTTATCTTATCTTATCTTAAGAAGCCTCACCGTTACAGGCCCGTGGCTCTGAGAGAGATCTGTCGCTACCAGAAATCCACGGAGCTGCTCATCCGTAAGCTGCCCATCCAGCGCCTGGTGAGGGAGATCGCTCAGGACTTCAAGACCGACCTGCGCTTCCTGAGCTTCGCCGTCATGGCTCTGCAGGAGGCCAGCGAGGCCTACCTGGCGGGTCACCATCATGCCCAAAGACTTCCAGCTGGCCCGTCGCATCCGCGGAGAGAGAGCTTAGACTTTCTGCTGCACATTCACCAACCACAATGCTCCACACTGTGTGTCTATATATATATATTTATAGTAATATGTACATATGTTTACTAGCTGTTCTTGTTTTTTCTTGCCTTCTAAGTGTTACTCTGAGTGTTGCTATCTCTGTGCTGTTGCAATCCTGGAATTTCCCCATTGTGGGACTAATAAATCACCTGATTGCTGGGGTCTTTCTGCAACTGTGGGGGTTCCCCCCTACAGTTGATAGTGCTATGAGATGACTGTTGTTGTGAAATGGCGCTATATAAATAAAGCTGAATTGAATTGAATTGAATAAAGGCTTATCTTATCTTATCTTATCTTGTCTTTGCTCTAGTGCATATGACAGTCTGTAAACTAACACCTTCTCCATCCATTTCCCTAAGTGTGACGTTAATGCTATTGGCCTGTAGTTGCCTGGATGAGCTGGATCTTTCCATGGCTTATTAAATGGTAAAATTACAGCCTTTTTACACCCACTTGGGATAAACCCCTCCTTTCATATTCTGTTAAACAGTTTCAGCATCAGTTCCATTGATTGCATAGGTAACTGCCGGAACATAGCATAGCTTAACTGACCATATCCTGGAGCTGTGTATCCACTATCTTGCAAAGCTCCCTTAAGTTCTGACATTGTGAGCTTGAGGTCTCCCGCAGTCATATCTTCCTTCACTTCCTTTTTTAAGTTTGCATTTTCTCTGAGTTTATGCTCCCTTTGCTGTCTATGACTTGCACCAAGATGTTCTCCTCTATGCACTGCTGCAAATGCTCTACCTAGGACTTCTGCCTTTTCTTTGTCTGATACAGCCTTCTTGTCCCCATCCACTAGAGCTGGAATTTTAACTGATACCCTTTTCCCACTCATTTATTTAAACATACCCCAGACATCACCTAATTCTGTTTTCCTACCGAGGGTGGAACAAAATTCTCTCCATGTTGACTTTTCCTGTTTTTAATAATCCTTTGAGCTACTGCCCTTTTCTTTTTATAATCTATTAAATTTTCACTATTCATATTCTTCCTCAGCTCTCTGAATGCCTTGTTTCACTCTTTTACTGCAATACTACATTCCTCATTCCACCAGGGTACAACAGTCTTCCTACCCTGTGTAGTTTTCTTAGGTATACTTGCTATTGCAGCATTCAGAATATGATTGGTTACCTGACTTGAACATTCTTCTATGCCACCTTCTAATGTTACCAAATGACTTGATTTGTACACAGTATTGCCTATATTTTGATTGGTTACCTTTTTTTTTTTTTTTTTTTTTGTTACTTGTTTTGTACCCGTAGGTAGATTTGTTTTGCAGTCTGGTGACAAGCCACCAGCTCCCGGTCGCTGCGTGCGCGAGCGCCCCATATCCCTAACCTCCATGTTTTTGGCATGTGGGAGGAAACCGGAGAAATCCCGGAGTAAACCCACGCAACACGGGGAGAACATGCAAACTCCACACAGATCACTGTTGGTCGGGGGCAGGGATCGAACCCACAATCTCATGATCCCCGCGATCCCCCAGCCGAGGGTAAACTGTGCTGCCACAGTGCTAACCACTGCGCCACCGTGCAGCCACCTGACTTGAACATTCTTCTATGCCACTTTCTAATGTTACCAAATGACTTGATTGTACACAGTATTGCCTACATTTTCCCCAATCTGCTTTGTCAAAACACCATCTTATAAAACATCTTCCCTCTTGTATACATACTTCAGTTTTAATGACTTAAGTATTGGGAAGTGATCACTTCCAACAGCTGTACTGTTCATAACCGTCCATTCACAGGCGCTCACTAAAGAATCAGATACCAGAGTCAGGTCAATACATGATGATGTGCCCCTATGCACATCCACCCTGGTACCTTCACCACTGTTGAGATAAATTAACGATCTTTCATCTAACATCTCTTCCACTACATTTCCATTGTTACAGTATCTGTATGTGTGCTTCCCCACAAGCTATTATGGGCATTAAAGTCTCCACGCCATACCTCTTTCATTTGCCCTTCCCCTGCCGTAACACTGAAAATATCTGCTGTTAACTCCCTACATGGGTTGTAAAAATTAATCAGCTTAATATTTCCTTGTCCATTTGGCCTACATATTTCAATTCAATTCAATTCAATTCAACTTTATTTATATAGTGCCATTTCACAACAACAGTCATCTCAGAGCACTTTCAACTGTAGGAGAAACCCCCACAGTTGCAGAAAAACCCCAGCAATCAGACGATCCCCTGTGAGCAAGCGCTTGGCGACGGTGGAGAGGAAAAACTTCCTTTTAACAGAAAGATACCTCTATCAGAACCAGGCTCAGGGAGGGGCAGTCATCTGCTGCGATTGGCTGGGGGGTGAGGGGATAGAGAAGATGAAAAGAACAGATATGTAGAGAGCACACAGCACGATGGAGACTCAATCTATGGGAGAGAACAAACAGATGTTAATGACCAGCAAAAAAAAAAAATATTTCATTGAGATTGAAGAAAGGAGTGAAGCCCAGTGCATTATTGGAGGTCCCCCAGCTGTCTAAACCTATTAGCAGCATAACTAAGGAAGGGTTCAGAGACACATGATCCATCCCTAATTGTAGGCTATATCAAAAAGGAAGGTTTTAACCCTATTCTTAAAAACAGAGATCGAGTCTGACTCCCGAATCCAGATTGGCAGCTGGTTCCACAGGAGAGGAGCTTGATACCTGAAGGCTCTGCCTCCCATTGTACTTTTGGAGATTCTAGGTATTACAAGTAATCCAGCATTTTGGTCGTGTAGTGCTCTGTTAGGATAATATGGTAGTATCAGATCTTTTAAATAAAAAGGGGCCTGATTGTTAAGAGCTTTGTAAGTAAGAAGAAGGATTTTAAACTTAATTCTAAACTCTATGGGAAGCCAATGAAGGGAGGCCAGAACCGGAGAGATATGATCTCTCTTTCTAGTACCTGTTAAAACTCTTGCTGCAGCATTTTGGATCTACTGAAGACTTTTTAAAGGTGTTTTAGGACAACATGATAATAAAGAGTTACAATAATCTAATCTAGAGCTAACAAAAGTGTGGATCAGTTTCTCAGCATCACTCTGAGACAAGATGCTCCTAATCTTGGCAATATTACGCAAATGACAGAAGGCAGTCTTAGAAACTAATTTAATATTGTGGAAGTTGTGTTCAATGACAAGACTTGAGTTTATTCCTCAGGTTCAGCTTTATTGCAGAACACAATCATCCAACATTCTCAAAAAGCAAGAAGAGGCAGAATCATGTTACATCACATTCTTATACCTCCAGGGGATTAAGAACTCAAGTCACATGGTGCTTCTGCAAACATTTAATCACAATGCAAGTCTCTGAAGATTCACCATTGTCTCTTATTCTCTGATGTTCCGGGGATCCCCCCAGGGCCTCCTCTCTGGGACAAGGGTCCGACTTCACACCTCCTTGACATCTCCTGTCGGCCCCCGTCGATCCAGACTCTTTAGCCTCTTTTCCACTAGCCCAGCACACCTCGGTATGGCTCGATTCACTTCAGTATGGCTCGGAATGCTTCTGTCTCCATTAGCACGGTGTTGGGCATGGGTGTTGTGCTGGGGTGGGTGGGTTTATAACAGCGAGGCGGTGCCACACTCCCATGACGTAACGCACGCGACCCAAGCAAAACATTTTTTTTCCCAAAACTTTATTGAGAAGACCCAAGCAAAACATAACACATAGCTGTACAAGGCCACTCCTCGGTCTGTGGCTTTTTTCACCGTAAACGCCAAAAAGGACCGCCAGACAAGGGTACAGGCAGCGAGATGAAAACACTCTGGAATAGTTCTGCAGCTTCTGGGAGATGTTCCGGGGATCCCCCCAGGGCCTCCTCTCTGGGACAAGGGTCCGACTTCACACCTCCTCGACATCTCCTGTCGGCCCCCGTCGATCCAGACTCTTTGTTCCTCCAGACGTGAAGCCCCAATCCACATAAGCCATACATTTGTGGGAGATATGAATCAGACATATGTGCCACACTCTTGTGGGAAATATGAACCAAACATATGCGCCACATGACCCCCCCCCCCAAACGTCTGCATGGGACAAATAAATGCATAACATAAAAGACATTACCACATAACCAACAATCAATCCCCCAATCTCTTAGGGCTTAACTTCCTGCCGAATCTGCTGTAAGCCGACTTTGCTGCGTCTGCAGCGTGTCCTCGCACCTGGGGATTAGATTTGTTAGCACATCTCTGTGGGAGCTCTGGAGCATGCCTTCTCGGTGGCCTGCCCCGGCGGGGGGGCTTTCGCCAACTGCACGTGTTCATCAGCCAGAACAAAAGCGGGCTTGAGTCTGTTTATGCAAATTAGCTCCCTTCTGCCCCCCAGATCTAGCAACATTTTTTTCCAGCACCCGGAACGGTCCATCATAAGGCGGACGCAGCCCTGGGCGTTGTGCATCATGTCTAACAAAAACAAACTCTGCGTTTTTTAAAGTCTCTGGCACAAAAACGCGTGGAAAACTGTGATGCACTGGGCCAGGCAGCGTGTTTGATCCTGTGGCGCTCTGCAACAGCTGAGCGGGGGGACAATTTGGCGCAGGATTTTCTGGAAGAAATTCCCCCGGCAAACGGAGAGGTTGTGCGAAAACTAACTCCGCTGGGGAGGCCTGCAAATCCTCCTTAGGTGCAGAACGCAACCCCAATAAAACCCATGGCAGTTTGTCCACCCAATTTGTATCTGTGAGCGATGCTCTGAGGGCTGCTTTCAATGACCTATGAAAGCGTTCACATAAACCGTTGGCCTGCGGGTTATACGCGGTAGTGCGGTGTACCTTCACCCCTAAGCTGCGGGTCATAGACGACCACAGTTCAGAAACAAATTGAGGGCCTCTGTCGGACGTTATGTCCGACGGGACTCCAAAACGCGCGACCCAAGTTGTTAAAAACGCGCGCGCAACCTCTTCCGCCGTTGTTGACGCCAGAGGTACTGCTTCCGGCCAACGCATGGTGCGGTCCTCCATCGTCAAAAGGTGTGTGTGCCCTTTGGACGAGGAAAGCGGGCCCACCAGATCAACATGCACATGATCGAACCGCTTAGCCGGGATGTGAAAAGGCTCCAAAGGGGCCCTCGTGTGCTTGTGTATCTTAGCCCTCTGGCACGCTACACAAGCTGCTGCCCATTCCTTGACCTGTTTGCGCAACCCCGGCCAGACAAATTTCTCCCCCACCATCTTGATCAATGCGCGCACCCCCGGGTGCGCCAGCGAATGGACTGAGTCAAAAATGCGGCGGCCTCGTCCCGTGGAGACATCGCATATTAAGGGGGGCATACCTATTTGCTGCACCCTGTGCTCCAGCCTTAACCCTGTTGGTCCAGACTGGAGTGCGCGCACATCCGCGTCACCAACCTGCTCTGCAGCCATGTCTGCATAATCCAAACCTACGTGGACCGGGGCTGCGCGCGCTCCCGCGTCACTGCCCTGGCCCACAGCCACCGAGTCTGCCCCCACGTGGCCTGGCGTTGCCACAGCACGTGAAAGACAGTCTGCCACTACATTGTGTTTACCTGCGACATGCTGGATATCGGTGGTGAACTCTGATATTGCGGCTAGCTGTCTTTGCTGTCGGCCTGACCAAGGTTCTGGTCATCACAAAAGTTAACGGTTTGTGGTCAACGAAAGCGGTGAAACGACGCCCTTCCAGCCAGAACTGGAAATGGCGGATGGCCAAGTGTAGGGCTAAAAGCTCCCTGTCAAACGCGCTGTATTTACGCTCGTTATCGCGCAAGGATTTGCTAAAGAATGCGAGCGGCTGCCAGGTCCCTGCCACACACTACTCAATGACTGCCCCCACCGCTAGATCAGAAGCGTCGGTGGTGAGTGCCAAACGGGCTGTTGGAACCAGGTGCGCTAACAAAACGGCGCTTGCAAGGGCTGATTTGACCTGGGAGAAAGCGCGCTCCCGCTCCGGAGACCATTCGACCTTATTCGTGGGTTGTTGTTTTTTCAGTGCCGTGTACAGTGGCTGCATGAGCCGCGCTGCGCTCGGAAGGAACCGGTTGTAAAAATTAACCATTCCTAGAAACTCCTGCAGCACTTTTATCATTTGAGGTCAGGGGAAATCTGTTATTGCGCGCACTTTCTCAGGCAGGGGAACTGCTACTTCTGGCGAAACGCGATGCCTCAAAAAATCGATTTGCGCCACCCCGAACTGGCACTTCGCTGGGTTAATTATCAACCCGTGCTCTGCCAGTCTCCGAAAAACCGCTGTGAGGTGGGTTTCGTGTTCGTCTTCGGACGTGCTGGCTACCAATATGTCGTCTAAATAGACGAACACGAAAGGCAGGTCGCGTAAAACTGCATCCATCATGCGTTGGAAAGTTTGCGCAGCGCCCTTTAACCCAAATGGCATGCGCAAAAACTCAAAAAGCCCAAACGGAGTTATTACCGCAGTTTTGGGAATATCCTGCGCGCGCACGGGGACTTGATGGTAGCCGCGCACCAAGTCTATTTTAGAAAAAATGCGCGCCCCCGCCAAATGAACTGAGAAATCCTGGATGTGTGGAATTGGGTAGCGGTCGTGTGCCAAGATGTTGTTCAACCTGCGGAAATCGCCACAAGGTCGCCACGAGCCATCAGCCTTTGGGACCATGTGTAACGGTGAAGCCCAGGGGCTGTTCGAGCGTCTAATTATGCCCAGTTTTTCCAGGTTGGCAAATTCCTCGCGCACTATTGCCAGTTTAGCTGAGTCCAAGCGCCGGGCTTTTGCAAAAACGGGCGGCCCAGTGGTGGTGATAAAATGCTCCACCCCGTGTTTGGCCACTGTCGCCGAAAATTTTGGGACTGTGAGTGCTGGAAAGTGAGAGAGCAGAGCATGAAACTTACCACCCGCAGCTGTGACGTTGGCGTGTGCAGTCGGCGGGGCCACCCGAGCTGTGCAGGGGATAGAATGAAAAGACAGTGCATTAACCAGACATCTATTAGCAAGATCAACCAATAAACCATGTGAGCACAAAAAATCAGCCCCTAACATGTTAAAACTGACTGCCGCTATAATAAAGGTCCACTCAAATGAACGGCCCTGTAAGGACAGAAGCATGGTCCTCACCGAATGTCTTAATCGCTGAGCCATTCGCTGCTGATACTGACACCCAGGGAGCTTTAGACGGCATCAGCCATTCCGCGTAGGTAGGCGTGACGAAACTCAGCTGGGAGCCCGTGTCCACGAGGAATTGTTTCCCCGAGTGTGCATCTGTCAGGTAAAGCAGCTTGTTTTCTTCTCCGAGGGACACAGCTGCTACCGGTCCCCGGTCTTGGCGTTTCCCTGACGCTTGAAGCGGCACGGTGGGAGACATCTGTGTGCCCTCTCCGCAAAACGGCGGTGGTAGAAGCACAGGCTGTCTTCAGCTCCGCGTCGCCTGTCGCTGCCGTCGTCGGTTCGTCTGGCGCCGCCACCACTGGCTCCAAACCATCTCCAGGCGCCGTCCTCTGCTCAGCTGCTTGCTAATGCTAGTTTGCTATAAGTACGTCGTGCTACACTTTAATGTCTGCAAGTTATCGCTGTTAGGTACTAAAATATGTACGCTGTGTGTGTTTCAGATGGCTCTGTTGTGGGGAAATTACTGCTTCATTCGCTCTGGGCGTGCCTGTCACGGATGTGATCAGCCTGTCACTGATGTCAACACAGCTTCACAAACGAGCAGTATTGAGCTTAAGAATGTCTGTAGAAACGTTTTATTTTCTGTACAACAAATTGCTCTGATCTGCTTGAAAATCATGGAGAGACTGTTGAGACATCATGGACTTACCTGCTTCTGCAGCAGATTCTGAGATGGTATCATAGAAAAAACCGATCAGCGGACACAACTTGATCGCCAGGTTAATATTAGCCACAAAATATATATTCAAAAAGTAAACTTTACTGAGTTAGGTATAATAAGATATATTTGACAGTTATCATGCATTTTAGGCCAAAACAAACTTGATCTAGGATTAAAAGCAATTGGAACATGGAAACATGTACTGTAGAAATATATATTCTCTGCATCAACAATGTACTAGATATGCATTCATGTTGTATTGCACTGGGATTTGCACTGACAATAAACCTATGAAGTTTTTGCAGATGTCTCTTTTTTTATATGTGAAGGTTACCACCATGTGGCATAAATTAAATACTGAAAGATTGGAAAAGCTAAGAATAATCCAGCAGTTTGAGAAATCACTTTTGGTTTGGTGTAAGTCTGTCAACAGAATTATGAACCATAAAGCAGTTTGTGTTAAAATGTTAAATCCAATTAAACCTAATCCGGGGGCTTCCAATCATGTGTCATGTGGGGCCAAGACCCTGCAGGTTCTCTCTTCTACCCAGTCTCTTCAGCAGGTGTTATCACTGATCAGTCAGTGGAAGAAGTTCAGTGGAATCTGCTGTTGAAGACACTGGCTGGAGGTAAAGCCTGCAGGGTCTTGGCCCTCCATGGCACATGATTAGACACCCCCCCCCCCCCGCAGTATCCAACTTTTACTTTCAAAATAAGTGTAAATATTTGCAAAAAGCAAACATTATTAGAAATATGTTATATTTCAATTTAATACTATCCCACTTGTACTTACAAAAACGTGTGAATATTCATAAAAAGCACACACATGAAAGGTAGCACCACAAGCAGTGGGTCACAGCGGTTTTGGGCAACAGCAACACAATTGTGTATCCTTTGCCAATCTGTCTGCTGTTATTTAATGTTTAACAGTTAAGGGACGGATGATTATATGCTCCAAAACTGGAGAAACTCTCTGATAAAAAAGCTGCAACAACACAAGTCACTTTTGGTTTGAATTAACTGCCAAATGACCTAGAAATAATGAGCTGAAACTTGTTTTTATTCGTTTTAAATAATGAGACAGTGGCACACTGGCCAACACCAAATTGTATTATTTTTTACATCCTAGGGCATTTTGGATGTACTGAATAAAAAAAATTCATGTTTTTCACCTTCAGGTCAACGTTTGGAACAACAGTATTATTATTTTCTGTTTAGATGATGCTACACTCCTTCTAAAGTATTGTAATTCTCTGAATTTGGAATGCCGATAGAACATTCAATTTACATATACTTACTTTTTTACCTACTTTGACTTGTAAGCTTGATCAGTCTCTCCTGCTGCATTTTAAAGTCCAACTGTGCAACTTCTTATAAGTTAACATAAAAAATTTACCCAAAGTTTACAACTGGATCATGTGGTGCTAATTTTTTATGATATTTCAATAAAAAGAACAGAAAGCTTACAAAAACATTTGTTTTTTGGTCTAATTAAAAATTACATTACCTTTACAATGGTTGACCCCTGACAGGATGATCAGCATCATTTTCATCAGACTAGGCAATGGAATTTCTATGTAATTATACTGTTTTATAATTCAGTGTTATAACAGACAAACCACACTTTCCAAAACAATTCCATTTTATTATATACAAAATATTAAAAAAAAAAAAAACTTTGCAACACAACATGAAGGTTAATCGACATTTTATACATGCCGACCACTGAGTTCCTCTACCAGCTTCCCAAACTGGGTCAGGAAGGTTCGGTTGAATGAAGCCGTCTCTGCCAGCTCCTGCCTGCTGCAGGGATACCCTCGCGTTTTCTGCAACCTCATTTAAATGTTGCAAATATTTATCATTGAATACATTTTGCGCCTGGTGGCGGGACAGATTCACATTGGAGAATCCGGGCGTGCTGGCACGGCGGACGCGTGGGATGATTCTACAAGGAAAATGCACACAATAAAATACAGCACGAAAGTGCAAGATACACAGAAAAGACAATAGTTTTTAACAAGATTACATAAGCTTATTTCAGCGTATTGTTCACATGAATAATTAAAATAAAACCTTGAGTCCGCAATGTGCTGCGATAAAGCAGAGCGATCATCATCCACAAATGAACAGCTTTTTTATTGCATAAATAAACTGAGCATCTTACCGAATATATTTGCGAAAAAACGCACAATAAAAAAAAAATTAAAACTCACCGTTGAAGGACTCCGATGTCGAGACCTCCTGGTATATTTTTTCATTCCAGGTGGCTCCGTCTGACTCGCGCTGGATACGTTCATCTGACAATGCAGTGAGCAGACACTGCAGCTCCTTATTGGTCCATGGAACACCCTTATTATGCGAAGCCATTTTTGATAGAGAATAAATGAAAATAGCACAGCAATACACTGAAAATAAACCGCCAACAGTGGTTGCGTGCTGAGTAATGGCGGTCGTGAAGATTCTTTTTTTTTTTTTTTTTTCAAAAACTTTATTGAGAAGGTCGTGAAGATTCGGCAGAAGAGGAGGAGAGGGGCGGTTACAACCGGACCAATCAGCGCCGGTTACGACCTGACCAATCAGCGGCGACCAGTCTGTTAACGTCACAACACGGCCCAGCTCAGCACTGCTGTACCCTGCCCTTGAGCGGGGCTGAGAATCGCGGCTGTTAAACCGTGTTGGGGCTTGTGGAAAAGCGTACAAAGCGTGCTGAGCCGTCCCGTGTCGCGCTAAAGCGTGCTAGTGGAAAAGGGCCTTATGTTCCTCCAGACGTGAAGCCCCAATCCACATAAGCCATACATTTGTGGGAGATATGAATCAGACATATGTGCCACACTCTTGTGGGAAATATAAACCAAACATATATGCCACAATATGTGAATTGAAAGACAGATCTTGATCAAAAATAACTCCCAAGATTCCTCACAGAGCTATTAAGAGAAAAAGTAACCACATCCAAACTAAAAGTTTGATTTGGAAAGGTATTTCTAAGGTTTTTTTGGACCAACAAGAATGACTTCAGTCTTATCTGAATTTAATAGCAGGAAATTACAAGTCATCCAAGCTTTGATTTCCTTAAGACAGGCTTCTAACTTGGCTAATTGATTACTATCATCTGGCTTCACTGACAGGTATAATTGTGTGTCATCTGCATAACAATGAAAATGTATACAGTGCTTTCTAACAATGTTGACTAAGGGAAGCATATATAAACTAAAAAGAGTAGGGCCTAGCACAGATCCCTGTGGAACTCCATGACTGAGCTTTGAGTTTAAAGAAAACTCATTATTGACATGAACAAACTGGAACCCATGAGATAAAGAAGATCTAAACCACTGAAACGAAGTTCCATTAAGTCCAACACAGTGTTGTTATGATGGATTCTAAACCCAGATTGAAACTCTTCAAGTAAACCATTTCCCTGAAGGTGGCCAAACAATTGCGTAGCAACAACTCTTTCTAAGATTTTTGAAATGAAAGGGAGATTAGAGATTGGTCTATAGTTAGCTAAAACTCCTGGATCCAGCATTGGCTTTTTGAGTAAGGGTTTAACTACAGCCATTTTAAAAGCCTGCGGTACATGGCCTAAAGTTAATGAAGAATTGATTATTTAAAGAATAAAGCTACCAATAAGTGGGAAGACTTCTTTAAATAACCTGGTAGGAATAGGGTCTAAAAGACAAGTTGAAGGCTTGGATGAGGAAATTATTTTGTCTAACTCTAAAAGGTCAATTGGAGTAAACTCATCCAAACAGATATCAATTGAAGGAGTTGTAGTAGTTACTGTGTTTAAGTGAACGGTGGGAAGAATCTGATTGATTTTATCAGAATCAGAATCAGCTTTATTGGCCAAGTATGCACAACACATACAAGGAATTTGACTTTGGCTAAAAACTTGCTCTCATTGTTCAGGTGGAGGATTTAAATAAGGATTCAATGACAACAGAGTATGTACAGTAAATTACAGTCTGTCCACGTTTCTATAAAAGGATGCAAATATATACAGGAATATATGCAGTTATTTACTCAGACTAACCACACTTTGCAGAAATATATAAAAAATATACAGTCACACAGTATTTCAATGTGAACTCAGATTCAGTGATATAATGTGAATGAAGTAAAAAGCAGTGTGAGAGTTATGTGCAATGTAATAATGGATGAAAAGTCATGAGTACAGCAACAGGTAGGACTAGGTGAATGTTAGGAGTTCATCAGAGTGATGGCTTGAGGAAAGAAACTGTTCCTGTGACGGGTGGTTTTGACCTTCAGTGATCTGTAACGACGACCAGAAGATAGAAGTTCAAACAGTTTGTGGCCGGGGTGTGATGGGTCAGCACAGATGTTTCCCGCCCGTTTCCTGGTTATGGACCGATATAAGTTCTCAGTGGAGGGTAGGTCGGTACCAATGATCCTCTCCGCAGACTTAATGATCCGCTGCAGTCTGGTCTTGTCCTGTTTAGTGGCAGATCCAAACCAGACAGTGATGGAAAAGCAGAGGACAGATTGGATGATGGCGGTGTAGAAGACAACCAGCAGCTCCTGAGGCAAATCAAACTTCTTGAGCTGACGCAGAAAAAACAACCTCTGCTGGGCCTTTTTCCGGACAGTGTCTATATGGGAGGACCACTTCAGGTTCCGGGAGATTGTGGTACCCAGAAACTTGAAGGAGTCCACAGTGGACACTGTGCTGTTGAGGATGGTGAGTGGGGGGAATGAAGGGGGGTGTCGCCTGAAATCCACAGTCATCTCCACCGTTTTGGCTGGGTTAAGTTCAAGATGGTTCTGGCTGCACCAGAGGATCAGCTGCTCCACCTCCCACCTGTATGCAGACTCATCATCATCCCGGATCAAACCGATGACTGTGGTGTCGTCCGCAAACTTCAGGAGCTTCACCGAAGGGTCCTCTGAGGTGCAGTCGTTGGAGTAGAGGGAGAAGAGCAGTGGGGAAAGGACACATCCTTGGGGGGCGCCAGTACTAATTTTTCGGGAGCTGGATGTAAATCTCCCTAGCTTCACCTGTTGCCACCTGTCAGTCAGAAAGCTGGAGATCCACTGGCAGGTGGAGGGGGGCACCTTGAGCTGGAGGAGTTTCTGATGAAGAATGCCTGGGATGATGGTGTTGAACGCTGAGCTGAAGTCGACAAACAGGATCCTGGCGTACGTCCCTGGGGAGTCGAGGTGTTGCAGGATGTAGTGTAGTCCCATATTCACTGCATCATCCACTGACCTGTTTGACCGGTAGGCAAACTGCAGTGGGTCCATCAGGGGGCCTGTGATGATCTTCAGGTGGTTCAGCACCAATCTCTCCAAGGATTTCATGACCACAGAGGTCAGGGCAACAGGTCTGTAGTCGTTTAGTCCTGTAACAGAGAGTTTCTTGGGAACTGGAATGATGATGGAGCGTTTGAAGCAGGAAGGCACTTCACGCAGCTCCAGTGATCTGTTAAAGATCCGGGTGAAGATGGGGGCCAACTCGTTGGAGCAGACTCTCAGGCAGGACGGAGACACACCATCAGGTCCTGCAGCCTTCTTGATCTTTTGTCTCTGAAAGACCCGGCGCACCTCCTCTTCACAGATCGTTAGTGCTGGTGGGAGGTCAGAGTGGAGGAGGGATGGAGTTCCTGGGGCTGCAGATAATCCTTTTGTGTGGGTGGGAGGTGAGAACTGTAGGTTCTTTTCAAACCTGCAGTAAAAGCTGTTTAGGTCGTTAGCCAGCTGGAGGTTTTCCACAGGGTGGGGGGATGGTCTCCTGTAGTTGGTGATATTCTGCAGGCCTCTCCAGACAGAAGCAGAGTTGTTGGCTGAGAAGTTTTTTTGTAACTTCACACTGTAGCTCCTCTTAGCAAGCCTGATCTCCTTCGTCAGCATGTTTCTGGCCCGCTTGTACAGAGTCCAGTCACCAGTCCTGTAGGCCTCCTCCTTGGTCTGACGTAGCTGCTTCAGTTTAGGAATGAACCAGGGTTTATTGTTGTTGTATGTGCAGAAGGTCTTGGTCTGCACACACATGTCCTCACAGAAACAGATGTATGACGTCACAGTGTCAGTGAGTTCATTTAGGTTAATGGCTGCAGCTTCAAAAACACTCCAATCTGTACAGTCAAAGCAGGCTTGTAACTCCAGCTTTGATTCCTCAGTCCATTTCTTCACAGTCCTTACAACAGACTTGGAAGTTTTTAGTTTCTGTCTGTATGTTGGAATAAGATGGAGCAGACAGTGGTCAGAAAAACCCAGAGCTGCACGGGGGACGGCATGATAGGCGTTTCTTAAAACTGTGTAACAGTGGTCAAGTGTATTTGTGTCCCTGGTGGGACATTTAATATGCTGTCTGTATTTAGGAAGCTCATTTGTGAGATTAGCTCTATTGAAATCACCCAGAATGATAAGCAGAGAGTCTGGATGGTTTTCCTCCACGTCTGCTATCTGGTCAGCGAGGTGCTGCAGTGCCTCCATTGTACAAGCAGCAGGCGGGATATAAATTCCAACCAGAATAAATGAGGAGAACTCTCGCGGTGAATAAAAGGGTTTACAGTTTATGAACAGTGTCTCTAGGTTAGGGCTACAAAACTTCTTCAACACTGTGACATCTGTACACCAACCTTCGTTTATGTAAAAGCAGATTCCACCACCTTTAGTCTTTCCAGAGAATTCTCGGCTGCGATCAGCGCGAAACAGCTGGAATCCGTCCAGGCGCACCGCGCTGTCCGGGAAAAATTGTATATACTGTATGCATATAAACAGTTATCATTTTATTAATGATTCATGAAATGAAGATTGACATTCTTATATGTATGATGCTTTTTAGTCATAAATACAACTTGTGCCTCTTCTTATAATCACTGTTAGTGACTAAGCTGCATCACCCTTCTGTTATTCATCTGATGTGTGATAAAAGAGTGTTGACATATATGCTGTATCAAGACTTGTCCCCTGTACACCCTGTGTGTGCAGGGGACATTGCATGAACAGAGTGTTCATGCAATTTATCTCCTACACACACTTGAAGACATACAGAGCGTACTTTTGCTTATGTGGTAATTCTGTTTGTTCTGCTTTTGCTGAGTTTATCACATACTCCATGTATATAAAGAAAGCAACTGCGGACTATTTTTTAGTGTCCCACTTGCCCTGTAAAAGGTATGTGTTGATACTCCTTGTACAAGTAAAAACTTCAAAGGCTCTGCGTGTCTTAAGTCTGATCTCTGATTCAGTCTAATACCTTTTTGTACTCTGTATTTGTGAGGTTATATTTCAGACTTCTGACATAGGTGGTGCCTGAAACCCGGGACAGCTGAGATCCAGGTGGAACGGGAGTGGACACGTCCTGCAGGTTGAAAACCGTGCACGGTCTGATGGTATCCATCAGTATTGGAAACCCGACTTGAGGGAACGCTGCCAGAGACTCTCCTTCTCCCGGCTCTAATCTGGTGATGGCTGTCCTTACTGATAGAGCCTAAAAAGTAAGTTACAAATTTTTCCCTTTTCAGATTGACTGTAGTAGACGTATATGAAGAATAACCGAGCCTCACAATTCACAATTTCCCATTTTTAAAGAACCACGGGTCAGCTGACGAGCAAGTAATGGTAGTATAAGGCGGCGCCCTGTACTTTTCCTTGTGGTTAAAAACCGCTGCAGGAATGCAGTGGTCTTAGGAAGTAACGTGACGGCGATTCACGGTTACTGACCGGTCAGGTTTTAAAATAAAGAGGGGTGCAGGAGACAGTGTGACGGCGATTCACAACTGTTTGGTGGTCAGGTTTTAAAATAAGTAGGGTGAAGGAATTCACCCCAAATTGGGCAGTAATAGTGTTAAACAGTCGGCGTACTGATAAACGTTCCTGACCACGAACACACCCTAAAAATTGGCCAGTAATACGATTACGGTGGGCGTACTGATAACGTTCCTGACCATCTAAAAATGGGGAATTGTGTTAGAAAACCGGATAGGCAGACGAATAAACAGAAGAAAAAACAGGACATAGCGCGCGCAACTGTAAAAAATTATAATAACAGACAAAATGAAAAGGGAAAAATAAAGGATCCAGAAAAATATTTAAATAAATGGGAAAAAGATTTCTCTTTTAAACCCACTCTCAATACACGTGAATGCGCAGTATTGGTCTCAACAGTGAAAATGACGTCTAAAAAGAAATCAGACACTAAAAATGATCCCGAACTCCAGTGTGCGATTTTATGGTCTCAAGCAGCTGAGGATGCAAAAAAAAAGTCTGATGAAGGAAAAAGAAAAAACGAACAAAAAAGGGGAACTGTAAAAACTCAAGTCAGTACTGACAGCTCGGCACCGCCCTTGTTAAAGTCCCAGGGCGACACCAAACCCCCACCCCCCACCCCAACTCTGATCCTAAGGAGGGTCCATATTCTAAGTTGTTAAAGGAGGCACAAGAGGTGGAACGGAAATATGAACCTCAGGAAACAGGCGATACTGTCCTCCCGTTCATTGTCAAGCCAATGATGGCAGATATAACTAAGAAGTTAAAAATAGAAGGCAGAGAGGAAGTAGAAGTAGTGGAAGCAAGAGAAATAAAGAGCACCCTGGTTTATAAACCATGGACCTTGGCTGAAATGCACAATATTGCCAAAACCATTCCAAAACCAGAAACTGATATAACGGGCTGCAAGGATGAAATAATGGAAATGTTTGAGATATATGACCCCGAAGTCCTGAAAATATTGAAAATTGTATTAGGAGCAAAGGCTGACGTTTACACCCAGGACTTAAAAAACAAACAATGGACGGAACGGGAGTACGAACCACAAGATGATCGTGCTAGCCTAAAGGCAGAATTGGAAGACATAGTCAAAAAATTAGAAGAACAATATAAACCGGTAAAACGTTTGACTGACGTGTCCATGCTCCGCATGAAATCAGGTGAGGATATGCCTGAATACTATCATTGCTTCCGTAATGTATATTTAAAGACAGTCACCACGCGAATGACGCCAGAAAATCTTTTGGTGTTTAAATATACATTTCTGGACACTTTGCCAACCGATCTAAAAGAAGCAATTAAGACAAGTTGTGTCACTTTGAAAACTTGTGATGAAGATGATTTTAAGACGCATGTTTATCACGTTGCGGAGGCTAAGATAAAGCGAAAGGACAAAAAGCAAGCCTTCTTTCCTACATTGCAAAATGATGATACAGTATATACGACACGGGCCTACTGCGAAGGGGCCCGACCAAAAGTAAGTTTTGAAGAACAGGGAAGGAAAGACTGGAGGCAAAATGTATGTTTTAATTGTGGACAAATGGGACATTGGTGGCGAGAATGCCTCATGCCCCAACGACCAGGGAATTATGAAAGAGGACAGGGACGTAAGGGACGAGGAAGATTTGAAAGACCTGTGAGAGGACGAGGTAGAAGATATGCTCAAGGACCCGGACAGCCTGACAGACCCTTAGGGGGTCAGGACCAGACGGGACAGAGAGCATGACTGACCGACAATGACTTTGACAGGCTCTCTGCCCAGGATAAACAGACAATCTTTGATCAGAGACAAAGACTGGCTGATGCCCTGATTAGACCACGGAATGATGATGTCCTTGATTTAACGGCGGTAAACATGTACTGCAGTACAGCTTCCGCCCCCACTCTGGAGCTATTGGTTAATGGGAGAAAGGTGAAATTTCTCTGTGACACGGGAGCAACCAAAACTACTATGGGTGAGGCTCCACCACATTGCAAGCCTACAGGTGAAACTATTAATGTCCAAAATGCGGGAGGCACCATCACAGTGGAAACAGTTTTTGGTCCTGTAACTCTGGTTGACCCGAGCACAGGAACCATGTGTGTCACCACTGTGGTGGTTGCACCCTCCTGTCCTGTAAATTTGCTAGGGAGAGATGTGCTTTTCAAATTGGACATTACCCTGGGCCCTGATAAAGACAGGGATGATTACACAGTCCTCAGAAATTGTTATGAAGGCTCAGACAAACCCGATGATCACGGGTGTGGCACATTGTATGCATACAATGTACAGAAAGGAAACGACACTGACACTGCTTTGCGTGGTGACAGTGCCTCCTACTTGTCAGCAGTTGTTCCCTACCCACAGGCACAGGGTTTACAAACACCAGATACATTGCACATCACCATGTACTACTCACCGGCAGGCGAACCTTTTGATCATCAATTGGCCGCTGAGTTGTCACAACACCCAACAGTGCAAGTGACTTCACAGCGATTGTTTTTTAACAATACTGGTGTGGCTGTGTTAGAAATCATTTTACCATCCAGTATTCACCCTTTTTATAGGAACAAAATGCCACCACATATGTCATTGTGGGCACCTGAAAATTACTTTTGGGCAGATTCCGGTGCCATGGTGATGACGGGCATTCAAACATGTGACTGGCAGCCCACTAATAAGGGACAGATAAGGTTCTCCCCCTCCACTGGACTGTACATGGTCCCCCTGGTTATGACACTGCAGGTGTACTTTGGAATTGAACATTTTTGCGGGGATGAACATGCCCCCCAAGCTTTGAATGCCCTTCACCCCCTTGGACAGGTATCTGCAGGAATATGAGAATTACAAGAATTACCAAATTCATTATGGTCAGCAGGTGATGCAGACGTAGGTAAATTAAAAAATGCTACTCCCGTACAAATTACCTCCAACGGGAGAGGATTTCCTTACAAGAAACAGTACCCTCTGAAGCCCGAGGCGATAGAAGGCATAAAACCAATCATTACTGATTTATTAAAAAGTGGAGTGATCATACCCTGTCCAGCCTCTCCTGTAAATACCCCACTGTTTCCTGTGAAAAAGGCTCCACCTAGTGTTGGGTGGAGACTGGTGCAAGATTTACAGGCGGTTAATGCGTCCGTTGTAACTAGAGCACCCCTTGTGCCCAACCCCCATACACTGTTGAATTCTGTAGGCCATGATTCGTCTGTTTTCTCTGTAATTGATCTCAGTAACGCATTTTTTACCGTCCCAATACATGAAGACAGTCAATTTTGGTTTGCTTTTACATTTGACGGCAAAAGGTATACCTATACTAGGCTACCTCAAGGGTATTGTGAAAGCCCGACTATATTTTCCCAAGAAATGTCTTCATTAATGGCTAGATTCGTACCACCTGCAGGGTCTAAGATTCTCTTGTACGTGGACGATATTTTGGTCGCCTCCTCAAATGAAGATCAATGCAGAGAAGACACACTTGCTCTACTACATTTCCTCACAGACAATGGTTTGAAATGCAGCAAAAAGAAACTGCAGTTTTGCAGGAACAGTGTCAAATTCCTTGGACACACACTGTCAGCTGATGGGAAGATGCTGGAGGGGTCACGGATCACTGCAATCCAAAACTTACCATTACCAAAAACAAAGAAAGACCTTATGTCACTTTTGGGCACCCTGAACTATTGCAGGCAGTGGTTGCCTAACTTTTCACAGCACACCGCACCACTGTATGCACTACTTCAGGGCCCACAGGGCAATCTTCATTCTTCAGTTATTCTAACCCCCAAACATGAGCAGGCTATTGAGGATCTGAAATCTATGTTATCCACTGTTTGTGCTTTACACATTCCTAATTATGAAGAACCATTTCATCTATTCTGTGATGCTGTGGAGGGACACATGTCGGCTGTATTGACACAGTTGCATGCTGGACATTACAAACCATTGTCTTACTACTCCAGGAAGCTTGACCAAGTAGCTTTAGGTTTACCCCTATGTATGAGAACGGTTGCAGCCACCGTTGATGCCATTAATGCTGTGCTTGACACTGTTTTATATCATCCACTTACAGTCCACGTTCCACATGCTGTGGAAGTTCTTTTGTCAGAGCACGGACACACTATGTTGTCAAATGCGCGTTGTTTGCGCTACACTATGACACTTTTGTCACAACCACACCTTACATTCATTCGCTGCACCTCGTTGAATCCTGCTACATTGCTACCACCTACTGATGGTGATGATTCAGATTTCCATGACTGCGTTGCTCAGACGCTGAAAGACTTTTTGCCCCGACCAGACCTGTCACAGCAGATTAAACTAAATTCCCTCTGGCTCTTTACTGATGGTTCATCGGTTAAATTGCCAAACGGATCAACCTCCACAGCTTATGCTGTAACTACCCTTACTGACGTTGTCATGGTGCATAATGTCCCACAACCAGCTCCAGCACAAAAGGCTGAGCTTTCGGCTCTTGTAGCAGCATTAACATGGTCAGAGGGCTTGGACGTTTGCATCATCACCGACAGTAAATATGCTTTTAATGCTGCACACTCACATACTGCTATGTGGAGACTCAGGGGGTTTACAACTTCTTCTGGGAAACCAACACAACATAGTGACTTGTTACAGGATTTAGTAGCAGCCCTGAGGCTACCACGTACAGTATCCATTGTTCATTGCCCAGCACACACCAAAAGCACTGACCTTCTTAGTAGGGGAAATGCTCTGGCGGATCACACTGCTCAGTGCGCCGCCAGGGGTCATCCTACTACTACCTTCCTTGCAGCTGTTGATCTCTCTGTGCTGCAAGATGAACAAAAACAGATGAAACTCCCACAAACCGCCACAGTGTCAACTAACGGGTTATACTATACACCAGAGGGCAAGATAATCCTCCCTCCCTCCTTGTATTCCTGGCTAGCTATTTCGACACATAACAGAGGTCATGTGTCGACAGGAGGGATGATACAATTGGTCGAAAAACATTTTTATTGCCCAGGGATTGCAAAAACCATGAAAAAGATCTGTCAAAAATGCACGGTATGTTTGCAAAATAACGCACAAGGAGCAATGAGAACAAGACAAGGAAGTTTCCCACCACCTAAAACACCCTTTTCACAATGGTGTATGGACTTCATTGAATTAAGCAAGGTGGGACGACTGCAATATTGCCTGGTCCTCATTGATACCTTCACAAAATGGACAGAGATCCATCCCACAGCAAAAGCCGATTCAAAGTTTGTTTGTAAAGTATTACAGAACAACATTTTCCCTACTTTTGGCATACCAGAAGTTATTTATGCAGACAATGGCCGTCATTTTACAGCACAAGCAGTTAAAGATTTAACCTCTTCAGTTGGTACCAAATTAAAATTCCACACAGCCTATCACCCACAGAGTGCAGGCTTAGTGGAAAGAAAAAATGGAACTATCAAGCAAATGCTCAGAAAAGAAGTTCAGAGTAATAATATTACTTGGCCAAGAGCGCTCCCAACTGTTAAAATAATGATAAATGCCACACCAGATCAGAGCACAGGCTTGTCACCATTTGAATGCGCCTTTCATAGGCCTTATTTGTTGCCTGAAGTCAAAATGTTTATAATGCCAGAAAAATATAAAAGTTTGGGAGAATGTCTCAAGAGCTATCAAGAAAAACGTGAATATACTGATTCTGTCAAAAGCCTTTCTGAACCACAGGTCACCACAGATCCAGACATCAAACCAGGAGACTTCGTGTTCTTGAAAAATCACCACCGAAAAGGATGGTCTGATGTCCATTGGCTGGGACCATATGAGGTATTGCTGACCACACCCACTGCAATAAGAATCGCTGAACGTCCCTCTTGGATCCACCTATCACACGTAAAGAAACTGCGCGTGCCCCTTGGTGATCTCCAGCCACCCCTGGGGTAAGTCCAGATAACTCTGCAGGATAAGGACAGGGTCTGATTCTGGTGAAGAAAGGAGCCGACTGAGGTATCCTCCCAGGGGAAATAGACACCATGTGGGTCGCTTTCCTCTTCATCGCATGTCTATCCCAGCCTGTGACTGGACGCATCTCCACAGACCATGATGGACTTCTGACAGACTACACCTACAATCTGTGGTATGGTCTTTGGATGAAGAAAAAGGGTGGTCTCTTCTGGATCGGTTACAAAGTGGAGCCTGGTGGCAGATTCTGCTGAAATGGCTCACCCCCGTTATTGTGGTACTAATGCTCTTTTGTGTACTATTCATGTGTGTAATCCCATACATAAGGTCAATGATTTCCAGGGCCCTTACACAACATACATTCATGTTACAGCAGGCCTTTCTGACACATTCCCACAACAGGCAGTATACTCCTCTCTCCTAGGGAGATGGTGAAGTATATGACCCAAATCCAGACAAGTATGACGACTATACTCCTGTATAAATTCGGAAATAATGCTTAATGATGTCAATGTAGAAAATCTTTTTTGAAGTTACATTGTACTGATAATTGCATATGACTAAAAGGGTTAATAAAATAATAAACAGGAGGAAAATGTTGGGAAAAATTGTATATACTGTATGCATATAAACAGTTATCATTTTATTAATGATTCATGAAATGAAGATTGACATTCTTATATGTATGATGCTTTTTAGTCATAAATACAACTTGTGCCTCTTCTTATAATCACTGTTAGTGACTAAGTTGCATCACCCTTCTGTTATTCATCTGATGTGTGATAAAAGAGTGTTGACATATATGCTGTATCAAGACTTGTCCCCTGTACACCCTGTGTGTGCAGGGGACATTGCATGAACAGAGTGTTCATGCAATTTATCTCCTACACACACTTGAAGACATACAGAGCGTACTTTTGCTTATGTGGTAATTCTGTTTGTTCTGCTTTTGCTGAGTTTATCACATACTCCATGTACATAAAGAAAGCAACTGCGGACTATTTTTTAGTGTCCCACTTGCCCTGTAAAAGGTATGTGTTGATACTCCTTGTACAAGTAAAAACATCAAAGGCTCTGCGTGTCTTAAGTCTGATCTCTGATTCAGTCTAATACCTTTTTGTACTCTGTATTTGTGAGGTTATATTTCAGACTTCTGACATGTTCACTCGGCCAGGACTCCGTGAAACAAAGGGCGCCAGATCTGCTAAAATCCCGGTTTTTGTGAGTCAGGAGCAGCAGTTCATCTATTTTGTTCGCCAAAGAGCGAATATTTGCCAGATGGATCGATGGGAGCGGCGTGCGAAATCCTCGTTTCTTCAGCCTGACTAGCGCACCGGCACGTTTACCACGCCGCCTTCGTTTCCGGCCAGCGCCAATAGCCGCTGCTCCCACAGCTAAGATCGACTGAAAAACTTCAGATCAGCAGCAGAAACTGGCAGAGAAGTTGCATTGGGAGGTAGTCTGAGTGAAAGTAGTTCCTCCCTTGAATAGGTGACTCGGACAGAAGAGCAGAAGTCCAAAAAAACACACAAAATTATCAAAAACATCAGAGAGCAGAAGCCAGTGGCTGCCATCCGCGGCGCCATCTTGGATTTTTATCTCTGATAGACAAGATTTTATTATTGAAAAAGTTCATAAAGTCATGAAGCTCTAAGGGAATGCTAGGATTGATAGAGTCCTGACTCTTTGTCAGCCTGGCTACAGTGCTGAAAAGAAACCTAGGATTATTCTTGTTGTCTTCTATTAATGCAGAATAATAACTCGTTCTAGCTTTTCTAAGAGATTTTTTTAAAATTAAAAGATGATTTCTCCAAGCTAAAAAGATTTCATCTAAATTAGTGGAGCGCCATTTTCTTTCTAATTGACAAGTCTTCTGTTTTAAGCTACGAGTTTCTGTGTTGAACCAAGGGGTTAGAAATCCTGTTCACTCTTTATACTGCGGACTTGTCACACAACACAACACACTGCCATCTACAGAAGTTCTCTGATGACTCTGCGATCGTTGGCCTCATCTCCAATGGAGATGAAGCTGAGTACAGAGGGCTTATCCAGGACTTCGTGGACTGGTGCCATCGGAACTGCCTCCAGATTAAACGCAAGGAAAACTAAGGAGCTGGTGGTGGACTGCCGCAGGCATGGACAACCCCTCACAGCACCAGTAAATATACAGGGAACAGACATCGAGATGGTGACATCCTACAAGTACCTGGGTGTTCATCTGAACAATAAACTAGACTGGTCACACAATACTGACGCACTCTACAAGAAGGGACAGCACAGGCTGTTCCTACTGAGGAGACTCAGGTCTTTTGGTGTACAAGGGGTGCTGCTGAAGACATTCTATGACACGGTGGTGGCATCAGCCATCACTTTTGGAGTGGTCTGCTGGGGCAGTGGCATTACCGCAGCCGATAGGAAGAGACTGAACAAACTGATCAAGAAAGCTAGCTCTGTCCTGGGGCAGCGCCTTGACCCGGTGGAGGAGATAGGAGAGAGAAGGACGGTGGCTAAACTGTCATCTCTGCTGGAGTCCGAGTTCCACCCTATGCAGGACATACTGAATGCACTGAGGAGCTCATTTAGCAGCAGACTACATCATCCCAGGTGCACAACCGAGAGGTTTCGCAGGTCCTTCCTACCAACGGCTGTCAGACTGTACAACCTAAGCAGGGCTGCTCGCAGAGATAGCAAAAAGACGTAACAACCTAATAGTTTTGAATGCAAAAGATGCAATAGACTTACACAATGGTCCCCTCCGGCATACAACTAGGAAAATACCGGTCGCTATGGAGGGTGAGAATATGTATGGGCACATAATCATACCATGTAGGATAACTAAGTAGACGGTTGTGCTGTTTCAGCCCATCTAGCAACAATGCTCTGCACTGTGTGTGTTTATATATTTACATATTTATTCCATCTAGCTACAATGCTCCGCACTGGGTGTGTTTATATTTATATATCTATATATTTATTCCATCTAGCTACAATGCTCCGCACTGTGTGTTTATATACTCATATATTTATTCCATCCAGCTACAATGCTCTGCACTGTGTGTCTGTGTATATATATATATATATATATATATATATATATATATATAGTAATATGTACATATGTATATTAGCTGCTCTTGCTTTTTTTTCTTGCCTTCTGATTGTTGCTCTGAGTGTTGCTATCCCTGTGCTGTTGCAATCCTGGAATTTCCCCATTGTGGGACTAATAAAGGCTTATCTTATCTTATCTTATCTCTGATTAGACTTTTTCTTTTTTAAAGGGGCCACCAAGTCTAGAGTCTGATGCAGAGAAGCTGTAACACTATCTGCCATGCTATCAATTACAGAAGGAGTAAGCTGTCTATAGCTTATTTCCGTTGTGTTGACACATGGCATAGAGGAAACAATCTGCATAAATTTGGTAACAACATCATCTGAGAGGCATCTACTGTAGTAATATTTTTCTTTAGGAGCCAAATAGTCAGAAATAGTAAAATCAAAGGTTAACAGACAATGATCTGGCAGTACAGGGTTATGAGGAGACGCTACCAGATTTTCTGTTTCTATGCCATATGTCAGAACAAGGTCCAACGTATGGTGGAGATAATGGGTAGAATTTCCTACTTTCTGAGAAAACCCCATCGAGTCTAATATTGAATTAAATGTCATATTAAGGCAATCACTATCTACATCTACATTCAATTCAATTCAATTCAATTCAACTTTATTTATATAGCGCCATTTCACAACAACAGTCATCTCATAGCACTATCAACTGTAGGGGGAACCCCCACAGTTGCAGAAAGACCCCAGCAATCAGGCGATCCCCTGTGGGCAAGCACTTGGCGACGGTGGAGAGGAAAAACTCCCTTTTAACAGGAAGAAACCTCCAGCAGAACCAGGCTCAGGGAGGGGCAGTCATCTGCTGCGACTGGCTGGGGGGTGAGGGGATAGAGAAGAAGAAAAGAACAGACATGTAGAGAGCAAACAGCACGATGGGGACTCAATCTATGGGAGAGAACAAACAAATGTTAATGACCAGCAAAAAAAAATATTTCATTGAGAGTGAGGAAAGGAGTGAGGCCCAGTGTATTACTGGAGGTCCCCCGGCTGACTAAACCTATTAGCAGCATAACTAAGGGAGGGTTCAGAAACACATGATCCCTCCCTAATTGTAGGCTATATCAAAAAGGTAGGTTTTAGCCCTATTCTTAAAAACAGAGATCGAGTCTGACTCCCGAATCCAGATTGGCAGCTGATTCCACAGGAGAGGAGCTTGATAACTGAAGGCTCTGCCTCCCATTGTACTTTTGGAGATTCTAGGTATTACAAGTAATCCTGCATTTTGGGAGCGTAGTGCTCTGTTAGGACAATACGGTAGTATCAGATCTTTTAAATAAAAAGGAGCCTGATTGTTTAGAGCTTTGTAAGAAAGAAGAAGGATTTTAAACTTAATTCTAAACTCTATGGGAAGCCAATGAAGGGAGGCCAGAACCGGAGAGATATGATCTCTCTTTCTAGTACCTGTTAAAACTCTTGCTGCAGCATTTTGGATCAGCTGAAGACTTTTTAAAGATGTTTTAGGACAGCCTGATAATAAAGAATTACAATAATCTAATCTCAAGCTAACAAAAGCATGGATCAGTTTCTCAGCATCACTCTGAGACAAGATGCTCCTAATCTTGGCAATATTACGCAAATGATAGAAGGCAGTCTTAGAAACAAATTTAATATGTGAATTGAAGGACAAATCCTGATCAAAAATAACTCCAAGGTTCCTCACAGAGCTATACATGTACAGTATATTAAAGTCCCCTACTGTGGCGGTTTGAGATAACCCCCACAACAGACTGAGACAGACACAGCGCTCGGCTAGAGCAAATAACAGAACAGTGAAATGTGTGTATTAATGTCTACAGGCAGCCCCGCTCCTTCTGGCTTGTTCCGGCTCAGTACTGTGATGTTAATGTCCCATTCCTGCATTGTGTTCATGCTTCCTGTTCTCACTGTGTCTCTCAAATGCAAATGCCATACCTTCTGCTGTGAATGCCTTTCATGCATTGTCTGTAACTGGGTATAAATACCGCACATATTCTGTAACTCACTCTCTCTTTGACTGCTGCTGCTGACACACACACTCTGTGTCTCTTTGCTGGAGAGCCTGAGGACACACACCAGCCCGCCTGCACAAGGGCTGGTGTGGAGTTCCTATGATGGCGGTACGATTTATTAAACCTGCTTAAAACCTCTCATCGCTGCCTTTATTTTATCATCTGCCATACCTACTATAATTATTCTATCTGATTTCAGCACTAAATCAGCTAAGAATTTGGCAAATTCGGATAAAAACTCTGAGTAGGTTGATGGAGGACGATAAACTATGGCAAATAAAATTGGGTTTAGCTTAAAATTGCTAAAATGCCCCCGATGCCGGCCCCCGAATGCCATCAGTAAGTGTGTTTTTGTTTTTTGTGCGTCTTCACCTTTTTGGGAATTGTTTGTCTTTCTGTATTAAATGTGCTGTGGTGAACCCTGCACGTAAATCCACGTTATTTCATCTGCCCTCTCCGTGCACTGCGTAAGAGCGCATGGAGGGTCATGACAAGGAGCGCACAAGGAGGGGAAGGATGAATGGATTTACGCGCAGGATTCACCACAGCACATGTATTGAACATAAGACTGATGACAGCAGTTCCCAAAAAGGTGAAGACTTACAAAAATAAACAGACACTTACAGTTGGCATTCGGGGCCGACATCGCCCAGCGAACGCATGGAAAGGAGATGTGTTAACCACGGTTGCGCCCCAGGGCCGACATCGCTTCAAGGGCGCAACAGAACCACGGCTATGTGGAGTGGCTAACACGTCATGATAGTGTTGGCAATATTGGCTGGCTGACAACACGGCAGATGATGCACACAAAACATGAACAGCTGACTGTCAAAGAGAGAGGGGGCATGGTCGGACCAGCGAATCTTGGACAGCGCCCACCTGAAAGTGGGTCAAAACGGCTGCCCAACAACCGCCGGCCAGAGCGGCGGCTACAGGCATGGAAAAGAAAAGGAACACAGACACAAAAACAACAAGAATTCAACATCATAATAAACCCGATGCCTGTGCCACAGAGAATACACTGCTATGATTTTATTGAAAAATCGGGTTTAAATAAATTATATTTATGAACAAATAATTTGTTGCAATATTTGTAACAAAAGCATACCACTCGGCGTTCCCCTGCCGTGTGTTTGTCGCTGCTGCTGCAGTGGGCATGTGTGCCAGTCCACCGTCATTCTCTGAGTCTGACTTGCTAGGCATGATGTCTGCTTGGTACAGCTCAAACCTATAAGGTCTGATGCCCCCAGATTCTTCATTATCATCCCATTCTTCTGAACTATAATCGTCTGGAGATTGGACAACACAAACCAATTCCAGACTACATGTGCTGGAACCATCATCGATGTTTTCTACCGCTTCCATCCTGCATGTACAATGGACAGCCAAGCACTGTGTTCTCCCGATGACATCACAACATGGCCAGGGGTTTTTCCAGCCACTGACACAATTGGTGACGTGGCGCTCATGAAAACGTTGGATATTTGCGTGAAAAAAAGCCTGTTTGACTTAGAACTGCACAGACCCACCTATTTTGTCATATTGAAATTATGTGTTGCAAAATTAGATGCAGTCAAAATCGTGTCGTCAGACCTTTAATTTATCTCCAACCACTGTAAAGCTAATACAATGGCGACTAGCTCAACTGTGTATACTGATAAGTGATTATTGGTTCTTTTATTAATCAATATTTTATACTGAGGAATGTATACCGCAGCTCCACTATGACCAATTGTAGGATCCTTGGAACCATCAGTAAATGCTATCAGCCTGTTTCTGAAGTTCTGTTCAATATATTTATGCACTATATAATCTGTTGCTGATTTCTTATGTTGCCTCCTCAGTTGTTGTATTTCAAAATCTATCAGTGGCATCTTAACCCTTTGAGTGTGCAGAATTTTTGGCAGGAAAATGTAGAGTTTGACCTCAAATTTTCAAATGACAATAGCTTCAGAACAGTAATAGTTAGAGGCAAAGTCCCAATTACAAAAATGTTGCAGAGGAACCCAAGTGTCTGCCAGGTGAACTTGCATCCATGCATTGTGCATAATTGGACCTAATCTGCATATTGCAACAATGAAATGTTCAATACCTTCCAGAAAAAAAGTTGCAGATGACAGAGAAGGCTGTGATTTCAGAGATTTTATTTACCAATGTGCATAATGTGCAAAGTCAGTATAATCAAAATACACATTAGTAATGCATTGGTAAAAAAGTACAAGAAATGTGACATATAATTTTACCATGACAATCAACAAAGCCAATTTGTTACATTTTTGGTCATTGTGGTCATTTTGTCAGTAAGTGGATGGCCACGTGCCATCCTGCCTCAAATCCTCCACCATCATCCCTGTCCCCAAGAAGCCACGGATCACTGGACTTAATGACTACAGACCTGTAGCGCTCACCTCTGTAGTCATGAAGTCCTTTGAGCGCCTGGTCCTGTCCCACCTCAAGTCCATCACCACCCCTCTCCTGGACCCGCTGCAGTTTGCCTACCGAGCCAACAGGTCTGTAGACGATGCAGTCAACCTGGCCCTCCACTCCATCCTGCAGCACCTGGACTCCCCGGGAACCTACGCCAGGATCCTGTTTGTGGACTTCAGCTCCGCATTCAACACCATCCGCCCCGCTCTGCTCCGGGACAAGCTGTCCCTGCTCAACGTGCCTGACTCCCTCTGCAGGTGGATCATCGACTTCCTGACGGACCGGAGGCAGCATGTGCGGCTGGGAAAGACTGTCTCAGACCATACTAGCATCAGCACCGGATCACCCCAGGGCTGTGTACTTTCCCCCCTACTCTTCTCCCTTTACACCAACTCCTGCACCTCCAGCCACCAGTCTGTCAAGTTGATCAAGTTTGCGGACGACACCACCCTCATCGGGCTCATCTCCAACGGCGACGAGTCCGCCTACAGGAGAGAGGTGGCCCAGCTGGCGTCCTGGTGCAGCAATAACAACCTGCAGCTGAACGCTCTGAAGACAGTGGAGATGATTGTAGACTTCAGGAAAGTCACTACTCCTCTGCCCCCCCTCACCCTCTCAGGCTCTCCCATCACCACTGCTGATTCCTTCCGCTTCCTAGGCACTACCATCACCAGGGACCTCAAATGGGAGCTGACCATCAGCTCACTCATCAAAAAAGCCCAGCAGAGGATGTTCTTCCTGCGGCAGCTGAGGAAGCTCAAGCTACCCACCAAGATGTTAGTGCAGTTCTACACAGCCATCATCGAGTCCATCCTCACCACCTCCATAACCGTGTGGTACGCAGGAGCCACTGCCAGGGACAGACTAAGGCTGCAGCGCGTCGTGCGCACTGCTGAGAAGGTGATCGGCTGCAAGCTCCCATCTCTCCAGGATCTGTACATCTCCAGGACCCGGAGGCGTGCTGGCCGGATCATAGCCGATCCCTCACACCCTGGTCACGTACTGTTTGCCCCCCTCCCCTCTGGTAGAAGACTTCGGTCCATCCAGACTAAAACCTCCCGTCACATGAACAGCTTCTTCCCCTCTGCCATTAGACTGCTGAACACTAAGTGACTCTCGTGCACCATGTACAGCAGCTCAACCAGACTCATGTCAATCATCACTGTTGTCTTCCTGCATTACCGACTGCACTATATAGTTCTCCACAGTATCTGCTGCTGGCTAATATATATTTTAACTGTTGACCAGTATCACTTAATCTTATCCTACACTTTATTACATGTATAGTTTATTTCTCTTATCTTATCATGTTTAATGTTGCAGCATTGTACCGAGACAAATTCCTAGTTTGTGTACTACATGAACAATGGCAATAAACCTGATTCTGATTCTGATTCTGATTCTGAAGTATCTGCCCTCATCTGTCAAGGTGGCAGAGTTTGAAGTTCTTCAGTGTGTGGTAACGCTCAAAGCAAGGCACAGCACACAGTCCTACCCCACACTGAGCACACCTGAAGTGTGTCTGGCGACGACCTTGGGAACAACTCCGATCCGAACACACCACACAGTCTGGACGTGAACCAGTACTTTCGGCCATAAAGTGCCGTTCAGTCAGTCTCTGTGGTGTCTCCAAAGCTTGCTGTGAAGGCCTTCCAGCTTTCTTGCCCTCACTCCTCTTGTGCCCCTCAAGCAAACCTATGATGAGTTCCTGAATGAATAGCTTCAGGGGCTTGTGTGGACCAGCAGTACACCTAGTGTACAGGATGTGGGAGTTCACAACGCAGATGCTCATGAGTGCGTTGAAAATGTGGCTGTACCATTTCTTGGCCCGGTGTGGAAACGGGTAAGTTTTCATTTGTTGGTCAGCCCTGTCTACTCCTCCCATGTAGGTGTTATAGCTGTCCACACACACGGGCTTGTTTATGTCACGGAAACCAGTCACAGTCCCCTTTGTGCAAATGCATTTCTGGACACAAGTGTTGGCATTTATGGATGACAGCATGGTGACACGCTTCGTGTCATGCCATGCACAGGCCAGCAGTTTGTCGTGCCACATGAAAACTGGGTCATCTCCCCTTCTCAACGGCAACAGGGCTGGTCTGAGATCCCTTGGCATACCTACAGTAATGGAATAAATAACGGCATGAATAAACCTGTTCAGGTCGGGGAACAGGGAGATGCTGAAGTCCGTACAGAGGGAGCTGAGGAGGAAGATCAGAGAAGGCAAGGACAGCTTCAGGAAGAAGATGGACAAGCTGCAACAGAGCGACATCGGCGGGGTCTGGAGAAACCTTAAAACCATCTCTGGGCTCCAGAATACCTCCCCTCAGGCTACGGGGGGGCAGGGAGTGGGCGAACAATCTGAACCTGTTTTTTAATAGGTTTGACCAACCGCCCTCACCCCTGACTGCACAACAACCACTACTGCCTCTAAAGTCATCGAGACCTGCTGTCCACACCCGACTCCACCAACACCCCCCCACTCCTAGCACACTGCTCCCCAACCTGACCCTCACTAAGACCCAGGTGAGGACGGCGCTGAGGAAGATCAAGGCGAGGAAGGCCTTGGGACCGGACAGCATCAGCGTGAAGCTCCTCAAGTCCTGCGCAGACCAGCTGTGTGGGATTGTGGAGCACATCTTCAACCTGAGCCTGAAGCTGGGGAGGGTACCACAGTTGTGGAAAACATCTTGTGTGGTACCTGTACCAAAGACTTCCCACCCCAAAGATCTGAACAGCTACAGACCAGTGGCCCTGACGTCTCACTTGATGAAGACCCTGGAGAGACTGCTTCTTGCTCATATCCGCCCCCTGGTGGGACCAGCGATGGATCCACTCCAGTTCGCCTACCAGCATGGCATTGGGGTGGAGGATGCAGTGATCTTCCTCCTTCACCGCTCTCTGTCCCACCTTGAGAAGCCCGGGAATGTGGTGAGGATCATGTTCTTTGACTTCTCCAGTGCTTTCAACACCATCCAACCGATGATCCTCAAGGACAAGCTGCTGTGCACAAGGGTGGACCAACACCTGTCATCATGGATCCTGGACTACCTCACTAACCGGCCACAGTTTGTGAGAACCCGAGATTGCGTGTCCGACACGATCATCGGTAGCACGGGGGCCCCCCAGGGAACGGTCTTGGCTCCCTTCCTGTTCACCCTTTATACTGCGGACTTCTCACACAACACAACACACTGCCATCTACAGAAGTTCTCTGATGACTCTGCGATCGTCGGCCTCATCCCCAACGGAGATGAAGCTGAGTACAGAGGACTTATCCAGGACTTCGTGGACTGGTGCCATTGGAACTGCCTCCAGATCAACGCGAGGAAAACTAAGGAGCTGGTGGTGGACTGCCGCAGGCAAGGACAACCCCTCACAGCACCAGCAAACATCCAGGGAACAGACATTGAGATGGTGACATCCTACAAGTACCTGGGTGTTCATCTGAACAATAAACTAGACTGGTCACACAATACCGACGCACTCTACAAGAAGGGACAGTGCAGGCTGTTCCTACTGAGGAGGCTCAGGTCTTTTGGTGTACAAGGGGCGCTGCTGAAGACATTCTACGACACGGTGGTGGCATCAGCCATCACTTTTGGAGTGGTCTGCTGGGGCAACGGCATTATAGCAGCCGATAGGAAGAGACTGAACAAACTGATCAAGAAAGCTAGATCTGTCCTGGGGAAACGCCTTGATCCAATGGAGGAGATAGGAGAGAGAAGGATGGTGGCTAAACTGTCATCTCTGCTGGAGTCCGAGTCCCACCCTATGCAGGACATACTGAACGCACTGAGGAGCTCATTTAACCCCTTGCACTCTGGTCAATTTCCCTAAAAACGCCAAAAAATAATGTACCCAAAGTAAATCAAAAGCTGTTCTTCAACCCTTTGCAGCATCTTCATGGGGTTGGTCTCATTTAAAAGAAAACACTTTGAATTTTTTGGCAAAACAGTCATAATCTCTCTAAGTGCTCCTGCCACTGAGTAACAGTCATCTAAACATACTGAACTTGAAGAAAATAAATTTCGCCTGGGTGTTTTTTTGGATACAAATGCTTGCAAATAACACACAACTTCAGATACTGGCTGGAAAATGCAACAGAAATGTAGAACCAAGTGTTATCCAGCTGAGGTCAAAATTTTGTAACAATACCACAAAAAATGAATATATTACACAGCTTTTTTCTTAGGTTGTTCCCAGGTGTTTTTGAACTGTGCCAAATTGTGCCAAATGGCACAGTTTGGAAAAACGTCTGTAACTTTTGAATGATTCAATATAGAAGCTTCATCTTGGACTCTAATGAAAGGTGAAGGGCTGTGTGTGTGTGGGGGGGGGGTTGTTTATTCATTCATTCAAACAAGCCCCCACACACCAAGAAGCATGCCACGTAAAAAATGTGTGGCTTTATTTTACAAGAAAAAATAACCTACAGTGCACTAAAAATTATTCTAAAATATCTGTAATGTAGAAGATAACAACTACCACCCCCCACCCCCGCTACAGAGGACGGACATTGCCCATCGCTACATGACGGAAAGCGGTGACGGTGTGCCGCGATGTACTACGCACAGTTGGACTAAAATATCTGCAATATATCTGCAATCCGCTACAGAAGAGTAGCGGGGGGGGGGGGTTCACAACATGACGGGAGGGCCGTTCGCAACATGACGGACCCGGACCGGAGCGGTCCGGGTCCGTCATGTTGCGATAACGCACAGTTGTAATTTACTGATTGGTCAAAAGTCATTTGGATTACAATTTTCAGGGATAAAGAATAATTTAGCTTATAACACTTACCTGTCCACAACAGCAAAGTCGCTGGCGAACTTCTCTTCCTCATTGTCAGACGAACATGACGCTGGTCCACTTGTTACGGACTCGTGGTTCTGGTCAAGCGACCCGGTCAAACCATAATTCCATTATTGCGGTTTTGCGCTTCCATGATTGCGGTTTTGGCGAACGATTTTTCAAAACAAATAAGAACAGTAGTAAGAAAAAAAGACTGGCGAATGCCTGTGTGTCACTCAGCCTTACACAAAACAGCTTTCAACCTTCTGTGCTTCAATTGGCTGGCTGTATTCGCAGCCGTTGGTAGGCGGGTCCTTCTTGCTAGGTTTTCAGTCATTGGTTCTTCAAGGTTTCAGAAACCCAATTCAAGGCTCTTATTAGTCGAATGAGAGGTCAATCACATCTAAACCAATCAAAGCACTCCTTTGGCTTTCTGTTCGCGGCTGTGTCTGTAGTGGAAGAACGGAAATGCAGCTTTTTTTTTCAGTGCGCTCTAGGACGCAGCGCCCTCGTGCGCCCTCGTGCACCCTCGTGCGCTCTAGGACGCAGAGACGTGTCCGCCCGCGGTACACTGGAGTGCAAGAGGTTAACAGTAGACTACATCATCCTAGGTGCGCAACCGAGAGGTTTCGCAGGTCCTTCCTACCTACGGCTGTCAGACTGTATAACCTAAGCAGGGCTGTTTGCAGAGATAGCAAAAAAACGTGACGACCTAATAGTACTGAATGCAAAAGACGCAAAAGACTTACACAAATGGTCCCCTCCAGTATACAACTAGGACAATACAGTATCAGTCGCTATGGAGGGTGACAATATATATGGGTACATATTCATACTATGTAGGATAACTAAGTAGACGGTTATGCTGTTTATTCCATCTTGCTACAATGCTCCGCACTGTGTATATATATTTATGTATTTATGTGTATGTATGTATATTCATTGCTCTTATTTTTATTTTTATTTTTATTTTTCTTATCTTCTTAATTATTGCTCTGAGTGTTGCTATCCCTGTGCTGCTGCAATCCTGAAATTTCCCCATTGTGGGACTAATAAAGGCTTATCTTATCTTATCTTAAACTGGAATAAATAAATTGGCATAAATAACACCCAAAAAATGAATAAAAATAAAAACAAATTACTTCTCCTGTTGCTGCTGACGGTCCCACACAGTCCAGTGTTCTTGGCTGCGAGCTCCATAGTGATGGCTGGCCCTGTGTAATAGCTATCCATGTACACCTCATGTCCCTTCCCAGTGTATGGCTCTATCAGCTGACGCACAACAAGATGAGTTGCGCCCACACTGTCACAGTCATTGCCAGTTTGTGCATTGTAAAGTGACCACCGCAACACATAGCCTGTGCTGGCTTCACTCAAGACAAATGCCTTGTAGCAATACTTGTTTGTTTTTTGGGGGGTTATAAAGTCTCAAGGTTGACCTCCCCTTGAATGCAATTGTCATTTCATCCAGGAAGAGTTCCTTGCTGGGAGCATAAGCAGCGGCAAAACGTGGCACTACACAGTCAATGACTGGGCGGATCTTGAAAAGACGATCATGCCCTGGCTGTCCATATTCAACCCAGTTGTCATTGTTTGCAAAGTGAAGGCAAGACAGGATGATTGCAAACCTGTCGTATGTCATCACTCTGCCATACAGTATCCAGGAGTAAATGTTAGCCAAAACTCTGCCCAGTAGTCTTTCAGTGCAGGCTTCTCCAATATTCCCATGGACAAATGGAGTGCCATGAACGCTTTGCTTTCATCTCCTCCACAGTTACTGCAGTCCACTTTTGAATTCGGGACCGGGGTTTCAGCGCATCCTTTGCTTTGGCTTGGCTTATGACTTGGTCAGCGTACCTGTTTGGGACACACAAATTTTGACCTCAAAATTAGCATTGAAAGGCAAATAAAACCCATTTCATGCTACATTTGTTTCACACTATGTCACCACATAGTCCTTTGTTCCTTCATTGCCAGAGTATGGAGAGTTATCGGGGTACGAATTAAACATGCATAAAACCCAAATTTTAACATTCAACTATAACCCAAATCAATATTTACAAAGCAAACTCAAAACTAACTGGGAGATGGAATCTATGAAATATCTGGGGGTCAATATCCGAAACAACTCAACAAAATTATAACACTAAACTATGATCCACTGATGGCAAAAATAAAATCTGATCTAGCAAGATGGAATATGATACCATTCTTGGGTACTGCACAAAGAATTGAAGCAGTCAAAATGAATATACTTATACGTATTCTATACCTTTTCCAAACAATACCGGTAGAACCTCCCAAAAAAAACATGGCAAGAATTGAACAGAAGGATCTCAAGATTCATATGGCAGGGCAAGAGACCTAGAATCAGATATAGAACCCTACAGCTAAACAAAGACAAAGGTGGGCTCATGCTGCCAAATATCAGGGACTATTTTAAAGCCGCACAAATTAAAACTTTAGTAGAGATATGTAACCCAGTCTACACTGCACAATGGAAGGAGATGGAATGCCAAATAACAAGTGACATTCCCCTACAGGCGATTATAGGGAACAATGCCTTACCTAAACGTTTGAATAACACTAACCTGTGGATAGAGACCCCGCTAAAAATTTGGTTTAAGATAGTCAGAGAGAATCAAACTAAAGAACCCTATCGATTATTGCAATGGATTTCCTATGATCAGGACTTTACTCCTAATAAAACAGACACTAGATTTAAAAAGTGGAAAGAGAACGGATTGATAAAATATTACAATTTTTTTAAAGGGCAAACTTTAAGAAGTTTTGAAGATTTGAAAAAACAAGGTCTAGTAAATCAAGACCTTTACAGGTTCTTTCAGCTTAGACACCACATAAACAAAATACTTAAAAAGAAGGACTTGGAAAGGGCCCAGTCAGGTGTTCTGAAGGTTTTCTTAATGGCATATAAAGGGATCCCAGGGATCAGATACATTTCTAAAATATACCATGGTCTTCAAGACTTAAAAGGAGACAACACATCATATATAAAAGAGAGATGGGGAAAAGAGGGGAATTTCACTTTACAACTGGAAATATGGAAAAAGCTAAATAAACAACAATGGAAAAGTACTTCATCCCTGCAGTGGAGAGAATTTGGATGGAAAAATTTGGTAAAATTTTTCAAAACACCTGCACAAAACAAATTTACTCATAAGGGGTTGAATTGTTGGCGCTTGTGTGGTGAAGAGACTGCAAATCATTTTCATGTGTTTTGGTCATGCCCAGTTATCCACCAATATTGGACCAATGTACAGACAATATTGGGGAAAATATTCAAAGTAACAGTTCCCTTTTCTTTTGTAACTTTGCATTTGGGTTTACTACCGGAATCACTGGAAAGACGAGGAGAAAAATACTTATTCACTGTTTTAATATTGGCAAGTAAAAAAGCTCTAACTAAAAAATGGATGTTGAAAGACTGTCCTACACCTGAAGATTGGATTAACGTGATTCAGGACATTTATTCGATGGAAAAGTTGACATTCGCACTGAGACAGGACATGGATGGGTTCTTGAACTTTTGGCAACCCTGGAACGCATATGTGTCTTCCATCAGATCTAATCTTTGACAAATACCATTTCAATAATGGTACCTCTCTTTGCTCCAACGCTATTCAGATGCTCTTTTATTTTTCTGCTCTTTTGTTTTTGTTTTTGTTTTGTTCTTCTTTTAATTTCTCTTTTTCTTTCACTTAAAAAAAGGTGTTGTAATAATTTTTTTCCAATGTTGTCAAAAAACAAAAAAAGGGGGAACATGTGATGAAAATGTAAACAATGCAATGCTGTAATGACATGTATACCCTTTACAAAAACTTAAATAAAAAAAAAACAATTTTTGTTTCACACTATGTCACCACATGCTCCTTTGTCCCTTCCTTGCCAAAATTACTAAAAATCATACAATTTTTTTTTTTGTTTCACACCATGTGAACACATGGTCCTTTGTCCCTTCATTGCCAAAATTACTAAAAATCATACAAAAAAAACAATTTTTGTTTCACACCATGTCAGCACATGCTCCTTTGTCCCTTCATTGCCAAATTTACTAAAAATCATACAAAAAAAACAACCTCATGCCACATTTGTTTCACACTAAACTAAAATGAAGCAAATGAAACAGTTTATGCAACAATACGTACCTGTTTGTTTCGTTGGTCACAAGATTCCAGAATTCCTCAGTCCAAAACAGCGACACAAAATCAATTGCGGGCGCAGATGACATGTCCTTCTCTCCACGATATCCAACTGGCTGTTCAAATGCTTTCAGTCACAGATGATAAACTTCTTCATCTCTCAGAAGCTCCCGGCCGTCAATGTCCAAGCCTCCTGGAGTATCGCCACTGCCCGTTGTTGTCATCCTGCCATGGCGCATACGTGGCACACATCATTACACACTGGCAGTGCGCTCTTGCCCACCCAAACGTCACCCACGGGCTGCTCTGGACCTTTTCGCTCCATGACCACGGTTTGCCAAAGCAGAACAATCTGCAGACGAGGGTCCTGTGCCATTTTGGGCACGGCTGGACACAGAAAACGCAGCTACAGCATCGTGCACAAGATGTCCGTCTCCACTATCGCCAGAACTGCTTGCACCATTGTCCAAAGGCACATAATCAGAGCTGGATTCTTCCTCAGATAAAGAACTAGGGCTAAGCTCTTCCTCTGACCCAGGAGCGGTGAACACCAGCGCTAAAACCTCTTCAGCTGAGAGCGTCTTCCTCGCCATGTTGTCTCTTCCGTGTCAAACAGCAGAATGAAAGGGGGGAGGGGCTTCAAACGCTGATTTGACCTACTTATTGCATTGGACCATTTCTGGTTTTCGCAGTAAGCGGAAAGCCGGACCTGTCTGCCACCAAGTGGTGATAAATGGTTTGTACATTTCACACTCTATTCAGCTGTACAGGCTTTGTTTGGACTGATCAGCTGACAGTCGCAGAAGTGCGACATACACACTCAGAGGGTTAAACAGCCATGGAGGAATAACAGACCACAGGACCGTTGGGCTAAAATCTATGTATTTTAATTCTGCCTGCTCAGCAATGGCATCACTTATCCATCCAAAGCTACCAATGTTGGACTCGTGTTCCCAGCAATCATCAGGAATAGCTTCTGCAGGATGGGACCCCTTATGCCCCTTCAAGTTGATCCAGTATGCCAGCATTAATTTGGTTCTTCTTAATCTTAAGGGCATTTCGCCCGTCTCTACTTGGATCGCTGATACTGGAGAAGTTTTAAATGCACCACAACATATCCTAAGAGCCTTTGTCTGCTCTATGTCCAGAAGGGTCAGGTGACAATCAGCAGCCGACATGAACGCAACACATCCATAGTCTAGTGTAGCTTTCATTAGTCCTTGATACACCCTCAACACAGAGGCCCTAGAGGCACCCCAGTCCCGTCCTGCCAGACATCTCAAAATATTATTTATGACAGACTGCTATGATGATGATGATGATGGCATTTTCCTTTAGTTTTTTCAATATGCTGCTTCCAAGTTAGTTTTTCATCAAATAACACACCTAAATATCAAACTACCTTTACTTGCTCTAACTTTTGGCCATAAAGATTTAAAGAAATTTCTTTGTGACTTTTAGAGAAGCAAATTATTTGTGTCTTTGAGACCAATAATTTAAAAGCCCACCGGTTTGCCCGTTGTTCAACCTGGTCTATTGCTGCCTGCATTTTCCTCTGAATGTACACAAGATTACGTCCCCTTATCCATAAGGCCTCATCATCTGCATACAAGGCCTTCCCTATTCCACTATCGATTCCTTCAAAAATATCATTAATCATAATATTAAACAAAACAGGGCTACACACGCTGCCTTGGGGGGTACCATTTTCAACTTGATATATTTTGGAGTACTCTGTACCAACTCTTACCTCAATCGTTCTATCATACAGGAAATCTAATACCCAATTGTATAGATTACCTTCAATACCAAATTGATTTAATTTAATCAGCAACCCTTCCTTCCACAGCATGTCATACACTTTTTCTACATCAAAGAAGACAGCTATCACATTTTCCCTATTTACCTGGGCTTTCCTAATTTCAAATTCTAGGAGCAAAATGGAATCCATAGTATTTCTCCCTTTTCTGAACCCACTTTGAAAACAAGAAAGACATTCCCTCACTTCCAAAATGTAATTCAGCCTTTCAGTCACCATTCATTCCATTGTTTTCCCTAACTGTGAGGTAAGAGCTATTGGCCTATAATTATTGGGATCTAATGAATCTTTCCCTGGCTTTAAGAATGGTACTATAACTGATTGTTTCCATGCCCTTGGAATCTTCCCAGTTTCCCAAACTTTATTAAATAGCTGTAGCGGTTTGATTTAACCCCCACAACACAGAGACAGAACACAGAGACAGTCAGCTCGCACACCTGGGTTTTTTCCGCTGCATGCTGCGTTTACAGCTGTGAGGTTAAAGTGTCATCCATGCATTGTGTTCATGCATCCTGTCTGTACCTCTGATATGCAAATGCCCAGATTGACTGCTGTGAATGTCTTTGATAATATTGTTTGAGTTGAGTATATATGCTGCACTGTGCTGTAAATCTGCCTCTCATTCACTCACTCTTCAACTGCCGCTGGACACACGCACTGTGTGTCTCCTCTTCTCTGAGAGCCTGAGGACATCACCTCAGCCCGCAGCACGAGGGCTGGGGAGGTGTTTCGATGAAGGCGGGTGATAATAAAGCTATTTAAAAATCCAACACTGCCTTTATTTTATCATCCTCTTCACTGGTGACCCCGGAATGCACACGTTTTGTGCAAACGCAACCTTCTGATCTGAACAGCCACGCTGGCGACCCGAGACTAAAGAAAACGAGCGGCCAGCGAACGCAGCACCCGGGCATGAATGCTCCATCACAGCGACCTGACTGGTCTGCCCGCCTCGACGCAGAGCCCACGGCGGGCGAGCTGCTCTCAGGACGCCAACCAAGACCGGGTAAGCGGCAGAGAACGTCATGGTGCGCCCTCGCCGAGATCGGCACATCCACGCGGGACCGGCCGCGCAGCTCCTCCACATCAGAGCACATGCGGGCGACTCCCATGGCCGACGGAGCACACGTGGACCTGAACGCACCATGACTAATCTGCAGCCACGGCTTGTCAGAGATGTTTTTCGGCGCAGACTGCGCCGATCTACACCAAGTTTCCGACCCTGATTTCCTCTCCAGCGGGCCCACCCACGCACGGAGCCGGGTGACGAGGACGGCGCACCACGCACGGGACAAATACGGCTTTTCCGACCGCCTTCCTTCTGCTGCACACTGGCCCTTCAGGCTTGCTTGTACACCTGAGGCCCGCAGTTTGCTCACGGGATTTTATGGTCTTAGCCACGGCACACAAGGGGAATTCAGCTGTCTGCGGTTCCCGAGGCTGTAGGGTTACGTCTGCCCTAAAGTCAACACGCCAGTCCCTCTGCTTTTTATTTTTTTCTTGCCGCCGCTCCTGCTTTTCTTCATGGCCACGAGAGGAGTCAGAGACTAATTTTTTTTTTTTCTTCTTCTGATATCCGCATGTTCAGATGGGACATCGCGGAACAGCAAACACTTCTGGCGCGACTCGAACGATTTTCCCGCGCCCGGTCAGCATTTGCTACCCCCCCTCCCCCTCCTCCTGCACAGAGCTTTTCCCTGCTCGCTGCCCAAACTGCAACATCGAGGTCACGGTCCCCTACCGTGCCCTCTGGGGGGGAGCAGTGTAGCGGTTTGATTTAACCCCCACAACACAGAGACAGAACACAGAGACAGTTAGCTCGCACACCTGGGTTTTTTCCACTGCATGCTGCGTTTACAGCTGTGAGGTTAAAGTGTCATCCATGCATTGTGTTCATGCATCCTGTCTGTACCTCTGATATGCAAATGCCCAGATTGACTGCTGTGAATGTCTTTGATGTATTGTTTGAGTTGAGTATATATGCTGCACTGTGCTGTAAATCTGCCTCTCATTCACTCACTCTTCAACTGCCGCTGGACACACGCACTGTGTGTCTCTTCTCTGAGAGCCTGAGGACATCACCTCAGCCCGCAGCACGAGGGCTGGGGAGGTGTTTCGATGAAGGCAGGTGATAATAAAGCTATTTAAAAATCCAACGCTGCCTTTATTTTATCATCCTCTTCATAGCTTTAATATTGTTTGAAGTGCACTCTCCTCCATGTGCAACAACGTCCTATAACATATGCCATTCTTCCCTGGTGAAGGCTGCTTCGATTTCAGAATCCTTTTCAATTCCGACAGAGTGAATGGCAAATCTATCATGTCCCTTGAAGTATTCTTCCTTATGTTTACATATGGGTGTTTGGATAAAGTGCTTTCCCTGCTTTGTCTAACTGTGTTTGGTAGGCTTTCTGAACTATGAATCTTCATTAAAGTTTGTGCCAAAAGTTCTGCTTTGTTTATAATACTAACGCTGGTATTTTGTACTCTCTTCTAATACCACTCATTTTCTTAATCATTCCCCAAATATCTGATAGCTGTGTTTCTCTTCCTATAGTATTACAATACTGTCTCCAAAATAAATGTTTAGCCGTTTTAATTGTTTTCCTGACGATTGCCTGACGCGTTTGTACTCAATCGTTGCTTCCAAAGTATGATGCTTTTTCACTTGTCTGAATGCCCTATTTCAGTTTTTAATAGCTTTATTACAATTATCATCCCACCAAGGAAGATTCTTTCATTGTCTATAACATGTACTTTTTGGTATTGCTTGATTTGCAGACTCTATTATAATCGCACTGACACTTGTACTAAATTTCTCCCCATCAATAATGTCCTCACTATTTAGCTGCTCACATCTAGTCTTACACAGATATTTAAATTTATCCCAATCTACCTTATCCAATTTTCATCTTGTGCCAGACTGCATCCTTTCTTCTCCCGCTTCTAGACTAATTTTAACTCTTATTGGGTAGTAATCACTCCCATTAGCTGACCGATTTAATACCTCCCAAGATGTGATTCCTGCAATCGCATTTGAAACCAAAGTTAGGTCTAACACACTTTCTGAGACTAGATTACTACTAAATCTAGTACCTTTCCCATCATTCATGAATATTAAGTCCCTGTCCTCTAAAAAATCCTCAATTACTGTGCCATTTATATCTATAACCTGCTATCCCACAGCATGTTATGTGCATTAAAATCCCCACACCAAACCACCTTATCCTGTGCTTGTCTATTTACAGTGTTCAAAGTGTCAACTGTCAATCTGTTACATGGGTTATAGTAATTAATAATTGTTATTTTATGGGGAACCCATGCTGTGATATTCATCTCAGACTGGAAGGAAAGGAGAGGCAGTAAATTCCTCTGCCGGAAGAGCATGGGGGGTTAAGCAACTGGGGACAATAGGAATTGTGATGGGAGAAGGTATTGTGATGCAAGACCCCAGGCAGCAGGGTTAAGCAGCTGTGGGGACAATAGGAATTGTGATGTGTAAATGTATTGTGATGCAAAACCTCAGGCTGCAGGGGGAGTGAGTGTTGTGATATAAAGGAAAGACCCTGCAGCATGAGAGCTATGCTTGTTCTGAGACTGAGAAATGGGAGAGAGTGAAATAAAGTGCGTCTGCTATGAATGCCTGGCCTGTTTATTGCTCTCTCCACACTGGTGACCCTTGACGAATAATGGAACACGAGGCAAACATCCCAGAGACGGCCCGTATGGGAAGCCCCAGCAACGCGTGTGCCATTTCGGTCAAACTACCAGAATTTTGGCTGCACAACCGGAAGTCTTGGCTCGTCCACACCGAGGTCCAGTTCGCGCTCCGGGGAATAACAGCAGATGACACCAGATATTACTATGTGGTCACAGCGCTGGACGCTCGCACAACTCAGCAAGTAGCAAGCCTGCTCCAACAGCCCCCAGCCCGTGACAAATACGGGGCTCTCAAAGCCGCACTGACCCGCGCTACACGCTCTCGAACTGTGAGAGAGCAGAGAGGCTCCTGACGCGCTCCGAGTTAGGAGATGGGTTGGCGGTCGAACTGATGGAGAAGATATTGGCGTTGATGGGCACGGACGACGGGCATTTTCTGTTTGCCCACCTTTTTCTCCGAAACCTCCCAACGGTGGCCAGAACGGTCCTTGCCAACTCGCCGTTGCTGGCCGCGCGTGACTACCGTATACTAGCCCAGGAGGCAGATCAGATCATCATTACCACCAGGGCCCTCACAGTGAACGCAGCGGAGTCGGAACCCAGCGAGACAGCCAGCGGAAGCGAGGAGCCAGCGATGGCAGCAGCAGCGGGGGCCAGGAAGTGCCAGAGAGACACGCTCTGCTCCTACCACCGCCGTTTTGGAGAGGACGCATGCCGATGCGTGCCACTGTGCCAATTCAAACGTTCACAAAACGCCAAGACCGGCAGTCGGTAGCAGCTGCGACCGCCGGTGAAGAAAGCAAGCTGCTCTACGTGACAGACTTGCACTCGGGGAGAAGGTTCCTAGTGGACTCCGGCTCCCAAAAGAGCCTCATCCTACTATGTTACGCCGACCGGCTAGCGGGTGCTAATGGCCCCGAGCTGACGGCCGCAAACGGCTTGGACATTAAGACTTTTGGTGAAAAGTGTTTTTTATAAAAAAAAAAAAAAGACACTGAATGTATCCCTACACGGCCGTACGTACGAGTGGACATTTGTCATAGCGGCATGCAGTTTCCCAATCTTGGGCACTGATTTTTTGTGTGCACACGGACTACTAGTTGATGTTGCTAACAGACGCCTGATTAATGCAATGTCTTTTGATTCCCTCTCCTGTACAGCTCGAGGAGCCGGGCCAACAACGCTAGGCACAGCTCCAGGTGGTAAGTTCCACACACTGCTCACCCAGTTCCCAGCACTCACGGTCCCAACGTTTTCAGCGGCCATCACTAAACATGGGGTGGAGCACTTTATTACCACCCCCGGGCCGCCCGTTTTCGCACGACCTCGGCGCTTGGACACAACTAAACTGGCCATAGCGCACGAGGAGTTTGCCAACTTGGAAAGGCTGGGCATCATCAGGCGCTCAAACAGCCCATGGGCATCCTCACTACATATGGTCCCTAAGGCCGAGGGATTGTGGCGACCTTGCGGAGATTTCCACAGATTAAACAATGCCACAGAGCACGACCGCTACCCGATCCCCCATATTCAGGATTTTTCCATTCACCTCACCGGAGCACGCATTTTTTCTAAGATAGACCTGGTCCGTGGTTACCACCAGGTCCCAGTGTGCGCGGAGGACATACCTAAAACGGCGGTAATAACCCCGTTTGGTCTGTTTGAGTTTTTACGCATGCCCTTCGGATTAAAAGACGTAGCACAGACATTCCAACATATGATGGATGCGGTGTTGCGCAATCTGCCGTTTGTATTCGTCTACCTGGATGACATTCTGCTGGCCAGCGCGTCCGAGGACGAGCACCGGCGAAATGCCAGTTTGGCGTGATGGGGATCGATTTTTGGGGGCACCGCATCTCACCGGAGGGAGCGATACCCTTGCCGGACAAGGTGCGCGCGGTGGCAAATTTTCCCCGGCCTCAGACGGTCAGGGCGCTGCAAGAGTTTTTGGGGATGGTTAACTTTTACAACCGTCCCCCCTCCCCCCGCGCAGCCCAGCTCATGCAGTCATTGTACGCCGCACTCAAGAAACGGAAACCAGTGGACAGAGTCGACTGGACTCCTGAGCGGGAGCAGGCATTCTCTGAGGTTAAAACAGCCCTGGCAAACGCCACACTGTTGGCGCACCTGGACCCAGCGGCTTGGAGAGCGCTCACTACCGACGCCTCAGACGTGGCCATAGGGGCCGTTGTGGAGCAACACGTCGCCGGTTCTTGGCAGCTGCTCGCTTTTTTTAGCAGGTCGTTGCGCGACAGTGAGCATAAATACAGCGCGTTTGACAGAGAGTTACTGGCTCTCCACCTGGCCTTACGCCACTTCCAGTTCTGGCTGGAAGGGCGCAGCTTCACTGCGTTCATGGACCACAAGCCGCTAACGTACACAATGGCCAAGGTTTCGGAACCATGGTCAGGCCAGCAGCAGAGACAGCTGGCCGCAATCTCGGAGTTTACGACCGATATTCAGCATGTGGCCGGTAAACTGAATGTGGTGGCGGACTGCCTCTCGTGCGCAGTAGTGGCCCCAGTCTATGTAGGGATAGATTACACGGCAATGGCCGCAGAGCAGATTGGCAATGCGGACGTGTGCGCACTCCAGTCTGGACCAACAGGGTTAAGGCTGGAGAGCAGAGTACTGCAAGACGGGGGGCCCCCCTAATTTGTGACATCTCCACAGGACGCCTGCGCCTAGTGGTCCCAGGTGCTTGGCGCCGCCGCGTGTTTGAGTCTGTTCACACCCTGGCGCACCCAGGAGTGCGCGCATCAGTCAAAATAGTGGGAGCGATGTTCGTATGGCCAGGCCTGCGCAAACAAGTGAAAGAGTGGGCTGCAGCCTGCGTAGCGTGCCAACGAGCCAAAGTACACAGGCACACAAAGGCCCCTTTGGAGCCGTTTTGTATCTCGGCTAAGAGGTTCGACCACGTTCACGTGGACCTCGTGGGCCCCCTCCCACCATCGCAGGGGTTCACGTACCTTCTGACAGTGGTGGACCACACCACAGGATGGCCAGAAGCAGTCCCGCTAGCTGCAACTGCGTCCGCGGACGTGGCGCGCACCTTTTTGACAACATGGGTGGCACGCTTTGGCATCCCTTTGGACATCACGTCTGATCGGGGCCCTCAGTTTGTTTCCGACCTCTGGTCCATGATGGCCCGTAGCCTGGGTGTCACAATTCATCGCACAACCGCGTACAACCCACAGGCCAATGGGTTATGTGAGCGTTTCCATATGTCACTGAAAGCAGCGCTCAGGGCATCGCTTACAGATGCAAATTGGGTGGACCAGTTGCCGTGGGTTCTATTAGGGTTGCGTTCCGCACCAAAAGAGGATTTGGAGGCTTCCCCAGCAGAGCTGTTTTTTTCTCAGCCACTGCGGCTCCCCGGGGAATTTTTACCAGATAACCCCGTGCCAAACAACCATCCGTCCCCGCGTTCACGGCATAGCGCAGACACAGGCATACTACCTGGCCCGGCCCATCACTGTTTTCCACGCGCTTTTGTGCCGAAAACTTTGAAGAACGCGGCGTTCGTGTTTGTCAGGAACGATGCCCACCGCCCCCCATTGCGCCCGCCCTACGATGGCCCGTTTAGAGTGCTGGAACCAGGGGACAAACATTTTGTGTTAGACTTGGGGGTTCGCCGGGAGAAAATCTGTATAGACAGGCTGAAGCCCGCCTTTGTGGTGGCAGACGAGCAAGTGATGTTGGCTCGAGCTCCTCGGCGTGGAAGACCCCCACTGAGAACTCCCCAGGTAAACGATTCATCACAATAGTCACATGAGCAGGCTGAATGTCCCCCCCCCCTCGCCATCGTCCATCCACAGACGGACACACCCCCAGGAACCCCCACCGGCACAGCAGCGCCACGGAGCCGAAGTCCCCTCGTTACAGCAGATATGGGAGGAGCTTGAAGCCAAAAGGACGTGAGAGTTAACGCTCAGTCTGAGACTCTGGGTGGGTGGGGGGGGGGGTATGGGGAACCCATGCTGTGATATTCATCTCAGACTGGAAGGAAAGGAGAGGCAGTAAATTCCTCTGCCGGAAGAGCATGGGGGGTTAAGCAACTGGGGACAATAGGAATTGTGATGGGAGAAGGTATTGTGATGCAAAACCCCAGGCAGCAGGGTTAAGCAGCTGTGGGGACAATAGGAATTGTGATGTGTAAATGTATTGTGATGCAAGACCTCAGGCTGCAGGGGGAGTGAGTGTTGTGATATAAAGGAAAGACCCTGCAGCATGAGAGCTATGCTTGTTCTGAGACTGAGAAAGGGGAGAGAGTGAAATAAAGTGTGTCTGCTATGAATGCCTGGCCTGTTTATTGCTCTCGCCACAATTTCATCTTTTATTGCCCATATTTTTACCATTATTGATTCATGTTCTTTCCCTATGTCCATTATTTTGTAATTTGTTCCATTATGCACAAAAGTTGCTACACCCCCTCCTGTACCAGTTTCCCTGTCGTTCCTAATAGATGTGTATCCTTGAATGACAAAATCCAGCTGAGGTTTTAGCCATGTTTCCTGTACACAGATTACCTGGGGTTTGTCTTGCATATCAGATATAAACTTTTTGAATTATTGCCCATTTGATATTAAACTCCTGGCATTCCATTGCAAAATCGTGATTACCATTATGAACCACTAGCCCATGATGTGAACTTACAGATCCCCGCTTAACAAGTTCTCAACTGCTTCCCAATGTAGCCCCTTAATGCCAAGATATTTTTCTGCTGCTTTCACAATGATTTTAATTTTTTCTGTTTTCTTGGAAGTCTGCGCAATACAGTTTATCACATCTACCACAAATAAGACAAAATTATTTTCCTTCAAAACCAGAGTATCATCCTTAATTCTACTGCATACACTGCAAGCCTGCACATTTTCCCTGCTAGAGTCCACTCCCACTTTTTTACCTGGCACCTTTTTTGCAGCTTCTGCATACAGTGGGGCAAAAAAGTTATTAGTCAGCCACCAATTGTGCAAGTTCTCCCACTTAAAAGATGAGAGAGGTCTCCAATTTTCATCATAGGTATACCTCAACTATGAGAGACAAAATGAGAAAAAAAAAATCCAGAAAATCACAATGAAGGATTTTTAATGAATTAATTGGTAAATTCCTCGGTAAAATAAGTATTTGGTCAATAACAAAAGTTCATCTCAATACTTTGTTATATACCTTTTGTTGGCAATGCCAGAGATCAAACGTTTTCTGTAAGTCTTCACAAGGTTTTCACACACTGTTGCTGGTATTTTGGCCCATTCCTCCATGCAGATCTCCTCTAGAGCAATGATGTTTTGGGGCTATTGCTGGGCAACACGGACTTTCAACTCCCTCCAAAGATTTTCTATGGGGTTGAGATCTGGAGACTGGCTAGGCCACTCCAGGACCTTGAAATGCTTCTTACAAAGCCACTCCTTCATTGCCCGGGCGGTATGTTTGGGATCATTGTCATGCTGAAAGACCCAGCCACGTTTCATCTTCAATGCCCTTGCTGATGGAAGGAGGTTTTCATTCAAAATCTCACAATACATGGCCCCATTCATTCTTTCCTTTACACGGATCAGTTGTCCTGGTCCCTTTGCAGAAAAACAGCCCCAAAGCATGATGTTTCCACCCCCATGCTTCACAGTAGGTATGGTGTTCTTTCTCCTCCAAACACGACAAGTTGAGTTTTTACCAAAAAGTTCTATTTTGGTTTCATCTGACCATATGACATTCTCCCAATCCTCTTCTGGATCATCCAAATGCTCTCTAGCAAACTTCAGACGGGCCTGGACGTGTACTGGCTTAAGCAGAGGGACACATCTGGCACTGCAGGATTTGAGTCCTTGGCGGCGTAGTGTGTTACTGATGGTAGCCTTTGTTACTTTGGTCCCAGCTCTCTGCAGGTCATTCACTAGGTCACCCCGTGTGGTTCTGGGATTTTTGCTCATCGTTCTCGTGATCATTTTGACCCTACAGGGTGAGATCTTGTGTGGAGCCCCAGATCGAGGGAGATTATCAGTGGTCTTGTATGTCTTCCATTTTCTAATAATTGCTCCCACAGTTGATTTCTTCACACCAAGCTGCTTACCTATTGCAGATTCAGTCTTCCCAGCCTGGTGCAGGTCTACAATTTTGTTTCTGGTGTCCTTTGACAGCTCTTTGGTCTTGGCCATAGTGGAGTTTGGAGTCTGACTGTTTGAGGTTGTGGACAGGTGTCTTTTATACTGATAACGAGTTCAAACAGGTGCCATTAATACAGGTAACAAGTGGAGGACTAGGAGCCTCTTAAAGAAGAAGTTACATGTCTGTGAGAGCCAGAAATCTTGCTTGTTTGTAGGTGACCAAATACTTATTTTACCGAGGAATTTACCAATTAATTCATTAAAAATCCTTCAATGTGATTTTCTGGATATTTTTTTTTCTCATTTTGTCTCTCATAGTTGAGGTATACCTATGAAGAAAATTGGAGACCTTGCTCATCTTTTAAGTGGGAGAACTTGCATAATTGGTGGCTGACTAAATACTTTTTTGCCCCACTGCACGTTAATCCCTGGAAGACTTTTATCTGCTGAATTTCTGCTTCCCTTTTGCTGGCTTCACAGCCTTGATATGCAGAACTATATTCACCACCACAGTTATTGCACTTTAATTTGGCTCCTCTTTCACACTTTCCATATTCATGTTCTCCGGAGCATCTGGTACATCGTTGTCTAACCTTAGCATATCGCTGCTCCATGACCAAACCTTTGACATTTGAAACATCTAAGTGGAGGAGGAATGTAAAGTCTGACTTCATAGCTCATGTAGCCAATATACACCTTACTTGGCAGCCTTGTTTCATCAAATTTTAATATTACCGACAGACTATCACATTTTTCACCATTTCTATTAGTTTTCAATCTTTGTACCTCTATCACTTTTGCTCCAGTTAAGTTTTTCATTATTGGAATACCCGATATCACTCTTCTCATTGCCTTATTTCCTTCCAATACTGAACACTGCACATTTTTCCCCTCCATTTTATTGACTCTGATTGCTTTTCCTTGTTGAACACTATCTTTATATGTAACTAGTAACAAACCACTACAAAGAATTCTTGCATTTAAAAGTTCTCCAAATAACTTGTTAATTGCATTTGTGAGCTTAATTGGGTTCCACTCACAAAATGACGCCCCTTCCTGAGTAAGTTTTAATGATTACTTTACACTCCTTCTGTTAATCTTCTTCTTCTTCTTCTTTTAGATTTGATTGGCCATTGGCAACCAACCTACAGGTGCATTACCACCACTAACTTGATCATCATCACTCTACATCTTCGTATAAGGAGTTCTTATAAGGAGTTTTGAACAATTGTCTTCTTCTTCTTCTTCTTCTTCTTCTTCTTCTCCCCCCAGAATTGACTGGCATTCTTCTTCTTCTTTTAGATTTGACCGGCGTCTGATCCACCAGCCCTTGATGTCTGTGAACTTAAAGATCCCCCACTTAACAAGTCCTCAACTTCTTCCCAATGTAGCCCCTTAATGCCAAGATATTTTTCTGCTGCTTTCACAATGATTTTGATTTTTTTCTGTTTTCTTGGAGGTCTGCACAGTGCAGTTTATCACATCTACCACAAATAAGACAAAATTATTTTCCTTCATAACCAGAGACTCTTCCTCAATTCTGCTGTATGCACTGCAAGCCTGCACACTTTCCCTGTTAGAGTCCACTCCCACTTTTTTATCTGGCACCTTTTTTGCAGTTTCTGCATATGTTAATCCCTGGAAGACTTTTACCTTCTGAATTTCTGCTGCTCTTTTGCTGGCTTCACAACCTCAATATGCAGAGCTATGTTCACCACCACAATTACAGCACTTTAATTTGGCTCCTCTTTCACACTTTCTATATTCATGTTCACTGGAGCATCTGGTGCATCGTTGTCTGCCTTTGCATATCGCTGCTACATGACCAAACTTTTGACATTTGAAACATCTAGGGGCTGCACAGTGGCGCAGTGGTTTAGCACTGTGGCAGCACAGTTTTACCCTCGGCCGGGGGATCGCGGGGATCATGAGATCGTGGGTTCAATCCCAGCCCCCGACCAACAGTGAGCTGTGTGGAGTTTGCATTGAGGCGGCATGGAAAAATAAGCAGCCAGTGCTGTGGTTTTAAGCAGGTTTTATTATATCATGTCGCCTTCACGGGATCCCCTCTCCGGTGCATAGTGGAGCAGCCCGGAGCGGGATCCCTAAGCTCTCAGAGAAGGAGAGGAGGACACGTGTGTGTCTACCAGTTGCAGGATCAGAGTGAGAGAAGAAGAGTAAGAGAAAGATTGCGTTACAGAGTTGCACCTTAAATACTTGATCATAACAATACATCAAAGAGACGTACCCCACAGTTTAGAATGATCAAAGGGACAACAGAACAGGCAGGAGGTATTTGCATTTGTAAGACATACATCACAATGGGCAGATTAGCTAGACCAAGTGTCAGACAAAGAGGCTAACAAGCACATCTACATATTGATCTGAGTCTCTAGGTCACAGTAAGGGCAAAATGCATGAATACAAAGGATGAAAGGCATCGATTAACATCACATAGGTGAGACAGAAGAAACTCGTCTACCTGTAGACATTAATACACCAAAGCACATCTAAGATGCTCAGAAAAAGCATAGTAAGGACAAGCCATATGCACACTATATAGAATGGCGCATTACATCACAACACATGCATGTTTGCATCACAAATACATGAATGGCACATTGCTTCTCAGTAGTGTAGCAGGAAAACAGAGAAAAGAGGGCTGAGTGTCCTTAGTCTGTTGTGGGGTTAAAACGAACCGCCACACACGCTCCCCCCCAGAGGACGCGGCAGGGGGTCGCGACCTCGATAATCCATCTGTGTGAGCTAGCTGTGGGAGAAGCTCGCTGCAGGCGGAGGGGGAGGGAGGGGAGGGGTAGTAAGTGCCGGCAGGAGCTGTGAAATCGTCCTGAGCCGCGCAAAAATTGCTTGTGGGTCCGCAATGTCGAAGGGCTGGTCCCGTTGAACGTGCAGCGGTCCACAAGAAGAAAAATTAGTCTCTGACTCCTCTCGTGGCCATGAAGAAAAGCAGGAGCGGCTGTAAGAGAGAAAGTAAACAAAGCAGGGGGACTGTTGGTTTTGGGTGCTGAAGCAACCCCAAAGCTCCCGGGAACAGCTGACGGCTGAAATCCCATTGTGCCGTGGCTAAGACCATTAAAAAATCCAGTGGCGAGCTGCGTGCTTGCTTCAGGTGAACGAGCAACCCTGAAGGTTCTGAGGGCAGCGGCGGAGGACGATGGCGGTCTGTGGCGTGGCTGAGACTGTTAACAAATCCTTCCAGTATGCTGTATGCGTACCTCAGGTGAGCGAGCAGCCCTGAAAGGCAGCGGCGAAGGAGGAAGGCAGTCTGTGGAGCCGTTACTTGTCCCATGCGTGATGCGCCGTCCTTGTAACTCCCCGGTGCGTGCGCGGGGGTTCAGTGCGTGGGTGGGCCGCTGGAGTGGTGAGTCAGGGTGCAGAAACTTGGCGGAGATCAGCGCAGACGGCGCCAATAAAATCCAGGTTGAGCTGTTGCTGTAGATTTGGCCATGGTGCGTTGGAGCGTTGAGAGGAAATAGACGATCTTTAGTCCCTCAGGCCCGTGCAGAGGCGTTGGAGCGGCGGGAGGGAATAGACGATCTTTTGTTCCTCAGGCTCATGCAGCTGCGTTGGCGCGGTGTGAGGAAGTGGACGATCGTTGTCGCTCGTGCGGCCATGGTGCGTTCAGTTCCACGCGCTGCACTCCCCGTCGGCCCTGGAGGTTGCCGTCGTGGAGAGAGGACGAGGTGCGTGCGCTCTCAGTGAGAGCGGCCGGTCCAGCGTGGTTGTGCAGATCTCAGGCGACGGAGCATTCATGCCCGGGTGTTGCGTTCGCTGGCCGCTCGTTTTTTTCAGCGTCGGTTCGCCAGCGTGGCCATCCAAAACAGAAGGCTGCGTTGCACAAAACGTGTGCGTCTTCAAGGGGCCACCAACGCAGCTGTGTGGCTGTCCAGCTCGGAAGGTTGCTTTCGCACAAAACGTGTGCGTGTTGGAGGGGTCACCAGTGAGGCGGCATGGAAAAATAAGCAGCCAGTGCTGTGGTTTTAAGCAGGTTTTATTATATCATGTCGCCTTCACGGGATCCCCTCTCCGGTGCATAGTGGAGCAGCCCGGAGCGGGATCCCTAAGCTCTCAGAGAAGGAGAGGAGGACACGTGTGTGTCTACCAGTTGCAGGATCAGAGTGAGAGAAGAAGAGTAAGAGAAAGATTGCGTTACAGAGTTGCACCTTAAATACTTGATCATAACAATACATCAAAGAGACGTACCCCACAGTTTAGAATGATCAAAGGGACAACAGAACAGGCAGGAGGTATTTGCATTTGTAAGACATACATCACAATGGGCAGATTAGCTAGACCAAGTGTCAGACAAAGAGGCTAACAAGCACATCTACATATTGATCTGAGTCTCTAGGTCACAGTAAGGGCAAAATGCATGAATACAAAGGATGAAAGGCATCGATTAACATCACATAGGTGAGACAGAAGAAACTCGTCTACCTGTAGACATTAATACACCAAAGCACATCTAAGATGCTCAGAAAAAGCATAGTAAGGACAAGCCATATGCACACTATATAGAATGGCGCATTACATCACAACACATGCATGTTTGCATCACAAATACATGAATGGCACATTGCTTCTCAGTAGTGTAGCAGGAAAACAGAGAAAAGAGGGCTGAGTGTCCTTAGTCTGTTGTGGGGTTAAAACGAACCGCCACAGCATGTTCTCCCCGTGTTGCGTGGGTTTACTCCGGGATTTCTCCGGTTTCCTCCCGCACACCAAAAACATGTAGGTTTAGGGCGCTCGCGCACGCAGCGACCAGCAGCCGGTGGCTTGTCACCAGACTGCAAACCAAGTCTACCTACGGGTACAAATAAGTAACAAAAAAAAAAAAAAAAAAAAAAAAAAAAATCTGAGTGGAGGGGGAACGTAAAGTATAAGATAAGATAAGCCTTTATTAGTCCCACAACGGGGAAATTCCAGGATTGCAACAGCACAGGGATAGCAACACTCAGAGCAACAATCAGAAGGCAAGAAAAAAAAAAACAAGCAAGCAAGAGCAGCTAAAATACATATGTACATATTACTATAAAATATACTGTATATATACACACACACAGACACACAGTGCAGAGCATTGTAGCTGGATGGAATAAATATATGAATATGTAAACACACAGTGCGGAGCAATGTAGCTAGATGGAATAATATGTCGATATATAAACACACAGTGCGGAGCATTGTAGCTAGATGGAATAAATATATAGATATATAAACATAAACACACCCAGTGCGGAGCATTGTAGCTAGATGGAATAAATATGTAAATATATAAACACACACAGTGCAGCAGAGCATTGTTGCTAGATGGGATGAAACAGCATAACCATCTATTTAGTTATCCTACATGGTATGATTATGTGCCCATACATATTCTCACTCTCCATAGCGACCGGTATTTTCCTAGTTGTATGCCGGAGGGGGACCGTTGTGTAAGTCTATTGCATCTTTTGCATTCAAAAAACTATTAGTTTGTTACGTCTTTTTGCTATCTCTGCGAGCAGCCCTGCTTAGGTTGTACAGTCTGACAGCCGTTGGTAGGAAGGACCTGCGAAACCTCTCGGTTGTGCACCTGGGATGATGTAGTCTGCAGCTAAATGAGCTCCTCAGTGCATTCAGTATGTCCTGCATAGGGTGGAACTCGGACTCCAGCAGAGATGACAGTTTAGCCACCGTCCTTCTCTCTCCTATCTTCTCCACCGGATCAAGGCGCTGCCCCAGGACAGAGCTAGCTTTCTTGATCAGTTTGTTTAGTCTCTTCCCATCAGCTGCAGTAATGCCACTGCCCCAGCAGACCACTCCAAAAGTGATGGCTGATGCCACCACCGTGTCATAGAATGTCTTCAGCAGCGCACCTTGTACACCAAAAGACCTGAGTCTCCTCAGCAGGAACAGCCTGCGCTGTCCCTTCTTGTAGAGTGCATCAGTATTGTGTGACCAGTCTAGTTTATTGTTCAGATGAACACCCAGGTACTTATAGGCTGTCACCATCTCGATGTCTGTTCCCTGTATATTTACTGGTGCTGTGAGGGGTTGTCCTTGCCTGCGGCAGTCCACCACGAGCTCCTTAGTTTTTCTCGCGTTGATCTGGAGGCAGTTCCGATGGCACCAGTCCACGAAGTCCTGGATAAGCCCTCTGTACTCAGCTTCATCTCCATTGGAGATGAGGCCAACGATCGCAGAGTCATCAGAGAACTTCTGTAGATGGCAGTGTGTTGTGTTGTGTGAGAAGTCCGCAGTATAAAGAGTGAACAGGAAGGGAGCCAGCACCGTTCCCTGGGGGGCCCCCGTGCTACTGATGATCGTGTCGGACACACAGTCCCGGGTTCTCACAAACTGAGGCCGGTTCGTGAGGTAGTCCAGGATCCATGATGACAGGTGCTGGTCCACCCCTGCGCGCAGCGGCTTGTCCTTCAGGATCATCGGTTGGATGGTGTTGAAAGCACTGGAGAAGTCAAAGAACATGATCCTCACCACATTCCCGGGCTTCTCCAGGTGGGACAGAGAACAGTGAAGGAGGAAGATCACCGCATCCTCCACCCCAATGCCATGCTGGTAGGCGAACTGGAGTGGATCCATCGCTGGTTCCACCAGGGGGCGGAGGTGAGCAAGGAGCAGTCTCTCCAGGGTCTTCATCAAGTGGGACGTCAAGGCCACCGGTCTGTAGCTGTTCAGGTCTTTGGGGTGGGAAGTTTTTGGTACAGGTACCACACAAGATGTTTTCCACAGCTGTGGTTCCCTCCCCAGTTTCAGGCTCAGGTTGAAGATATACGTCACAATCCCACACAGCTGGTCTGCACAGGACTTGAGGAGCTTTGCGCTGATGCCGTCCGGTCCCGACGCCTTCCTCGCCTTGATCTTCCTCAGCTCCGTCCTCACCTGGGTCCTGGTCAGGGTCAGGATGGGGGGCTGTGTGTTGGGAGTGGGGGGGTGTTGGTGGAGTGGGGAGTGGGCAGCAGGACTTGATTTCTTTAGAGGCAGCAGTGGTTGTTGTGCAGACAGGGGGGAGGGCGGTTGGTCAAACCTATTGAAAAACAGATTCAGGTTGTTCGCCCACTCCCTGCCCCCCGTGGCCTGGGGGGAGGTATTCTGGAGCCCAGAGATGGTTTTGAGGTTTCTTCAGACCCCGCTGATGTCGCTCTGTTGCAGCTTGTCCTCCATCTTCTTCCTGAAGCTGTCCTTGCCTTCTCTGATCTTTCTCCTCAGCTCCCTCTGTACGGACTTCAACATCTCCCTGTTCCCCGACCTGAAGATCCTCTTCTTCTCTCTCAGAAGTGTTTTTATCTCAGGGTTGATCCAGGGTTTGTTGTTTGAGTGACGCCCTATGGTCTTGGTGGGAACGGATTTGTCCACACAGAAGCTGAGGTAGTCCGTGAAGGTGTGAATGAGGCCATCGATGTCCTCACCATGTGGATCGCAGAGCTGCTTCCAGGCTGTGGCTTCAAAACAGCCCTTTAGAGTGTCCATTGTCTCCTCAGACCATAACTCCACAGTGTGCATGGCCGGAGGTTGTCTGTGTACTAGGGGTTTGTACACTGGCCGGAGATGAACCAAGTTGTGATCCGATCTCCCGAGTGGGGGGAGTTGTGATGAGGTGTACGCCTCCTTAGTGTTTGCGTAGAATAAGTCCAGTGTTTTATTGTCTCTAGTGTGGCATGTGACATACTGGGTGAACGTGGGTAGAATGGGAGATAGTGAAACATGGTTGAAATCGCCTGAGATGAGGAGAAGAGCATCTGGGTGTTCTGTCTGCAGCCTGCTGGTTACTGAATGGATGACGTCACGCGCTGTCCCAGCGTTCGCCGTCGGATTTGCATAAACAACAATGCAGATCACGTGTGAGTGTTCTCTCGGGAGATATGTAGGCCTCATGCTAACAGCTAGCAACTCAATGTCTTTGCTGCAGTGTCGTTGTTTAACAGTGATATGTCCCGGTCTGCACCAGTTGTTGTTAACATACATTATCACTCCACCGCCCCTTGCTTTGCCACTGTCTGGTGTTCGGTCAGCCCGTATCATGTGAAAATCCTCCAGCTCAATGTTAGCAACTGCTGCTAGTTCAGTTAGCCACGTCTCAGTAAACAAAAGGAGAGAGCACTCCCGGTAAGTGTTATCGTAACGGGAGATAGCCGCTAGCTCATCTACCTTTCCCAGTATCGACCATACATTTCCCATGACAATAGATGGAAGGGAGGGTCTGTACCTTATATTTTTTGTCCTCCGCCTTACTCCAGCCCGGCAGCGGCGGGTTTTCGCCTCAGTTCTCTCGGTATGTTGAGTTTTTCCAATGGGACCGGGTAGCGGTTGAATGCTAGCAGCTCTTCCCTGCTGTATCGTATCCTGCTATAAACAGTGGCTCCGTCCACCGGCTCAGGAGACATTTGGGATGATCTGTGTGTCCGTGATATAAGTGGAGTGAAAAAAGACGGATCAAAAAGAGAGGAGGGGAAAAAAGACTCGGAATCGAGCCGCTGTTGCAAAGGGCAGCCTACTCGTGTGGCGCCGGGAGAGAAAAGTCTGACTTCATAGCTCATGTAGCCAATATACACCTTACTTGGCAGCCTTGTTTCATCAAATTTTAACATTACCGACAGACTATCACATTTTTCACCATTTCTATTAGTTTTCAATCTTTGTACCTCTATCACTTTTGCTCCAGTTAAGTTTTTCATTATTTCATCAGTTGAGACAGCCATTGGAATACCCGATATCGCTCTTCTCATTGCCTTATTTCCTTTCAATACTGAACACTGCACATTTTTCCCCTCCATTTTATTGACTCCGATTGCTTTTCCTTGTTGAACACTATCTTTACATGTAACTAGTAACAAACCACTACAAAGAATTCTTGCATTTAAAAGTTCTCCAAATAACTTATTAATTGCATTTGTGAGCTTAATTGGGTTCCATTCACAAAATGACGCCCCTTCCTGAGTAAGTTTTAATGATTACTTTACACTCCTTCTGTTAATCTTCTTCTTCTTCTTCTTTTAGATTTGATTGGCCGTTGGCAACCAACCTACAGATGCATTACCACCACTAACTTAATCATCATCACTCTACATCTTTGTATAAGGAGTTCTTATAAGGAGTTTTGAACAATTGTCTTCTTCTTCTTCTTCTTCTTCTTCTTCTTCCCCCAGAATCGACTGGCATTCTTCTTCTTCTTTTAGATTTGACCGGCGTCTGATCCACCAGCCCTTGATGTCTGTGAACTTAAAGATCCCCCACTTAACAAGTCCTCAACTTCTACCCAATGTAGCCCCTTAATGCCAAGATATTTTTCTGCTGCTTTCACAATGATTTTGATTTTTTTCTGTTTTCTTGGAGGTCTGCACAGTGCAGTTTATCACATCTACCACAAATAAGACAAAATTATTTTCCTTCATAACCAGAGACTCTTCCTTAATTCTGCTGCATGCACTGCAAGCCTGCACACTTTCCCTGTTAGAGTCCACTCCCACTTTTTTATCTGGCACCTTTTTTGCAGTTTCTGCATATGTTAATCCCTGGAAGACTTTTACCTTCTGAATTCCTGCTGCTCTTTTGCTGGCTTCACAACCTCAATATGCAGAGCTATGTTCACCACCGCAGTTACAGCACTTTAATTTGGCTCCTCTTTCACACTTTCCATATCCATGTTTACTGGAGCATCTGGCGCATCGTTGTCTGCCTTTGCATATCGCTGCTACATGACCAAACTTTAGACATTTGAAACATCTGAGTGGAGGAGGAACGTAAAGTCTGACTTCATAGCTCATGTAGCCAATATGCACCTTACTTGGCAGACTTGTTTCATCAAATTTTAACACCGACAGACTATCACATTTTTCACCATTTCAATTAGTTTTCAATCTTTTTACCTCTGCTACTTTTGCTCCAGTTAAGTTTTTCATTATTTCATCAGTTGAGACAGCCGTTGAGACACCCAGTATCACTCCTCCCATTGCCTTATTTCCTTTCAATACTGAGCACTGCACATTTTTCACCTCCAACTTATTGACTCCGATTACTTTTCCTTGTTGAACACTATCTTTACATGTAACTAGTAACAAACCACTACAAAGAATTCTTGCATTTAAAACTTCTCCAAGTAACCCATTAATTGCATTTGTGAGCTTAATTGGGTTCTACTCACGAAATGAAGCTCCTTCCCCAGTAAGTTTAACGATTACACTCCTTCTGTATATTCCAGGATTGTTCATCTTCTGATTCATCAGCACTTGATAACGCTCTTGATTGATTTTCTTTGCATTTATGTTTGCCTCTTCTAGGGTCCACCGAACTCCAAACATCGTCCTCCCAACTTCCCACCTCCATCTTCGACTGAACAGATCGCCTCTCTTTCTGTTTATTCCGGGATTGATCATCTTCTGATCATCAGCACTTGATAATGCTCTTGATTCAATTTCCTTACGTTTACATTTGTTTCTTTTAGACGCCACAAATTCCAAACCTCCTCTTTCCTGCTTCCTACCTCCATTCCTCCTAGATCACTTCCTGCTCTATCATCTTCTGTCCATTCACAGCCCAGCTGTGCCACTCCGGTTCAAAGTCCCCGCCTCTCGTCGCCATCCTACATCGCTCTCGTTGAAATGCCATTTCTCTTATGTAATTGGTTGTAGGGTGAGGTGCTGTCCACTCTCGCCGTGAGTCTCTATCTCTGAGCCTTGCGCATGCGCTTTTCAACGCATTCAGTGGGCAGGCGGCATGGTCACACAATTTGGGCTGCATGCGGTTGTCCGCGGTCGAGCACTGTGGACACTAGCGGAGTGGAGACAATGACGTAAATTTCATCACACAAGGTTTCCGGTTACACATACGAGGACAGCAGAGGTGCAGCATGAATTAAAGTTACTAGCACATACCTGTGTATGCCCTTGCATACCCGTACATGCCCGCAGAAACCAAGTATAAGCAAGTATTTCTGCATGCCCGTAGAAAGCAGGTGTAAGTAAGCACATCACCACTCGTTCAGTGATGCCTGCCTTTGATCTTTGATGATGTCACAGTGACTCCTATGATCTTTGATGATGTCATAGAGTCCTATGATCGTGAGTGATGCCTGCCTTTGATCTTTGAAGATATAATGAGTTCTATGATCTTTGATGATGTCATAGCGAGTCCTATGATTGTAAGTGATGCCTGCCTATGATGCCTGCCTTTGATCTTTGATGATGTCATAGTGAGTCCGATGATCATGAGTGATGCCTGCCTTTGATGATGTCATAGCGAGTCCTATGACATTCCTATGTCAAATGTGCCTATGATGTCTATATGACATCATATAGACACCATAGTCACAGACACTGTGACACACACAGATTTTCTTGAATCACACTATACTATGATGTCTATATGACATCAAATAGACATCATGTAGACATGATAGGAACATCATAGGCGATCCTATGATCTTTTAGCGAGTCCTATGTCTATATGACATCATAAAGACATCATGTAGACATCATAGGAACATCATAGGCGATCCTATGATCTTTTAGCGAGTCCTATGGTCGTGACACACAGACAGACACAGAGATTTCTTGAATTATATATAGAGTGATGATGATGAAGATGAAGCTGGTTGCAAACTGCCAATCAAATCTAAAAGAAGAAGAAGTATGTGGCGGACCGCCAGTCATATCTAAAAGAAGAAGAAGAAGTTTTGGAGGACTTCAAGAAAAACTTGAGAAGATGAGTCAGCGACAAATAGTTCAAGGTGAATTTTGTTCGGTGTTTACACTTAAACAAGAAAGCTTATAGTATTTCAGTTTATAGTATTGGACAGGTTTTTTTTTTTAATCTTCCATGTTTTGCAGCTTGTGAGCAGTTTCGGAAGTCAAAGATGCAGTTTGTGCAGGAGGTTGCCGACTTTGCTAACAATCAACAAAATATAAAAAGCCTTGAAGAAGCAGGTAAGGTATTAATATGGAATTTTCCCATTGTGGGACTAATAAAGGGTTATCTTATCATGTGGCAGAACAGGGGCGTATTCCAGAAAGCATGGTTAGCATAGCTTGAAATAAACCCTGAACTCAGGGTTAAGTGAACCTGCCAAAGCTTACTCAACAAGAAATAACAGCGACATCAGTCAAAGATACAAGTAGCTGACCTGCAAAACACTGCAGACTGCATGATGTGAGTTTTTGGGATTCTTCAGCACGTGCTTCGCTCTTCTTCTTCTCTTGGTTACTGGTGGATAGCAAACAGCTGAAAGGTGCATACTGCCACCTACTATACAAGAGTGTGTAACATTATGTCATTTGAGCCCAACCCCTAAATTCTGTGACTTAATCCCATGTTATTTAAAAAAGAGAAAAGAGGCCTTCTCGTGATTCTTAGTGCCTCTCCATCTCCATCTGTTCCCAGAATCCCAGTTAAATCCCATGCTCTACCGGCCTCTTGAACTTCATTTTTCATTTTCTCTTTCATTTCCATACTTGTGACAGTGTAATAAGACATGCTCGACATTTTCTTTTACTCCACATTCTCTACATTTGTCACTTTTGCTTTTCCCCATGATGAATAAAGTGCCGTTTAAACCTGTATGATCCAGTCTTGAGTCTTGCCATAATGATGTCTTCCCTCCTGTTTGTTGTTTTATAATTCTTTATTGCAATAGATTTTTGTATTTTGTAATATACGATCTACTTTTGATCTTCATCCCAACTTTTTTGCCATATCTCAGTTCCTTTTTACTCGATTACTGTTTTCCCTTGTCCTTTTCCAAGCGACAATGGTATATTTGTTTCTTTCCCAAGTGCACTTTTTGCTAATTTGTCTGCAAAACACTTTAAACACTTTCAACACTTCATGTGCAGGAACCCAACAAAAGTGAACATCTACACCACCCCTGTGTACCCTAAATAAACTGTGATATAGCTCAATCACCAATTCTTCCCTTGTAGATTTTAGTGTCTGTATGTTTTTTAAAGCTGCAAGTGAATCTGTGCACACCACCACCCGGTCCAGTCTGATCTCCTCCACCCACCGCAAAGCAATAATTATTGCCACCATCTCTGCTGTAAACATGGATGTATTGTAGGAGTCTTTTTGAGATGGTCACTTTAAACTCGAATGTATACTCCAATTCCGACAGAGCCCTCTTTGTTCTTTGAACCGTCAGTATAGAGCTGTAAGAAGTTATAGTAATGATTCCTAAGGTAAATGCTTGTTTTAACACCAACTTCACTCATATGCCAATCCTTTTTCCTCATTAGCAGACTGATGTCTACTTCTTTTCCAGGAAACAGCCAAGGGGGAACATTACTCACTGGACTGGTGTTAGCTACAGTGGGGCAAAAAAGTATTTAGTCAGCCACCAATTGTGCGAGTTCTCCCACTTAAAAGATGAGAGAGGTCTCCAATTTTCATCATAGGTATACCTCAACTATTGAGAGACAAAATGAGGGAAAAAAAATCCAGAAAATCACATTGAAGGATTTTTAATGAATTAATTGGTAAATTCCTCGGTAAAATAAGTATTTGGTCACCTACAAACAAGCAAGATTTCTGGCTCTCACAGACATGTAGCTTCTTCTTTAAGAGGCTTCTCTGTCCTCCACTCGTTACCTGTATTAATGGCACCTGTTTGAACTCGTTATCAGTATAAAAGACACCTGTCCACAACCTCATAAACAGTCAGACTCCAAACTCCACTATGGCCAAGACCAAAGAGCTGTCAAAGGACACCAGAAACAAAATTGTAGACCTGCACCAGGCTGGGAAGACTGAATCTGTAACAGGTAAGCAGCTTGGTGTGAAGAAATCAACTGTGGGAGCAATTATTAGAAAATGGAAGACATACAAGACCACTGATAATCTCCCTCCATCTGGGGCTCCACGCAAGATCTCACCCTGTAGGGTCAAAATGATCACGAGAACGGTGAGCAAAAATCCCAGAACCACATGGGGGGACCTAGTGAATGACCTGCAGAGAGCTGGGACCAAAGTAACAAAGGCTACCATCAGTAACACACTACGCCGCCAAGGACTCAAATCCTGCAGTGCCAGACGTGTCACCCTGCTTAAGCCAGTACACGTCCAGGCCCGTCTGAAGTTTGCTAGAGAGCATTTGGATGATCCAGAAGAGGATTGAGAGAATGTCATATGGTCAGATGAAACCAAAATAGAACTTTTTGGTAAAAACTCAACTTGTCGTGTTTGGAGGAGAAAGAACACCATACCTACTGTGAAGCATGGGGGGTGGAAACATCATGCTTTGGGGCTGTTTTTCTGCAAAGAGACCAGGACGACTGATCCGTGTAAAGGAAAGAATGAATGGGGCCATGTATAGTGAGATTTTGAGTGAAAACCTTCCATCAGCAAGGGTTTTGAAGATGAAACGTGGCTGGGTCTTTCAGCATGACAATGATCCCAAACACACCGCCCGGGCAACGAAGGAGTGGCCTCGTAAGAAGCATTTCAAGGTCCTGGAGTGGCCTAGCCAGTCTCCAGATCTCAACCCCATAGAAAATCTTTGGAGGGAGTTGAAAGTCCGTGTTGCCCAGCGACAGCCCCAAAACATCACTGCTCTAGAGGAGATCTGCATGGAGGAATGGGCCAAAACACCAACAACAGTGTGTGAAAACCTTGTGAAGACTTACAGAAAACGTTTGACCTCTGTCATTGCCAACAAAGGGTGTATAACAAAGTATTGAGATGAACTTTTGTTATTGACCAAATACTTATTTTACCGAGGAATTTACCAATTAATTCATTAAAAATCCTTCAATGTGATTTTCTGGATTTTTTTTTTTCTCATTTTGTCTCATAGTTGAGGTATACCTGTGATGAAAATTGGAGACCTCTCTCATCTTTTAAGTGGGAGAACTTGCACAATTGGTGGCTGACTAAATACTTTTTTGCCCCACTGTATATCAGTAGTGTCTAGTCCATACATTCTGGCTTTTCTTTCAATTGTCCACCCAAACCTGTGTCCCTGGAAGTTAGAATATTCCCAGCAGTCTTGTAGTGTTGTTTTTGAAATATTCGCTTCCTCACTTCCTTTCAGCTTGACCCAGTATGATAATGCGAGTTTATCTCTTCTCAAATCCATTGGCATTTCTCCTGCTTCTATTAAAACTGCATTGGTTGGTGTTGTTTTGACGGCTCCAACGCACAGGCGAAGCGCTCTATGTTGCATTCTATTTTTTCCAGAGTCGTCTTTGCTGCTGCTCCATAAATCATGCATCCATAGTCTATTGTCAATCTCATTAGTGCTCTGTAAATGTCAATTAATGCCTATTTATCTGCACCCCATTCATGTCCAGCTTACAGCTATTATGAGATTAATGACTTTTTTGCACTTTTGTCTCCAGAATTTCAACATGAACTCTCCATGTGTATATAAACCACAATCCTAGATATTTGAACTCACTCACTTTCTCTGTTGAATATATAACATGGTCAACACCAAATTTATTGTCTGTTTGCTTTAGCTGTTTTAGGACAATTTTGATGTGCTGAATCAAAAATCACATTGGTTTTGCTCAATCAGGTCAACTTTTTGAATTATGGCCACATATTGTTTCATACGTTTTTGTTAACATGTATAGGTATTTTCACTTTATATGATGCAAAATTCTTTTTTATGTCTTGAAATTCTCTGAATTTTGAACAATGATGATGTAACATTCAATTTACATGTACTTGCCTTTACATAAAGGTAAGTACATGCACAGTACTAAGTAACTACAAAGTAAGTAGAGGTTTTTACTTTAGACCTGATCGAGAGAAACAGATGTCATTTTTGGATTCAGCAGTGCAAGACTGTCTTAAATCAGTTGAAAAAACACAGACAACTTGCGAAAAAATTATTTTTGTAACCCTGTATAATTATAATGGTTCTGTACCAGTTCTGCATTTTGTGAAAATCATATAGCAGGTTTTATTGTTTGAAAATATAAATCCCCACTCATATGACCACTTTTCCACTTTCTCCATTGCTTTCCTGAGGTTTTTGAAAAATTCAATTCAATTCAACTTTATTTATATAGTGCCATTTAACAACAGTCATCTCATAGCACTTTCAACTGTAGGGGAAACCCCCACAGTTGTAGAAAGACGCCAGCAATCAGGCGATCCCCTGTGAGCAAGCACTTGGTGACAGTGGAGAGGAAAAACTTCCATTTAACAGGAAGAAACCTCTAGCAGAACCGGCTCAGGGAGAGGCAGTCATCTGCGATTGGCTGGGGGGGAGGGGATAGAGAAGATGAAAAGAACAGACATGTAGACAGCAAACAGCATGATGGGGACTCAATCTATGGGAGAGAACAAACATGTTAATGACCAGCAAAAAAAAAAAAAAAATTTCATTGAGAGTGAAGAAAGGAGTGAAGCCCAGTGCATTATTGGAGGTCCCCCAGCTGTCTAAAACTATTAGAAGCATAACTAAGGGAGGGTTCAGAGACACATGATCCCTCCCTAATTGTAGGCTATATCAAAAAGGAAGGTTTTAACCCTATTCTTAAAAACAGAGATCGAGTCTGACTCCCGAATCCAGATTGGCAGCTGGTTCCACAGGAGAGGAGCTTAATAACTGAAGGCTCTGCCTCCCATTGTACTTTTGGAGATTCTACAGGTACATCTAAAAAAATTAGAATATCATGAAAAAGTTCAATATTTTTTGTCAATCATTTCATAAAGTGAAACCCATCCATCCATCCATCTTCTTCCGCTTAATCCCTTTCAGGTCGTGGGGGGGCTGGAGCCTATCCCAGCATCTTTGGGTGGGAGGCAGGGTACACCCTGGACAGATAACCAGTACATCGCAGGGCCAACACAGAGAGATAGACATTCACTCTCACAGTCATACCTAAGGACAATTTAGAATCCCCAGGTTGAAGCCAAATAGATTTATTACACAGAAAGTGATATATTTCAAGTGTTTATTTATTTTAATTTTGTTGATTATGGCTTACAGCCCATGAAAACCCCAAATTCAGTTTCTCAAGAAATTAGAATATTACATAAAAATAATTTTTTAAAAAATAGTTTTTTAATACAAATGTGGACCGACTGAAAAGTATGTCCATGTACACACTCAATACTTGGTCGGGGCTCCTTCTGGATTAATTACTGTATCAATGTAGTGTGGCATGGAGGTGATCAGCCTGTGGCATTGCTGAGGTGATAAGAAGGTCCAGGTTGTTTTGATAATGACCTTCAACTTCTCTGCATTGTTGAGTCTGGTGTCTCTCATCTTCCTCTCGACAATACTTCATAGATTCTCTATGGGGTTTAGGTCAGGAGAGTTTGCTGGCCAATCAAACACAGTGATGCCATGGTCAATAAACCAGGTTTTGACAGTTTTGGCAGTGTGTGTGTGTGTGGGGGGGGGGGGGGGTGCCAAGTCCTGCTGGAAAATGAAATCAGCTTCTCCATAAAGCTCGTCAACAGAGGGAAGCATGAAGTGACCTAAAATTTCCTGGTAGACGACTGCGCTGACTTTGGTCTTGGTAAAACACAGTGGGCCAACACCAGCAGATGACATGGTTCCTCAAATCATCACTGACTGTAGAAACTTCACACTAAGCCTCAAGCAACTTAGATTCTGTGCCTCTCCACTCTTTCTCCAGACTCTGGGACTTTGATTTCCAAATGAAATACAAAATTTACTTTTATCTGAACAGAGGTCATCTGCTGCCGTTGGTCCACTGTGTTTTATCGAGACCAAAGTCAGCGCAGTCGTTTACCCAGAAATTTTAGTTCACTTCATCCTTCCCTCTGCTGACAAGCTTTGTGGAGAAGCTGATTTCATTTTCCAGCAGGACTTGGCACCCCTCCCCCACTACCAAAAGTATCAAAACCTGGTTTAATGACCATGGCATCACTGTGTTTGATTGGCCAGCAAACTCTCCTGACCTAAACCCCATAGAGAATCTATGAAGTATTGTCTAGAGGAAGATGAGAGACACCAGACCCAACAATGCAGACGAGCTGAAGGTCACTATCAAAGGAACCTGGACCTTCATAACACCTCAGCAATGCCACAGGCTGATCACCTTCACGCCACGCCACATTGATACAGTATTTTAATCCAAAAGGAGCCCCGACCAAGTATCGAGTGTGTACATGGACATACTTTTCAGTCGGTCCACATTTGTATTAAAAAACTATTTTTTAAAATTAATTTTATGTAATATTCTAATTTCTTGAGAAACTGAATTTGGGGTTTTCATGGGCTGTAAGCCATAATCATCAAAATTAAAATAAACTAAAACACTTGAAATGTATCACTGTCTGTGTAATGAATCTATATAATATATGGGTTTCACTTTCTGAAATGAGTGACAAAAAATGTTGAACTTTTTCATGATATTCTAATTTTTTGAGATGTACTAAGATAAGCCTTTATTAGTCCCACAATGGGGAAATTGCAGGATTGCAACAGCACAGGGATAGCAACACTCAGAGCAACAATCAAAAAGACAAGAAAACAAGAGCAGCGAATATACATACGTATGTACATATAAATATATAAATGTTATAAACACACAGTGCGGAGCATTGTAGCTAGATGGAATAAACAGCATAACCGTCTGCTTAGTTATCCTACATAGTATGAATATGTACCCATACATATTGTCACCCTCCGTAGCGACTGATATTGTCCTACTTATATACTGGAGGGAACCATTGTGTAAGTCTATTGCGTCTTTTGCATTCAATACTATTAGGTCGTCACGTTTTTTTGCTATCTCTGCGAGCAGCCCTGCTTAGGTTATACAGTCTTGACAGCCATAAGTAGGAAGGACCTGCAAAACCTCTCAGTTGCGCACCTTGGATGATGTAGTCTGCTGCTAAATGAGCTCCTCAGTGCGTTCAGTATGTCCTGCATAGGGTGGGACTCGGACTCCAGCAGAGATGACAGTTTAGCCAACATCCTTCTCTCTCCTATTTCCTCCACTGGGTCAAGGCACTGCCCCATGACAGAGCTAGCTTTCTTGATCAGTTTGTTCAGTCTCTTCCTATCGGCTGCTGTAATGCCACTGCCCCAGCAGACCACTCCAAAAGTGATGGCTGATGCCACCACCGTGTCGTAGAATGTCTTCAGCAGCACCCCTTGTACACCAAAAGACCTGAGTCTCCTCAGTAGGAACAGCCTGCGCGCTGTCCCTTCTTGTAGAGTATGTCGGTATTGTGTGACCAGTCTAGTTTATTGTTCAGATGAACACCCAGGTACTTGTAGGATGTCACCATCTCAATGTCTGTTCCCTGTATGTTTACTGGTGCTGTGAGGGGTTGTCCTTGCCTGCGGCAGTCCACCACCAGCTCCTTAGTTTTCCTCGCGTTGATCTGGAGGCAGTTCCGATGGCACCAGTCCACGAAGTCCTGGATAAGTCCTCTATACTCAGCTTCATCTCCATTGGAGATGAGGCCAACAATCGCAGAGTCATCAGAGAACTTCTGTAGATGGCAGTGTGTTGTGTTGTGTGAGAAGTCCGCAGTATAAAGGTTGAACAGGAAGGGAGCCAAAACCGTTCCCTGGGGGGCCCCCGTGCTACCGATGATCGTGTCAGACACACAGTCCCGGGTTCTCACAAACTGTGGCCGGTTAGTGAGGTAGTCCAGGATCCATGATGACAGGTGCTGGTCCACCCCTGCGCACAGCAGCTTGTCCTTCAGGATCATCGGTTGGATGGTGTTGAAAGCACTGGAGAAGTCAAAGAACATGATCCTCACCGCATTCCCGGGCTTCTCCAGGTGGGACAGAGAACAGTGAAGAAGGAAGATCACTGCATCCTCCACCCCAATGCCATGCTGGTAGGCGAACTGGAGTGGAGCCATCGCTGGCCCCACCAGGGGGCGGAGGTGAGCAAGGAGCAGTCTCTCCAGGGTCTTCATCACGTGAGTGTTATACCTGTAGGTATAACCTGTGTTGTACCTTGTTATACCTGTAGGTATAACAAGTAATCCAGCATTTTGGGAGCATAGTGCTCTGTTAGGATAATAGGGTAGTATCAGATCTTTTAAATAAAAAGGGGCCTGATTGTTTAGAGCTTTGTAAGTAAGAAGAAGGATTTTAAACTTAATTCTAAACTCTATGGGAAGCCAATGAAGGGAGGCCAGAACCGGAGAGATATGATCTCTCTCTCTAGTACCTGTTAAAACTCTTGCTGCAGCATTTTGGATCTACTGAAGACTTTTTTGAAAGATGTTTTAGAACAACTGTGATAATAAAGAGTTACAATAATCTAATCTAGAGCTAACAAAAGCGTGAATCAGTTTCTCAGCATCACTCTGAGACAAGATGCTCCTAATCTTGGCAATATTACGCAAATGATAGAAGGCAGTCTTAGAAACTAATTTAATATGTGAATTGAAAGACAGATCTTGATTAAAAATAACTCCAAGGTTCCTCACAAAGCTATTAAGAGAAAGAGTAACCACATCCAAACTAAAAGTTTGATTTGGAAAGGTATTTCTAAGGTTTTTTGACCCAACAAGAATGACTTCAGCCTTAACTGAATTTAATAGCAGGAAATTACAAGTCATCCAAGCTTTGATTTTCTGAAGACAGGCTTCTAACTTGGCTAATTGATTACTATCATCTGGCTTCATTGACAGGTATAATTGTGTGTCATCTGCATAACAGTGAAAATGTATACAGTGCTTTCTAATAATGTTGCCTAAGGGAAGCATATATAAACTAAAAAGAGTAGGGCCTAGCACAGATCCCTGTGGAACTCCCATGACTGAGCTTTGAGTTGAAAGAAAACTCATTATTGACATGAACAAACTGGAACCTATCAGATAAAGAAGATCTAAACCACTGAAACGAAGTTCCATTAAGTCCAACATAGTGTTCTAATCTATCAAGTAGAACATTATGATCAATAGTATCAAAAGCTGCACTAAGGTCTAAAAGGACAAGTACAGAAACAAGTCCATTATCAGATGTGATTAGGAGGTCATTAGTGACCTTCACTAAGGCTGTTTCAGTACTATGATGATTCTAAACCCAGATTGAAACTCTCCAAGTAAACCATTTCCCTGCAAGTGGTCAAATAATTGCATAGCAACAACTCTTTCTAAGATTTTTGAAATGAAAGGGAGATTAGAGATTGGTCTATAGTTAGCTAAAACTCCTGGATCCAGCATTGGCTATTGGAGTAAGGGTTTAATTACAGCCGTTTTAAAAGCCAGCGGTACATGGCCTAAAGTTAATGAAGAATTGATTATTTGAAGAATAAAGCTACCAATAAATGGGAAGACTTCTTTAAATAACCTGGTAGGAATAGGGTCTAAAAGACAAGTTGAAGGCTTGGATGAGGAAATTATTCTGTCTAACTCTAAAAGGTCAGTTGCAGTAAACTCATCCAAACAGATATCAATTGGAGTTGTAGTAGTTACTGTATTTAACAGTGGGAAGAATCTGATTGATTTTATCTCTGATAGATGACATTTTATTATTGAAAAAGTTCATGAAGTCCTGACTAATTAAGCTTAAGCTCGAAGGGAATGCTAGGATTGACAGAGTTTTGACTCTTTGTCAGCCTGGCTACAGTGCTGAAAAGAAACCTGGGATTTTTCTTCTTCTCTTCTATTAATGCAGAATAATAACTCGTTCTAGCTTTTCTAAGAGATTTTTGGTAAATTAAAAGATGATTTCTCCAAGCTAAATAGATTTCATCTAAATTAGTGGAGCGCCATTTTCTTTCTAATTGACAAGTCTTCTGTTTTAAGCTACGAGTTTCTGTGTTGAACCAAGGAGTTAGAAATCTCTGATTACTTTTTCTTTTTTAAAGGGGCCGCCATGTCTAGAGTCTGATGCAAAGAAGTTGTAACACTATCTACCATGCTATCAATTACAGAAGGAGCAAGCTGTCTATAGCTTATTTCCATTGTGTGAACACATGGCATAGAGGAAAGAATCTCTATGTGAGACACAAATGTCTCATTTCTTCCCCTCGTCCATATGGCTCCATCATCTGCATATAGTGCTGTTTTGATGTATCCCTCTTGATCCCCAAACATGTCATTAATCATTATGTTGAATAAAACTGGGCTTATCACACTCCCCTGAGGAACACCATTTTCTATTTCAAAGTCATTAGAAACTTCTGATCGTACTTTAACTCTAAATTTCCTGTTTGTTAAAAAATCCATTATCCAATTATATACATCCTACCACCAATGCCCATTTTATTCAATTTGATAAGAAGTCCATCCCTCCACAGTCAGTCATAAGCCTTTTCAATATCCAGATAAACTATAACCATTACTTCTTTCATTTTGAGAGTCATTTCAATATCATTACTTACCCTAACTAGAGCATCCACTGTGGATCTTCCTCTTCTAAAACCATTTTGATAGTTGTTTATTAATCATCTTTGCTCTAGTACATCTGACAGTCTGTAAACTAACACCTTCTCCATCCATTTCCCTAAGTGTGACATTATTGGCCTGTAGTTGCCTGGGTGAGCTGGATCTTTCCATGGCTTATTAAATGGTAAAAATTACAGCCTTTTTACACCCACTTGGGATAAACCCCTCCTTCCATATTCTGTTAAACAATTTCAGCATCAGTTCCATTGATTGCATAGGCAACTGCCGGAACATAGCATAGCTTAACTGATCATATCTTGGAGCTGTGTATCCACTATCTTGCAAAGCTCTCTTTAAGTTCTGACATTGTGAGCTCAAGGTCTCCCGCAGTCATATCTTCTTTGACTTCCTTTTTTAAGTTTGCATTTTCTCTGAGTTTATGCTCCCTTTGCTGTCTTTGACTCGCACCAAGATGTTCTCCTCTATGCACTGCTGCAAATGCTCTACCTAGGACTTCTGCCTTTTCTTTGTCTGATACAGCCTTCTTGTCCCCCATCCACTAGAGCTGGAATTTTAACTGATACCCTTTTCCCACTTATTTTTTTACACATACCCCAGACATCACCTAATTCTGTTTTTCTACCAAGGGTGGAACAAAATTCTCTCCATGTTGACCTTCCCTGTTTTTAATAATCCTTCGAGCTACTGCCCTTTTCTTTTTATAATCTATTAAATTTTCACTTCATATTCTTCCTCAGCTCTCTGAATGCCTTGTTTCACTCTTTTACTGCAATACTACATTCCTCATTCCACCAGGGTGCAACCTTCTTCCTACCCTGTGTAGTTTTCTTAGGTATACGTGCTATTGCAGCATTCAGAATATAATTGGTTACCTGACTTGAACGTTCTTCTATGCCACCTTCTAATGTTACCAAATGACCTGATTGTACACAGTATTGCTTAAATTTTACCCAACCTGCCTTGTCAAAACACCATCTTGTAAAACATCTTCCCTCTTGTATACATACTTCAGTTTTAATGACTTAAGTATTGGGAAGTGATCACTTCCAATAGTTGTACTGTTCATAACCGTCCATTTGCAGGTGCTCACTGAAGAATCAGATACCAGAGTCAGGTCAATACATGATGATGTGCCCCTATGCACATCCACCCTGGTACCTTCACCACTGTTGAGACAAATTAGTGATCTTTCATCTAACATCTCTTCCACTACATTTCCATTGTTATCTGTATGTGTGCTTCCTCACAAGCTATTGTGGGCATTATCCACACCATACCTCTTTCATATGCCCTTCCCCTGCAGTAACACTGAAAATATCTGCTGTTAACGTCCTACATGGGTTGTAGTAATTAGCTTAATATTACCTTGTCCATTTGGCCTACATGTTTCAATAATATTACACTCTATATCCTCAGGGGAGGGAATCACCCGATATGCCAGGCCATCTTTAATGAAAGTGACACATCATCCTATCTTCTTCTTCTTCCTCTTTTAGATTTGATTGGCAGTTGGCAACCAGCTTACAGGTGCGTTACCGCCACATACTTCATTCTATATCATCACTCTATGCTCATGTTCATCGCTCTCCAGTGGACAGTCGTCGTCATCTTCTTTTTGATTTGATTGACATTTGAAAAGAAAAAGTCAGTGGTGATAATGCCCCTATGAGCTGGTTGCCAACCGCCAATCAAATCTAAAAGAAGAAGAAGAAGACACCACCGAGCTGGTTGCCAGGTGAGTTGAAAGAAGAAGAAGAAGAAGAAGAAGACATAGTGGTTGAACAATGAAGGCTTGGTGGACAGACTTCTAGTAGGTGGAAGGTTGAGACGGCATTTACGTCTGTGTTCGGTTGGCGGTAGGAGTGATTTGTTTGTGGTGGATAGCATAAACTGTACTCTGACTGTAACATTATGGCATCTAGCTCTGACGGGCTCGATAAAAATGAGATGGAGTGGATGTTACCCAGGTCTGCGAGGCAGAAAAGAGCAGCTAGGGAGGCAGAAAGAAAAGCAAGAGCTAGAAGCTGGTCAGATGAGAGTGACGTAGGAAGAAGCAACAACGCTAAGAAAACACAAACTAGCCAACATGGATGGAAGTTTGATGATGTAGGAAATGAGTGGAAGGTTGTCATTAGTTCAATCAGGGTGGGGGGGCACTATCACCCTGTTAAGCTAACAAAAGCAAATAAGAAATTGTTACAAGTTAAGTTTGCAAAGTTCTTGAATAATAACCACCTGTTAATACATGCATCAAGTAAACAACAGCAAGAGAAAATACTGACAATGACATGTCTAAAAGGAGAACAAATGAAGGCTCATGTTCCTGGCGCAACAGCAAACTTGAGGGGAGTTATATCAGGCGTCCCTTTGAGCATGTCTATGGAAGATGTGAAACGAGATCCAAGGAAGAAAGGTGAAGGATGTGAAAAGGCTAAAGCGTAAAAGAGAAGGTTCACTGTCTGTAATGATTCAGTTTGAGGAAACACTCCTAAATCAGTCCAAATAGGATACCTGTATTACAGTGTCAAGAGAATACGTCCCAAAGCCACTCAGGTGCTACAAATGTCAAAGGTTGGGTCACACTGCTCAGCAATGTAAGGGAAAGTTAAGATGTGGTAGATGTGGAGGGGAGCACGAATATGGTAAATGTGAAAAGGACACCAAAGTAAAGTGTTGCAACTGCGGGGGTGAGCACAGTGCTGCATATGGAGGATTTGTTGTGCAAAGAGAAGCTAGACAAGCCCAGGAAATTATAGACTTAAGTAAGAAAATTTTATATGGGGAAGCTCTAAAGACAGAGGCAGGAATGGTCAGAAACACAACAGGCCTTCCTCAAAGAAGTTCAGTTCAAAGGAGCCATCAAGAAATCCTACACAAACACAAGATCATGCCACTGCAAGGAATTTTTGTGTTCGCAAATGCAAACTAGATGACACATTGATAGTTAAAAGGATAAACTTTGTAGCTTTTATCTGCCACACCATTAATGTTGCAGCACAGCTAAAGAAGAAAAGTGACAGAATCAAAACCATTGTTGAAGCAGCAGGAAGATTCCTAGATGTGAAAGATATCAAAAACGACCAGATTCATGTCTTATTGACAGCTGAAACTGGGGAGAATGTACATGTTGAAACTTAAGATCTGAATTATGGTACTATACATACTACAGTGGAAGAACTGAAGAAGTATCTTTACAAACTAGGAAGTTGTTCCAGAGGTAGTGTGTGTACAGCAGACATGGCTTCAACCTCACTTAGATTTTGTTATTCCAGGACATAGTTCAATCAGACAGGATAGAATTAACCGTATAAATGGAGGAGGATGTGCCACTTTCATTAAAGATTGCCTGGCATATCGGGTGATTCCCTCCCCTGAGGATATACAGTAGAGTGTAATATTATTGAAATATGTCAGCCAAATGGACAAGAAAATATTAAGCTGATTAATTTTTACAACCCATGTAGGGAGTTAACAGCAGATATTTTCAGTGTTAAGGCAGGGGAAGGGCATATGAAAGAGGTATGGTGTGGAGACTTTAATGCCCATAATAGCTTGTGGGGAAGCACACATGCAGATAACAATGGAAATGTGGAAGAGATGTTAGATGAAAGATCACTAATTTGTCTCAACAGTGGTGAAGGTACCAGGGTGGGTGTGCATAGGGGCACATCATCATGTATTGACCTGGCTCTGGTATCTGATTCTTTAGTTAGCGCCTGTGAATGGACGGTTATGAACAGTACAACTATTGGAAGTGTGTATACAAAAGGGAAGATGTTTTACAAGATGGTACTTTGACAAGGCAGATTGGGGAAAATATAGGCAATACTGTGTACAAATCAAGTCATTTGGTAACATTAGAAGGTGGCATAGAAGAATGTTCAAGTCGGGTAACCAATCATATTCTGAATGCTGCAATAGCAAGTGTACCTAAGAAAACTACTTAGGATAGGAAGATGGTTGTACCCTGGTGGAATGAGGAATGTAGTATTGCGGTAAAAGAGCGAAACAAGGCATTCAGAGAGCTGAGGAAGAATATGAATCTATGAATCATGAAAATTTAATAGACAAGTGCATACCTGTGCATGCCCGTGCATACCCGTACATGCCCATTGAAAGCAAGTGTAAGCAAACATTTCTGCATGCCCTTAGAAAGTTACTGTTACCATGGTGAAACCTGCCTTGGAGCCTTGATGTCACCAGTCGTTCGTCGATGCCTGCCTTTGATCTTTGATAATGTCATAGCGAGTGCTATGATCATGAGTAATGCCTGCCTTTTGATTTTTGATGTCATAGCAAGTCCTATGATCGTGAGTGAAGCCTGCCTTTGATCTCATAGCAAGTCCTATGATCTTTTAGCGAGTCCTATGATCGTGACATCATGACATTGTGACAGAGATTTCTTGAATTATGTCCGCCAGTAACCGAGAGGAGAAGAAGAAGAGTCTCCAGAGCATGGGTCCCAGCCCACATCCTCGCTTTAAGTTGGGATTTTCTGTATTTCACCTTATTATTATTATCCTGGGTTGCTATTATTATTATTATTATTATTATTATTACTATTCTGTCATGCATATTTATTTCTTCATTGGTCTTCCTCCTGAGTTTATCAGCATTATTGTTATTATTATCGTCATTATCATTATTGCCTTGGTCTTGTCTCCCCTCTGTTCCCCTGTGTGTGATGATCTGTGCAGCCCCGCCCATCCCGTTTTCTGTAACCATGCCCTGCCATCTCTGTTTGCCCCTGCTTGTTACTTCTTCTCCTGTGCGAGTCTCGTATGATGATCCTTAAGTCTAGGCATTGTGAGTGATGGTCTATATGACATCATAAAGACCAGGGATGGCAACAGGAAATTCTGATTTCAGCTGAAATCTAATTTGGTCGATTGACCTATGGGGGGGCCGGGGGGGCGCAGCCCCCCTGAAGCTGAGAGGTTTTCAGTAAAATACAAGTAATTTAGACTGAAAAAAATGATTAAAAAAATGAAATACTAGACTTAGATAAATCATTAAATTTAATGAAACGTTAACTTACTTTTTCTAAAATGTTGTCTCACAGTCTTTAGTCCAACATATTTAACAGTTCTATTAGAGTTTTTTACACTATTTACACTGGTCACCAAGTCACTTCTAATGTGAAACTTTCTTCCTTTTGGCAGCAAGCTGTGTCAGTCTCTGAACTTTGAACTTCATCTCCTTTTCTGGTTTCTTCAGAAACTGTCCAAGTGTTTCTGTTACCTCATTGAACTTTGAGCCAATTTTCACCTTTACTGTCACTTCGCTCCCCGAAGCTCCTGGGTTTTTATGATTTTTAAGTACCAGAACTGTGCTTACATGACATAAAACAAACAGCTGAATGCCACTTATTACTGTATAATATTGACTTATGTTCCAAGAAGATAGCATTCCTAAACTAGAAAAGCACTCAGAGCGCATCCCTCCGCCAAGGCTCCTTCCGTTTGTCATGGATCAACTCCAAAATGTAATGGTTTTGTGTGTAGGCCTATAGCCACTTGTGGTGAAAATTGCATCAAAGTCTGTCCATCAGTTTTGGAGTATTGTTGCTAACACAATGTGAGAAGATAAGCGCCTTGGCTGAGGTATGCATTCTCAGATCATCACCAAAATATAATGGGTTACTCTCTAGCCCAAGAACCACCTCTGGTGAAAATTTTATCCAAATCCATCCAGTAGTTTTTGTGTAATCCTGCTGCACAAATACAAAAAAGCCCTTGATGGAGGTATGCACTCTCAGATCATCACCAAAATCTAATCATCTGTTCCCCGTGCCATTGCACACCTTTCCTGAAAATTTCATGAAAATCCGTCCCATCACTTTTCCTTGCTAACAAACAGACAGACAAGCCAACGCCGATGAAAACATAACCTCCTTGGCAGAGGTAAATATTCCAACAAGCATTATCCATCACATGCTTTAACACTTGATCAAATCAAAATCAGTTAATTTTATCTATTCCATAATAGAAATAAAATTCCAACATACCATTACTTTTTATAATTTCAGCATTCATTTCAGATCACCAGTTTCAATCTCCATTGAGTCTTGAGCAGCTCATTTTCCTCCCCCGCGCAGCCCAGCTCATACAGCCGCTGTACGCTGCACTCAAACGGAAACCGGCGGACAGAGTCAACTGGACTCCTGAACGGGAGCAGGCGTTCTGAGGTTAAAACGGCGCTCATTACCCACGTCTCGGACATGGGCATAGCGGCCGTCGTGGAGCAATGCGTTGCCGGTTCTTGGCAGCCGCTCACCTTTTTTTTAAGCAGGTCTTTGCACGACAGTGAGCGTAAATACAGCATGTTCGACAAAGAGTTAATGGCTCTCTACCTGGTGTATGCCACTTCCGGTTCTGGCTGAAAGGGCACACTTTCACTGCGTCGTGGACCATAAGCCGCTAACGTACTTAACGTACATATAACATACAAATAAAGCGGAATTCGGTGAATTACCGGAAAAATCACATCCCTGAGAACAAGCCGAAATGAATTTTTGACAAAGCATACGAGCCATTTGATTGGTCCAATCGTTTGCAACTATCCAATCGCAGGGCTGTTTACAATACAGCAGTAGCTTGAGTACATCCGGGTTATCGCGAGACTTCGGGGAAGCGCCGAGCGCGTATGTTTTTTTTTTCCAAACTTTATTGAGAACAAGGTAAAGGTACAAAATTATGACATAGATGATGATAAAATCGGCGGAAACCCGCGGATCGGCGGAAAATTACCATCCCTGTAAAGACATATTTGTCTCTATGACAGCATCGCAAGTCCTATGTTGCCTGATATTGGATCATCATAGGACATCATGCAGACGTCATAGGGCGTTGTATGTCTATATGATGTCATATAGGCATATCTTTTAGGGTCATTGTAGGACATCATGCATCATAGGACATCATGCAGACATCATAGGCCATCCTATGATGTGCTCTGCCTATATGCCGTCATAGACATATCTTTATGACGGCATTGTGAGTCCTATGATGCCTGAGATCATAGGTTCATCATAGGACATCAGGCAGACATCATAGACCGTCCTAAAGACATTTGTCTATGACGGCATCACGAGCCCGATGTTGCCTGATATCATCGGATCATCATAGGACATCATGCAGATGTCATCGGGCGTTGTATGATGTGCTATGTCTATATGACGTCATATACACGTCATATCTTTTAGGGTCATTGTAGGACATTATGCATCATAGGACATCATGCAAACATCATAGGCCGTCCTATGATGTGCTCTGCCTATGTGCCGTCATATAGACATCATGTCTTTATGACGGCATCGCGTGTTCTATGATGCCTGAGACAGACGCACAGAGATTTCTTGAATTTATAGCCATCCCAAAGACACATTTGTCTATATGACAGTATCGTGAGTCCTATGTTGCCTGATATCATCGGTTCATCATAGGACATCATGCAGATGTCATGGGGCGTTGTATGATGTGCTATGTCTATATGTCATCATATACACGTCATATCTTTTAGGGTCATCATAGGATGTCATACATCATAGGACATCATGCAGACATCATAGGCCTTCCTATGATGAGCTCTGCCTATGTGCCATCATATAGACATTATATCTTCATGACGGCATTGCAAGGCCTATGATGCCTGAGATCACAGGATCATCACAGGACATCAGACAAACATCATAGGCCATCCTATGATGTCCTATAAACGTGACAGGCACAAAGACAGATTTCTTGAATTTATAGAGTGATTTACTATAGAGTGATTTAAAAGAAAAGGACAGTAGCTTGAAGGATTATTAAAAACAGGGAAAGGTCAACATGGAGAGAATTTTGTTCCACCCCTGGTAGGAAAACAGAATTAGGTGATGTCTGGGGTATGTTTAAAAAAAATGAGTGGGAAAAGGGTATCAGTTAAAGTTCCAGCTCTAGTGGATGGGGACAAGAAGGCTGTATCAGACAAAGAAAAGGCAGAAGTCCTAGGTAGAGCATTTGCAGCAGTGCATAGAGGAGAACATCTTGGTGCAAGTCAAAGACAGCAAAGGGAGCATAAACTCAGAGAAACTTAAAAAAGGAAATGAAAGAAGATATGACTGCGGGAGACCTTGAGCTCACAATGTCAGAACTTAAGAAAGCTTTGCAAGATAGTGGATACACAGCTCCAGGATATGATCTGTTAAGCTATGCTATGTTCCGGCAGTTGCCTATGCAATCAATGGAACTGGTGCTGAAATTGTTTAACAGAATATGGAAGGAGGGGTTTATCCCAAGTGGGTGTAAAAAGGCTGTAATTTTACCATTTAATAAACCATGGAAAGATCCAGCTCATCCAGGCAACTACAGGCCAATAGCATTAACGTCACACTTAGGGAAATGGATGGAGAAGGTGTTAGTTTACAGCAGGGGTCACCAATGCGGTGCCCGCGGGCACCATGTCGCCCGCAAGGACCACATGAGTCGCCCGCAGGCCTGTTCTAAAAATAGCACACCTCGCAAGTGAGCTGCGTCTAAGATGTAATTTTTTCTGCCGCTATTTTTTAAAATCACACTTGCATTTATATAGATTTTAAAATGACAATGTCTTAAAAATAAAAAAATGAAAATATGTTTATTATACGTAAAGTTAAGGTGAATCTGACCTAGTTCAAAGGTCAGTATTGTGCGCATGACAAAACCTTCGCGCTGGTGGAGCGTAAGCTAGCGGGCAGTGAAGCTGGTGATCGGAGTGCAGTTTCCTAGCCCAAAAACATGGCAAAAAAAAAGACAGAAAATTTATCATTTTCAAAGTGAGCAGGAGGAAGAGTTCTTTTTTTACTACCGTGAAAGGAAGCTGCGTGTGTTTCATTTGCGCGGCGACGGTGGAGCGGCACTTCACTACCCACTCTTTTTTTTTTTTTTGGACTTATCTTGTACCCGTAGGTGGATTTGTTCTGCAGTCCCGTGACAAACCACCAGCCGCTGCGTGCGCAAGCGCCTCTTAACTCCCTAACCTGCATGTTTTTGCATAAAAAACCAGAACATGCAAATTCCACGCAGATCACTGTTGGCCGGGGGCAGGGATCGAACCCACGATCCCCGCGGCCGAGAGTAAACTGCTGCCGCGGTGCTAACCACTGCTCTACCGTGCACATAAGTACTCTCAGTGCTGTTTAGCTTCTTGTCATGAAAGGACAGCGCTGGTTATTACTCCAGCATGATTCTTGGCAAGAACTGTATGGATATAATTCCAGTGAAGAAGAACACACAAAAGTGTGTTTATTAAATGTAACAGATTTTGAGCAGAATTGCAGCAGATTTGTTCAGTTAAAAATGTGATAAGATTTATTTAATATGAACGTTGATTTTTCTTAAATGTTGCATAACTTTTTCAAACATGGTTCAACATAGTTCATGAATTAAAAGGGTTTAGTTTTTTATGGTTAAAAGGGACTGGTGAAAACTGGACATTTTTTTAATGAAATGTAGAAGTGATCATCTGAACAATTGCTGAGATTAATAAAAATAAAGTGTTGAATATTGATCTTGTCTGTTTCCCACTCAATAAGTTATTGATAATTATATATATATATATATATATATATATATACAGTATATATATATATATATATATATATATATATATACAATTTGTTATTTTAGAGGAGTGTGTCAAGCTGGTGCCCTTCACATGACTCGATACCCATGAAGTAGCTCTTGGTTTCAAAAAGGTTGGTGACCCCTGGTTTACAGACTGTCAGATGTACTAGAGCAAAGATGATTAATAAACAACTATCAGAATGGTTTTAGAAGAGGAAGATCCACAGTGGATGCTCTAGTTAGGGCAAGTAATGATATTGAAGACTCTCAAAATGAAAGAAGTCATGGTTATAGTTTATCTGGATCAATTGAAAAGGCTTATGACTCACTGTGGAGGGATGGACTTCTTATCAAATTGAATAAAATGGGCATTGGTGGTAGGATGTATATAATTGGATAATGGATTTTTTAACAAACAGGAAATTTAGAGTTAAAGTACGATCAGAAATTTCTAATGACTTTGAAACAGAAAATGGTGTTCCTCAGGGGAGTGTGATAAGCCCAGTTTTATTCAACATAATGATTAATGACATGTTTGGGGATCGATCAAGAGGGATACATCAAAACAGCACTATACGCAGATGATGGAGCCATATGGACGAGGGGAAGAAATGAGACATTTGTGTTCAAAAATATCAGGAAAGCAAAGGAGAAAGTGGAAAAGTGGTCATATGAGTGGGGATTTAAATTTTCAAACAGTAAACCTGCTATATGATTTTCACAAAAAAACAAACAAAAAAAACAGAATTGGTACAGAGCCATTAACATTATAAAATCAACCAATAGAGAAAGTCAGTGGGTTCAGATATCTAGGATTGTGGTTTGATAGTGCATACACATGGAGAGTTCATGTTGAAAATCTGGAGACAAAGTGCAAAAAAGTCATTAATCTCATAAAAGCTGTAGCTGGACATGAATGGGGTGCAGATAAACAGGCACTGATTCCATTTACAGAGCACTAATGAGGTCGACAATAGACTATGGATGCATGATTTATGGAGCAGCAGCAAAGACGACTCTGGAAAAAATAAGACAGAATGCAGCATAGAGCGCTTCGCCTGTGCATTGGAGTCATCAAGACAACACCAAACAATGCTGTTTTAATAGAAGCAGGAGGAATGCCAATGGATTTGAGAAGAGATAAACTTGCATTATCATACTGAGTCAAGCTGAAAGGAAGTGAGGAAGTGAATATTTCAAAAACAACACTACAAGACTGCTGGGAATATTCTTAACTTCCAGGGACACGGGTTTGGGTGGACAATTGAAAGAAAAGCCAGAATGTATGGACTAGACACTATTGTTATAGCTAACACCAGTCCAGTGAGTAATGTTCCCCCTTGGCCGTTTCCTGGAAAAGAAGTAGACATCAGTCTGCTAATGAGGAAAAAGGATTGGCATATGAGTGAAGTTGGTGTTAAAACAAGCATTTGCCTCAGGAATCATTACTATAACTACTTACAGCTCTGTACTGACGATTCAAAGAACAAAGGGGGCTCTGTTGGAATTGGAGTATACATTCCCGAGTTTAAAGTGACCATCTCAGAAAGACTCTCCTACAATACATCCATGTCTACAGCAGAGATGGTGGCAATAATTATTGCTTTGCAGTGGGTGGAGGAGGTCAAACCGGATCGGGTGGTGGTGTGCACAGATTCACTTGCAGCTTTAAAAAACATACAGACACTAAAATCTACAAGGGAAGACTTGGTGACTGAGCTATATCACAGTTTATTTAAGGTACACAGGGGTGGTGCAGATGTTCACTTTTGTTGGGTTCCTGCACATGAAGGGTTGAAAGGGAATGACTGTGCAGACAAATTAGCAAAAAGTGCACTTGGGAAAGAAATACCTATACCATTGTCACTTGGAAAAGGAGAAGGAAAAACAGTAATCAAGTAAAAAGGAATTTAGCTATGGCAAAAAAGATGGGATGAAGATCATAAAGGTAGATTGTATTACAAAATACAAAAATCTATTGCAATAAAGAATTATAAAACAACTAACAAGAGGGAAGACGTCAAGACTCAGACTGGATCATACAGGTTTAAACGGCACTTTATTCATCATGGGAAAAAGCGAAAGTGACAAATGTAGATAATGTGGAGCACAGGTGTCAAACTCATTTGGAGGGCCAAGACCCTGCAGGTTTACCTCCACCCAGTGTCTTCAACAGGTGATTTCTCTGAATTTCTTCCTACTGATTGCTGATCAGTGAAAACACCTGCTGAAGAAACCTGCAGGGTCTTGGCCCTCCATGGAATGAGTGTGACACCCCTGATGTGGAGTAAACGAAAATGTCGAGCACGTCTTATTACGCTGTCACAAGTATGGAAATGAAAGAGAGAGAATGAAAACTGAAGTTCAAATGACATAATATTACACACTCTTGTACAGTAGGTGGCTTTATGCACCTTTCAGCTGTTTGCTATCCACCAGTAACCGAGAGAAGAATAAGACGATTGGTGGTTGGCAACCAGCTTACAGGTGCATTACCGCCACGTACTTCACTCTAGATCATCACTCTATAAATCTTCCATCTGACAACCCAGTGGACAGTCTTCTTCTTCCCTCTATATGTATAATTCAAGAAATCGATGTCTATGTGTCTGTCAGTGTGTGTGTCATAACCAAGGATCATAGGTCCGCCGATGATGTCTGCGTGATGTCCTATGATGTTCCTATGTGTAACGACTCCTTGTGTGAAATAAGATAAGATAAGATAAGCCTTTATTAGTCCCACAACGGGGAAATTCCAGGATTGCAACAGCACAGGGATAGCAACACTCAGAGCAACAATCAGAAGGCAAGAAAAAAAAAAACAAGCAAGCAAGAGCAGCTAATATACATATGTACATATTACTATAAAATATATATATACACACACACACACACACAGACACACAGTGCAGAGCATTGTAGCTGGATGGAATAAATATATGAATATATGAACACACAGTGCAGAGCATTGTAGCTAGATGGAATAAATATGTAAATATATAAACACCCACAGTACGGAGCATTGCAGCTAGGTGGAATAAATATGCAAGTATATAAACACACACAGTGCGGAGCAATGTAGCTAGATGGAATAAATATATAGATATATAAATATAAACACACCCAGTGCTGAGCATTGTAGCTAGATGGAATAAATATATAGATATATAAATATAAACACACCCAGTGCAGAGCATTGTAGCTAGATGGAATAAATATGTAAATATATAAACACACACAGTGCAGAGCATTGTTGCTAGGTGGGATGAAACAGCATAACCGTCTATTTAGTTATCCTACATGGTATGATTATGTGCCCATACATATTCTCACCCTCCATAGCGACCGGTATGTTCCTAGTTGTATGCCGGAGAGGACCATTGTGTAAGTCTATTGCATCTTTTGCATTCAAAAAAAACTATTAGTTTGTTACGTCTTTTTGCTATCTCTGCGAGCAGCCCTGCTTAGGTTGTACAGTCTGACAGCCGTTGGTAGGAAGGACCTACGAAACCTCTCGGTTGTGCACCTGGGATGATGTAGTCTGCTGCTAAATGAGCTCCTCAGTGCATCCAGTATGTCCTGCATAGGATGGAACTCGGACTCCAGCAGAGATGACAGTTTAGCCACCGTCCCTCTCTCTCCTATCTCCTCCATCGGATCAAGGCGTTGCCCCAGGACAGAGCTAGCTTTCTTAATCAGTTTGTTCAGTCTCTTCCTATCGGCTGCAGTGATGCCACTGCCCCAGCAGACCACTCCAAAAGTGATGGCTAATGCCACCACCGTGTCATAGAATGACTTCAGCAGCGCCCCTTGTACACCAAAAGACCTGAGTCTCCTCAGCAGGAACAGCCTGCACTGTCCCTTCTTGTAGAGTGCGTCAGTATCAATGTCCTATAATGTTCTTATGTATAACGACTCCTTATGTGTGAAGAAATTATCCGTCCTTGGAGTGCATAACTCACAATCATAGGACTCGCTATGACATCATCCAAGATCAAAGGCAGGCGTCACTCATAATCATAGGACTTCAAAGATCAAAGGCAGGCGTCACTCATAATCATAGGACTTCAAAGATCAAAGGCAGGCATCACTCACGCCCACTCATGATCATAGGACATGAAAGATCAAAGGCAGGCATCACTCATGATCATAGATCTAGCTATGACCATCAAAGATCAAATGCAGGCACCACTCACGACTGTAGGGGCGTGCTATGGCGTCAAAAAAGATCATAGGTCTCGCTATAACAACATCTAAAGATCAAATGCAGGTATCATAGGAGTCGCTATGGCATCATCAGAGATCATAGGACTCACTATCACATCATCAAAGATCAAAGGCAGTCATCACTCACGATCATAGGACTTGCTATGACATCATCAAAGATCACAGGACTCGTTATGACACAATCAAAGGCAGGCATCACTGAACAAGTGCTGATGTGCTTGCTCACACCTGCTTTCTACAGGCATGCACAGGTAGGCACTAGTTGAGATTTGACTGGCGGTTGGCAACCAGCTTACAGGTGCATTACCGCTACTGTATGTAATCACTCTATATACAGTATAATTCAAGAAATCTGTGTGTGTGTGTGTGTCTGTCTGTCTGTCTGTCTGTCTGTCACGACCATAGGACTCGCTTAAAAGTTCATAGGATCGCCTATGATCTCTTCATGATGTCTATATGATGTCATATAGACACCATAGATAAGAGCGATTCAAGAAAATCTGTGTGTCTGTGCAATCAAAGGCAGGCATCACTCACGATCACAGGACATCAAAGATCAAAGGCAGGCATCACTCACGATCATAGGACTCGCTATGACATCATCAAAGATCAAATGCAGGCATCGTAGGACTCGCTATGCCGTCAGCCTCTGGTGTATAGACATCATTGGCACAAATCGCTAAGATCAAAGGACTCACTATGACATCATCAAAGATCACAGACTCACTATATATGGTGTCTATGACTATGGCTGGGGGATCCTGGGTTCGATCCCAGCCCCCAGCAAAAAGTGATCTGTGTGGCGTTTGCATGTTCTTCCCATGTCTGCGTGGGTTTACTCCAGGATTTCTCCGGTTTCCTCCCACATGCCAAAAACATGCAAGTTAGGTTAACTGGCATCAAACTGGGGATTCTAAATTGTCCTTAGGTATGACTGTGAGAGTGAATGGTTGTTTGTCTCTCTGTGTTGGCCCTGAGATGGACTGGCGATCTGTCAAGGGTGTACCCTGCCTCTCGCCCAAAGATGCTGGGATAGGCTCCAGCCCCCCCACCCTCCCTCCGCGACCTGAAAAGGATTAAGCAGAAGAAGATGAATGAATGAATGAATGAATGAATGGCTTATGGTGTCTATAGTCGGATCATCTGTCTGTGTGTCTGTCACGACCATAGGACTCGCTAAAAGATTATAGGATTCACCTATGATGTGCCTATGATGTCTATATGATGTCTATATGCTTATATGTGGTTTCTACGGGCATGCACAGGAATGCACTAGTTTTACATAAAAAAGAAGTATTCAGAATAACGTGATGTTATCAAGTGCATTGCAAGGCAGTATTTTACAACCTTTGTCATTACATTCAGATGTAATGGCTTTTCCTATAAAGTATTTTTTTCATGTAAATTTGTACCTTTTTTTCATAAATTTGCAGCTATTTGTGTAAATTTGAGTTTTTTTCTTATAATTTTGCTATTTTTCTTATAGTAAATATGCAGTTTTTCCATGTAATTTGAAATCATTTTCCCAAATATTTTTTTCGCAGATTTCTTTGTAAATATAAATTTTTTGTTCAAAAATGTGCAGTTTTTGTCACATGAATTTGATTTTTTTCTTTATATATTTCTAAATTTATTCATGTAATTTTGTGATTTTTTTTTAATCTAGTAAATCAGAATTAGCATTATTAAAATTGAGCAGTTTGGGTGAAAGAGCAAATATCCAAATACCTTTAAAAAAAAAAAAAAATACCACTGTCATGAACAGATATCCAGATAAGAGAATATTTTGGTTACTGGCAAAATGAAAGTCTGATGAGTCGATCCTTCATTGTTTAGTTTGTAAAGCTTTGTTAAGACTTTTAAACTTTCCCCACATACCTAGGTAATCAGGTTGTACACTTTTCCCATGTTGCAATTACAATAAAGCTTGTAATGTTAATCTATACAAAACTTTTTAAGGGTTTTTTCTATTTAACCCATTTCCCTCACGAGCCCATCTGTTTATTGAATGAGTTTGGGCTTTTATTTGAACTTTTTTTTTTTTAACAATTTTATCACTTCCACAGTCCCAAGAACTAAATATAGTCCCCCCTCCCCCCCTTTTTGACAAACTATCCTTCATTAGGCCAAAGGCCAAAGAGGAGACTGCATCAGCTGTGACAGAAGTGGACATGGAGGGTCCAGGGGGTCCACTAAGCTATATGGACAATATATGCCAAGCATCCAATATGTGACTGTGGTGTTTGAAGACTGTAGGATTTGCAGCAGAACTTATTGTTGTTCCATAAGAGACTGAACAGGGCAGTGGAGTGGATCCTCCTCCACAGTCTGTGCAACAATTTGGCAATGTTCTGATTTTATTAATCTTAATGTGAGACATATTACTGCTAAACAGAACTGAATATTTTACATTTGAGATCACTAAATTTAAGAATTTCATTGTAGTTGCCAGCAAATAATCTGTAAATCTATCTCAATAGAAAAAAAAATCAGAACACAGATTTGGAGATGAAATATGTGTTTGTAAAAATAAAGGGAAAATGATGTTTGTTCAAGCAATAAAGAAGTGATGTTAAAAACAGATTAGTGATGGTGTTTTTTATTAAAAGTGATTTTGAGTGATTAATACTCTCATTCTCTGACATCACATTTCTGGTTGTGGATGTGGTTCCTCTTGACTTTACACTCTCTAAACCCCCAACATAACCTGAACGTAACCTACTCGGGAGCAGGTTATGTTCACAGCCTTTGTAACCATGGCTACAAACATACTCTGACTTTTTGGAACCAAAAACTCAGAGTTACCACAAACTCTGAGTTAACTTACTCAGGTAAGCCACTAAACCTGCTTTCTGGAACAGGGCCCTGTTCAGTTGTTTTTATTTATGTCCATGTCCGAGGGCCCAGTCCACTAGAGTTACAAGATACAGCAACAAATCACATCATATCTGGTTCCAAACTTACATTTAGAGACTTGCACATGTGAGAAGTAAAAAAATCACCTAAACATAATTTGTTTTCTCAAGTTCCAGTCAGTATCTAGAAAATCTGCGAGTGAAAAAATATTTCTTTCAAACAAGGTCTTAAGCTTGCATCATCATCTGTTAGGAAATAATTAATGTCATCGTTGATTATGGAATTAAATGGATCTTGACATGTTATGAAAAGGACAATAAAAGACAAAATGCATTTCATCTTTAACCACTAGTAAATCACAAACGGTACAAAGTCTACAACAGTACATGTGCTATTTGTTCTTTACCCACACCCAAATAAAGGCACTCCATGTACTGCTGTGACTCAATATTGTGTGTTTTTCATGCTTTGCTTCATATAACTTGCCACTCAGTGCTGTGTATGGTAACTGTGGTAACTGTCCTGTTCTATTCTTGTGAATACGCTCTATGTGTCTTAACATCCGTCTGCACATGACTGATTAAATCATTTGGATGGATGGTTCAAATTTAAAAAATACTTGAATCCAGCTGACTTGACTTTGGTACGGTAAATTCCTCCATTCTCCTTTCTTATCTGAGCTGACCTCGGCCCACAGGTGTGATTTCCCTGCTGCAGCCCCTGATCCTGGATGTGGTCCCTGGCATCCGACAGACAGCAGCCTTGGCCCTGGGCCGCATGGCTGACAACAACCATAACCTTGCCGAGGCTGTGGTGAGGGGGGAAATCCTGCCAGAGCTGGTCCACTCTGTATCCACGCAGAATGTGAGCACCGCTGCCTCTGGGTTGTTTTCTACTGACAATTTTCCTCCCCTTTTGTCAGCTTTATTTTTCCACATCATTTTTCAGATTATTTTGCTTTATTTTCTAAATTGGAATGTCAGTTTCTGTGCTTCTACCTGTTGGAGTCTATCCAATGTGTGAATGCAGAGGCAGTCAGAGGCTGTCACCCAGGGGACCCCAGGGTCAGACCGACCTCTGAATATGAGGATGTGTGTTGGCCTAACTTGGCAACTCGCCTGGGGGGTGGGGGGGGGTCTACTTCAAAACCTGAGAGTAACCAGGCCTTTGTTTTCTCCTTCCCTTTCTCTGCCCACTCCAAAGCTCAGAATGTGAGGGGAAGTGGCTCACTTTTAGTCATCAAAAGGGACAGTTTGTTGGGTTAAAAACTGTCTTAAGAATGGGAATTGTTCAGCATATATGACTGATTTTAGAGTTTTCAGTTAGTCTGTTAACATTCTGGAGTGAAGTGATTTTGGTGTGGCTTTATAGCTATACACCTCCACTCCTCCACAGCCACATCTCTTTAGGACCTTAACCTCTTGCACTCCGGTGTACTGCGGGCAGGCACGTCTCTGCGTCCTAGCGCGCACGAGGGCGTCCTAGGACGCACTGTGCGTCCTAGGAGGCACTGAAAAAAGAAAAAGCTGCATTTCCGTTCTTCCACTACAGACACAGCCGCAAACAGAGAGCCAAAGGAGTGCTTTGATTGGTTTAGATGTGATTGACCTCTCATTCGACTAATAAGAGCCTTGAATTGGGTTTCTGAAACCTTGAAGAACCAATGACTGAAAACCTAGCAAGAAGGACCCGCCTACCAACGGCTGCGAATACAGCCAGCCAATTGAAGCACAGAAGTTCGAAAGCTGTTTTGTGTAAGGCTGGGTGACACACAGGCGTTCGCCAGTCTTTTTTTATTACTACTGTTCTTATTTGTTTTGAAAAATCGTTCGCCAAAACCACAATCATGGAAGCGCAAAACCGCAATAATGGAATTATGGTTTGACCGGGTGGTCCATGAGGTCCTCCTCATGGATCGTCACCTTATCATGGTGGGGGGGTTTGCGTGCCCCAGTGATCCCAGGAGCTATGTTGTCTGGGGGCAATTTGCCTCTGATAGGGTCTCCCAAGACAAACTGGTCCTGGGTGAAGGGCCAGACTAAGAACGATCCAACAGACTCTCATGATAAATTGTATATCAAGGATTCAGTGTACCCCGCCCGGTATGGGGTTACCGGGGCCCCACCCTGGAGCCAGGCCTGGGGGAGGGGCTCGAAGGCTAGCGTCTGGTGGCCGGGTTTCCACCCATGGGACCCGGCCGGGCTCAGCCCGAAGGAGTTACATGGGTCCGCCCTCCAGTGGGTTCACCACCTGCAGGAGGGATCATGGGGGTCCGGTGCTATGTGGATTAGGTGGCGGTCAAAGGCGGAGACCTTGGCGGACTGATCCCAAGCTTTCTAAACTGGCTTTTGGTACGTGGAATGTCACCTCTCTGGTGGGGAAGGAGCCTGAGCTGGTGTACGAGGTTGAGCGATACGGCTAGATATAGTCGGCCTCACCTCAACACACAGCTCCGGTTCCGGAACCAGTCTCCTGGAGAGGGGCTGGAGCTTGGCCTTTTCTGGAGTTGCCCCGGGCAAGAGGCGATGAGCAGGGGTGGGTATTCTTGTATCGCCCCACCTTGCTGCCTCTATATTGGAGTTTTCCCCGGTGGACGAAAGGGTTGCTTCCCTGCGCCTTCGGGTTGGGAAACGGGTCCTGACCATCATTTGACTTCCCATTTGGCTTCCCATAGAGTTTAGAATTAAGTTTAAAATCCTTCTTCTTACTTACAAAGCTCTAAACAATCAGGCTCCTTTTTATTTAAAAGATCTGATACTACCGTATCATCCTAACAGAGCACTACGCTCCCAAAATGCAGGTTTACTTGTAATACCTAGAATCTCCAAAAGTACAATGGGAGGCAAAGCCTTCAGTTATCAAGCTCCTCTCCTGTGGAATCAGCTGCCAATCTGGATTCGGGAGTCAGACTCGATCTCTGTTTTTAAGAATAGGGCTAAAACCTACCTTTTTGATATAGCCTACAATTAGGGAGGGATCATGTGTTTCTGAACCCTCCCTTAGTTATGCTGCTAATAGGTTTAGTCAGCCGGGGGACCTCCAGTAATGCACTGGGCCTCACTCCTTTCCTCACTCTCTATGAAATTTTTTTTTTTTTGCCGGTCATTAACATTTGTTTGTTCTCTCCCATAGATTGAGTCCCCATCGTGCTGTTTGCTCTCTACATGTCTGTTCTTTTCTTCTTCTCTGTCCCCTCACCCCCCAGCCAGTCGCAGCAGATGACTGCCCCTCCCTGAGCCTGGTTCTGCTGGAGGTTTCTTCCTGTTAAAAGGGAGTTTTTCCTCTCCACCGTCGCCAAGTGCTTGCTCACAGGGGATCTTCTGATTGCTGGGGTCTTTCTGCAACTGTGGGGGTCCTCCCTACAGTTGATAGTGCTATGAGATGACTGTTGTTGTGAAATGGCGCTATATAAATAAAGTTGAATTGAATTGAATTGAATTGAATTTGTGCCTATGCACCAAATGATGTTTCAGAGTACCCACCCTTTTTGGAGTCTGTGACTGGGGTGCTGGAGGGTACTCCTCCTGGAGACTCCATTGTCCTACTGGGGGACTTCAATGCGCACGTGGGCAACGACAGTGAAACCTGGAGGGGGGTGATTGGGAGGAATGGCCCGCCCGATCTGAACCCGAGTGGTGTTCAGTTATTGGACTTCTGTGCTAACCACAGTCTGTCCATAACGAACACCATGTTCAAGCATAAGGGTGTCCATATGTGCACCTGGCACCAGGACACCCTAGGTCGCAGGTCGATGATCGATTTTGTTATCGTATCATCAGACCTGCGACCGTATGTCTTGGACACCCGAGTAAAGAGAGGTGCAGAGCTGTCAACTGATCACCACCTGGTGGTGAGTTGGATCCGATGGCAGGGGAGGAAGCCATTCAGACCTGGTAGACCCAAACGTATAGTGAGGGTGTGCTGGGAGCGTCTGGCTGAGGCCCCTGTCCGGGAGGTCTTCAACTCCCACCTCCGGAAGAACTTCAACCACATTCCGAGGGAGTCTGGAGACATGGAGTCTGAATGGGCCATGTTCTCCACCTCTGTTGTTGAAGCGGCGGCCCAGAGCTGCGGCCGCAAGGTGGTCGGTGCATCTCGTGGTGGCAACCCCCGAACCAAGTGGTGGACACCAGTGGTGAGGGGGGCCATTAAGCTGAAGGAGGAGTCCTATCAAGCTTGGTTGGCTTGTGGGACTCCCGAAGCAGCTGAGGTGTACCGGCAGGCCAAGCGGAGTGCAGCTCGGGTGGTTGCTGAAGCAAAAACGCGGGTATGGGAGGAGTTCGGTGAGGCCATGGAACAAGACTTTCGGTCGGCTTCAAAGAGATTCTGGCAAACTGTTCGGCGGCTCAGGAGGGGAAAGCAGCTCCCCGTCCACACTGTGTATGGTGCGGATGGGACACTGTTGACTTCAACTGGGGATATCGTCGGGCGGTGGAAGGAATACTTCGAGGATCTCCTCAATCCCACTGATACGCCTTCCACAGAGGAAGCAGGGTTTGGGGAAGAGGGGGATGACTCGCCTATTACAGGGGCTGAGGTCGCCAAGGTGGTTAAAAATCTCCTTGGTGGCCGGGCCCCGGGGGTGGACGAGATTCGCCCTGAGTACCTCAAGGCCCTGGATGTTGTTGGGTTGTCATGGTTGACACGCCTCTGCAACATTGCGTGGAGGTCGGGGGCAGTGCCTTTGGCATGGCAAACCGGGGTGGTGGTTCCTCTCTTCAAAAAAGGGGACCAGAGGGTGTGCTCCAACTTTAGAGGGATCACACTCCTCAGCCTCCCTGGGAAGGTCTATGCCAAGGTACTAGAGAGGAGAGTCCGGCCGTTGGTCGAACCTCGGATTCAGGAGGAGCAATGTGGTTTTCGTCCTGGCCGTGGCACATCGGACCAGCTCTTTACCCTCTCGAGAATTCTTGAGGGTTCGTGGGAGTTTGCCCAACCAGTTAACATGTGTTTTGTGGACTTGGAGAAGGCATTTGACCGCGTCCCTCGTGGATTTTTGTGGGGGGTGCTTCGGGAGTATGGGGTATCGGGCTTGTTGTTACGAGCTATTCGGTCTCTATACGACCGTTGTGAGAGTTTGGTTCGTATTGCCAACACTCGGTCGGAGTCATTCCCAGTGAGAGTTGGACTCCGCCAGGGCTGCCCTTTGTCACCGATCCTGTTCATAATTTTTATGGACAGGATTTCTAGGCGCAGCCAGGGAATGGAGGGTGTCATGCTTGGTGAGCACAGGACCTCATCTCTGTTGTTTGCAGATGATGTTGTCCTGTTGGCTTCATCCAGCAATGACCTACAGCTCTTGCTGGGACGGTTTGCCGCTGAGTGTGAAGCGGCTGGGATGAGAATCAGCACCTCCAAGTCCGAGTCCATGGTCCTCAGCCGGAAAAAGGTGGATTGTCCTCTCCGGGTTGGGGATAGGCTCCTGCCCCAAGTGGAGGAGTTTAAGTATCTTGGGGTCTTGTTCACGAGTGAGGGGAAAATGGAGCGAGAGATCGACAGACGGATTGGAGCAGCATCTGCAGTGATGCGGACATTGTACCGGTCTGTTGTGGTGAAGAGGGAGCTTAGTTCTAAGGCAAAGCTGTCGATTTACCAGTCAATCTACGTTCCTACTCTTACCTATGGTCACGAGCTTTGGGTAATGACCGAAAGAACGAGATCGCGGATACAAGCAGCTGAAATGAGCTTTCTCCGTAGGATTGCTGGACTCACCCTCAGAGATAGGGTGAGGAGCTCAGTCATCCGGGAGAGGCTCAGAGTAGAACCGCTGCTCCTCCACATTGAAAGGAGTCAGTTGAGGTGGTATGGGCATCTGATTAGGATGCCTCCTGGACGCCTCCCACTTGAGGTGTTTCAGGCACGTCCCACTGGGAGGAGACTCCGGGGCAGACCCAGGACTCGGTGGAGAGACTATGTCTCCCAGCTGGTCTGGGAACGCCTTGGTATCCCCTCTGAAGAGCTGGAGCAGGTGGCTGGGGAGAGGGAAGTCTGGGCTTCTCTGCTTGAACTGCTGCCTCCGCGACCCGGACCTCCGGAAAAGCGGTAGAAGATGGATGGATGGATGGATGGTTTGACCGGGTCGCGTGACCAGAACCACGAGTCCGTAACAAGAGGACCAGCTTCATGTTCGTCTGACAATGAGGAAGAGAAGTTCGCCAGCTACGCTACTGTTGTGGACAGGTGTTATAAGCTAAATTATTCTTTATCCCTGAAAATTGTAATAAAAATGACTTTTGACCGATCGGTAAATTACAACTGTGCGTTATCGCAACATGATGTGATGTTGCGAATGGGCTCCCCCGTCATGTTGTGAACGCCTCCCCCACTACTCTTCTGTAGCGGATTGCAGATATACTGCAGATATTTTAGTTCAACTGTGTGTAGTAGACCGCGGCGCACGAAGCGTGTACCGCGGCGCACGGACTGGACACGGTTCGTGCGCCGTGTCCGGACCGTGACACCCCCCCCCCCCACTGTTCTGTCACGGATTGCAGATATTATTTCAGATATTTTAGTCCAACTGTGCATAGTACACCGCGGCGCACGGAGCGTGTACCGCGGCGCACGGACTGGACACGGTTCGTGCGCCGTGTCCGGACCGTGAACGCCCCCCCCCCCCGCTACTGTTCTGTAGCAGATTGCAGATATTATTGCAGATATTTTAGTCCAACTGTGCGCAGTAGACCGCGGCGCACGGAGCGTGTACCGCGGCGCACGGATTGGACACGGTTCGCGCGCCGTGTCCGGACCGTGAACGCCCCCCCCCCCCCCCCCGCTACTGTTCTGTAGTGGATTGCAGATATTGCAGATATTTTAGTCCAACTGTGCGTAGTAGACCGTGGCACACCGTCACCGCTTTCCGTCATGTAGCGATGGGCAATGTCCGTCCTCTGTAGCAGGGGGGTGGGAGTTGTTATCTTCTACATTACAAATATTTTAGGATAATTTTTAGTGCACTGTAGGTTATTTTTTCTTGTAAAAAAAAAGCCACACATTTTTTACGCGGCATGCTTCTTTGTGTGTGGGGGCTTGTTTGTTCATTCATTCATTCATGAATGAATAAACACCCCCCCCACACACACACACACACAGCCCTTCACCTTTCATTAGAGCCCAAGATGAAGCTTCTATATTGAATCATTCAAAAGTTACAGACGTTTTTCCAAACTGTGCCATTTGGCACAATTAGGCACAGTTCAAAAACGCCTGGGAACTACCTAAGAAAAAAGCTGTATAATATATTCATTTTTTGTGGTATTGTTACAAAATTTTGACCTCAGCTGGATAACACTTGGTTCTACATTTCTGTTGCATTTTCCAGCCCGGATCTGAAGCTGTGTGTTATTTGCAAGCATTTGTATCCAAAAAAACACCCAGGTGAAATTTATTTTCTTCAAGTTCGGTATGTTTAGATGACTGTTACTCAGTGGCAGGAGCACTTGGAGAGATTATGACTGTTTTGTCAAAAAATTCAAAAGTGTTTTCTTTTAAATGAGACCAACCCCATGAAGATGCTGCAAAGGGGTTGAAGAACAGTTTTTGATTTACTTTGGGTACGTTATTTTTTGGCGTTTTTAGGGAAATTGACCAGAGTGCAAGGGGTTAAGCCTTTATTTTTATCATAAAAAAGTGTCACTGAAAACACTGACACTTCATGACCTCGGGGTATGTCTCTTGTTTCAGTGGAATAGTAAAACATGTTTTACAAATATAGTAAAAAGTGCCTTAAAAAGGTTGGGCACCATGGAGAAGTGGATAGATTATAATGTATGTGGGCTCTGGATTTTACCACAAAAAGGATAAAAATTAAACATGTTAAGATGACCTTGGTTGTATGGAAGCCATGAGTTGCCATGGTCACTACTATCTTTTTTCATTCTGTTTTCTTGAGACCATGAGATAAATTAATGCACTATCATGGGATATTGGCTCATTTCTCATGACCACAGGATAAAATAATGAATAGTCACAAATAACGGAGAGTTTTCTCATGACAATGGGATAAATTGATATGTTATCACAGGATAATGGCCCACCATCCTGAGAAAACAGAATGAAAAGAGACAGCAGCCACAAGGCTGTTCTCTCCTTCCATAAAAGGTTGACCTACATCTACAGCTCTTCTTAATTTGAACTTAAACTAATTGTAGTGACATCTTAAATTGCTGCCATTTTGCTTTTGTCATGAACTTGGGTTTAAGGGTCTCAAACCCAGTTCTGACACTGTGGCTATTTTGACTATTTTGTATATTGTATGCTTATTTTCCATCAGGGGCTTCAGGGAGCCCTTTGGGTCCTTCGCTCCCTGACAGCTCGGCCACGCCTCCTCCTGTCAGTGGCACCAGCTGTTTCTTGTTATTGGGTCACATGCTCAGACACTCACTCATGCACACCTGTTTTCCATTTACATCCACTCAGTCCAGCACACACATTTCCACACCAGCGGTCTCTTCCCTGGTCATTACTTAAGCTCTGTTTGAGTGGGAAGAGATAGCCGGATCATCGCGCATTATATAATGCACAGTAGCAGTTCTCCTCTGTGTATGTTTTCTCCACTCCCTACATTATTACTTTCAGCCTGACTGTTGTAGTCTTCTCTAACATCACCTGACGCTCGTTCGTTACCTGTTGTTAGCAGCTGTTCCTGGTCACTTGCTCACACCGGACAGCACACACTGCCTCGGACTGCTCCAGCCCGTAAGTTCATGTTTGCCTTTCTCTTCAGCGTCCTAGAGGCGTCCTTGTTTTTCCGGTGCCCTTCATGACTGTAACCCATCTGACTGTTTGCTTGTCTAGATCGTTTGCTGAACTGAAAACTTATTTTTGTTCAATAAAATTACACGCAACAATCTCTGCACTTGGGTTTTCATTCCTTCCTCCATGCACTGCGTAATGGTGCACGGGGGATCATAACAGATCTGCCCCCCCCCCAAAAAAAAAACAACCCAGCGGAGTTGTTGCGTGTATTTTTATTTTTTTATTTTTTGTGTGCTTGCCGTTTTCACCACCTATTCTGAGGATCCAGTATGCCTCGGGTGGATGAAGCAGCAAGGAGGAGACAGTGGAGCCGGGAGGACCTCCAAGCCATCGTGGGGATTGAGGGCTTGGCAGCCAGCACGTGCAGCTGTACCTCCCGGAGGGATGAGATGGACTGCTGGAGCGGAGTTACTAACTTGGTGGAGCGGAGACTGTACATACGCCTTCATCCCCGGGTAATTGCACTTTCACTCCCTCCACTACCACCTCTGCCTCCACCAGTCTCCTCACCATGTGATGCGAGGCCGGCTTCAGCACGGAGAAGAATTCGACGAGAGAAGCCCTGTTTCGTCTCCTGCGTGTCGGCTCCTGTACCGTCGGCCTTGCCTTCTCCACGGCACCGTGACTCAGCGTTGGACAGCAGGAAGAACTCCTCTGCTCCTCTGCCTGTCATGAGTCTGGGTTTGGTGGTTCCAAACCCAGTTCTGACTTATTATTTATTTGCCCTATTTTCCATCAGGTGCGTCAGGCAGCTGTTGGGTCCTTCGCTCCCTGACAGCTTGGGCACGCCTCCTCCTCTTGTCAGTGCCATCAGCTGTTTCTCATTACCGGTGCTTTCACACACATACATACACACACACTCCATTCATTCCTGTTCACACGTTCATACATTCACTCTTTCACACCGGGGATCAATTATGTTCAGCCTACGCATTCACACACCGGCGGCCTCTTCCCTCATCAGTTTCATCATTACATTAACACTGTGTTGGCAGGGAGAGGCTGTTGGAGCATTTGGCTCCATACATGGCAGTGGGTTCTTGACCTATGTGTCTCACCACCTTCGTGTATTCAGCCTGAAATTTCAAGATGTAGGATTCCTTGATGTTAGCGTCTGACTCAGTCTTACTTTCCCATTCACCAGACGACACGGACAGCCTTGGATCGTTCCAGCCATAAGTACGTTTGCCTTTCTCTGTGTGCCCAGTGTACGTCGGCACTAGGCATTTCTCCAGGCTGTGGAACATCTGGGTGGCTTCCCTGTATGTCTGGTGGCCGTTAATTCACCATTACAACTCTCTGTATTTTTGTGGTCAACTGGACTGGTTATTTCATTGTAGTTTAAGTTAATAAATGGCACGTTCTACTCCTGCTCTTGAGTTTTTCATCCCCTCCCTCGTGTGGCGCGTTATGGCACATGAGGAATCATGACACTGCCTGTCTTCCAGTTTGCGGGGGCGGCCCCCTCTGGACTGTCCAAGGGACTCAAGCGTGACACAGACAAGAAGCAGGAGGCTGGGCTTGCTACAGCGAGAACCATCACACCCGGGATGAACAGGCAAGTGTGTTATTATTCTATTCACTCATCTGATAAATCACCTTGTCTGACTCCTGGGAGTGAGGCCCAGTTCACTCAGTCCGCTGGGTTCTCACCACCCGTTGCAGCAGCTATTAAACCCCCTACCCTCTCCATATCTCCTTCTATCTCCTTTGAGTGTCCATCGGCCCTGGAGCTCGATCTTTGGAGGATGGAGGGGGCCGCGGCGCTGAAAGACTCTACTCCAGCCCTGCAGAGCCGCCATAGTCAGAGGAAGGGCGCTGTGACCAACTTGAAGCCTGTGCCAATGGAGGAGTGTCCCCTGGCTTCAGCCTCTCAGGCTGCAGTGTGACATGGGACTCCACCTCCAGAATCCTCACCGGAGGAGTCACCAGCGTTGGAGAGCTCTCTGGAGGAGATCAGGACTGCAACTACCATCACACCTGCTGCGGAGGCTGCCGCAGTAGTCAGTGCCCGACCCGTCGCCCTCAGCGGGATCGACAGGAGTCCTGGATGGCGCTGGAGCTTGAGTTCAGGCGGGTGATTTCTTTTATTTTTCTTTACTCAGCTTTAGAGAAATCATGCCTGGCTGTTGGTGAGGAGAGTCGGGTGCAGCCATCAGCTGCACCTGAGCTCACCTTGCCGGGCTCCACTGCTGCCGGCGACCCTGACCTCCTTTCTTTGTGCCCTCTGTCCAAGCCTTCTTTCAGGGTCGCCTGGAGATGGTCTAACACCACTGGAGGGTTCCACGACGCCACCATCGCCTGTTGTTCCGCTGGTGGGCTCCCTCCTGGGTATGGTGCTCACCTTGGTCGATCAGCTTCCCAAGGACACAGTATTGGCCCAGCTGGGGTCAACCATGGGTGCAGCGGAGCTCCAGCTGGAGTTCACCATGGGTGCAGCTTCCCCCGCCGTGATCACCGTGGACCAGCCTCCTGTGCCTTCGCCTGGGGTTCCCCTAGTTGACTGTTTCCTGGGTCTGGTGCTCCCATGGGTCGGCTGGTGCACCATGGGTGCAGCTCTGGTGGCCCTGTCCGGGTCCATCGCGGGTGCAGCAAGGGCCCAGCTGGGCTCTACCATCAGTGCAACCATGGCTCAGTTGGGGTCCACCGTGGGTGCAACGCAGGTCCAGTCGGGGCTCACCGTGGGAGCAATGAGATCCCAGGAAGGGGCCATCGCGGGTGCAGCTATGTCCCAGACCAGGACCATCGTGGGTGCTACGGTCCCCCTGCTCAAAGCCACGGGGGGTGAGGGGCTCAGTCCTCGTTGCCAGATGCCGGCATGGTTCTTCAGTCCTCGCCGCCAGATGCCGACGTGGTTCCTCAGTCTTAGCTGCCAGACACCGGCATGGTTCCTCTTTCCCCGCCACCAGATGCCACTGGGGTTCCTATCCTTTGGCCCTGTCACCCACCTCCAAGTCTCGCGGTGGGTAGGCCACCTCCTCGTGCTCCCCTCCGGTCCTGGTGGCTCAACAATGCTGGCTGGCCGCCCGAAAAACTTAGTCTCCGGGTCAGGTGGCCCATCTGTCCTGGCAGGCCGCCTGACGCTATTCAGCAGGCCGCCTGCTGGGCTTGGGACTCTGGCAGGCCACCCATCAGCCACCTCTCGCCATGCCTTGGCTCTGGGACTCTGGTCGGCCCCCTGAACTTTGGACTCCTGGGTAGGGGGCTGCTGTCCTAGGTTGGGGCTGGGAGGAGATTCTCCTCACTTTATTTGTATATTATTATTCTTGTATTATTTATGTGTCGTTTCCCTCCTAACCTGTTTTCCTCCACCTCCCACCCTGGTTTGTTGTTTTCCTCTTGGGGGGGGGGGGGGGGTTCTGTTATTGTGTTCTTTTGTGTTTTTCCTCTGGTGTTACTAGGGTGTCTGGAATCCACCCCTTGGGAAGGGGGGTCTGTCATGAACTTGACAGGAGGCCCATTTCCTCTGTCAGGCGGCCCATTTCCAGTTCTGACACTGTGGCTATTTTGACCATTTTGTGTATTGTATGCTTATTTTCCATCAGGTGCTTCAGGGAGCCCTTTGGGTCCTTCGCTCCCTGACAGCTCGGCCACGCCTCCTCCTCCTGTCAGTGGCACGAGCTGTTTCTTGTTAATGGGTTTCACTTACTCACACATACACACACACATATACATCCATCTACATGCACTCTCCTGCACACACACACACACACGCTTCCATTGATCTTCACTCACATGCTCAGACACTCACTCATGCACACCTGTTTTCCATTTACATCCACTCAGTCCAGCACACACATTTCCACACCAGCGGTCTCTTCCCTCATTAGTATGGTCATTACTTAAGCTCTGTTTGAGTGGGAAGAGATCGCCGGATCATTGTGCATTATGCACAGTAGCAGTTCTCCTCTGTGTATGTTGTCTCCACTCCCTACATTATTACTTTCAGCCTGACTGTTGTAGTCTTCTCTAACATCACCTGACGCTCGTTCATTACCTGTTGTTAGAGGCTGTTCCTGGTCACTTGCTCACACCGGACAGCACGCACTGCCTCGGACCGCTCCAGCCTGTAAGTTCATGTTTGCCTTTCTCTTTGTGCCGTTCAGCTGTTCTGCGGTACTAGGCATTCCCTCCCTCGGGCTGTTGAGTGTCCTAAAGGCGTCCTTGATTTTCTGGTGCCCTTCATGACTGTAACCCATCTGACTGTTTGCTTGTCTAGATCGTTTGCTGAACTAAAAACTGATTTTTGTTCAGTAAAATTGCACGCAACAATCTCTGCACGTGGGTTTTCATTCCTTCCTCCGTGCACTGCATAATGGCGCACGGGGGATCATAACAGCTTTGCTATAGAAAACATGTAGAGAAAAATGTAAACATCTGATGGAGTCACACATATTTTTATACAAAAACTTTCATTGACGACGGCCAATTTAGCTGTAAAATACACTACCGTTCAAAAGTTTGAGGTCACTTAGAAATTTTTTTATTTTTGAAAGAAAAGCACTGTTTTTTTCAATGAAGATAACTTTAAACTAATCAGAAATACACTCTAATATCTAATATACATTGCTAATGTGGTAAATGACCATTCTAGCTGCAAATGTCTGGTTTTTGGTGCAATATCTACATAGGTGTATAGAGGCCCATTTCCAACAACTATCACTCCAGTGTTCTAATGGTACAATGTGTTTGCTCATTGCGTCAGAAGGCTAATGGATGATTAGAAAACCCTTGTGCAATCATGTTAGCACAGCTGAAAACAGTTTAGCTGGTTAGAGAAGCTATAAAACTGACCTTCCTTTGAGCAGGTTGAGTATCTGGAAAAAATTATTATTTCAAATACAAATCATTATTTCTAACCTTGTCAATGTCTTGACTATATTTTCTATTCATTTTACAACTCATGGTGGTAAATAAGTGTGACTTTTCATGGAAAACACAAAATAATTGTCTGGGTGACCCCAAACTTTTGAACGGTAGTGTATATTGTAAAACATTGGTTTTTCCATTTTTTTTTCCCTAAATGCATTTTTTATGGTACAGTACTGATCCAAACTGTAAAATTAGCAGTTACGTAGGTTCAGGTTCAGGTTACATTATTTGTTACCCGTAGGTAGATTTGTTTTGCAGTCAGGTGACATCCTTTTAGACACATATTTACAAACCACAATTACATTCAACATGAACACAAACACAGGCACACATGAAGCTGACTATAAACATGATAAAAGTACTCAAGGCTCCACCAGTCAGGACATAAGACAAAGAGATAAGAGAAAAAACAAAGAGAGAAGAGAGAAGGGTCATATTAAAAAAGTTAAAAACTAAGTCAAAGACATTAAAAACTTAATAAAAATCTAAAACCCAATAAAAGATTTAAAACCCAAATCAAAAAAACAAATATAAAATAAAATTCATAAATAGATAACTAAATTATGTGCAATATATTGTTACATCTTGTTCAACTCTTTGACAGCAGCAGGAGCAAAGCTGTTGTTTTAGCGCTGGGTTTTACATTTACATAATAAACAATATTAACAATACTTTTATTATTTTACCTTAAACTGTAAAAAGTTCATTTTACTGTGAAATTCTGGCTGCCTTTTTATCTGTAAAATTTATGTTTGTTTCTTTGAAGTAAATTCTGTTGTATCTGATGTATTTTTCACCTTATTCTGTTGGAAGTTATACACCAACCTCTTGTAAATAAAAGTAAAATTGACCAGCAGTGAGAAGTTGAACTGACGTGTGTCTTTTTTGCAGAGGTTTTATAAGAAAGCTGCAGCATTTGTGTTACGTGCTGTCGCCAAACACTCTTCGGAGCTCTCCCAGGCTGTGGTGGCCAGTGGGGGGGTGGATGCTCTGGTGCTTTGCCTGGAGGAGTTTGACCCTGCGGTGAAGGAGGCAGCCGCCTGGACTCTGGGCGTCATTGCACGGCACAATGCAAGTAAGGAGGAAACAATGGGAACAAGACACTAAGATTGGAGCTAACATTTTTTTAAATGAAACACATCTCCTTCATACAGTGGTGGGTAGTAACTACTTGTTTACAAACTTGTTATTTAGTGAGTAATTTTATTGTAGGATACCTTTTACTTGAGTAAATTTAAGCCAAAAATGAACTTTTGCTCATTTGGTTGTACTTTTTGATTTGCTTGACTTAAACTGGTTTGAAATGTTTATACAGAAATCACTTCTTAGAAATTACTGCATTCTTAGTTGTTTTTTCCACAATATTTTTTATTGAACCTTTTTTTTTTTTACAAACATGGTGCAAATAATCAAACACTAACACTAAAGTAATTTAAAAATAAAAAAACACTAACTACAAAAAAAATGTACTAAAAACACCAACAACCATTAACAAAGGCAAGTCAACAACAATGCTCCTCTGTTTAGTCTAGGTAATCTATTACATAAGAATACATATTATACATTCACCAATTTCGAATTTGCAAGGTCCACACATATCATTCACCTTCTTCTTCAGAAGTTATGTTTAATTTCTTTACATAATCAATGAAAGGTCTCCATATATTCTCAAACACATTTTCCTTTGATTTCAGTAAGTATGTTATTTCTAGTGGAAGGTTTGTTAACATCTGTCTTAACCACTGAGTCACATCTGGTCTATGAGTCTTTTTCCACAATAGTGCAATACATTTTTTGGCATTAAGCAAACCGAGGTCTATGAATGCTCTTTCACTCTTATTTAAGTTATGCTTTTCTGGATACAGACCCAACAAAAACAGTTTAGGGTTCAAAGTGAATTGTTTTGAAATTATTTTTTTTTTCAATTGTTACCCTCACCTCTTCCCAAAACATTCTGATTTTTCTACATTCCCATAAACAGTGAAATAGGGTTCCTTTACTTTCCATACATTTTGTGCATGTATCTGGTATGTTTTTGTTATATCTATTTAACTCCACTGGTGTAACATACATCTGCATTAACCATTTAAAATGCATCAGTTTAAGACGTACATTTATTGATTTGGTTTGAGCTTCTGCACAAGCCATTTCCCATTGTTCCTCTGAAATTTCAATTTGCAGGTCTTCTTTCCAATAATTCAGTCTTTTCTGTGAGTTTTCACTTGAGAATAGTGTTAATTTCGGATAATACAGTACAGGTTAAAAGAAACTGTATAATATAACAACAAGGTCAAATTAGACAAAGACTCCTTCTACTAAACAATTCCACGTGAGTTATCCGAAATGGGTGATGGCTGAAGCCGCAGCTTATATTGCCCACCCATATTCCATCCAAGAATTCAAAAGAAAAAAGAGTAAACAAGACAAGAGTGATTACAATTTAGAACAGAGCTAAGACAAAGTGTGACTGAGAGAAAAAAAAGGAAAACTAAGCTAAGCTAAGTTGAGCGGTTACTATTCAAGACAAATCTAAGACAGAATGTCACAGAGAGAAAAAAAAAAAAAAAAACTAAGCTACAACACAACACAGGCTGGATATGTCAATCCTTATGTGAGTTTACATGTCGTCTTGTAAATATGTTTGGAGTATTTCTTCCTTTAGTTTTTGTTTAAATTGTCCAAGCGTTGTACATGATTTTAATTCAGGTCCATAATCGTTCCATAATCTGACTCCTTGCACTGAAACAGTGTTGCTTGGTGGTGGTTCTCACTGTAGGCTTTTGAAATATACATGTTCCTCTGAAGTGATATTGTTTCTCCCTTGTTTGGAACAACTTTTGGATATTTGCGGGCAGTGATAAATTCTTCACTTTGAACATTATTATTGCGGTTTTAAAGTCAACCAGATCTTTCAACTTGAGAGTTTTTTGTTTAAGAAAAAGTGGGTTTGTTGGTTCCCTGTAAGCTGCTTTGTTTATTATTCTAATAGCTCTCTTTTGAAGCATAAAGAGTGGATATATGTTTGTTTTGTATGTATTTCCCCATACTTCATTACAATATGTCATGTATGGGAGTATTAATGAATGATACAAGGTGTATAGTGTGGGTTGATTCAGCAAATATTTCACTCTGTGTAATATTGCAATTGATTTGGAAACTTTACCTTTAATATAATTAATATGTGACTTCCAACACAGTTTGTTATCAATTATTACTCCAAGGAATTTAGTTTCAGATACCCTTTCAATCTCTACACTATTTACACTGAGTTTGGGTACTGGATTGTTGTGATGGTTGTTAAAGAATATAAATTTTGTCTTACTTAAATTGAGTGTTAATTTGTTTGAATCAAACCACAGTTAAAGCTTTTCTAATTCCTTCCCGAGTGTATCCATAAGTTGTTCCAAATTGTTTCCACTGCATAGCAGATTTGTGTCATCGGCAAACAATATTAAGTCCATTTTTTCTGAAACTTTACATATATCGTTTATATACATATTGAATAATAATGGTCCCAAAACTGAACCCTGTGGGACTCCACAGGTGACCTTCAGCAACTCTGAGTTTTTGTTGCTAACACATACATACTGATATCTATTCTTTAAGTAACTACTTAACCAGGACAGTGCTACCCCTCTAATACCAGAATTTTGTAGTTTCTTTAATAATAAATTATGATCTACTGTATCAAATGCTTTTTTAAGATCTAGGAATACTCCAACTGAATACTCTTTATTTTCAATGGCTGTTGATATTTTTTCTGTAAATTCCATTAGGGCATATGCAGTTGTCCTCTTGTGTCTGAACCCATATTGCTGCTCACATAATAAATCATTCTTCAGTATGAAGTTGTCAATTCTCTCATAGAATATTTTTTCAAGTATCTTGGAAAATTGCGGTAATAGTGAAATTGGTCTATAGTTTGAGAGTTCCCCTCTGTCGCCCGTCTTGTATATCGGAATTACTTTAGCTATTTTCATTGCATTGGGAAATATACCTGATTGGAGAGACAGGTTGCAGATATACGTCAGTGGTTTTACTATGCATTCGATAACAGTTTTGACTAGTAGCATGTCAATACCATCACAGTCAGTAGATGTTTTACTTTTGAACGATTTAACAATTTCAATGACCTCTCTTTCGTCTGTGTTCTTTATGAAGATGGAGTCTTTTACAGCAGTGTTATTGCATATTGTATCACCTGTTGGCACCGTAGTGGGTATTTCTCGGGCCAGTTTAGGTCCAATGTTAACAAAAAAATTATTAAATTCATCTGCAGGTGAAGCAATATTCACACTCTGAGTCGTTTTATTATTTTTTGGAATGTTAGTTGGGTAGCTTGTATTTCTGCTTTTATTTCCAAGGATACTCAGAATCAGAATCAGAATCAGAATAAACTTTATTGCCAAGCATGTAAAAAACACACGAGGAACTTGACTTGACATTGGTGCGCATGCGCGCGACACAACGACACGGCAGCCATAATAGGCGCCTCATCAAACAGAGATAGATAGGAAGGGAGGGGAAGGGAGGGAACGACACAAGGGGGGAGGAGAAAAAAAAACTTCGTTATCAGAATACAGCTTATTTTTTAAGCAGATTATGATTACAATGAAAAAAAAATCTCTCAATAGCACAGAGCAACAACTCAGAATTTCACAAGACACAAGAGAGCAGTGTACAGTATATCTTTAATCAGTTCATGAATCAATGTGTGTGCGGTGTTGAGCAGTGTTGATGATAATAAGAGAGACCCAAGGACCCTTGGCAGAAGATGTTTTGTCTGTCTGGTGCCCAGTCTTATCTGGCGCTGCAGCTGGCTGTCCAAGGCCTTGTGCTCATGATTTTGACTGTTGAGTATTGTCCATGTATTTTTAATATTGTCTCTGTTTTTCTCCAGTTCTTTACTGTAATAGTCTCTTTTACTACATCTTATTATATATGTTAACTTATTTTTGTATAATACCCTTTCTCTTACTATCTTTCGTCAAAATTTTTTCCAAGAATGAATAAGTAGGTCGGGTGACAGCATTATTTTGATTTGATCAAATAAAATTTCTAAGCTGAAGATATTTAAAAAAATGTGTTATATTATCTGAACGTGACGAATACAAGTCTTGAATCTTTTGAATCCCTTTTAAATTCCATACTTTAAATGCAGCATCCACTCTCCCTGGTGTGAAATATTGATTACCCCATATTGGGCTAAATTGTGACAATAAGTGTGGGTCTTTTAAATATTTTTTGGTTTCACACCATATTTTGATCATGTGCTTTACAATTGGATTTTTAACTTGTTTCTGTAATTTTTTAGCCGAGTCTGAGTATATGAATAAGGGAAGAGGTAAAGGTAAGTTGTATGATTCCATTTCAGTCAAGTGAGGAGGATCATTTGATGAAAAATAATATGTCATAGACCTCAGTTGTGCTGACCAGTAATACAACATAAAGTTTGGACATTTCAGACCTCCACGATCAAATGGTAAATATAGTAAGGACAAACGTAATCTAGCCTTCCTATTGTTCCATATAAATTCCACTAACTTTTTTTAATTCTTGAGAATAGATCTGAAGGTGGTGGTAAAGGAATATATTGAAATACTGTAAATAAAGTATTTGTGGTAAGATATTACTTTTAAGTATATTAATTCTCCCGATCATCGACATTGGTAGTGACATCCATCTCTGAAGTAACTCATTAATATCTGTCATTAAGGCTTCATAGTTGGCACTGGCGACTGATTCTAGCTTAGGTAAAATTTGAATTCCTAAATATTTAAACTGATTTACAACACTGAATTGATTTACCTCAGGAGCTGGGTGATTTCTCTGGGTCTCATTTAGCATTAATATTGAAGATTTAGTTTTATTTATTGTATATCCTGATATTTCCCCAAAGTTCTTTATTAAATTTAACAAGGTCGGAATTGATTTTTTAAAATTCGACATAAACAAAATTATGTCATCGGCATACAGGGAGATTTTATGTTCTGTTGGTCCTACTTTAATTCCATATATTTATGGATGTAAACGTACTGCCATCACTAAAGGTTCAATTGCCATAGTAAACAATAAGGGTGAAAGTGGACAGCCTTGTCAACATCCTTTATTGATTTTGAGATATTGCTATTTGATAGGATTTCTGTTGTAGCATTACTGTATATTATCTGGACCCATTTTATGAAATTATTTCCAAGTCCAAACCTTTGTAAGACTTCAAAAAGATAGGGCCATTCGACCCTATCAAAGGCCTTTTAGGCGTCCAATGAGAGGGGAGCTGTATCCGGTGCTTCTTTATTGGAATAAATAATATTAAATAGTCTTCTTACATTATGGAAGCCTTGTCTTCCCATTATAAAGCCATTCTGATCTCGGTTAATAATATATGGTAATATTTCTTGTAGTCGTCTTGCTAAAATTTTACAGATTATCTTAAGATCAGCATTTAATAGGCTTATTGGTCTCATGTTTTCACATTTATTAGGGGGTTTACCTGGTTTTGGCAACAGTATAATTAAGGCATTATTCATGTATGGTGGTAAATTACCATTTTGAAATGCTTCTAAAACCCTTTCCAAAAGTGGTTTCATTAATTTATTCTTAAATTTTTTATAGAGGTCAACTGGAAGACCATCTGGTCCTGCTCTTTTTCCTGATTTCATATTATCAATGGCTAGCCCAACTTTTTCTTGACTAATTTTAGACTCCAGTATCTCCCTGTTTTCATTTGGAATACACGGTATAGATAATCCACCCAAAAACCCATTTAGTTTTGTTAAGTCAGTTTCATTTTTTGTATCATATAGTTTTTCATAATAATCTCTAAAGGCACTATTAATTTCTAAAGGATCTATACCTGTCTGTTACTTATAATACTGGTAATTGGTGTTTTAAATTCTAATTGTTTAATCTGCCATGCCAATAATTTTCCTGATTTTTCACCTTGTTCATAAAAAGTGTGCTTCAATCTTAGAAGACTCGAGGCAGCTCCATTCGCTGATTTTTTGTCATATTCAGCTCTCAGAATCAGTAATTCGTTCTCTAACTGTGGGTTACTTCCTGCATACACCTTTTCTTGAAGAATTTTTATTTTACGTTCCAATTGGACTCTCTCCTCTCGAGTCTTCTTAGATTTTGAACCTGTATAACTAATAATATGCCCCCTAATAAAAGCTTTGAAAGCCTCCCACTTTATACATGCCTTTGTTTGTGTAGTATTAATATCAAAGAACTCATCTGTTTTTTTATGTACTTAACAAATTCCTCATCCTGAAGCCATTTATGCTGAAAATGCCACCTACCCGGATCCTTTGTCAATTTCTTATCTACATATATTAGACAGCAGGGTGCATGAACAGAGATCACAATGTTATCATAGAAACAGTTTTGAATCTTGGACCTTAATTCTGTAGAGATCAAAAAGTAGTCAATACATGAGAATGTCTTATAGGTATTAGTATAACAAGAATAGGCTTTGACTTGTGGTTTCATTTCTCTCCATATATGTAGCAATCTCAATTCTTTCATAAAATGATTAATGGTCATCCTGCATCCATTGTGCGTACAGTCCAGTCCTGTTGACCTATCTATACTGGGATTCAATGTACAATTAAAATCCCCTGCTATTATATGTTGCCCTGTAAGTGATGATAAAGTAAGGAATAAATTAACAAAGAAGTTTTGATCATCAGTATTGGGGTCGTATAAGTTCACCAGATTTATATTTTCTAATAACAAAGATCCTTGGATGATTAGATATCTTCCAAATTTGTCTCCAATTACATTTTTCACTTGAAATGGGACTGTTTTGTGTATGAGAATCATAACTCCCCTAGCTCGGGATGAAAATGATGAGGTGAACACATTACCTTGCCATCTTCTCCTAATTCTTTTTACATCCTCCTCTATTAGATAAGTTTCTTGTAAAAATACAATTTTTGAATCTATGTATTTTATTTTATTCATAACTTGTTTAAGTTTTTTAGATTTTGTAGACCTCTGCAATTCCATGAAATTAAATTAAGATTAACGCTTTGATCTATGATCAATAAGGAGTTTGAGATTACCTTGCAATGTGAACATGCTCATACAGAGAAGCAAAAACATGGATGGTTGAACATTCATCCTACAAACTACACAAAAACAAATTCCCTTTCCCCACATTCGTGGTAATCCCCCCAAAATCAAAAAAAATCTGTCTCCCGTTATAGCTAGTGACTGTTCCACACCTGCGAGGATCAGTCAAACCACTCTCTCTTTCTCCTCTCAATCACCCTGACTCTACTACTATTTTTAATGACATTAACTCTCTTCTGTAGTTTTTTCAACGTAACTTCAAAGTTTTATAGCAACTTTGTACATCATAGCTTTTTTTTTATAATAGTCTGTATTTTGTAGACATGTTATGTTTCAGATCAATCAGATCCCTGTACAAATGCTTAAATGTTCTACCTTTATCATGTTCATGCTTACCTCCCACCAGTCTCCTCTTGGATCTGCTTAATGAGCTCCCGCGCTTCTTGAGGGGTCTTGAAGATATGGGTTCTACCCTTATATGTGACCAGCAGTCTTGCCGGATGAATCACTCCGTGATGAATCCTGAGGTTACGCAGCTCTTTGCGGGCAGGGTCGAACTGCCTCCTTAATTGTTGTATTCCTGCAGCCAAATCCGAATAGAACCGCACCTATTGATCCTGGTATTTAATTTCCCCTTTAGCTTGCACCGCGTTGGTGACCGTCATCTTGTCCCCGAAGTTGAGGAACTTCATAATCAGCGTCCTCGGTGGTGTCTTATTATCTCTCGGTGGGCCGATTCGGTGAGCTCTCTCTAAAACGACCGATGACTGCAGGTCCGCGTTGTTCAGTGCTTCTGGAATCCACTTTTCCAAAAAGGAACATGGGTCCCGTCCCTCCGCTCCCTCCGGGAGACCCACCAGCCTCAAATTATTCCGTCGCAAGCGGGATTCCAAATCTAGAACGTTATCTTCCAGACGTTTCCATTTTAATTCCAGTGTTTGCAACTTTGATTGTAGGCTGGTGATGTCATCTTCAGCGCTTGGAATTCGGAGCTCCGCCTGTGATACTCGTTCCATACAGTCGCTTATTTCCTTTCTCATTCCTTCTATCACTGCTATAATCCCATCAAATTTAGACGAAAAGTCTGCTCTCATGGAGCTGATGGCAGCGAGCACCGCGCTTGTCCCCTCCTTCTTGTAGGGAATCAAGAGGGAGGGAGGGCCAGCACGGGAGACTGTGGGGAGCAGTGAAACTGAGAGCCAGCGCGACCGGAAGGTTGACGCTCGTTAGCTCGCTCCCTCAGCTGGACTCACTGGTACTTCAATAGTACCAGTGCCGAAACATTCAACACCATCGTGCCTAAATGACTATCGCCCTGTGGCACTGACGCCCATAGTCATGAAGTGCTTTGAGCGACTGGTCTTGGCACAGCTCAAAAAAGGCCTGCCCCCTACACTGGACCCTCATCAGTTCGCCTACCGGAGCAACAGGAGTACAGAGGATGCGGTTTCTACAGCGCTGCACTATGTACTCTCACACCTGGATGACAAGAACACCTACGCAAGAATGCTGTTTGTTGACTTCAGCTCAGCATTCAACACAGTTATCCCCTCCAAGTTGCTCACTAAACTTGGGGACCTGGGAATCAGTACCTCCACCTGCAACTGGATCATGGATTTTCTGACCAACAGACCCCAGCATCTTAGGTCAGGCCCCAACCGTTCTTCCGTCATCACACTCAACACTGGTGTACCACAGGGCTGTGTGCTCAGCCCATTCCTCTACTCCCTCTACACCCATGACTGCAGGCCTATGTATGGATCCAATTCCATCATAAAGTTCGCAGATGACACCACGGTGATTGGACTCATCAGGGACAACAACGAGTCAGATTACAGGGCAGAGGTTGAGCACTTGGCTACTTGGTGCGCTGACAATAACCTGCTCCTTAACACCAGCAAAACCAAGGAGCTCATAGTGGACTACGGGAAGGAGAGGGAAGAGACACATGACCCCATCCATATCAATGGCATAGCTGTTGAACGTGTCCCCAGCTTCAAATTCCTGGGGACCCACATCTCGGAGGACCTGTCCTGGTCAGTTAACACCACCAGCCTGATCAAGAAGGCCCATCAGCGCCTCTTCTTCTTGAGGACACTGAGGAAGAACCATCTGTCAACTGACATCCTGGGCAACTTCTACCGCTGCGTGATAGAGAGCACCCTGACCAACTGTATCACAGTCTGGTATGGGAGCTGCTCTGTCGCTGACCGCAAGGCACTGCAGCGGGTGGTGAAAACCGCCCAACGCATCACAGGGACTCCACTTCCAGTTATAGAGGACGTCTACAGGAAAAGATGTCTGCGCCGGGCACGCAGCATTCTTAGGGACTCCAACCATCCTGCTCATGGACTGTTCCAGCTTCTCCCCTCCAGAAGACGTTTCAGAAGCCTTCGGACTAGAACCAGCAGGTTTAGGAACAGTTTCTTTCCAACAGCTGTCACGTTATTGAACTTAGTTCCCCGCTGACTCTCTTACCATCATCTCTTACCATCCTCACCTGTACATAACTGCATAACTACATAACTACATCTAACTTATTGCACATTATTTGCACATAACAGTACTCTTAACTTTCTGCACTGCTGCATATATTTGCATATATTTGCTTAAATTGCACATACTGTTAATTACCATATATACTGCACTGCTGTCCTTTGCACTTCTGATTGGATGCTAAACTGTGTTTCGTTACCTTGTATTCATACATGTGTAATGACAATAAAGTTGAATCTAATCTAATCTAATCTAATCCTCAGCAGTTCCCGCTCCGCCACTGGCTACACCCTCCGCCATAGTCTCTGCAGTTTTTTCTGCTTCGTCACGAGCGTGGAAGTCTGTTAGTTTTGATTGTTTTGTCGAATTACTTTTTCCTTCGCCTAATTTCCCAGCCTTGGTCTTTACCATATCCGCGCCTAAATGCTGGAATGGGTTTCTGTTCCAATTAAGAGAGTTTTAGCCAACTTTTTATTTTTAGGAGCAGAGCAGTGTGAAACACGTCTTCCTACGTGGCCGCCATAACCGAAAGTCCCAGTTATTTTATTTTATTTTGTTGAAATGATTATTCTTCTATTCTGGATCAAGAAATATTTAGTTTATATTGTCTGTATCTTTATATAATCTGGAATATACAGTGGATATAAAAAGTCTACACATCCCTGTTCAAATGCCAGGTTTTTGTGATGTAAAAAAAGACCAAGATAAATCATTTCAAAACTTTTTCCACCATTAATGTGACCTATAACCTGTACAACCCAAATGGAAAAACTAAAATCTTTTAAGGGAAAAAAAATAAAAAAATAAAAAACTTACAATAACCTGGTTGCATAAATATGGACACCCTGTTATAACTGGGGATGTGGCTTTGTTCAGAATCAACCAGTTTCATTCAAACTCTTGTTAAATGGGAGTCAGCAAACATCTGCCACCATTTAAAGTGCCTCTGATTAACCCCAAATAAAGTTCAGCTGTTCTAGTAGGCTTCTCCTGACATTTTTGTAGTCACTTCTTACAGCATAAGCCATGGTTCCCGCAGAGAGCTTTCAAAGCATCAGAGGGATCTCATTGTTCAAAGGTATCAGTCAGAAGAAGGGTACAAAATGTGGTGATTCACTCTGTGTGCCTGCTGCCTTAATTGTCTCCACAGCTGCACGCACACCTGCTCTCCCCATTAGGCAGCCTTCTTAAGGAGCGCTGCCTCTCATTCTGCACAGCTCACTTGGATGAAGAACGCTCACTTCTCAACGCTCTCAATGCTCACTTCTCAACGCTCCACTTGGATAAAGAACTCTGTGCTAGAGTCCTCTACTCCTTCTACTAGGGAGTTTCGCCTCCCTCATCTTTCCTGCTACGCCTGATCATCTGGGAGTTTCATTCTCCCCAACGCCAAGTAAACTTGCTTCAAGAAATCATTCCTCTCCGCTCCTTCCCTCTTCTCCCCTGTGCACAGGTGGATTTCCCCGGGCAAACTTCCTCCTCCTGGCGGCGGACCGGAACTCTCACCTACACTCTGAAGATTCACTGTATTCTATGAATGAACTTTTCTGCACTGCCACACCTGAACTATACACCAGCACGGACACGCAACGAACCGAGGCAGGCAGACGGGGCAGCTTGGATGTTTTTCGGTGCTACAACTGATCTCTCCTGCACCGTAAGACTGTTTAACCACTCGTTTACGCAATCCATTTACAGAGAGCTCATTCTCTTATCTCTCCTCTCTCGTAGGGTTGCCAGGCTGGTCCTCACTCTGCTCGCTCCCCTGCACTCTTCCACATCCACACTCCCACACACACTCACTCACACATCAAATAAAGATAATTGTGCTTATTCTGAGTCTGTGTCTGCATCTGGGTTTGTCCAAACATGTCAGTACGTCTCCCGTCAGGGAAACCCAGCAGACAGTGCTCTCGCACACAGAATTAACATCATTGAGGCTCATTTAGACCAATTGTCATATCAACAACAGGCCACTCTGACACAGCTGATGCAAATCAACACTCGCCTCGATCAGCTCACCCAGACACAGTCTTCTCCACCTGCTTCTGGGGGGGGGGGGGGGTCAGCTAATCCCACCCAGCATTCTCGTTTGACCCCAGTTCCCACCCCCACCCGTTTTAGTGGCAAGTTAGGGGAGGCGCGGGGCTTTTTGTTGCAATGCAGTATTGTGTTTCACCGAGTGCCGGGGGACTTTCCCACGAATCACAGCAGTATTGGTTATGTTGTTAATTTATTGGAAGGCCAGGCCTTAGCGTGGGCTTCAGCCCGACTATTCTTAACTACACTTATGATCGGTTTGTGACAAGAGTTCAATGAAGTATTTGACCACTCCGACTGGGATAGTGTGCTCACCACTCGATTGCTTAATCTTAAACAAAGGAGTAAGTCTGTTGCTGATTATTCTCAGTTGATTTCCGGGTGGTGGCAGTGGAGGTCGGATGGGAGGATGCTTCCCTCTACAGCATCTTTGTACATAGACTTAGCCCTAGTCTGCGGGATGAATTGGCCCGGATTGAGAAGCCCTCCAAGTTGAATGAGCTAATCTCCCTCGCCATTAATATTGACAACCAGCTGAGGGAGCGAGCTAACGAGCGTCAACCTCCCGGTCGCGCTGGCTCTCAGTTTCACTGCTCCCCGCAGTCTCCCGTGCTGGCCCTCCCTCCCTCTTGATTCCCTTGAAGCTGAGGAACCCATGGTAATGGGTCAATCGAAGTTGCCTCTGGCTGAGAGACAACGCTGCCGTGACCTCGGCTTGTGTTTATATTGTGCTAGCAAGGAGCACAAACTGGCCTCATGCTCTAAACTGCCAAAAGGGGGGCAGGGGTCTGTGCGTCACAGTAGGACGACTCACAGACTCAGCTCAAGTAAAATCCCTTACTAGGTTTATGCTCCCCCTACTCTTTCAGCATAAACACAACGAAATATCCACTCAAGCTTTCATTGATTCTGGGGCCGAACAGAGTTTTATTTCAGAGAGTTTGGCAACCCGGCTGGGGCTTCCGTGCTGTCGGCTGAAGATTCCGCTGAAATTGATTGCCCTGTCTAAAGTGCCTCTTGCCATCGTGGTGAAACAGATTGCCCCTGTGTCAGTTCTGGTGTCAGGTAACCACTGGGAACAAATTAGTTTTTTTGTGCTTTCTGTTTCTGCCTCCCCCGTCATTCTGGGTTACCCCTGGCTCAAGCTGCACAACCCCGTGATCGACTGGTGGACAGGAAGCATTGTCTCTTGGAGTTCTTTTTGTTTGAGTGCCTGTCTGCAGTCCGCTGCTTGTTCTCCATCTGTGCCTCTCCTGCTCTCTGGATTCATCTCCACCTGATCTCTCGCTGGTGCCCCCCAAATACCATGATCTTGGTCCCGTTTTCAGCAAGGCTAAAGCGCTATCACCCCCCCACCACCACCACCACCGCCCCTATGATTGTGCCATTAACCTCCTGCCGGGGGCTCCATTACCTTCCAGCCGGCTCTATAGCTTCTCTGCCCCTGAGCGAGAGGCAATGGATGAATATATCAAGGAATCCTTGAACTCTGGCATTATCAGGCCCTCGTCTTCGGCGGTGGGGGGCGGGGTTCTTTGTAAGTGAAAAGGATGGTTCGCTAAGGCCTTGTATTGACTTCAGGGAACTGAACAATATCACGGTCAAGGACAAATACACTCTCCCCCTTATTAACACTGCTTTTGAATCTCTCCAGGGTGCCACAGTGTTTACCAAGCCGGATTTCCGCAACGCCTATCACCTTGCGTATCAAAGAGGGGGATAAGTGGAAAACGGGGTTCCACACCCCTAGTGGGCACTTTGAGTACATGGTAATGCCTTTTGGTTTAACCAATGCACCTGCAGTAGCCCAACGTCTCATTAATGATGTATTGAGGGATTTTCTGGACTTGTTTGTTTTTGTGTATCTCGATGACATCCTCATCTTTTCCCGGTCTCTGGAGGAACATAGTGTGCACGTCAGACGGGTCCTGCAGTGCCTGTTGGAGAACCAGTTGTAGGTTAAGGCTGAAAAATGCGAGTTTCACACTGCTTCCACCACTTTTCTGGGGTTTGGTTATTTCCCATAAAAAAATCATAGCAGACCCAGACAAGGTAAAGGTGGTGGTGGAGTGGCCAGTTCCATCCTCCCGTAAACAGTTACAGCAGTTTTTGGGATTTGCCAATTTCTATCGCTGCTTTGTCAAAACCAATAGCATTATTGCTCTACCCCTTACCCGCCTCACTTCCACCAAGGTGCCATTTCATTGGACTGAAGAAGTGGAGGTGGAATTTGTTCAACTAAAATCTGTTTTCCTCTCCTCCTGTTTTGGATCAGGTGGACCCCTCCCTGAAATGCCTGGTGGAGGTGGACGCCTCAGACTTTGGGGTGGGAGCAGCATTGTCCCAGCGCTCTCCCGCCAATGACAAGATCTGCCCCTGCGCCTTCTTTTCCCGCCATCTGACACCTGTGGAAAGGAATTATGACATCGGGGACAGGGAGCTGCTGGCGGTTAAACTAGCCTTGGAGGAGTGGCGCCACTGGCTGGAGGGTGCCTCCCAGCCTTTTGTCGTTTGGACCAATCACAAGAGCCTGGAGTATCTCAGGACAGCCAAACGACTTAATTCCAGACAAGCCCGCTGGTCCCTGTTTTTTGGCAGATTTAATTTTACTATCACCTACCGCCCGGGGTCGAAGAACACCAAGCTGGACGTGCTCTCCAGGCAATTTTCTCCTGAAGCAGTCGAGATGCCGCCACATCCTATTGTTCCACCTTCATGCATTGTTGGCGCCCTCTCTTGGGACATCAAGGAGAGGGTTAGGATAGCACAGGAGACCGAGGCCGACCTGGGCAGGGGGCCGGTGGGACGAATGTATGTGCCCTCCTCTGTCCAGGGTGAAGTCATAGAGTGAATGCACTCCTCCAAGTTGATGTGCCACCCTGGAGTAGCGCGTACTGTGGCCCAGTTACAGAGGACCTTCTGGTGGCCCTCGTTGCGGAGGGACGTCAGGGAGTTCATCCAAGCCTGTCCTCAGTGTGCCACCTGCAAGTCGTCCGCCTCTCCTCCTTCGGGCTTATTGCATCCTCTCCCCATCCCTAGCAGGCCCTGGTCCCATGTGGCCCTGGACTTTGTGACCTGTCTTCCCCCCTCTGCAGGTTACACTGTCATCCTCACTATTGTGGATAGGTTTTCCAAAGCTGCCCACTTTATTCCTCTGCAGAAGCTCCCTGCAGCCAAGGAGACAGCGGACCTCCTCGCTCTGCATGTGGTGCGGCTTCACAGCATTCCAGTGGACATTGTGTTGGACCGTGGGCCCCAGTTCATCTCTCAGGTTTGGCAGGCCTTCTGCAAGGCTATTGGGGCCATGGTGAGTCTGTCTTCTGGTTACCATCCACAGAGCAACGGTCAGTGTGAACGCACCAGCCAGGAGTCAGAGGCAGCTCCGAGGTGCGTCATGGCCTCCAATCTGGCGTCCTGGAGTTCCTACTTACCTTGGGTGGAGTATGTGCACAATTCCGCTGTTTCCACGGCTATGGGGCTTTCTCCTTTTGAGGCATCCCTAGGTCTCAACCCCCGCCCCCCCCATCCCGTTTCCGGAGGAGGACATTGCCGTTCCGTCTATCCAGGCCCATGTAAAGTGCTGTCGCCAGCTGTGGAGGGCTACCCGGGCTGCGCTGCAACACACGGCGAGCCGCAAGTCTGACATCACCAACCGCCGCAGGACCCCGGCTCTGCCTTATCGTGTCGGACAGCAGGTATGGCTGTCGACCAAGAATATCAACCTGAAAACTGAGTCCAAGAAGCTTTCTCAGCGCTTTATTGGTCCATTTGCCATTACCCACATTGTCAACCCAGTCGCTGTGTGCTTGGCTCTCCCTCCCTCCCTCCGCATTTGTCCCACCTTCCATGTCTCTCAGGTGAAGCCGTTTGTGTCCAGCCCTCTGTGCCCCCCTCCTAAGACTCCACCCCCACCGGTGATGGTTGATGGTGACCCCGCATACAAGGTCAACCGCATTCCGGACGTCCGATGCAGGGGTCGTGGTCTACGATACCTGGTGGACTGGGAGGGTTATGGTCCAGAGTGGAGGTCCTGGGTGCATCCTTCCTTCATGATGGATCAGCAGCTCATTAGAGAATCCAAAGACATGCATGTTAGGTTAATTGGCTGTTCTAAATTGTCCCTAGATATCTGTTTCCTATGGGCCCTTAGAGTGGAGGATTAGTACTAGTGAAAGCGCTTTGAGTGGTCTTTGTGACTAGAAAAGCAGTATATAAGTGCAGGTTAGTTAGTTAGTTAGTTAGTTAGTAGTTCCACCGGACACACCCGGGTAAGTTGGATTGGCCGCCGAGAGGCGTCCCGTAGGGGGGGAGTACTGTGGTGATCCACTCTGTGTGCCTGCTGCCTTAATTGTCTCCACAGCTGCACGCACACCTGCTCTCCCCATTAGGCAGCCTTCTTAAGGAGCGCTGCCTCTCATTCTGCACAGAGATGTCAACGCTCCACTTGGATGAAGAACTCTGTGCTAGAGTCCTCTACTCCTTCTACTAGGGAGTTTCGCCTCCCTCATCTTTCCTGCTACGCCTGATCATCTGGGAGTTTCATTCTCCCCAACGCCAAGTAAACTTGCTTCAAGAAATCATTCTTCTACGCTCCTTCCCTCTTCTCCCCTGTGCACAGGTGGATTTCCTCGGGTGGACTTCCTCCTCCTGGCGGCGGACCGGGACTCTCATCTACACTCTGAAGATTCACTGTATTCTATGAATGAACTTTTCTGCACTGCCACACCTGAACCATATACACCAGCACGGACACGCGATGGACCGAGACAGGCAGACGGGGCAGCTTGGATGTTCTTCGGCACCACAACTTCTCTCCTGCACCGTAAGACTGTTTAACTACTCATTTACGTAATCTATTTACAGAGAACTCATTCTCTTGTCTCTCCTCTCTCTTCGGGTTGCCAGACTGGTCCTCGCTCTGCTCGCTCCCCTGCACTGATCCACATTCACACTCCCACACACACTCACTCACACATCAAATAAAGATAACTGTGTTTATTCTGAGTCTGTATCTGCAACTGGGTTTGTCCAAACATGTCACAAAAAAATTTCCAAGGCATTAAATATACCAATGAACACAGTGAAGACAGTCATCATCAAGTGGAGAAAATATGGCACAATAGTGACATTACCAAGAACTGGACGTCCTTCAAAAATTGATGAAAAGACAAAAAGAAAACTGGTCAGGGAGGCTGCCAAGAGGCTGACAGCAACATTGAAGGAGCTGCTAGAATTTCTGGCAAGTACTGGTTGTTTCGTACATGTGACAACAATCTCCCATCTTCTTCATACTGTATGTCTGGGCTATGGAGTAGGGTGGCAAGATGGAAGCCTTGTCTTAAGAACAAAAACATCCAAGCCCGACTATATTTTGCAAAAACACATTTGAAATCTCCCAAACGCATGTGAGAAAATGTGTTATGGTCCGATGAAACCAAGGTTGAACTTTTTGGCCATAATTCCAAAAGGTACACTACTGTTGAAAAGTTTGGGGTCACCCAGACAATTATTTTGTGTTTTCCATGAAAAGTCACACTTATTTACCACCATGAGTTGTAAAATGAATAGAAAATATAGTCAAGACATTGACAAGGTTAGAAATAATGATTTGTATTTGAAATAATATTTTTTTCCAGATACTCAACCTGCTCAAAGGAAGGTCAGTTTTATAGCTTCTCTAACCAGCTAAACTGTTTTCAGCTGTGCTAACATGATTGCACAAGGGTTTTCTAATCATCCATTAGCCTTCTGACGCAATGAGCAAACATATTGTACCATTAGAACACTGGAGTGATAGTTGCTGGAAATGGGCCTCTATACACCTATGTAGATATTGCACCAAAAACCAGACATTTGCAGCTAGAATAGTCATTTACCACATTAGCAATGTATATTAGATATTAGAGTGTATTTCTGATTAGTTTAAAGTTATCTTCATTGAAAAAAACAGTGCTTTTCTTTCAAAAATAAGGAAATTTCTAAGTGACCCCAAACTTTTGAACGGTAGTGTATATTTTGCACAAACACAACACTGCTCATCACCAGAAGAACACCATACCTACAGTGAAGCATGGTGGTGGCAGCATCATGCTTTGAGGCTGTTTTTCTTCAGCTGGAACTGGGGCCTTAGTCAAGGTGGAGGGAATTACGAACAGTTCCAAATAGCAGTCAGTGTTGACACAAAACCGTCAGGTTTCTGCTAGAAAGCTGAAGATGAAAAGGAACTTCCATCTTTCAGCATGACAATGACCCAAAGTACACATCCAAATCAACAAAAGAATGGCTTCATCAGAAGAAGATTAAGGTTTTGGAATGGCCCAGCCAGAGTCCAGACCTGAATCCGATTGAACATCTGTGGGGTGATCTGAAGAGGGCTGTGCAGAGATTTTTTTTAATTTATTTTTTTTTTTTTTGTTACTTATTTGTACCCGTAGGTAGACTTGGTTTGCAGGCTGGTGACGAGCCACCGGCTGCTGGTCGCTGCGTGCGCGAGCGCCCTAAACCTACATGTAAGATGCCCTTACAATCTGACAGATTTGGAGCGTTTTTGCAAAGAGTGGGCAAATATTGCCACATCAAGATGTGCAATGCTTATAGACTCCTACCCTAAAAGACTGAGTACTGTAACAAAAGCCAAAGGTGTTGCAACAAAGTATTAAGTTTAAGGGTGTGCATATTTATGCAACCAGGTTATTGTAAGTTTTTTAATTTTTAATTTTTTCCTTAAAAGGTTTCCTTTTTTCAATTGGGTTGTATGGGTTAGGTTAATTGGCATCAAAAACTGGGGATTCTAAATTGTCCTTAGGTATGACTGAGAGTGAATGGTTGTCTGTCTCTCTGTGTTGGCCCTGCGATGGACTGGCGATCTGTCCAGGCTGTTCCCTGCCTCTCGCCCAAAAGATGCTGGGATAGGCTCCAGCCCCCCCACGACCCGAAAAGGATTAAGCGGAAGAAGATGGATGGATGGATGGATGGGTTATAGGTCACATTAATGGCGGAAAAGTTTTGAAATGATTTATCTTGGCCTGATTTTTTTACATCACAAAAACCTGGCATTTGAACAGGGGTGTGTAGACTTTTTATATCCACTGTATTAGCAGGTAGAGTATGTGAATAGTTTATTTTAATCAATAATGTAAAAGGAAAAAAACTTGACAAATTGGTGACAGTAAAGCACCAAATCTAAAAATAAAAAATGGCAAAACATGAAAGAAATCAGAAATTTATCAAAATAGTCACAAATTTATAATGAAAAAGTTATAAATTTACAATAAGATGTCTTGAATTTAAGAGAAAAAAGTCCCAAAATTATTAGTAAAAATGCTAAATTTTATGTTGAAAAAGTCACTCCCCCAAAAAACTTCAACTTTACATTTACTTTTAAAAAGTCACAAATTTATGAGAAAAGACATCACAAATTCAAAAATTGAAAAATTGCAAAATGATGACAAAAAATTTCACAAAGAGAAATAAAAACACCTCAAATTTATGAAAAAAAATCCTCATCTTGGTAAGAGTAAAATCATTTTTTATTAATTTCTCCTGTAACTTTCCAAGTAATTATTTTGGTGATTTTATATCAAACTTTAATAATTAGGACCCCTTAACACAGCACAAAGATTGTTTGGTGACCACTGAGAGATCAAAAATTTGCTTGATCTATCGGCGATCTCCTAAAGCTTTAAAAAAGCTGTTTCTGTGTAAACGTCTGGGAGATCTTTGTGTGTTTTGGACTGAGTCTAAACTTTGTGGAGACTGTGGAGATCACTGGATGATCAACGAGAGATCATTGAGACATCTTAGTGATCGTTGGGTATGCTCACTGAAAGATCATTGAGAGATCTGGCCAGTAGTTCATCTCTCAGTGAACTCCTCAATGATCTCCACTCCTGTGTAAAGGGGGTATTACTTGGGTACTATTCCTGGATACTCTCCCACCCAGGGCAGTGCAGAGACCATTTAAGGGGCAGGGGCTCAAATTTCAAAAAAGGGGCACATGGAACAAGATTTGTTCAAGTGACACTCCGCTAAAAGTCAAGTTCTTTTTTCTTGTTAACATGTCTGTAGCATGTTTTCTATGACTTACAAGACCAGCCCTGTCTCACCAAAAAAAACGTCAACTTGCATGTTTTGTCACTCAGAGAAATCATACACAGACAAGTAAAAATGATTTTTCACATGCACTGGATAAAAAAAAAATTGGAAAAAAAAAAGATTTTTCACATGCACTGGATACGTGGCGGTTACTGCTTTAAGAAAGGTGGCTAACAGCAGCTTAACGTTTGCCAGAATCAGAATCAGAATCAGAACTGCTTTATTGCCAAGCATGTTTTTACACATACGAGGAATTTGACTTGACATTAGGGCGCTCGATAAGCGCTTCCTAATGACGCGGCAGCCATGCAAGGTACCTGTCATAAGTGGGGGGTAAAGAAGGGAAGCGGGGGGGGATGACACATTGGGCAGAGAGAAAAAACATAGTTATCAAAATAAAGCTCGTATGAGCAAAATTGTGATCACATAGAAAAAAAAACCCTCTAATGCACAATTAGCAGACAATACAGATCACACATTAACAAAACAGCAAAAGTTGAGACAGTGTGTGTGTGTGTGTGTGTGTGTGTGTGTGTGTGTGTGTGTGTGTGTGTGTGTGTGTCAGTGTATGTGTATCAGTCATGTAATGTTGTATGCAGTGTGTGTATCAGTTACTGGTAAACAGCAAAAATCCTCCCTGAGCAACGTTTAGATGTTATGTCTTTAGTGGCTAAACATAGATAGCATGTCCACAAGAGTTCATTCTCTCAGTGCATGTCCAATGGTAAATTCCATGCTAGTCACATGACGCTGTCCTTGAGAGTTCAGGTTACTGCACCCCAGTGTGTTTGGGTTAGGGAGAGAGAAGCCAAAACATCCTTCTGCTTATCTCTTCTCCTGGAGGAAGGACACCGAATCAAGGCCAGATAAGCACAGTTCACTTAGAGCATGAAATTTCCTCTCTTATGCGATTCTGTGCATTACAATTTACATACATACACAAGCTTTAAAATCATTCCCTGGAGAGCACCCAGCGACTCCAGATGTTATCCACCTTCCGAAACATAGATAAACATGTCCACAGAGTCCATCTCTCTTCAGTGCATGCCAGATGGTAAATTCCATGTTAGTATCAGTGCTCCCCCCCAGCTGGTCGAATTTGTTGGAGGAGCTACGCCGGGTCCGCATTTTGATTAGCTCTTCCAATTCTTAAATTTTCGATACACCAGGAAAACTCCAGAGGCAAACAACAGAAATCCTGTGATCTTGAAGCCAAAACAGGTAGATGTCTTCCACATCTTAATCGAATCACGCAGACACATGAGTTCCAATTGTTCCATGAGTCTCTTCCCTTGGGCTCCCCCTGGCCCGATTTTCTGTTGATAAGTGGTGTCAATAGCATTAAAGCCCAAAAAAAATTCCATAATTTCCGTTTGGATCGAGATGCAGCAGAAGAAGAGCGAACACAGACAGGACACAGCAAGCTGGGATCAGTATCAAGGGAGGAGGAGAGGAGAGGAAGAGAAAAGCGTCTGCTCTCTCTGAAAGCCGGAAGAAGTAGTTTGCCAGTTTGTGTTCCTGTCACTTTTATTGTCTTTCACCATCTAGCAACTAACCCACATCTTAATCCCTAGCCCTAACCTCACAAGAGGTAATGCGTAAATCTAAACTTTCATTAGTGGAGTGAAAAACAGACAAAAAACAACAAAAGTCACTCACTGATGAGAGTGGAACTCAAACTCGCCTGTTTGTATGTCCTTGCTTGAGTGTCCGTGCAATTAACTGTCCACCATCCCCCTCCCACCAACTGAATGAGCGTTGGGAAACCAAAGTAAAAGAGGTGTTGTTCTGCACATGCGCGATGAGGACTGTTTAGGAGTGTTTTGCACATGCCCAGTGAGTGAAGGCATGGACTTGGGGACTCGGCTTGTAAATACGTCCTGAGGCACGTTATTTTTTGATTTTAATATACAAATGTATGATTTTAGAGGGGTGGAAAATGTTTATTATTTTTTTACTGAGACCAGGTTGTACAAGACATATCAAAATCACTCAAATGTGTCATGTCTCTGTTTTCAAAAGTTTCAATTAAGCCCCACCCCCTGAAAAAAGGCCAGTTCAGACAGAGCGTTTTGGGTGACGTACAGGTCCGTAGTGTTGAGCTAATCAGGGCTCTGGCCTAACTGAAGTTAGTCTCCAGGCCTGTTAGCATTTTTGGACAACTGATTTGAAAACCTGACCCAAATTAAGATGGGTTTTACCATTAAACTGCTTTTAAGGACCAATGCAGTGTCAGTCATTATCCTGGGCCACCGTGCATACACCTGGGCATGTCCTTAAGTCTTTCTATCACAGGATTTATTCTGTTGAATGCTGCACTAGCCACTATTAAGATAAGATAAGATAAGATAAGACAAGCCTTTATGAGTCCCACAATGGGGAAATTCCAGGATTGCAACAGCACAGGGATAGCAACACTCAGAGCAATAATTTAGAGGATTAAAAAAAATAAGAGCAGTGAACATACATATGTACACATAAATATATAGATCTATATATACACTGTGCGGAGCATTGTAACTAGATGGAATAAACAGCATAACCATCTAGTTATCCTACATAGTATGAATATGTACCCATACATATTGTCACCTTCCGTAGCGACTGATATTGTCCTAGTTGTATACTGGAGGGGACCATTTCTGTGAGTCGGTTGCGTCTTTTGCATTCAATACTATTAGGTCGTCACATTTTTTTCGCTATCTCTGCGAGAAGCCCTGCTTAGGTGACAAAGTCTGACAGCCGTAGGTAGGAAGGACCTGCGAAACCTCTCGGTTGTGCACCTAGGATGATGTAGTTTACTGCTAAATGAGCTCCTCAGTGCGTTCAGTATGTTCTGCATAGGGTGGGACTCGGACTCCAGCAGAGATGACAGCTTAGCTGCCATCCTTCTCTCTCCTATCTCCTCCACTGGGTCAAGGACAGAGTTAGCTTTCTTGATCAGTTTGTTCAGTCTCTTCCTATCGGCTGCTGTAATACCACTGCCTCCAGCAGACCACTCCTAAAGCGATTGCTGATGCCACCACCGTGTCGTAGAATGTCTTCAGGAGCACTCCTTGTACACCAAAAGACCTGAGTCTCCTCAGTAGGAACAGCCTGCGCTGTCCCTTCTTGTAGAGTGCGTTGGTATTGTGTGACCAGTCTAGTTTATAATTCAGATGAACACCCACGTACTTGTAGGATGTCACAATCTCAATATCTGTTCCCTGGATGTTTACTGGTGCCATGAGGGGTTGTCCTTGTCTGCGGCAGTCCACCACCAGCTCCTTAGTTTTTCTCGCGTTGATCTGGAGGCAGTTCCGATGGCACCAGTCCATGAAGTCCTGGTAAGTCCTCTGTACTCAGCTTCATCTCCGTTGGAGATGAGACCAACGATCACTGAGTCGTCAGAGAACTTCTGTAGATGGCAGTGTGTTGTGTTGTGTGAGAAGTGCACAGTATAAAGGGTGAACAGGAAGAGAGCCAAAACCGTTCCCAGTCTTGTGGTATGTGGGTGGGTCTCATGAACCTGGTCTTTAAAAGGGGAGGAAAAGTGAAAAGATTTTGCCACGAAAATATAAAACAATGAAAGGTTTTTGTGTAGAAAAGAGGGCAAAAGATGCAATATTAGACAATGTAGATTTATTTTTATAGAGGATTTATATTCACCAGAGTGTGCACCGGACTATCAAAAGGGCTTACCGGGGCAGGAGCCCCAGGGCCCCGGCTTGCTTGGGGCCCCAAAAGGAACACTTTATTTTTGCTAATACTGCCATGCCCAACATTTATTGGAGGGTTTGTTTTGGCGTATCAACTTTTTATTTGTTGAGGTGTACGTCTGTCTTGCCTGCTTAATTTAATTGATTAAGAGTTAACATTTGACCTGATTGTGGTTGGACGTGGGCCGGTAGCAAATCCGTGGATGAATGAATATAGCGGCGTCTAAAAGAGAAAAAGAAGAAAGAAAAACAGGAACGTGAGAAGGCAGCTTTAAAAAAAGACTCCTAAATTGACAGGATTTTTTAAGTTGTGATACAGATGGACTGTATCAACTTTACAGTCACAACAAGATGCTTGTCAAACTGTTAGCATTACAAATGCTAACACGGGACGTACCGGCAGTCACTGTCTGAAGATCCGTCAGTCACAGCGGGCAGAAGCTACAGGTCATTGAAGTTGTAAAACACCCGTGGAAGTATTAAAGATTTGTACACACCGGGAATGCTGATCCAGGAAAGGACTGAAGAGCTGCCAGAATAAGGACGCTGATCTCAGAGCATCTGAATGTTCCTACAAACAGCAGAAACTTTTTTCCTCCAAGTGCCATTTCATATCGCAAACTTCCAAATGGTGAGTACGTTTCAAGACAGTGGCTTCTATTTTGTCCTTCCACAGCTCTTTATATTGTTTTGCCTGCCGCATATACAGTGATTTTTTTTTCCACTAAGCTGGATTCACACTATAGCGTTTGGACCGACTTTTACAGACATTTTGAAAAATCAGAGAAATTAATCCAAATGTCATGAAACTGCATTCGTGAGCATTTTTTAATCCGGCGCACACCAAGGAGCTTTTTAACTCCACAGCCTTGCTTGGTCATGGATGAGAGCAGTCTGCTACAATTCAGAGATGATGCCAGTCTTTGTCTTTGTCCAGAAGTTGTAAAATTTCCTTCAGTTGAGGCGCCAGCCGCGCGCACACCTGCTCCTCGTCAGCGGCGAGGTATTTAATCCACTCTGCCCTGGGCTTCGGCCTGAAGCCGTCTCTCTACTTCGGCCCCTTTGCTACTACGGATCTCAAACCTACTAGCGAAGATATCCTGGGTAAGCTCCCCTTACCTCTCTCCTCTAGCATTCCCCTGTGCACAGGTGGACATCCCCAGCGGCGGACTTCATCACCTCGCCGTTGGCTCTACGCTGCTGCCACAGGTACCGCAGGTCGCTGTCTCCCGGGCTCCGCCCTTGTCGACGCCAGCCACCTGTCACAACCAAGTAAGCCAGCCATCATCATCATTTCCCTGTATTGGTGTGGTGCCCGTTACCCTTCTCCCTCTGCTCTCTCCACAGGGTTGTCCGGCTGTACGGCCTCCTGCCCCCGTGCCTGACGCAGACGCCACCACCAATACATTCTTATTCCACAGACACGCAGCCATATACTTCCCTGTTGCTAATAAAGCTGTTGAATCTATTCTGAGCCTGCGTGTGTGTCTCCTGGGCCATGCGTTATGTCAGTACGGCTTCAGCAGAGCGGCTCGGCAGACAGCGGGCCCGTACGCCGTCTTTCCACCCTCGAGGCTCGGGTGGATTCAATAGCCTATCAGCAACAGGTGATATTCAATCAATTAATAAACATCACTAACCGATTGGACCGCTTGGACCCCCAGCAGTCGTTCCCCTCGGCTCGTCCGGGTGGCACGGCTCCTGCGGCTCCGGTGGCCGTCCAGCCTGCTCCGGGTGCGCCAACACGGCTCACACCAATCCCCACTCCTGCTCGCTTCAGCGGTAAGCTGGGTGGAGCTCGGGGTTTTATAATGCAGTGTGAGTCCGTGTTTCTTCGCGTTCCCGGAGATTTTCCCTCAGACCATAGCAGAATTGGTTATATAGGAAATCTCCTTGAGGGTCGTGTGCTTACCTGGGCTTACGCCGTTATGGTGAAGTCCAGCTACGCTACCCTCACCTATGGCCAGTTCGTGCGACAATTTCTGGAAGTGTTCGATCATTCGCGTTTGGACAGTGTCCAGGTCGACCGTCTTCTCGGACTCCAACAGGGGAGCCGATCGGCGGCCGAATACGCGATCGACTTCCGGATTACCGCGGAGGAAGTTGGCTGGGAAGAGAGCGCGCTCTGCGGCATCTTCCTCCGCAGTCTAAACTCCGGTCTGAGGGATGAGCTGGCTGGACGGGATACCCCGGAGACGCTGGCGGAGCTGATTTCTCTCACCATCAGCTTGGATAACAGGCTGCGTGAGCGCAACTCCGAGCGGAAGCAGTCTTCTCGCTCGCGGGGTGCCTCTGCATGTCTGCCCCAAGCTCGCCACCTGGCGTTACCGCCGCCGGAGGTCTCCGAGGAGTCGGAACCAATGGTGACGGGCCGGACAAAGCTCCCCCTGGCGGAGAAACAGCGCCGTCGTGACCTGGGCCTCTGCATGTATTGCGGAGGTAGCCAGCACACGGTGGAGAATTGTCCAGGAAAAGCCAAACGAGGTGGTCCGCAAGTCACTGTAGGGGGCCTCGCGGACGCTAATCGGTTAAATCCCCTCACACATTTGACGCTGCCCATCCGCTTCTGTCACAACCTCACTGGGCATCTCACACATGCACTGGTGGATTCAGGCACGGAGGGCAGCTTTATTTCACAAAGCCTGGCAACCCGACTGGGCATCCACTGTCACCCCCTCGATGCTCCTCTCGCCCTGGTTAATCTCTCCCGAGTTTCCCTGGGAAAGGTAACTCACCAAACATCCCCTGTCCCGGTGATCATCTCTGGAAACCATCGGGAGGATATCTCCTTTTACGTCCTGCCCACCTCAGTAACACCTGTCATCCTCGGTTATCCCTGGCTCCGCCTCCACAACCCCGCCTTGGACTGGAAGACTGGGAAGGTTTCAGCGTGGAGCACTTTCTGCATGGGTACCTGCCTCCAATCCGCGGCCTGCGCCCCGTCCTCACCTCCCACAGCTCAGGACACCGCGCCCCTGGATCTCACCCTAGTGCCCTCAAGAGTTCCACGACCTGGGTGCCGTCTTCAGTAAATCCAAGGCGATGTCTCTACCTCCTCACCGGCCCTACGACTGCGCCATTAACATCTGCCAGGGGGCGCCCTTACCCTCAGGACGCCTCTACAGTCTGTCAGCGCCGGAGGAGGCGGCAATGAACAGCTACTTGAAGGAGTCGCTCAGTGCTGGGATCATCCGCCCGTCCTCCTCTCCAGTAGGTGCAGGGTTCTTCTTCGTTGGAAAGAAGGACGGATCTCTTCGTCCTTGTATCGACTATCGGGCTCTCAACGATATCACGGAGAAGGACCGGTACACCCTGCCCCTTATGGACACTGCCTTCCACTCCCTCCAGGGGGCGACCTGGTTCACTAAGCTGGATCTCCGCAGCGCTTACCACCTCGTCCGGATCCGGGAGGGAGATGAGTGGAAAACCGCCTTCCGAACCCCGAACGGGCATTTTGAATATCTCGTGATGCCGTTTGGGTTGACCAACGCTTCAGCCGTCTTTCAGCGCCTCATCAATGACGTCCTCCGGGACTTCATCGGCCTGTTCGTATTTGTCTACCTGGACGACATTCTCATCTTCTCCAGGTCCAGGGATGAACACCGGGTCAACGTGAGGCGGGTCCTGCAGAGACTGCTGGAGAACCGTCTGTACGTCAAGGCGGAAAAATGCGAATTCTACGCCAAAACAACTTCCTTCCTGGGGTTCGTCATCTCCCATGACCAGGTGCTTCCGAACCCAGCGAAGATCAAAGCAGTGGTGGATTGGCCCACACCAACCTCTCGAAAGCAGGTTCAGCAGTTCATCGGGTTCGCCAATTTCTACCGCCGCTTTGTCCCGAACTTTGGAGCCATCGTCGGACCCCTGACCTGCCTCACCTCTCCTAAGACCCCGTTCCAGTGGACTGAAGAGGCCGCTTCGGCCTTCCAGGCGCTGAAGACGGAGTTCTCCTCCTCCCGAGTCCTCAGCCAGGTCGATCCCACGCTGCAGCGCATTGTGGAGGTGGACGCTTCGGACACGGGGGTGGGGGTGGTGTTGTCCCAGCGGTCCCCAGCCAATGGAGTCAAGCGACCCTGCGCCTTCTTCTCTCGGCGCCTGTCCCCGGCGGAATGAAATTACGACGTGGGGGACAGAGAGCTTCTTGCCATCAAGCTTACCCTTCAAGAATGGCGTCACTGGCTGGAGGGGGCAGCCTTGCCTTTTGTGGTCCTCACTGACCACAAGAACCTGGAGTACCTGAGATCTGCCAAGCGTCTGAACGCCCGCCAGGCGCGTTGGTCCCTGTTCTTTGCAAGGTTTAAGTTCAGCATCACATATAGGCCTGGCTCCAAGAACGGCCTACCCGACGCCCTCTCCAGGCAATTTGCCCCGGAGGCCGCAGATGACGTTGCTCATACCATCTTGCCCAGGTTGTGCGTCGTGGGGGCTGTTACATGGGACATAGAAGACAAGATCCGGAGGGCGCAGGAATCGGAACCGGACCCTGGCGGCGGACCGGAGGGGAGGCTCTTCGTGCCATCTGCCGTCCGGGGGGACGTTATACACTGGCTCCATACCTCCAAGCTCACCTGCCATCCTGGAGCTTCGCGGATGATCGACCTTCTCCAGCAATCCTTTTGGTGGCCAGGTCTGCGGAAGGATGCCACCCGTTACGTCCGGGCCTGCCCCGTCTGTGCTGCCAATAAGTCAGGTAACGCCCCCCCTGCGGGTCTGCTCCAGCCCCTGCCCGTCCCTGGTAGGCCCTGGTCGCACATCGCTCTGGACTTCATCACCGGGCTCCCTGTCTCCAACAACTTTGACACAGTTCTGACCATCGTTGACCGTTTTTCCAAGGCCGCCCACTTCGTGCCCCTACGTGGACTTCCCTCAGCCTTGGAGACGGCGGACCTCCTCATCCAGCACGTGGTCAGACTGCATGGAATCCCGGTCGACGTGGTCTCCGACCGCGGCCCCCAGTTTTCTTCGGACGTCTGGAGGTCATTTTGCAACGCCCTGGGAGCCAAGGTAAGCCTCTCCTCCGGCCATCACCCCCAGTCTAACGGGCAGTGTGAGCGGACAAACCAGGAGCTGGAGGCTACGCTCCGCTGCGTAACTTCATCTAAACCCACGTCCTGGAGTTCTCATCTCGCCTGGGTGGAGTACGCCCACAACACCTCTCGCTCTACGGCCATCGGGATGTCGCCCTTTAAAGCATCCTTGGGCTATGATCCACCCCTGTTCCCCGCACAGGAGGGCAAGTTGGCTGTTCCCTCTTTCCAGGCACATCTGAGGCGGTGCCGTTCCCTTTGGTCCACGGCGCGTAACGCGCTTTTACGCACGGCGGAGCGCAATAAGTCTACGGTGGACCGACATAGGAGACCTGCACCTGCCTACCAGGTGGGACAGCAAGTTTGGGTATCCACACAGGACGTAAACCTAAAGGGTGAGAGGAGAAAGCTGGCTCAACGGTTCATCGGCCCTTATCCCATAACCAGGATCATCAACCCGGTGGCTGTGCGTGTGGCTATTCCCTCCTCCCTCCGCATCCATTCCACCTTCCACGTCTCCAAGATCAAACCGGTGGTCTCTGACCCCCTCTGCCCTCCACCTGCGGCACACTCCGCTCCCCGGATGATTGGTGGCCATCCGGCCTGGACCGTCGCTAACATCTTGGACGCCCGACGCCAGGGTCGCGGATAGCAGTACCTGGTGGATTGGGAGGGCTATGGACCCGAGTGGAGACAGTGGGTGCCTTCCTCGCTGGTGTTGGACCGGTCACTCATTTCTGAGTTTCATCGAGCGCACCCAGAAAAACCATCACCAGGAGGCGCTGCTAGAGGGGGGAGTACTGTTATGACTCGCCGCTCATTAGCGGCACCAGCCGCGTGCACACCTGCTCCTCGTCAGCGGCGAGGTATTTAATCCACTCTGCCCTGGGCTTCGGCCTGAAGCCGTCTCTCTACTTCGGCCCCTTTGCTACTACGGATCTCAAACCTACTAGCAAAGATATCCTGGGTAAGCTCCCCTTACCTCTCTCCTCTAGCATTCCCCTGTGCACAGGTGGACATCCCCAGTGGCGGACTTCATCACCTCGCCGTTGGCTCTACGCTGCTGCCACAGGTACCGCAGGTCGCTGTCTCCCGGGCTCCGCCCTTGTCGACGCCAGCCACCTGTCACAACCAAGTAAGCCAGCTATCATCATCATTTCCCTGTATTGGTGTGGTGCCCGTTACCCTTCTCCCTCTGCTCTCTCCACAGGGTTGTCCGGCTGTACGGCCTCCTGCCCCCGTGCCTGACGCAGACGCCACCGCCAATACATTCTTATTCAACAGACACGCAGCCATACACTTCTCTGTTGCTAATAAAGCTGTTGAATCTATTCTGAGCCTGCGTGTGTGTCTCCTGGGCCGTGCGTTATGTCATATTATCGTTCATCTCGCCAGAGTTATATTAATCTGCTCTGGTGAATGCAAAATTGTAGATTTAATTCAAAACAACTGTCAGGATATTTCCATTTTGAATCATTTTTTTACAAGAATGACAGTGAATGAAGTTAAAATTGTCATTATGAATATTGGGTTTGTGTGCACATAACCTGCTCTTCTTTGCGCTTGTGGAAATGAGCAGCTGTTTTCCCAGTAGGGCAGACTGGTCTGGCAATGTGTTTTTTTTTTTTCCTCCGTGTAATGAAAAACCCTGTTCTGGCTTCAAATAGTTAATATTTAACCCTCGAACAGAAAACACGGCTGAGTGTGTGTTTTTTTTTCATTGTCATAATTAAAGTTGTGGGTTGGTACAAGATATTTGTGGGTTGTTAGTCCTGATGGCTCTATATTTTTCTGCTATTCAAGCTAAACGTAGAACTTTGTGGTCATTCACTTTGTTTAGTAACTGGCAGTGGCTATGGATATGGAAGCTGTATCTCTGCACGAAATGTCTATTGGTACGGAAGAGTTGACAATCCGACAAAACCTTTTCAGATCAGCTCCAAGCCAACTGCTGCTGTGGCTTAGGTAGACAGTACGTTGGGCCTGTGATCAGAAGGTTGCTGGTCCTGCTATTGGCACCTTGTTCAAACCATTTTACTATGAGATGAAATTTAGACTTAAAATTAAGAGGTTGGCCTTAGGATGTGGGAGTGGATAAGGTTAAAAAGGTAGTAAATAGATATTGATTAAAATTTTGAAACAAATAAATGCCTCAGGTTTCCAGTACTTGTAGCCTGCTGGTTTTAAGATATGCATTAATAGAATGTACTGGCCAATCAGATTCGAGCCATGTCTGTAACTAGAATTCTACGGGTACGGTTCCGTAGCCATAGCCACTGCCTTAGTAATATAGGACCTTGAAGGTCAAGCTGATCCATCAGTGACCCCTGCTACATGGCCACAATAATCCGATAACTTGGAATAATCAGATAATGGTAATCAGATTTGATATGTTTACATGCACTGAATAAATGGATTATTGGACAATAAACTATGTGTGTTAATGTAATTTCACTTCATGTAACACAAGAATTGCCTTTTATCTGATTATTGTTTTTACATGACTACTTTAATAGACAATTCAAGAAATCCAATTATAAATGGTTTATTACTGTCCATGTAAACATGGCCATTGTGCATATCATATTCCCGTAAATATATGGGAGGGCTCCAAAAATTGCTGTAGCCCATGGGTTCACAACCTCCTTAATCCGGCCCTGACCGCAGTACATCTTTAACAATGTACAGTATGTACACTGAAAAAAATTTGGAGCAGTATTTACTTAAAAAAACCTTGTCAAATATATTTCACTCAAAATATCTAATAAATTTTACTGCGATTGCTCTTAAGTAAAGTTCACTTGCTACCAAAAGTACATTTTATAAATATATTCTATTAAAGTTTACTAAGAACTTTGTTTTTCAGGTAAAAAAAAAAATACTTATGCATTGGTAGTAAATTTTATTCAGTTCTCTTCAGTATGTTACTCCAAAACCTTAATAACTATTTATTTTCAATGTTAGTTTTCTAGGATTTATCTGTGAAATAAGAATTTTTTTTTTACTTTGTATGTATATTATCATATCTTCACCTCTAAATTATTACAGATTTATTGCATTTATAATTGTTTTAGCACATGGGTAGCTTAACAGCCTTCTGCTTAAAAGTCCATGGGGTTTTTAACGAACACCACGTTTATTTTATGTCATCAGAAACAGCAGTCATAAGCCAATGGGTGACAGTGCAGTTACATCAATCTTTTACATAGTCTGTTTCAAGCCTGAGAAAACGGATAAACAATCTATGAGAACTTACCTTTCTAATGCTTGGCATTTTAAATAACATTATAAGAGAATTCACAATGAAATATTAATATGAATTGCATCACTTTGCAAGAAATAAGTGTTGTCACTAAAATGTCAGATATGTTTTTAGATTTCCATAATCAAAATTATAGTGTAACAATTCCAGCATTCCAATAATACTGCACAGTCAAGAACAAAAAGGTTGGCATTTACTAGGGGAGGGAATTGCAAGGGACCTGACGATCCGATTCAGATCGCGATACTTGGGTCACAATCCAATACTATCATGATCTATCACAATCCCATCACTATTACGAACCATTGTGATACCATACTGTTACATAAATATGTATGGGATATACAGTATATTGTGCTGTGCAGTTTAATAAAGGGAGTTCAGCGTTCAACAGTGGAAACTCTCCGTCCTCCATTATTCCTACATAACATTTGGCGATGAGGAAAATGGGCGCGTGCGTCAGGGAGCCACCTCCATTCCTGCAAGACCGAGGTACACCAGCCATACCGTGGGCCCGCTGGAAGTGCATGTTCCAGGTGTATGTGACAGCAGCTGGGCTTGGTGGCATAAATGAGAAGAGACGGAGGAGCCTGTTGGTACACTATCTTGGTGCTGAAGGACAATGCATGTTCTTCAGGCTGTGTGGTAGCGGTTTGCTGGAAGACGGGCTGGCCAGAATGGACAAAACTTTCGGTGACAGCTCTAACATCACCGAAAGGAAGGATGGATATTTTGACCGTTGACAGCAAGCGGGCGAGTCCATGTTATCTTTTGCTTTGGAGCTGCGTAGCCTAGCAAGAGAGTGTGCTTTTGGGCCCATCAAAGAAGAGCTAGTGAGAGACAAGCTAGCTCATAGCACTAGCAATGAGTGGCTAAAAACAAGCTAAGGTTAACCCGGGAAACCCTGTCCCTAGATGGCGTGTTGGATTTTGTCAAACAAAGAGAATCTCCGGCCCTGCAGAAGCTAACAACGCCAGCTAGTGAGAAGCCAACTGCTCGTGGTCTCCCGCCGGAGAGGACAGTTAGCATGCTAGCCAGATCCCAAAAACAAGCTAAGAAGAAGAAGAAAAGGCAGATAAGGACACACACTTTAGCCCCTAGTCTAGAGATGGCGGAGCCCAGCAGTAACGAAGCTGTGTGTGTAGCACGCATGGGGAAAGGACCGCTAAAGTGGTATGTGCTCCAGCTCGACGGGGTTGACGTTCCCCTAATGGTGGATTTGGGGGCAGGTAAATCTATTCTGTGTTTGGCCATGTTGAGGAGGCTGTTCCCCGCGAAGATTGTTAGCGCGGGAGCAGTGAAGATGTTCGGCTACGGACACGCGGAAATCGAGATGGTGGGCACAGCGGAGTTTTCAGTGACTTGTGGGTCGAAGACGGTGTCCAGATTCACCTTTCAGGTGGCGCGTCAAGGGACGGGCCTGTTGGGAATCGACCTGCTGGGGGTGCTGGGTTTCTCCATTCGGGATGCAGAGGGCTCGACCGTGTTGATGGTGTACCCAGATTGGCACCTCTGCTGGCTGGCGCTGTTTAAGGGCCTGGGCCGTATAGACGCTTTTCGCCACTAGCCTTTCATTGACAAAAACGTGACGCCGAAGATCCAGCCACTATGGCGACTTCCCCTGGCGCTGCGGGATGAGGTCTCAGTGGAGCTGTCCAAGCTGCTGGAATCCGGAATCATTGAGAAGGTGGATGCCTCGCCGTGGATCTCCAACTTGGTGGTGGCCAAGAAAAAAAAGGGGGGGGCATCCGACCACGCACAGACCTCTGGATGGTAAACAAGGCAATCATTCCGGACAGGTACCCCCTCCCAACCATGGAGGAACTCACGGCGGTGTTCAGTGGGTCTCAAGTCTTCACAAAGCTGGACCTCTGCCAAGGCTACCTGCAGGTGCCACTCCACCCGGACAGCAGGAACTTGACAGCGTTTGTGACTCACATGGGGTCTTCAGGTATACCCAGGTGCCATTCGGCCTGAGCACTGTGACCCAGTTGTTTTCAGAAGGTGATGTCGACAATGTTGGCCGGACTCAAGGGCATGGTGGCCTACCTAGACGACATCGTGGTGCATGGCGTGTCACGGGAAGAACATGACGAGAGGCTGGAGAGGGTCCTGACAAAACTCCAAGATTATGGGGTTACCCTGAATGTCAAGAAGTGTATCTTCGCAGCGGACGCCATAGAGTTCGTGGGATTCTGGCTCACAGGAAGAGGGCTTCAACCGCTGCATTCAAACATGGAACCAGTCCTGCGCATCCCGGACCCCTCCACATCTGCTCAGATCTCGTCATTTCTGGGCATGGTCAATTTCTATGGACGATTCATCCCTCGCTATTCAGAGACAATTGAGCACCTCCGAGCCCTGTTAAAGCAGGATGTGCCATGGGTGTGGACCCCAGCCTGCTCGGCGGCGGTCTCCCAAGTTGAAGTGGCAGCTCACCTCTCCACCGGTGTTGGCCCATTTCGACCCCAACCAAGAGACCATTGTGACCTGCGACGCATCAGGTTCGGCGCTGAGGGCAGTCATGTTGCAGGTGCAGGATGGCACGGAGCACCCGGTGGCATTCGCATCACGGTCTCTCTCTGCAGCGGAGCAAAAATGCGTTGTGGGTGAGAGGGAGGCGCTGGACTGAATCTGGGCATGTGAGAGGTGGCACATTTACCTCTACGGGCACCACTTCACCCTAAGGACGGACCACTGGGCACTCATGACTTTGCTGGAAATGTTGGGGTCAGGACACCAACCACTGAGGATCCATAGGTAGTCTGAAAGACTGAGAGCCTATAATTTCACCACCAAGTTCACCCCGGGCAAAGAGAACATTGTGGTGGACCTCTTGTCTCGTGCCACGGTCTATGCCTCTCAACCAGTTGCCGGCGACATTGATCCAGCAGAGGCAGACCTTGTCCACACACTCTACAGAGCCCTCTATAAGATAGTATCTCCTCAGGAACTCAGGGAGGAGTCAGAATGGGACCCAATGATGGCAGAACTACGCTGAGCGATTAGGGAGGGCTGGCCAGAGGGGGTGCAGGGCAAGTTGGCACCTTATCACCAGTTCAAGGATGAACTGAGCTGCTGGAATGAGGTGTGCGTGACCAGAGGGCAATGCACCCTGATCCCATTGTCCCTGAGGGTACATGTCTTGGCGATGTTGCACAAGGGTCATTTGGGGGTAGTCAAGGTGAAGCAGTGCAGTAAGGACTCTGTTTGGTGGCCGGGTATTGATAAGGACATCGAGGCCATGGTGAAACACTGCGTGCCATGTCTGGAGAGCGGGCGGACCTCCTCCCCCACCACTGCGGCCAGTGCCGTATCCGGAAGGACCTTGGAGGCACACTGAGTTGGATATCTGTGGCGAATATCATGCGGCACCATGGCTTATGATGTGTTCTCAAAATGGCCGGAGGTTCTACCAACCAACTCTGTCACAACAGAGGTGGTCAAGGGGTTCCTGGCGTCTCTGTTCGCTAGGTGGGGGAGCCCGAGCATGGTTACGCAGTTTGTCTCCAGAGCTTTCGAGGAATTTCTGAGTAGCAGAGGTGTGGAACATGTGAAGACGGCGTTCTACCACCCTCAGGCCAACGGTGGGGTTGAGCGCTTTAACAAGACATTGAAAAATGGACTGAGAGCTCACCTAGCGGATGGTTTTGCATTCACTGATACCCTACATAACACACTGCTGCACTACAGGGCGTCTGTTCATGCCACGACAGGCAGTTCCCCGGCGGCTCTCATGCTAAGGCATGAGTTGCCTTTGCCAGTGGGGCAGCTGAGACCTTCGGCATCACGTTCTCGGGAAAACACAGAGACAGTGCGGGACAGGGTCGTCAGACAACAACGCAGGATGAAGCAGAGGTTCGACCAGAAACACAGGACGAGGGACCATGGACTGAAGGAGATGGACCAGGTGTGGATCAAGTATCCTGTCCACTCTCATAAGCTACAACCGCTGTGGACGGGACCACGGCAAATCACTAGGAAAAGGGGCCCGGACACGTTTCAACTGGATGATGGGTCCCAGTGGCACACCAGTAAACTGAGGAGGTCACCACAGGGGCAGGGGGCTGAGCCTGCAGTGGGACGCTTTAGAGAGAGCTGGTACTGGGGGGTCCTGCCTGATGAGGGCCCACAAACTAGGCCAACAGTGTCAGGTGCAGGGTCCCCTCCTGGGGGACGCCCGGCTAGAATTCGTCGGAGGCTTGGGTACCTGGAGGACTATGTTACATACACTGCTGTGTTTAATGTCAGTTGAATCTAGCGGCACAATAATCCACTCCAACTTGGCAGGGTGCACTGATAGTCGACTCAAGACACCCAAGGTGTTCATTTGTTTATAGTTGTCATGTGAAAAAAAAATGGTGCTATTTGTACACTACATTCTTGGGTTGTTGGGTTATTGAATTGGGGCCTGGAACTTTGTAAGGGGGAGGAATGTTACATATGAGAACTGTACTCTGGGGCTTGCCATAACTCAGCCGGGGTTGGGAGGGTGAGTGACATCAGGCGGGCTACAGCTGGGATATATATTGTGCTGTGCAGTTTAATAAAGGGAGTTCAGTGTTCAATAGTGGAAACTCTCCGTCCTCCATTATTCCTACATAATCCATACATCCCCCCTCCCATGTCAGCATCAAATTTTGTCTCTAAAGTACAACTGTCAATAATCTGTTTCATATAAGTTTAACTCTTTTCAACTCACTGCAGCTGCTTGTGTTTTGGTGGCTGCGGGCTGTCAGTCATCCAGCTACTGTGGTCCTTTCTGCTGCCCACATTGTTCTTCACACAGTGAGGGCAGTGGATGATGTTTACTTGTCTCACCCTGAGGTTGCTCGTGGTAAGTGTCTGGAGTTTGCTGATCAGCGTTGCTCGGAGAAAAAGCAAGCTCTATGCCATTGTGTTTTAGCTTAGACATTGCTGACACTGCTCCGAGACGTGTGCTGACCCGCGTGTTACGAGTGCTTTTTTTTTCATGCAGCACTTGGGTTGTGTTTCATGCCAAGGTCTTTCATTCCATCTTTGTTATAAAATCCCCAAAAAGCGTGACATTTGAGCTAACTTTTCGGCACATCCAACTGCTTCCTAACTTTCAAAGCTGGTCTCGTGAGACAAGATATGACTTCACTTGACTGGGTGCTTGCTTTGTGCCCTCTAGTGGACTGAAAACACAATTGGTTGATTAATACCCAAGAGTATGCAACCTTTATATTAATATATATATAATTAATAAAAGATCGATCCATGTGTTTAGGGATCGGTGCATCGTCGTTGGTGTCAAATATCACAATCCATCACTGAATTGATCTTTTGTCCCACCCCTAGCATTTACAGAAATATCCCCAGTGTTGTGATGAGTTAAATTTTTATAATGATCGCATTATTTCTTATTTATCTACTGCAGGCAAAATGCAGGCACACGAGAGAGCAAAAGCAAAAATCTTAAATCAAATATGAATATCACAGAAGAAAAACATGCAAAGAAAACCAAAAAGTTAAAAAAAAAACTTTTAAATTTGTCAGGAAAAAAGTCAAAAGTAGCATAGTTGTAATTGGTAGGAAAGTTGGGAGAAAAAAATGCCACATTTACATTTTTATTTATCTTTTGTTTTTTGAGGAAAAAACAAAAACTGCAAGAAAAAGTTAGAAATTTACAGCTGACAACCCTAAGCAGGAGACACACCAACTTGTCCAGTCCTGTCCTTAACACAATTACATGGACAAGGAAAATTGTCCCTCTTCATCTTTCTCCTCCTCACAAGTACAAATACATTGTTATTAACACCTTACCTTCATCCTGTGTGCATTTTTCTTGGTATTTTTCTTCTTTTTTCTGCAACAGAGGGAGAACTTTTTTTCTCCTTGCTGGAACTGCTGCCAGGCATCCCCGGTGCAGGTTGATGACGTCACTCACCCCTGACAGCCAGAATTTTGATTGCATTACCTCCAAACAGCTTCTTTAGCACTGCAGCTTAGTTTTCTTTATATTTTACATAAAATTTTAAGCCATTCACAAAACATGTAATGAGTTTATCTTGTTACAAATGAAGACAGGCACTTTAAATTGTCTGAAAATATTGTAGCACTGTGGATGAACGAACTTGCAAGGGCTGATGGGAAATAATAATAGGCATGTTTTCTTTCCTTGATGATTTAAAGAGAAGATACAGTAGATTGTCATTTTACTGTGTATACATGTAAGTTGTTTCTGTTGGGATATTTTATATTGATTATTTTATGAGACTTCTTCTTCTTAGGATTTGATTGGCAGTTGGCAACCAGCTTACAGGTGCATTACCGCCACCTACTCTATCTTATCCATCACTCTGTATATAATTGAAGAACTCTCTCCCTATCTATGATTGATGCATTAGTCACTAATGCATCAATGTCAAACTCATTCCATGGAGGGCCAAGACCCTGCAGGTTTTACTTCCACCCAGTCTCTTCAGCAGGTGTTTTCACTGATCAGCAATCAGTAGGACGAAATTCAGAGAAATCACCTGTTGAAGACACTGGGTGGAGGTAAAACCTGCAGGGTCTTGGCCCTCCATGGAATGAGTTTGACACCTAGGCATTAGTGTGAATGCTATAGTGAAGAAAGACCCCCCCCCCCCAATCACAGGCAACCGGTCAGAGTGGGTGGATCATGAATCTACCTTAAAGGTGTAGAAGATGCCTTACAAACGAGACTGAGTGTATTATCTCAGGAAAGCTTTATTGGAAGTCACATCTTCTATCATCAAAGTTCTCAGCAGAAAAAGAGACAGACCCAACTTTCCCCACAGCTTTTATAACCCAGAGATACAAAACTCCCACATCAAGTATCTCACACCTTCACCCCACAGAAGTTAGGTAAACATATGAACCCACAGTCCCCAAGACTCGCTGGCGCTTCTGTCCTCTTCTCCACCTCGGGGCTCTTGCTGGGACATTGTCTCTCACCTCCGTCTTCCTCCAGCACCCACCTCCTAGCCGAGGTCCCTGCTGGGGCATTGTTCTTATGGACGTTTGATCTGTAGGGTCTGCACCGTCATGCCTACTGGAAGCATGTGGGGGAGAATGCATACCATACAAGCATGCCATATATGTGCCTTAAATATGCACCATATAACCCCCCCCCCCCAAACATTCAAATAAGGACAAGTTACATTTCAAATGCATAGAATCATGACACCCCACACAGAACAAGAGAGAGAAAAAAACTTGGCACAACAGATCACATGTCCCACTGCTTGGGCTTTAACTCTCTGCCATATCTGCTGTGAGCAGGTCTCGCTCTGCCTGTGGCTGTCTGCTGCATCTGTGAAGTAGAATCATTAACACATCGTCGTGAAAGCTTAGCCGAGCGCCTCCCGGGTGGCCTGCCGCGGCGGGGGGCTCTGGCCAACTGGATTGGGTCGTCAGCTAACACAAAAGCGGGTTTGAGTCTGTTAATGCAGACTAAGTCCCTCCTGTCTCCCAAATCGAGCAAAAAATGCTTTTCCCCGGTTTCTAACACTCTGAACGGTCCATCATAAGGTGGCCTTAAACCTAACCTCTGTGCGTCGTGTCTAACGAAGACAAATTCTGCATTTTTTAAGGCTTTGGGCACAAAAACACGTGGAAAACTGTGATGAACGGGACCGGGGAGGGTATGTGACCCCGCTTCGCTCTGCAGCAGCTGAGCGGGGAGGTGCTCCGGAGCAGGGTTCTCAGGGAGGAAATCTCCCGGTAACTGGAGGGGTTGGGCGTAGACGAGTTCTGCCGGAGAGGCTTGCAAATCCTCTTTAGGTGCTGAACGCAACCCTAATAAAACCCATGGGAGTTTATCAACCCAATTTGTGTCCGTGAGAGCCGCTCTGAGGGCTGCTTTCAATGACCGATGGAAGCGCTCGCACAAACCGTTGGCCTGGGGGTTATAAGCGGTCGTGCGATGAATTTTCACCCCCAGGCTGAGTGCCATGGACGACCAGAGCTCGGAAACAAACTGGGGTCCTCTGTCAGACGTTATGTCTGACGGGATACCAAAACGTGCGACCCAAGCTGTTAAAAAGGCACGAGCGACATCTGCCGCTGTGGTTGCCGCCAAAGGAACCGCCTCTGGCCAGCGCGTGGTGCGGTCTACCATGGTTAAAAGGTGTGTGAAACCCTGGGACAGCGGAAGAGGTCCTACTAAGTCGACATGCACATGATCAAAGCGTTTGGCTGGGATGTGAAAAGGTTCCAGAGGGGCTCGTGTGTGTCTGTGCACCTTTGCTCTTTGACACGCAGCGCAGGCTGCAGCCCACTCTTTGACTTGTTTACGCAGCCCCGGCCAAACAAACTTCTCTCCTACCATTTTGATAGACGCGTGGACGCCTGGGTGTGCCAGTGAATGTATTAAGTCGAAAACACGGCGACGCCACGCAGCCGGGACTACGGGACGGGGACGCCCCGTGGAAGTATCGCAGATTGGGGGGGCATGCCTCTGTGCAGCACCCTGTGCTCCAGCCTTAGCCCTGTTGGCCCAGACTGGAGCGCGCGCACGTCCGCGTCGCCAACCTGTTCAGCGGCCATGGCTGCATAATCTAACCCGACGCAGAACGGAGCTGTGAGCGCTTCCGCGCCGCAAGCCTGGCCTAGGTCTGCCGCCGCCGAATCTGCCCCCTGGGGGCCTGTCGCTGCAACTGCACGCGAGAGGCAATCTGCCACTACATTGAGTTTACCTGCCACGTGTTGAATGTTAGTGGTAAACTCCGAAATTGCAGCCAGCTGCCTCTGTTGTCGGCCCGACCAAGGCTCTGAAACCTTAGCCATTGCAAAAGTTAAGGGTTTATGGTCCACGAACGCGGTAAAACGGTGGCCTTCCAACCAGAACTGGAAGTGGCGGATGGCCAAATGTAGGGCCAAAAGCTCCCTGTCAAACGCGCTGTATTTACGCTCGCTCTCGCGCAATGTTTTGCTGAAAAACGCAAGTGGTTGCCAGCATCCTGCCACCAGTTGCTCGACAACCGCTCCCACTGCCACGTCGGAGGCGTCTGTGGTTAGCGCCATGCGAGCTGCCGGCACCGGGTGTGCCAATAACGCAGCGTTCGCGAGGGCTGATTTGACCTGTGAAAAAGCGCGCTCCCGATCCGGGGACCACTCGACCTTAGATGCAGGTTTTTGCTTCTTTAATGCCGTGTACAATGGGTGCATGAGCCGTGCCGCGTTTGGGAGGAAACGGTTATAAAAACTGACCATCCCCAAAAATTCTTGCAGCGCCTTAACCGTCTGCGGTTGTGGGAAATCCGTTATCGCGCGCACTTTATCCGGCAGTGGGACCGCGCCTTCTGGCGACACGCGGTGTCCCAAAAAATCGATTTTCGCTACCCCGAATTGGCACTTCGCTGGGTTAATGATTAGCCCGTGGTCTGTGAGCCTCTGAAAAACGGCTGTGAGGTGGCGTTCGTGCTCGGCTTCGGACGCGCTGGCTACCAAAATATCATCCAAATAAGCGAACACGAAAGGGAGGTCGCACAGCACTGCATCCATCATGCGTTGGAACGTCTGCGCGGCACCCTTGAGGCCGAAAGGCATGCGCAAAAACTCGAAAAGCCCGAAAGGGGTTATAACTGCCGTTTTGGGTATGTCCTGCGCACGGACTGGAACTTGGTGATAACCACGCACCAAATCTATTTTGGAAAAGATGCGCGCCCCCGCTAAATGCGCCGAAAAATCCTGGATGTGCGGAATCGGATAGCGGTCGTGGGCTGAAGCATTATTTAATCTGCGGAAATCGCCGCAAGGGCGCCACGAGCCGTCAGCTTTGGGTACCATGTGCAGGGGTGACGACCAGGCGCTGTTCGAACGCCGGACTATGCCCAGCTTTTCCAAGTTGGCAAATTCCTCGCGCGCGATGGCCAGTTTAGCTGGGTCCAACCGCCGAGCTTTTGCAAAAACAGGGGGGCCCGAAGTACTTATGAAATGTTCGACCCCGTGTTTGGCAACTGACGCTGAAAATGTAGGGACCGTGAGTGCTGGAAACTGGTTGAGTAATGCACGAAACTTACCACCCGCAGCTGTGACACTGGAATGTGCAGAAGGCAGGGCCACCCGAGCTGTGCAGGAGATAGAGTAGAAAGACAGTGCATTTACAATACGTCTATTAGCAAGATCAACTAACAAACTGTTTGAGCACAAAAAGTCAGCACCTAGCATGTTGCTGTTAACTGCAGCGACAACGAAGGTCCACTCGAAGTTGCGCCCGTGAAGGGACAGGCGGAGTGTCTTCTCCCCATAGGTTTTGATCGTGGAGCCGTTCGCCGCTAACACCAGGGGGCCGCTGGCCGGCGCCAGTGTGTCCGCGTAGGTAGGCTTGACAAAACTCAGCTGGGAGCCCGTGTCCACCAGGAATTCTTTCCCAGAATTCGCGTCCGTCACGAAAAGCAGCCTATTCTTCGTGCCAAGAGTCGCAGCTGCTACCGGCTCCCGGTCTTGGCGTTTCCCTGGCGAAGGTACCGGCATGGTGGGACGCATCTGCAGGCCTTCTCGGCGAAACGTCGATGGTAGAAGCAGAGGGCGTTGTCAGCTCCGCTTCTCCTGGTCTCCGCCGCTGCTGCCGTCAGTGGATCCGGTGCCGCAGCCTCTGGTCTCCCTCCTTCTCGCGAAGGGGCGGTCATCTCTGCTGCTGCCGTCGTGGCTGCGCGCCATCCATGGGAGTCGACGAGCCGTTGCGCCACCTGTCCCAGCTCGTGGTAGTTACGGTTGACGAGCGGCTGCGAGCTGGTCAGGGTGACTCTCACTGCTGGCGGGAGCGTTTTGAGGAAGAGGTGAGCGAAGATAAAACTGTCGTCGTCCTCACCTCTCAGGCTCATCATCTTCGCCATCAGATCCACTGGCCTGTCTGCTTCTCCCTCTGTCAGCGCCAGGAGCTTCTCTGCCCGCTCTTCCAGCGAGGGAGTGAAGGCTCGGATGAGGGCATCTTTCAATGCGCTATACTTGTCGTCTTGGGGCGGGTGGTTGGTCAGGCTCTCCACCCGTTGCACTGTGAGGCTGTCCAGCTTCACGACGACATGGTAGAACCTCATTGCATCTGCTGAGATTCCCCGAAGGTGGAATTGCGCCTCCACAGTGGTAAACCAGGAGCGCGGGTTATGTTGCCAGAAGTCAGGCAGCTGTAGCGCGGTAGCCGCGTTAACCCGGTTGGCTCCTGAAGAGTCCGGTGCGGAAATCACGCCGTCACTGGCCATAAGTAGTCGTAGGTCACCAGTGTAGAAGATGCCTTACAAACGAGACTGAGTGTATTATCTCAGGAAAGCTTTATTGGAAGTCACATCTTCTATCATCAAAGTTCTCAGCAGAAAAAGAGACAGACCCAACTTTCCCCACAGCTTTTATAACCCAGAGATACAAAACCCTCACATCAAGTATCTCACACCTTCACCCCACAGAAGTTAGGTAAACATATGAACCCACAGTCCCCGAGACTCGCTGGCACTTCTGTCCTCTTCTCCACCTCGGGGCTCTTGCTGGGACATTGTCTCTCACCTCCGTCTTCCTCCAGCACCCACCTCCTAGCCGAGGTCCCTGCTGGGGCATTGTTCTTATGGACGTTTGATCTGTAGGGTCTGCACCGTCATGCCTACTGGAAGCATGTGGGGGAGAATGCATACCATACAAGCATGCCATATATGTGCCTTAAATATGCACCATAAAGGGACACAATCTTAGGGTGAAAGCAAGCCACATTACTAAGATTTGTATAAAGTTCTCTTACAAACAATTAAGACAATAGTTGAAGCTTATTGTTAGGGGGCACCTGTGGCTCTTGGGGCCCCCTGACATTTGCCCTATGGAGGAAACTGCTATGAATTTACCTGTTTAGTAGGAGATGTCTGGCTTTGCAGGATCTAGAAGAAGGCAGCCTCTTGGCAAAATGTCCTCCGACAGTCCACTTTCTGCTGCCCAGAAGCCATTTTGTCAGTGTCAGTTGCTTTTGTGATGTGCATCCATCTGGAGTGCTCTCTCCATCACCATCTGGTCCTTCAGAGGCCATCGGCAGTCAGAACCAACACCTCACCGCTCTTCTCTACTCCAAGCACACACCATCTCTGTCCCAGCCTCTCTGGGGCAATCTGCCCAGCTGCTCCCTGGATGCTCACGGTTGTCACAGGCCAACGTGGACTAAAAACAATAGACCAGAACTAATGGGTGTCTGTCACAAGTGCCACGGTCTGCTTACTACCAGGTCACCTCACTGTGTTTTCACGGTCTTCCTTCCTTAGCTGAACAGAACTGCTGAAACTGGTTCAAACTCCTTCAATCCAAGTAATTCTTACTTGGTTTTGTAAGGTCATATACTTAAGCTGGTTAAAGGGGTCACTGACTGCACTTTTTCCACATTTTAACAGCTCGCGTATGTCTTAATGAAATGTTTGTGACACATTTTGTTCACACTTTATTTAATTTTTAAAATTATTTAGGCATATTTTTTTGTATCCTGGTTTTCTTGAAACACTCTGATTTAAAGCCTATCACTTTAAGAAACATCCTTCACCCGTTCAACTCTGCTTTCCCTCTTACGTCAGGTAGCCATTAGCTGACTAACTTCTGGCCCCCTTCTAGTTTGGATGAGCAGCACTGATTCCCAGATCCACAGTCGAATGTGTATCTCGCGTCACTCCGGTCCATCTCCCAATAATTTTGCTGTGATTCCACAACAAATCACTAGCACCACATGCTGGGTGGCCCATGATTGCCGCAACTGACCTGGCCTAGGACCCGAGGCTCCTGGCCGAGCTGAGCTGCCAAGCCACAGGATCTCAAAGGGCAGTGTCTCGCTCTGCGGGACTCCGCTCCCACAGCCAATTGGGTCATGCCCCATCACGAGGCGGCTCACCTACGATGCCTGTGAGAGTGGAGCGGGAGTCGCATGGAGCACTGGAGGAAGGTGGGGAAGCTGGCCGTGAGAGTCAGCAGCCTCAGGCCCTGGTGTAGGTGGTTGCCGTGACCGGTGCACCGGTGCTGGCGATTTGCTGTGGAATCACAGCGAAATTGTTGGAAGATGGGCTGGAGTGATGTGAGGTACAGTATATTGTGGACTGTGGATTGATGAACTGGGCAGCACAGTGGAGCAGTGGTTAGTACTGTGTCAGTACAGCAAGAAGGTCACGGGATCAATTCCACCCCTGACCATCATGGGTTCAATCCCACCCCAAACCATTGGTGACCCATCTGTGTGGAGTTTGCATGTTCTTCCCATGTCTGCATGGGTTTACTCCCACAGGCCAAAGACCTGCAGGTTAGGTTAACTGGCATCAACTGGGGATTCTAAATTGCCCTTAGGTATGAATGTGAGAGCGAATGGTTGTCTATTTCTCTGTGTTGGCTCTGCGATGGACTAGCAATCTGTCCAGGGTGTACCCTGCCTCTCACCCAAACACACTGGAATGGGCTCCAGCCCCCCTGCGACGCGAAAAGAATTAAGAGGTAGAAGATGGATGGATGGATTGGTGAACCAGGAGGTAACAGGGATGGCTATTAGGATGACTAAATCTGAAGAAAATAACAATACAAGCCATGCTTGGTGTGAGTCTCCTGGTACCAGTGTTAGCTGGGGGGCTAATAATAGCTCAGGGGCTAGAAGGCTCCCTTTAGCACCCCTTTCATCTACATCACAGGTGTCAAACTCATTCCATGGAGGGCCAAGACCCTGCAGGTTTTACCTCCACCCAGTGTCTTCAACAGGTGATTTCTCTGAATTTCTTCCTACTGATTGCTGATCAGTGAAAACACCTGCTGAAGAGACTGGGTGGAAGTAAAACCTGCAGGGTCTTGGCCCTCCATGGAATGAGTTTGACACCCCTGATCTACATGACAGACAGCTAGGCAGACTAATAAGGTGTCTACTACAACACAGAATAAATGGTACAGTACGGACCTTTCCATTTGCATTCTGTCTGGAATGTTCCGTACGTGATCCGTACCGTACGTGTTCAGTACCGAATATGGTCCATACATGTTCCATACATGTTCCGTACAGGACGTCTACCCATCCTGCCTGCAGTCAGTTCTACGTCACTGTGCCTTTATCATTAGCCGAAGTCGGCACTTAGCATGTTCCTTACATATAACACCTGTGTCCTGTGTGTGATGGTTGTAAATAAATGTAATTGCAATTATTAATTAATGAATAAATGCAACAAGGAATTAAGGAACATACACTACCGTTCAAAAGTTTGGGGTCACCCAGACAATTATTTTGTATTTTCCATGAAAAGTCACACTTATTTACCACCATGAGTTGTAAAATGAATAGAAAATATAGTCAAGACATTGACAAGGTTAGAAATAATGATTTGTATTTGAAATAATAATTTTTTCCAGATACTCAACCTGCTCAAAGGAAGGTCAGTTTTATAGCTTCTCTAACCAGCTAAACTGTTTTCAGCTGTGCTAACATGATTGCACAAGGGTTTTCTAATCATCCATTAGCCTTCTGATGCAATGAGTAAACACATTGTACCATTAGAACACTGGAATGATTGTTGCTGGAAATGGGCCTCTATACACCTATGTAGATATTGCACCAAAAACCAGACATTTGCAGCTAGAATAGTCATTTACCACATTAGCAATGTATATTAGATATTAGAGTGTATTTCTGATTAGTTTAAAGTTATCTTCATTGAAAAAAACAGTGCTTTTCTTTCAAAAATAAGGAAATTTCTAAGTGACCCCAAACTTTTGAACGGTAGTGTACGTACCGTAAATAGTGATGCAACACTCTTCAGTGTGTCAGCCCTTGTATCAAAACACTAATGTCATGTGACCAGTGACGTCCGAAGCTTCAAACCTTATCACTGCTTCGCTTCACTGGGTCAATATATTTAGAAGCTTTCCTCAATCAGTCAATCTCAGGAATTTATCAGATTTGAGGGCTGCTCCCTTGCTGGACCAGGGAACAGCTGTCACCCCACAGTGCTCGATCTACCGTGAAACCGTGTTGCTTGCTGCGCTCTACATATCTATGGAACATGCACGTAAGGCACTTGGGAATATTAGCAGGCTGGACCGCAAGCTAGCAAGATGGCTAGTGTCCCATTTGGAACATTACGTATCAATGGAATGTGTAAGTAAACACTTGAGACTGCTAGCTAGCAGGACCACTAGCATTTCATAAGGAACGTTCTGTATCCAACATTCCGTACGTAAGGCACTTGGGAATACCAGGAGGCTGGACTACTTGCTAGCTGCTAGCACGACCTAAGAACATGTATGGAACACTGACGGATTGTTAGCATGCAGAACATTAGCTACAGAACGTTCCATATCTAACGTTACATGTACATGTTTGTAAAACACTTGAGATCGCTAACTAGTAGGACTGCTGCGGATGGAACACATGCAAAACATTCCATACGGAAAGCAGATGGTACATGTACGGAACGTGGATGGAATGTTCTGTACTGTACCACCTGTTCCGTGTTTTAGTAATCTCCGGCCAATAATGGAGCAGTGCTCCGGTCTCAAGGACGGCAGTTGGTTGACTTTGTCAAATCATGACATATATGATTTACTTGGAAGAGTCAAAAATGTTTCTGGGAGAGAAAAATGAGATAAACACTATGTGTTTTTCTTAAGAGAATTGACTTTTTTGATATTTTTTGGATAATTGCATGACCAATAGACACATTTCAGACAGTCATTACTATTCACTTCCTTTCAATTCTGTTTGACTAGCTAGACAAAAACAAGGACTTCTGGCCGAGTGAACGCTGGCATATCTGCCTGCCACTGCTCGCCATGACTGCTTTAAGTTTTATATTGTTTTATTGTGGATCAGTGGACTAATTGACTGCAACCGATCTCTGATTTTCCTCCATCTGTAATATTTTGGACGTCTATGTCTGCTCGTGGACGAACTCCAGCTTCGACCTCCTTGGCTTTCACCTTGCTGTTTTGCTGACAACTCTTTCACTGACAATGTTATCTGGAAAAGCTTACCCCTGGTTTATCATCCTTTGGTTTTCTCCCGAGTGTCAGTTATCAACCTGTGATGGGAATTCTCCAATACTCAGCAGCAGAACTACTTCGGCTCTGTCTTCACCTGTCTGAGCCCCCACTGGATGTGTTACACCTCCTGCCGGACATTGCTTTCTTTCCTCGTTTGAGATACATCCATCATGGGTCTTATCGGTATTTCCATTCGGACGACTCAAATCCTGTAAAGTCTATATAGTCAATGTCTTGACGTCCTCCTCAAAACACAGGCAGGGCTCCTGATCACAGTGTCTTAGCTAGCTTGGCTAGCTCGGCTAACATGACTCCCAACCATGGCAAAACTATCGTCAACTTTGGTCTTTTAAACATCCGTTCGCTCACAAGCAAGGGACATGTCGTCCAGGACTTCCTCGTAGACTGTAAGTTTGACTTTTTATGTTTGACTGAAATGTGGCAACAGCCCAATGATTTTACTTCACTAAATGATTCCATAGATCCCCGGTTTGTTTACTGCTGTAAGCCACGTGATTCTGGTCAGGGAGGAGGTCTCGCAATGAAACATTGCGAGAATTGGAGAGTCTCACCGGTCTCTACTCTTGTTTCATTCTCATTTGAATCCATGGTTTTACAGCTCTCTGGCCCTATTCCCACAATCATTGTCACAGTATGTGGTCCTCCCAAGTTCAATAAGGACATTTTAAATGATATCTCTATCCAAATATATTACTCCTGGGGGATTTTATATCCACATGGATAATCTCAGCAACAGTCTGACCAAAGACTTTACATCTTGTCTTGACAGCTTTGGATTGCAGCAATACATAAATTTTCCAACTCACTCCAAAGGACATGTAGAGTACCTGATTTAATCTACTGTTCTGGTATTACTCCTGTTGATTGCAAGGCAGATGCCATACCCCTTTCTGACCATATGCTAGTATCTTTTAGTGTTAACTTAACCCTAACTTTCTAAAACTGTTTTCCAGTGTACAAAATATGTTTTTGTAATATGAAGGACATTGACGTGGATTCTTTATCTGCCAGTATTAACTGTTTCCCCACTGTTGGCAACTGTTCCACCCCTGATGAACTAATCTCTCATTACAACGATAATCTTCATGGTCTTCTAAATGACCTGGCCCCACTGAAAACTAGATCTGTCACATTCATTCGCTCTTCACCTTGGTTCATACCCACAATTTGAATGGCTCTACAGAAAGACTGGACTCACTGTACATAAAGAAATGTATTGTGATCACATTTCCCATTATAAAGCCTGCATCCTACAAGCTAAATCCACTTATTACTCAGACTTAGAGGAGCTTCATAGCCTAGGGATCCTCCACCAGTCCTCCACATCTTTGGACTCGACTGCAGTGCCCCATCCCAGATGGAGTCGTCGTAGACGGTGTGAGAGAAGATGGAAGTGAGGTAAACGCGGAGGTATACAAACGAAGCTAACTACTAACCCACACAAACCCCCGATCCCTTCACTGATTCTGGCCAACGTGCACTCACTTGACAACAAGATAGACCACATACAACTCCTGAGATCCACACAACGTGATGCGCGGAACTGCTGTGTTTTTATTTTTACGGAAACGTGGTTAAATGACAATATACCATACTCTGCCTATCTGGTTTCAGTATTGTTGTGTTTTGACTCTACCCACTTATCTTTGAAGCAGTGCCCTGTTGATGTAGGATAACTAAGTAGACGGTTGTGCTGTTTCATCCCATCTAGCAACAATGCTCTGCACTGTGTGTGTTTATATATTTACATATTTATTCCATCTAGCTACAATGCTCCGCACTGGGTGTGTTTATATTTATATAGCTATATATTTATTCCATCTAGCTACAATGCTCCGCACTGTGTGTTTATATATCTACATATTATTCCATCTAGCTACAATGCTCCGCACTGTATGTGTTTATATATCTACATATTTATTCCGTCTAGCTACAATGCTCCGCACTGTGTGTTTCTATACTCATATATTTATTCCATCCAGCTACAATGCTCTGCACTGTGTGTCTGTGTATACAGTATATATATATATATATTTATAGTAATATGTACATATGTATATTAGATTAGATTAGATTAGATTCAACTTTATTGTCATTACACATGTATGAATACAAGATAACGAAACACAGTTTAGCATCCAATCAGAAGTGCAAAGGACAGCAGTGCAGTATATACGGTAATTAACAGTATGTGCAATTTAAGCATATATATGCAAATATATGCAGCAGTGCAGAAAGTTAAAAGTACTGTTATGTGCAAATAATGTGCAATAAGTTAGATGTAGTTATGTAGTTATGTACAGGTGAGGATGGTAAAAGATGATTGTAAGAGAGTCAGCGGGGAACTAAGTTCAATAACGTGACAGCTGTTGGAAAGAAACTGTTCCTAAACCTGCTGGTTCTAGTCCGAAGGCTTCTGAAACGTCTTCTGGAGGGGAGAAGCTGGAACAGTCCATGAGCAGGATGGTTGGAGTCCCTAAGAATGCTGCGTGCCCGGCGCGGACATCTTTTCCTGTAGACGTCCTCTATAGCTGGAAGTGGAGTCCCTGTGATGCGTTGGGCGGTTTTCACCACCTGCTGCAGCGCCTTGCGGTCAGCTACAGAGCAGCTCCCATACCAGAGTGTGATACAGTTGGTCAGGGTGCTCTCTATCACGCAGCGGTAGAAGTTGCCCAGGATGTCAGCTGACAGATGGTTCTTCTTCAATGTCCTCAAGAAGAAGAGGCGCTGATGGGCCTTCTTGATCAGGCTGGTGGTGTTAACTGGCCAGGACAGGTCCTCCGAGATGTGGGTCCCCAGGAATTTGAAGCTGGGGACACGTTCAACAGCTATGCCATTGATATGGATGGGGTCATGTGTCTCTTCCCTCTCCTTCCTGTAGTCCACTATGAGCTCCTTGGTTTTGCTGGTGTTAAGGAGCAGGTTATTGTCAGCGCACCAAGTAGTCAAGTGCTCAACCTCTGCCCTGTAATCTGACTCGTCGTTGTCCCTGATGAGTCCAATCACCGTGGTGTCATCTGCGAACTTTATGATGGAATTGGATCCATACATAGGCCTGCAGTCATGGGTGTAGAGGGATTAGAGGAATGGGCTGAGCACACAGCCCTGTGGTACACCAGTGTTGAGTGTGATGACGGAAGAACGGTTGGGGCCTGACCTAACATGCTGGGGTCTGTTGGTCAGAAAATCCATGATCCAGTTGCAGGTGGAGGTACTGATTCCCAGGTTCCCAAGTTTGGTGAGCAACTTGGAGGGGATAACTGTGTTGAATGCTGAGCTGAAGTCAACAAACTTGCTTTTTTTTTCTTGCCTTCTGATTGTTGCTCTGAGTGTTGCTATCCCTGCGCTGTTGCAATCCTGGAATTTCCCCATTGTGGGACTAATAAAGGCTTATCTTATTATCTTATCTTCTGAAACAGGTTCTGTTAAATAAACCTTTAAAACATGGTTACTCCTAAAGAAAAGGCACAATGTGTATCGTGGTTTATTGAAACAAAATCAGATACGCAGACTCAGTGAAACTACAGGATTAAGTATGGAAGACATCCACAGTCATGTCCGTCAATTCGTGCATAGCACAAGAAATTTATGGAGACAGGGACAGTGTTGGATAAAGGGAGGAGTGGACGACCAAGAGAGATACACAGGGTGAGACTGGACATCCTGGCAGATAAACACATCTGTCGCAAGGTCTGTGGTGGACTGTGCCAGTCGGTGCGTCGTGACATGCACTACACAAAGAGCAGAGATAAACAAACCTATCATCTGGTCAGTCACTGCAACAGATACTGGGGTCAGTTGGTCTTGGCTTGTCCTTGCCACTGATAATACCTTTATCTGCCAAGAATGTGCTGCTAGTCCAGCAAAAGCTAGCGGTACTCATTTGCAAGCAGTTTCATGAAATGGTCAATCAGAAAGCAACTCATACTGGCTTGGACATCACCTGGGCTTACAAGGTCCGCACTGATCTGTTTGCACTCTTGACAGGCAGTGAAAAGCAAGCTAGCAGCACGAAGACAAAAGAAGAGGAAAACAGCAGCCTTGTGTGTCGCAGAATGGAATGTACGCACTCTGTTGGACAGAACAACATCACAGAGCCCAGAAAGACAGACCGTGCTTGTGGCCCTGGAAATGAACAGGTACAATGTAGACATAGCTGCACTTAGTGAAACAAGATTGCCTGGCTATGACAGCTTGGAAGACCATGGGTACATCTTCTTTTGGAGTAGAAGATCAACTCAAGAAAGGAGAGAAGCAGGAGTGGGCTTTGCAGTTAGAAAGGAGATAGCAGCAATGCTTGATGAGGAACCGGTGCCAATCAACGACAGGATAATGACTATGAGACTCCCACTACAGCAGAAGATGTATGCCACACTCATCAGTGTATATGCCCCAACAATGAGCAACACAGAGGAGGTGAAGGAAGAGTTCTACAGTGATTTACGTGAGACTATCAGGTGTATACCGACTGATGACAGGCTGATAGTCATTGGAGATTTTAATGCCAGAGTTGGTTCGGACACTGAGAAATGGAAAGGAGTGCTAGGCAGTCATGGAGTAGGCAAGTGCAATGCTAATGGAGAACTTCTACTTGCACTATGTTCAGAGTACAGCCTTGTGATAACCAACACTCTAAGCACAAGGACACACACAAGAAGACATGGATGCACCCAAGATCCAAGCACTGGTACTTGTTAAGACTACATCATAGTCAGGCAGAGAGACATAAGGGATGTATTGGACACCAGAGCAATGAGAGGCGCAGACTGTGGTACTGATTATGTTATGCTAAGATCTAGATTAAGGATTTGGAGACGAAAACAGCACTGCAGGACGGGTGCGAAGCCACCACGGAAGGTAAACACTAGTGCACTGAAAGGCCAAAAGAAGCAGGAAGAACTTACACAGGAAATGGATGAAAACTTGAAAGACTGGGACAGCAACAACTCCAGAGAATGACATAGAAGAGAAATGGGCAACACTGAAGGATATGGTGTATCAGACTGCGAGCGATGTATTATGCCACCCTGAGAGGAAACATCAAGATTGGTTTGATGAGCATGATGAACACCTGAAGAAACTACTAGAAGCAAGGAATACAGCTAGGCAGGAAAACCCACAGTGTAACACAAGGTCAAAGAAGAAGAAATACTCAAAGGCTCAGAGTGAGCTACAGAAGTACACCAGAGAGATGAAGTCCAACTGGTGGGATGAAAAAGCGGAGGAACTTCAAACTGCAGCAGACAGAAAGGACATGAAAACATTCTTCACAGGTTTGAGAGAAATCTACGGCCCTAAACCAAGAGGATTGATCCAACTAAAGGCTATGGATGGTGAAAGTTTTGCAGGAGAAAGACAAGCTCCTGGACAGATTTGCAGACCACTTTGACCAACTACTAAACAACCCTGGAGATCTCACTGAAGAGGCTAAAGAAGCTCTAGTGCAGTGACCAGCTGTATCAAGTCTGGATGAACCACCAAATTTTGATGAACTAATGGCAGCTATCAGGACAACACAGGATGGTAAAGCTTCAGGAAGGGATGGAATTCCAGCAGATGTGTGGAAATTTGGTGATGTTCAGCTGACCAACTGCCTGCACAAGCTCATCCAAGAGATATGGGATGTCCAGAAGGTACCTCAAGACTGGAAGGATGCAAGTTTTGTGCCTTTGTTCAAGAAAGGTGACAGGAAAGATTGTGGAAATTATCAAGGTATATTGCTAGCCACTGTTAGTAAGATTCTTTGACGTGTACTACTGAACAGACTCAATGAACACATTTCGCAGAATGTACTACCGGAAACCCAGTGCGGCTTTAGAAGTGGAAGAAGCACAATGGACATGATTTTCTGCTTGAAACAGGTTCAAGAAAAGTGTATCGAACAGAACATGCCGCTTTATGTAGTCTTCATAGACTTCAGTAAAGCCTTCGATACTGTTTCGCGACAAGGACTTTGGCAGGTACTCAAAAAATATGGCTGTACAGAGAAGTTTGTCACCCTGATCGAGGCACTCCATACAGGTATGCAAGCAAACGTGGCAATGAGTGGTTCAGTATCTAAAGACTTTTCAGTAAGCAACGGGGTGAAACAAGGGTGTGTGCCGGCGCCTACACACTTCTCGCTATATCTGGCAGCCATGCTTGAGGTGGCCTTCAAAGACACTTCAGAAGGAGTATGCATTCAAACAAGGAAAGAAGCAGACTTGTTCAATGTGGCACAGTTTAAAGCCAAGAGTAAGACATTGATAAAAGTAGTAAGAGAAATGCTCTTTGCCAATGACAGTGCTCTAGTTGCACACAGTGTGGAAGATATGCAGTCTTTAGTGGAGAAATTTGCAAGAGCAGCTAGCCAATTCAGCCTCAAAATCAACATCAAGAAGACAGAATGACTTTATCAACTGCCAAAGTTCCAGTTATCAACATTACTACCAGAAGAGATCAGCATTAGTACAGAGCCACTAGTCAAGTGCAAGACTTTAAAGTATCTAGGGAGTACTGTTTCAGAGAATGCTAGGCTGGAGGATGAACTATCTCTCAGAATGGGAAGAGCGAGTGCTGTGTTTGGAAACTTGAGGGAGAGACTGTGGAACAACCAACACGTGTCTATCCGTGTGAAATGCAAAGTGTACAGAGCGACAGTACTGGCTACTCTATTGTACAGTGCTGAAACTTGGACTGTCTACTGAGTGCAGGAAAAGAAACTACACGCGTACATGATGAGACACCATTGAGCCATAATGAACATCTCATGGAAAGACAAGATAACCAACATAGAAGTGTTGATACAAGCTGGTCTACCATCAATGGAGGGCATGCTAACACAGACGAACCTGAGATGGTTCGGACATGTTGAGAGGATGGACCACCAGCGTCTCCCTCGGCAGTTACTCTATTCACAGTTATGCAAGGGCAAACGCAATCAGGGTAGACCAAGGCTCAGATTTAAAGACACTGTAAAAAGAAACTTGAAGAAGTTGGATATAGACAGGAGTTCCTGGCAGCGGAAGGCTAAGGACAGAGCTGTGTGGAGGAATCTGATCAGACCTAAATGAAAGTCATTGTCGCCCACAACAGACTGCTATGATGATGATGACCGGACTCTGCCATTCACCTAGTGGGGCTAACATGCTATCACAGCGACAGTGCTAACGGTAGGAGCGAAAACCCAGGGTGGAGGCGTGTGTGTGTACATCAGTGATGCATGGTGCTGTGACTCTGTTGTTGTCCACAGACATTGTTCTACTTTGGTAGCGTTTATGATCATCAAATGCAGACCCTTTTACATGCCTAGAGAAATTTCATCAGTTCTACTTGCCGCCGTGTATGTCCCACCCACCGGCGCCAGTGAGAGGAAGGAAGCTCTGAAAGTACTGTATCAAGCTATAAGTGAGACACAAACAGCGCATTTCTCATCATAGTAGGAGACTTCAACCACGCAAATTTAAAGGCCCTCCTACCGAGTCTATATCAACATGTAAACTTTGCAACAAGGGGAGACAACCTGCTGGATCTGGTGTACACAACCCATAAGAATGCATACAAACCCTCCCCCCTCTGGGCCTCTGATCACATCACCATCCTGTTAAGACCAGCATACAAACCCAGAGTGAAAGCCATTAGACCTACAAAGAAGCAGGTACGTGTGTGGCCAGAGGGAGCCTTGGATGCTCTAAAACAGTGATTTTCAACCTATGTGCCGCGGCACACTAGTGTGCCGTGAGAGATCATTAGGTGTGCCGTGGGAAATTATCCAGTTTAACTTAATTACTCGAGTGAGTGGCTATGTTTACATGGACACAAGTAACCGGATTGAAAGCCTGATCGGAATAAAAATGCTTCATGTAAACATGACAATCTGAATATTCTAACCCGATCACGCTCATTCGGATCAAAATTTCATTCCGATTGAGAGGGGTGGGTTATGCCGATTGTTAATCCGAATGGTGCGCATGAAAACACTTATTCCGAACACAGGGCAGAAAATATGTTTTCTGCGCATGTCTGTACACCAGCCGCACGTCGACGTGACGTATTTCCGCCTTAGCAGCAGCTAGCGGAAAACATAGCGGGAGTGAAACAAAACTGGTCTGTATCGTCCTGCTGTCTCCCTCTTTTCGTCATATGCAGAAGTATGTACTTGTAGCTTCATTACGGAGACTAGCAGAAGCAAAGTACAGTCTGAATAACATGATACAGGTCAATTTCGACACGAAGCGGGGCTCGCTAACACCGGAAGTTGCTTCTTCTACTACTATTTTTTGAATGTCGAAATGTCGACCTGCGCATGTCAAAATGATTTATTCCGTTCAAACCTGTGACACATGAAAACGCACGTCCTAATCAGATCAGCTTTACAGGAGCAAGAGGAACTCATTGAACTGAAACAAGATCATGGTTTAAAGCTAAACTTTGCTGATCTTCCTTTGGTCAGTTTTTGGTTGACTGCTGCCAAGGAGTTCCCCATTCTGGCCATCAAAGCTATTTCAACATTGCTCCCATTTTTCCACGACATATCTGTGTGAGCTGAGCTTTTCAAGCTTGACTGTGATAAAAACTAAAAACTAGAGAGAGACTGAGAGCTATTGAGGAAGAGCTCCGTGTGTGTCTTTCTTCCATTCCTGCCAGGATATCAGCTTTGTGTTCATCTAAACAGGCCCAGGGTTCGCACTGAGTGAGTATAAATACATAAAACTGTATTGCTAACTATATTTTATTATTTTTACTGTGTTACGCTATAGAGTGTCATTTTGTGTCATTTTGGTTGGTGGTGTGCTCCAGGATTTTGTCAATGTAAAAAATGTGCCGTGGCTTCAAAAAGGTTGAAAAACACTGCTCTAACAGACTGCTTCAGCACCACAGACTGGGACATTTTCAAGCATGCAGCCACTCATAATGGACACACAAACCTAGAGGAGTACACCAAGGTTGTTGTGGCATATATAGCCAAATGCATTGATGATGTTACTCACTGCAAGACCATCACTGTTCATGGCAGCCAGATGCCTTGGATAACAGCAGAGGTCCACGGACTCCTGAGGACTCGGGATGCAGCCTTCAGGGCTGGCGACACCGCAGGACTAACACCAGCTAGAGCCAACCTGGTCCGTGGCATCAAGGAGGCAAAACAACAGTACAGCAAGAAAATATCTGGACACTTCAGCAACACCAGAGATGCATACAGACCCACACCAACTACAAACCTCCACCTCAGACCTATGCGTATGACATCACAAACGACTTCTTTGGCTGATTTGAAGCGCAAAACAACAGACCAGCACAGAAGATCACTCCTCCTCCGGACGAGCTGGCCTTTAAGTCTGGATCCGGCTAGCGTGAAGAGGACCTTCTGCAGGATCAACCCACATAAGGCAGCTGGCCCAGACAACACAGCAGGTCGCGTCCTGAAGGACTGCGCAGAGGAGCTTAAGAATATCCTGGTCAACATCTTCAACATCTCCCTGTCTCAAGCTGTTGTCCCCACATGCTTCAAGACTGCCACCATAATACCAGTCCCGAAGAAGCCTGTCCCATCCAGCAACGATTACTGGCCAGTGGCATTGACCCCCACTATAATGAAGTGCTTTGAGCGGCTAGTTATGCAGCACATCAAGTCCACCCTGCCTCCCTCTCACGATCCATTCCAGTTTGCATACAGGTCGAACAGATCCACAAAAGATGCCATTGCTGCTGCTCTCCATCCAGCCCTCACCAGCCTGGATTCAAAAAATTTGTACGTGCGCATGCTGTTCTTGGACTTCAGCTCAACATTCAACACAATCATCCCCCAGCACCTAATACAAAAACTCAGACACTTAGGACTTAAAACCTCTCTCTGTAACTGTGTGCTGGACTTTCTCACAGGGAGGCCACAGAATGTGCGGGTTGGCAGCAACACCTTAGTAGAGTCATTTTTGGGGGTTTCGTGACCAACCTCCCGGGACCTTTTTTTCTCACTGGATTTAGCATTCTAGACCCATTTTAATGAAAATAAGCTCCCATGTACCTCCCAAAAATTACGGGAAACCTTTTTTTTGCCCAAAATTCAAAATGGCCGCCAAAATGCATATCACCACCTATATCGCAGTAACTAATTCAACTAGGAGGTTGATTTTGGTGTCTAGACATAGGTTTTTGGGGTCAAGCATTCCATTAATGCTATTAGTTTACTTGTGAAACAAACCCATCACGATGAAATCCAATATGGCCGCCAATATGGCCACCGATTAACATTTTTTTTGTTTCTTGACTACTAAGGCACCTAGAAAGCTGATGTTGGTGTCAAAACAGAGGTTTAAGGGGTCATACTATCTGTTTATTCCAATAAAAGTGTGTTTAAATGATTACATAATCGAGAAATCCAAGATGGCGGCCGGCTGTCATTTTCACGTGCAATGGACTTTTTCATATCCGTCACCAAATGAGCTAAAAAAAGTCAAGTGAGGCTCCTGTGAACCATCCATTGTGTTCATTAGTGCCCTCATTGTCTATCAAGCTCAAAATGGCCCCCAGCCGCCATCTTGGAATACACTTTACGCAGGCACATTTTCTCTAGACCTTATGTTAATGCCACGCAAACGTCCAACTCAATTACATGTAGTCCACTATCAATCACCACATCACATCATACTAAGATGTCCAACTACACATCACTATCACTACTTGATTCACTATCAATGAATGAGTCACTGTATGAACTTGCGCTATCTGAAGCACTGTCTTCACCACTGCTGCTCTCCTCACTGTTGACTTCTGTGTTCGGTTTCGGCATTGACAGGGGAAGTGGCGGTTGAGTCGATCGTACAGGTAGACATAGACCATTCACCAAATGCCACCCATGACCGATTGGTGATGGGTGACTTTGAAGGTTGAAGTTCGTCAGCAAGTACGCAAGGTAGTTTGTCCTGAGGAGGTGATGATGCAGACTGTCTGCTTCTGGTATATACCACAATACCAATGCTGGACCGGAGCCTCTTCGGTGAAAAGAGAGAAGCAGATGGAGATGGATCCCCCTGAACTGATTGATTGTCTCTTTCGAGATCTACCTCTAATTTATGCTTACGTTTCTCGGCTTGAGATAGACAACGCTTGTTAGATAACGTGGTGTAACATGTCTGGTGCATATAATGCCCTTTTGGCCCTTTGGCCCAATCAATATTCCCACATTGAAACCGATCAAATCCTTTCCATCGTAGAGTTTTTTCACGAATTGAATTCCATTTTTGGTCCTTGGTATTATCCAAAGAGTCACTTTTGGTACATGGTTGACCACAACGTAGAATGCATTCGTATTCACCGGAAGACGTTGATGGTAATTCATCGTTGTCACTTGCAGTATCCATTTTATCCCTCACTTTATATGAATAAGTGTCTGAAAACAAAAACAAATTTGTCATTATCAGAACAGAGGAGAGAAAAAGGAGGGATGACAAGACCTAGAGTCAAAGGCCCTTGTACTGTCTACTGTCATTACGGTAGCATTAAGCAAGCAGCATGGTCAATATGCTAACATTACCTGACTATACAGTATGGAACAAGATTCAGAATTCTAACCTCTCCAGATAAGTTTAAAGCTAAATTTATACATACCTGGCAACCTTGGTTAAATTGGAAAGATTAGGACTACATATTATGGCAGCACAGACGTTACAAAATCACTGCATCCTCTCTCTTGCTATGCAAAAAGGAATCAATGAATCAAGCATAGGATTCCGGGAATCCTAAGGGGATTACCCAAGTGTTCCTCAGTGAAATCACTGAATCAATGCAGGAGCTTTCTAATAATTATTAAAAATGAATGTAAGGATACCTCATTTGACATTTTTAGCTCATTTGGTGACGGATATGAAAAAGTCCATTGCATGTGAAAATGACAGCCGGCCGCCATCTTGGATTTCTCGATTATGTAATCATTTAAACACACTTTTATTGGAATAAACAGATAGTATGACCCCTTAAACCTCTGTTTTGACACCAACATCAGCTTTCTAGGTGCCTTAGTAGTCAAGAAACAAAAAAATGTTAATCGGTGGCCATATTGGCGGCCATATTGGATTTCATCGTGATGGGTTTGTTTCACAAGTAAACTAATAGCATTAATGGAATGCTTGACCCCAAAAACCTATGTCTAGACACCAAAATCAACCTCCTAGCTGAATTAGTTACTGAGATATAGGTGGTGGTATGCATTTTGGCGGCCATTTTGAATTTTGGGCAAAAAAAAAGGTTTCCTGTAATTTTTGGGAGGTACATGGGAGCATATTTTCATTAAAATGGGTCTAGAATGCTAAATCCAGTGAGAAAAAGAGGTCCTGGGAGGTTGGTCACGAAACCCCCAAAAATGACTCTACTACCTCCCAGACCATCACATTGTGCACAGGGACCCCACAAGGGTGCATGCTCAGTCCGCTGTTCTTCACCCTGCTGATCCATGACTGTGTGCCAGCCTACAACACCAACCACATTGTCAAGTTTGCAGATGACATGACTGTAGTGGACCTCATCACCAACAATGACGAGGCCAACTACAGAAACGAGGTGAGCCAACTGGTCCAGTGGTGTAAAGACAGCAACCTCTTCCTGAACGTGGGAAAAACCAAGGGGATTGTGGTCGACTTCAGGAGGGGTCACACACTGCACCCCCTGATCATCGACGGTGCCGCTGTGGAGAGGGTGAACAGCACCAAGTTCCTGGGGGTGCACATCTCTGAGGACCTCACCTGGACCAACAGCACCACATCACTGGCCAAGAAGGCCCAAATTCACCTCCACTTCCTCCGCAGACTGAGGAGCACGAGTCCCACCCCCCATTCATGCAGTCTTTCTACTGGAGCACCATTGAGAGCATCCTCACCAGCTGTATCACGGCGTGGTATGGAAGCTGCACTGCCGCCTGCCGGAAGACACTACAACGCATAGTGGATGCAGCCAGCAAGATCATCGGTGCCCCCCCCCCCCAGACATCTACTCCACTCGCCTCACCCGCAGAGCCACCAACATCACAGGCGACACCTCCCATCTCCTACACTCCCTCTTCAGCCCCCTGCTCTTGGGGAAAAGGTACTGTAGCCGCTGGACCCGGTCCACAAGACTGCTGAACAGCTTTGTTCATCAGGCCATCAGGACCCTAAACTCTGTTCAACACCCCCCCCCCCCCGCTTCCCAGAAGGTAACACCTGCACAATAACTACCTCAGGTATTAGCACAGAAAGACTGGCACACCAACAATAATACTGTTGTTCTGTTGTACTTTTGCTGCTATATGTCTCTGCACTTTAACCACAACCATTTGCACAAATGCCATATTTGCTGCTGTCTGTATATCACTGCAATACTGTGATCATGTGCAATCATATCTTTCACTATCTGCACCTACACTACCACATTGAAATGCACTATGGATATTCATCTCTAGCTGTCTGAATATAGGATTGCTGGGTCTATTACCACTAATCGTTTACCTAAACTAATCGTTTACCTCTATGGAGAGCAGAGTCGTTCTTGTTGCCATTGGCACTATGGGTTGCATCACTGTATATACATAGACTGTACATAGACTGCTGCTGTCGCTGTTTGTTCCTGTTTTTCTTTTTTTAATCCAGCCTAATTCCTTTTTTTTAATAAAATGCACACCAATGTAGAGGGAGAGAAATGCCATTTCAATTCTCCTGTATGTCCTGCACATATAGTAGTATTGACAATAAAATCTTTGAATCCTTTGAATCCTTGAATCCTTAATTAATTCAAATGTAGGAGACTCAAAGACCCTATTTTCACTACTCAGAAATATTACAGTCTCCTGATTCACTTCCTTCTTACATGAATTCTACTGCCTTTTGTAATAGCTTCATATCCTTTTTTCTCTTGACAAAATCAAAAATATCCATTTTCAGCTTATTTCCAACACTTGTCTAAGTTCATCCTTCCCTGTTCCCTCTCTGCCTCCCTCTCACTTACTCTCAGCATTTCTTTTACCCTCTGTTGCTAAAATTCTTAAATCATTGAAAATATCTTCTTGTCAACTTGATCCCCTTCCAACTGTATTTGTTCAAACTGCTGCTCCCTCCTTGGTTCCTCTTGTCATTCGCATAATTCACTCCTCCCTTGTCACTGGAATTGTTCCTTCACCCCTCAAAACAGCTCTTGTCACCCCAATACTTAAGAAACCCGGTGCAGATCCCAATAACCTTAATAACCGCTGTCCTATTTCTAATCTTCTGTTTCTTTCCAAGATCCTTGAAAAACCTGTTGCTTCTCAACTTCATGCTCATCTATCCCACAATAATCTCTAGTCTGGTTTCTGCCCTCTTCATCCTACTGAAACAGCCTTACTGAAAATCACAAATGATATCCTCCTGGCAGTAAATTCTGGTCTTTTATCTATTCTCATCCTACTTGATCTAAGTGCGGCCTTTGACACCATTTCACACACCATCCTCTTGGACAGACTTCTGAGTTTTGGCATTACACATATACCACTCAATTGGTTCAAATCCTATCTCTGTGGCTGCACTCAGTTCATATAGCTGAAACCATTCTGCTCTCACTCCCTTCCGGCCACCACAGGACGGGGCTCTGTCCTGGGGCACCTTTTATTTATCACTTACATACTTCCCCTTGGTCATATTTTCCATAAATACAGTCTCATATTCATTTCCACTGCTATGCAGATGATACCCAGCTCTACACCTCCACTAAACCCAACTTCACCCTCTCACCTTCATCCCTTACTGACTGTCTCTCAGAGATAAAGACCTGGTTCACACTCAAACTCCTAATGGCTTATATAGCTGTGACTTCCTGTGTTTGGGGTCCTCTCCAGTAAACAGAGCTGGGGGGAATCCATGACCATGTGACTCCCTGTGTGGGTCAATAAAAGTTAAGCTGAGAAATAGTATTATGTGATCATTAGTTGGTTAAATGAAAAGATTCTGCTAACGGTCCAAAAATTAATTTTTACACTACACACATGGGATATAAAGGAAGAGATGGGAGCATGCATGCAGAGGACGGTGCTTTGGGGGCTTGAGACCCTGCCCCCTTGCCATAGTGTCCAAAGTGCCCTTGTGAGTGACCATTTAAATTTTCAACATTCAGCATAATTAGACACAGTGTTGGTGCCATGGGAGGAGGGGGGTCCGTACCCCCCATAATCAGTTACTGCACACCCTCCCCCCCGCAAAGCTCCATACAAAGTCTTTGTCATCAAATGTTTTATTAATTGATAATGTATATTTATGAAATATCAGATTTCTGAGTGTCAGTGAATGCAGCATCAAGTTGCAGATGGTCACCCCTCCTCGTGACAGCTGGTAAAATCACTTTATTGTGTTACTTGATATTTGATAGTAATTTTGCATCATTCTTTCTTTATGTAAATGTTATTTTTAAAATCAAGCAACATTTATTAAAGGGGTCATTGAATGAAAAATGGTTTTGTAGGTTTTAACTAATAATAATAATAATAATAATAATAATAATAATAATAAATTTTTATTTATGGGTGCCTTTCGTGACACTTAAGTCACCTTACAGTAATAAAAATAGATAAAATAACATTAGAATAAACATGAAACATAGACAAAAGATAGGGCAACTCAGTGGGGATAAGCAAGCCTGAACAGATGGGTTTTGAGTTTAGATGTGAAACGTGAGAGAGAATCAGTGACCATGTTTACATGTACACAAATAAACCGATTGTGATTGGATTTCTGCAGTTATTTGTTTATTCAAGTGGCCATGTAAACAGATTAAGCCGATAAAGGTCATGTAACCGGGATCATTAACTCAAGTGGTTTATCCTCCAGTAATCTGTTTATTCAGTGCATGTAAACACAAGAAAACTGATTATTGGCATTATCAGTTTATTGCCAGTAATCGTTTATTGTGACCATGTAACCGGGGTCAGTGTTACAGAGATCAGGAGGAAGTGTATTCCAAAGTTTCGGTGCCGAGAAGCTGAATGCTCTGCCACCCATGCATGGTTGTGAGGTGAACAGAGGGAACAGTGAGATGAATGGAAGAAGAGGATCTAAGGGTGTGTGTAGGTATAGTGATGTGGAGGAGGTCAGAGAGATATGGAGGGGCAAGATTGTGGATGGCCTTGTAGGTAAAAGTATTTTATACTGTATTTGGGAAATGACTGGGAGCCAATGAAGCTGCTGCAGAACAGGAGTGATGTGATGAATAGATGAGGTCCTGTGATGATGCGAGCTGCTGAGTTCTGTACCAGTTGTAATTTATGGAGAATTTTCAGTGGAAGACCCAACAGGTGGGAATTGCAGTAGTCAAGATGAGATGTAACAAGACTGAACCAAGATGGCAGTGGTATGAGGTGTGAGGGAGGGGCATAAGCGGTTGATGTTGCAGAGATGGAAGTATGCTCACCGGGTTATTTTGTTAATGTGAGATGTGAAGAAAAGCATGCTATCAAGGATGACACCCAGACTAGACTCTTAACATGAGGGGATGGAGAGATAAGAGAATCGTCCAATGATATATTGAAGCTGGTGTCAACCAGGTCTTTATCTCTGAGAGACAATCAGTAAGGGATGAAGGTGAGAGGGTGAAGTTAGGTTTAGTGGAGGTGTAGAGCTGGGTGTCATCTGCATAGCAGTGGAAATGAATATGCGACTGTATTTATGGAAAATATGGCCAAGGGGAAGTATGTAAATGATAAATAAAAGATGCCCCAGGACAGAGCCCCGGGGCACTCCTGTGGTGACCGGAAGTGAGTGAGAGCAGAATGATTATAGCTGAATGAACTGAGTGCAGCCACAGAGATAGGATTTGAACCAATTGAGGGGTATATGTGTAATGCCAAAACTCAGAAGTCTGTCCCAAAAGGATGGTGTGTGAAATGGTGTCAAAGGCCACACTTAGATCAAGTAGGATGAGAATAGATAAAAGACTGGAATCTACTGCCAGGAGGATATCATTTGTGATTTTCAGTAAGGCTGTTTCAGTAGGATGAAGAGGGTAGAAACCAGACTAGAGATTATTGTGGGATAGATGAGCATGAAGTTGAGAAGCAACAGGTTTTTCAAGGATCTTGGAAAGAAACAGAAGATTAGAAATAGGACAGCGGTTATTAAGGTTATTGGGATCTGCACCGGGTTTCTTAAGTATTGGGGTGACAAGAGCTGTTTTGAGGGGTGAAGGAACAATTCCAGTGATAAGGGAGGAGTGAATTATGCGAATGATAAGAGGAGCCAAGGAGGGAGCAGCAGCCTGAGCAAATACAGTTGGAATGAGGTCAAGTTGGCAGGAAGATGTTTTGGATGATTTGATTAATTTAAGAATTTTAGCAACAGGGGGTAAAAGAAATGCTGAGAGTAAGTGAGAGGGAGGCAGAGAGGGAACAGGGAAGGATGAACTAAGACTTAAGTTGGGAATAAGCTGAAAATGGATATTTATGATTTTGTCAGAGAAAAAAGATATGAGGCTATTACAAAAGGCAGTACAATACATGTAAGAAGGAAGTGAATCAGGAGGCTGTGAAATATTTCTGAGTAGTGAAAATAGGGTCTTTGAGTCTCCTACATTTGAATTCTGAGTAATAAGTGGATTTAGCTTGTAGAGTGCAGGTGTTATAATGGAAATTGTGATCATAATACATTTCTTTATGTACAGTGAGTCCAGTCTTTCTGTTGAGCCATTCAAATTGGCATCCTTTTGCTTTCAGTAAGTAGTCTTAAAAGTGGGTGTGAACCAAGGTGAAGAGCGAATGAATGTGACAGATCTAGTTTTCAGTGGGGCCAGGTCATTTAGAAGACCATGAAGATTATTGTTGTAATGAGAGACTACTTCATCAGGGGTGGAACAGTTGCCAGCAGTGGGGAAACAGTTAATACTGGCAGATAAAGAATCCAGGTCAATGTCCTTCATATTACGAAAATATATTTTGTATATGGGAGAATGGTTTTAGAAAGTTAGGGTTAAGTTAACACTAAAAGATACTAGCATATGGTCAGAAAGGGGTATGGCATCTGCCTTGCAATCAACAGGAGTAATACCAGAACAGTAGATTAAATCAGGTGCATGTCCTTTGGAGTGAGTTGGAAAATTTATGTATTGCTGCAATCCAAAGCTGTCAAGACAAGATGTAAAGTCTCTGGTCAGACCGTTGCTGAGATTATCCATGTGGATATTAAAATCCCCCAGGAGTAATATATTTGGACAGAGAGTGGACAGATGTGTCAGGAGTGCAGTAAAATCATTTAAAACATCCTTATTGAACTTGGGAGGACCACATACTGTGACAATGATTGTGGGAATAGGGCCAGAGAGCTGTAAAACCATGGATTCAAATGAGAATGAAACAAGAGTAGAGACCGGTGAGACTCTCCACTTCTCGCGATGAAGCATTGCGAGACCTCCTCCCTGACCAGAATCATGTGGTTTACAGCAGTAAACAAACCGGGGCGCTATGGAATCATTTAGTGAAGTAAAATCATTGGGCTGTTGCCACATTTCAGTCAAACATAAAAAGTCAAACTTACGGTCTACGAGGAAGTCCTGGATGACATGTCCCTTGCTTGTGAGCGAACGGATGTTTAAAAGACCAAAGTTGACGATAGTTTTGCCATGGTTGGGAGTCATGTTAGCCGAGCTAGCCAAGCTAGCTAAGACACAGTGATCAGGAGCCCTGCCTGTGTTTCGAGGAGGATGTCAAGACGTTGACCATATAGACTTTACAGGATTTGAGTCGTCCGAATGGAAATACCAATGAGACCCACAATGGATGTATCTCCGACAAGGAAAGAAAGCAATGTCCAGCGGGAGGTGTAACACATCCAGTGGGGGCTCAGACAGGTGAAGACAGAGCCGAAGTAGTTCTGCTGCTGAGTATTGGAGAATCCCCATCACAGGTTGATAGATGTGATGACACTCGGGAGAAACCAAAGGATGATAAACCAGGGGTAAGCTTTTCCAGACAACATTGTCAGTGAAAGAGCTGTCAGCAAAACGGCAAGGTGAAGGCCACGGAGGTCGAAGCTGGAGCTTGTCCACGAGCAGACATAGATGTCCAAAATACTAAAGATGGAATTGGAGGAAAATCAGAGATCAGACCCATGGCGAGCAGTGGCAGCCAGATGCGCCATTGTTCACTCAGCCAGAAGTCCTTGTTTTTGTCCAGCTAGTTAGACAGTATTGAGAGGAAGTGAGTAGTAATGACTGTCTGAAATGTGTCTATTGGTCATGTAATTATCCAAAAAATATCAAAACAGTCAATTCTCTTAAGAAAAACACATAGCGTTTATCTCATTTTTCTCTCCCAGAAACACCAGAAACATTTTTGACTCTTCCAAGTAAATCATATATGTCATGATTTGACAAAGTCAACGCACTGCCGTCCTTGAGACCGGAGCACTGCTCTATTATTGGCTGAAGATTACTAAAACACGGAACAGGTGGTACAGTACAGAACGCTCCGTCCACTTTCCGTACATGTTCCATCTGCCTTCTGTATGCAATGTTTTGCATGTGTTCCATCCGCAGCGGTCCTACTAGTTAGTGATCTCAAGTGTTTTACAAACATGTCCATGTAACGTTAGATATGGAACGTTCCGTAGCTAATGTTCCTGTTAGATATGGAAAAGGCTGGTAATAGTAAGATGGCGGCCGGGTTGGACGTGGGATAGACCGGGGTGGCTAACTGCCGGTTTCCGGTAGTGACGCCACTCATGGTATAAAGGAGGTGGGCGGAAGAGGCTCTGTCTCTTTCGTCGTGGGAGCCACCTGGCATGCAGGCGAGTGCCATAAGCCTTATGTATATAGTTGTATGCCGTATTAAAGTCCTGTTCACCGAGTTACCAGTATCTCGTTATTCCTAATAATTATGGACACAGCAGTTCCATATGCTAATATTCCGTCAGTGTTCCATACATGTTCTTAGGTCATGCTAGCAGCTAGCAAGTAGTCCAGCCTCCTGGTATTCCCAAGTGCCTTACGTACGGAACATTGGATACAGAACATTACTTTTGAAACGCTAGTGGTCCTACTAGCTAGCAGTCTCAAGTGTTCACTTACACGTTTCGTTGATACGTAATGTTCCAAATGGGACACTAGCCATCTTGCTAGCTTGCGGTCCAGCCTGCTAATATTCCCAAGTGCCTTACGTGCATGTTCCATACATATGTAGAGTGCAGCAAGCAATACAGTTTTACGGTAGATTGAGCACTGTGGGGTGACAGCTGTTTCTGGTCCAGTGAGTATGTTTCTGAATTCCTTGTTGCATTTATTCATTAATTAATAATTTCAACTGCAATTATTTACAACCATCACATACAGGACACAAGTGTTATATGTAAGGAACATGCTAAGTGCTGACTGCGGCTATTGATGAAGGCTCATTGGAGTAGAACTGACAGCAGACAGGATGGGTAGATGTCCTGTGCGGAACATGTATGGACCAAATTTGGTATGGAACATGTACGGTACAGAACACGTATGGAACATTCCATACAAAACGCAAATGGAAAGGTCCGTACCATACCATTTATTCCGTGTTGTATTAGGCACCTTATTAGTCTGCCTAGATGTCTGTCATGTAGATGAAAGGGGTGTTAATGGGAGCCTACTTGTATTGTTATTTTATTCAGATTTAGTCACCCTAAGAGCCATCCCTGTTACCTCCTGGTTCACCAATCCATCCATCCATCCATCTTCTATCTCGTAATTCTTTTCGCGTCACGGGGGGCTGGAGCCCATTAAAGCATGTTTGGGCGAGAGGCAGGGTACACCCTGGACAGATTGCTAGTCCATCGCAGAGCCAACTAAGAGAGATAGACAACCATTCGCTCTCACATTCATACCTAAGGGCAATTTTAGAATCCCCAGTTGATGCCAATTAACCTAATCTGCAGGTCTTTGGCCTGTGGGAGGAAACTGGAGTACCTGGAGTAAACCCATGCAGACATGGGGAGAACATGCAAACTCCACACAGATGGGTCATCGATGGTTTGGGCGTGGGATCGAACCCACGATGGTCAGGGGTGGGATCGATCCCATGACCTTCTTGCTGTGCTGACACAATACTAACCACTGCTAAACCTTGCTGCCCAGTTCATTAATCCACAGTCCACAATATACCTCACATCACTCCAGCCCATCTTCCAACAATTTCACTGTGATTCCACAGCAAATCGCCAGCACCAGTCACGGCAACCACCTACTCCAGGACCTGAGGCTGCTGGCTCTCACTGCCTGCTCCCCCACCCTCCTCCGGTGCTCCATGCAACTCCGTCCACTCTCATGGGCATCGTAGGCGTGACGGGGCGTGACCCAGTTGGCTGTGGGAGCGGAGTCCCGCAGAGCGAGACACTGCCCTTTGAGAGCCAGTGGCTCGGCATCTCAGCTCAGCCAGGAGCCTCGGGTCCTGGGCCAGGTCAGTTGCGGCAATCGTGGGCTACCCAGCGTGTGGTGCTAGAGATTTGTTGTGGAATCACAGCAAAATTATTGGGAGATGGACCGGAGTGACGTGAGATACACATTTGACTGTGGATCAGGGAACCGGTGCCTCTAACTGACGTAAGAGGGAGAGCAGAGTTGAATAGGCGAAGGATGTTTCTTAAAGTGATAGGCTTTAAATCAGAGTGTTTCAAGAAAACCAGGAACAATACAAAAAAAATTGCCTAAATAATTTAAAAAATAAAGAAAATGTGAACAACATATGTCACAAACATTTCATTAAGACATGGGCGAGCTGTTAAAATGTGGAAAAAGTGCAGTCAATGACCCCTTTAAGCAGCTTAAGTAATTATATGACCTTACAAAACCAAATAAGAATTACTTGGATTGGAGGAGTTTGAACCAGTTTCAGCAGTTCTGTTCAGCTAAGGAAGAAAGACCGTGAAAACACAATGAGGTGAGCTGATAGTAAGCAGACCGTGGCACTTGTGACAGACACCCGTTAGTTCTGGTCTATTGTTTTTAGGTCATGTTGGCCTGTGACAACTGTGAGCATCCAGGAAGCAGCTGGGCAGATGGCCCCAGAGAGGCTGGGACAGAGATGGTGTGTGCTTGGAGTAGAGAAGAGCGGTGAGGCGTTGGTTCTGACCGCCGATGGCCTCTGAAGGACCAGATGGCGATGGAGAGAGCACCCCAGATGGAGGCACATCACAAAAGCAACTGGCACTGACAAAATGGCTTCTGAGCAGCAGAAAGTGAACTGTCAGAGGACATTTTGCCAAGAGGCTGCCTTCTTCTAGATCCTGCAAAGCCAGACATTTCCTACTAAACAGGTAAATTCATAGCTGTTTCCTCCATAGGGCAAATGTCAGGGGGCCCCAAGAGCCACAGGTGCCTCCTAACATAAAGCTTCAACTATTGTCTTAATTGTTCGTAAGAGAACTTTAAACAAATATTTTGTAATGTGGCTTGCTTTCACCCTAAGATTGTCCCTTTAAGGTAGATTCATGCTCCACCCACTCTGACCGGTTGCCTGTGATGGGAGGGGGGGTCTTTCTTCACTATAGCATTCACACTAATGCATCAATCATAGATAGGGAGAGATTTCTTGAATTATTAGATTAGATTAGATTCAACTTTATTGTCATTACACATGTATGAATACAAGGTAACGAAACACAGTTTAGCATCCAATCAGAAGTGCAAAGGACAGAAGTGCAGTGTATACGGTAATTAACAGTATGTGCAATTTAAGCAAATATATGCAAATATATGCAGCAGTGCAGAAAGTTAAAAGTACTGTTATGTGCAAATAATGTGCAATAAGTTAGATGTAGTTATGTAGTTATGCAGTTATGTACAGGTGAGGATGGTAAAAGATGATTGTAAGAGAGTCAGCGGGGAACTAAGTTCAATAACGTGACAGCTGTTGGAAAGAAACTGTTCCTAAACCTGCTGGTTCTAGTCCGAAGGCTTCTGAAACGTCTTCTGGAGGGGAGAAGCTGGAACAGTCCATGAGCAGGATGGTTGGAGTCCCTAAGAATGCTGCGTGCCCGGCGCAGACATCTTTTCCTGTAGACGTCCTCTATAGCTGGAAGTGGAGTCCCTGTGATGCGTTGGGCGGTTTTCACCACCCGCTGCAGCGCCTTGCGGTCAGCTACAGAGCAGCTCCCATACCAGAGTGTGATACAGTTGGTCAGGGTGCTCTCTATCACGCAGCGGTAGAAGTTGCCCAGGATGTCAGCTGACAGATGGTTCTTCTTCAATGTCCTCAAGAAGAAGAGGCGCTGATGGGCCTTCTTGATCAGGCTGGTGGTATTAACTGACCAGGACAGGTCCTCCGAGATGTGGGTCCCCAGGAATTTGAAGCTGGGGACACGTTCAACAGCTATGCCATTGATATGGATGGGGTCATGTGTCTCTTCCCTCTCCTTCCTGTAGTCCACTATGAGCTCCTTGGTTTTGCTGGTGTTAAGGAGCAGGTTATTGTCAGCGCACCAAGTAGTCAAGTGCTCAACCTCTGCCCTGTAATCTGACTCGTCGTTGTCCCTGATGAGTCCAATCACCGTGGTGTCATCTGCGAACTTTATGATGGAATTGGATCCATACATAGGCCTGCAGTCATGGGTGTAGAGGGATTAGAGGAATGGGCTGAGCACACAGCCCTGTGGTACACCAGTGTTGAGTGTGATGACGGAAGAACGGTTGGGGCCTGACCTAACATGCTGGGGTCTGTTGGTCAGAAAATCCATGATCCAGTTGCAGGTGGAGGTACTGATTCCCAGGTTCCCAAGTTTGGTGAGCAACTTGGAGGGGATAACTGTGTTGAATGCTGAGCTGAAGTCAACAAACAGCATTCTTGCGTAGGTGTTCTTGTCATCCAGGTGTGAGAGTACATAGTGCAGCGCTGTAGAAACCGCATCCTCTGTACTCCTGTTGCTCCGGTAGGCGAACTGATGAGGGTCCAGTGTAGGGGGCAGGCCTTTTTTGAGCTGTGCCAAGACCAGTCGCTCAAAGCACTTCATGACTATGGGCGTCAGTGCCACAGGGCGATAGTCATTTAGGCACAATGGTGTTGAATGTTTCGGCACTGGTACATTTATATTATATATACGTAGAGTGATGGGTAAGATAGAGTAGGTGGCGGTAATGCACCTGTAAGCTGGTTGCCAACTGCCAATCAAATCCTAAGAAGAAGTCTCATAAAATAATCAATATAAAATATCCCAACAGAAACAACTTACATGTATACACAGTAAAATGACAATCTACTGTATCTTCTCTTCAAATCATCAAGGAAAGAAAACATGCCTGTTACTTCCCATCAACCCTTGCAAGTGCATTCATCCACAGTGCTACAATATTATGAGACGATTTAAAGTGCCTGTCTTCATTTGTAACAAGATAAACTCATTACATGTTTTGTGAATGACTTAAATCTTTATGTAAAATATAAAGAAAACTAAGCTGCAGTGATAAAGAAGCTTTTATTGAACCATGTAGGGAGTCACATGGCCACGGATTCCCCCCAGCTCTGTTTACTGGGGGGGGCCCCAAACAAAGGAAGTCACAGCTAGGCTCGCCCTTAGTGGCCGTGGCTTTCCCACAATACATGTCCATTGTTTCAAACTGTCCACTTGGGATCCAAATCCCCCCCCCCCTCTTGTTCCTGCCTTTATGGCTTTATGACTTCCTCCTGTCCAGATGTCTGCTTTCCTTTCTTCAGCTTCAGCCTTACACATGCCCATATATGGAAACAAGAACAGAGACTTTTCCTGTGAAGCTATGATATGTGTGTGTGCATGTGTGTTTAGTATGTGTGTGTTATGTATGAATGGTTTGGAGAGTATTTGACTCACATCTGTGTGTGTGTTGGGGGGTATGTGTGTGGATCTAAGAGATATGTGTATGCAAACACTGTGTAATATCTAATTAACTAATCTTCACTATTTATTTATTATAACAGTAGTCCCTTCCTCTTCCTATTTCTCTGCAGCCCTGGCCCAGTCAGTGGTGGATGCAGGTGCAGTCCCCTTGCTGGTGTTATCTCTCCTGGAACCTGAAATGTCCCTCAAACGCATCGCGGCTTCAACCCTCAGTGACATCTGCAAACACACACCAGAGTTGGCCCAGACTGTGGTGGATACCGGCACCATCGCACACTTGGCCCAGATGATCCTCAGCCCGGACACCAAGCTCAAGGTGAGGTAACACCTCTGATGTGACATCTCGTCCAAACACCTGCAGGGTTAAGTCAGGCTGTAATCACAGACATAAGGTACCTAAATTTATTTTTATGTCTAGATGTCATTTCATTGTACATTTTAAAGGTTTCAACATTTTGTGTTTTGTAGGGATCTGCAATGCATATTTAAAGACCAAAATCCGTTTCTGTGCTGGTTTACAGCTCATTATCTGTCGGTTTCATGTTCAGTCTGAATTGGACAGTTCACACCCTGCTTATTAATATTAATGAGCCCCTAATCTGATTGGGTAAAGGTTTTTGAGTGGCCCAATTACAAGTAAGGAGGCAGTCAGGGTTCTGTTTGGTTAAATTAGAGAACTGTAGGTGGGGCTTGCTTGTTTGTAATACCTTAAAACACAGGAATCGCAATATGCCCATGAAAATTTTATTTTATTGGTATACATGTAACCCATGGCTGTATACCAATGAAAACACTTTTTTTTTTTTTTTACAATATAGGACCTTAATTTTCTTACAATTTACACATGTGGACAAAATTGTTGGTACCCCTCTGTTAACTCCTTGCACTCTGGTCAATTTCCCTAAAAACGCCTAAAAATAACGTACCCAAAGTAAATCAAAAGCTGTTCTTCAACCCTTTGCAGCATCTTCATGGAGTTGGTCTCATTTAAAAGAAAACACTTTGAATTTTTTGGCAAAACAGTCATAATCTCTCTTAAGTGCTCCTGCCACTGAGTAACAGTCATCTAAACATACTGAACTTGAAAATAAAGTTCGCCTGGGTGTTTTTTTAGATACAAATGCTTGCAAATAACACACAGCTGTCAGATACAGGCTGGAAAATGCAACAGAAATGTAGAACCAAGTGTTATCCAGCTGAGGTCAAAATTTTGTAACAATACCACAAAAAATGAATATATTACACAGCTTTTTTCTCAGGTTGTTCCCAGGCGTTTTTGAACTGTGCCAAATTGTGCCAAATGGCAGTTTGGAAAAGCATCTATAACTTTTGAATGATTCAATATAGAAGCTTGATCTTGGGCTCTAATGAAAGGTGACATTCGGGGCTGTGTGTGTGTGGGGGGGGGGGGGGTTTATTCATTCATGAATGAATGAACGAACAAACAAGCCCCCCACACACAAAGAAGCATGCCACGTAAAAAATGTGTGGCTTTTTTTACAAGAAAAAATAACCTACAGTGCAATAAAAATTATACTAAAATATCTGCAATGTTGAGGATAACACCCCCCCCCCCCCGCTACAGAGGAGCGCGGAGCACGGTCCGGTCCATGCGCCGCGGTCCGTCATGTGGCGATGACGCACAGTTGTAATTTACCGATCGGTCAAAAGTCATTTCTATTACTATTTTCAGTGATAAAGAATAATTTAGCTTATAACACTTACCTGTCCACAACAGCAGTGTCACTGGCGAACATCTGTTCCTCATTGTCAGATGAACATGAAGCTGGTCCGCTTGTTACGACTCGTGGTTGTGGTCACGCGACCTGGTCAAACCATGTTTCCATTATTGCGGTTTTGCGCTTCCATGATTGCGGTTTTGGCGAACGATTTTTCAAAACAAATAAGAATAGTAGTAATAAAAAAAGACTGGCGAACGTTACCGTTACACACAGCGGCTTACACAAAACAGATTTTATGCACGGGACACACGCTTTCAATCGTTGAACTTCTCTGCTTCAGTTGGCTCGTTGTATTCACAGTCGTTGGTAGGCGGGTCCTTCTTGCTAGGTTTTCAGTCATTGGTTCTTCAAGTTTTCAGAAACCCAATTCAAGGCTCTTATTAGTCGAATGAGAGGTCAATCAAATCTAAACCAATCAAAGCACTCCTTTGGCTTTCTGTTCGTGGCTGTGTCTGTAGTGGAAGAACGGAAATGCAGCTTTTTTTTTATTCAGTGCACACTGTGCGTCTCAGGACGCACGAGGACGCACTAGGACACAGAGACGTGACCGCCCGCGGTATCCCGGAGTGCAAGAAGTTAATGAAAGAAAAACCCACAATGGTCACAGAAATACAGTAACTTGAATCTGACAAAAGTAGTAATAAACTAGAAAAGCACTCGGAGAGCGCAGACCTCCGCCAAGCGGCACAGTTCCCCCCATAGAGTGTTTGTGTGTACGTTTTCAGATTCCCTGAGCATGAAAAGATATGAGTAGCAATTGGATTCACAATGATTATTTGTTTATTTGACATGGACAGTGCAATAAACAGACAATTAATGAATGACAATCAATGTGATAGTGATAGGATTAGTGGTTCAGTAGTGTAAAATGGGGCTATAAGGGACGGCGGGTTAATAAGGGACACTTTTGTGGGAAATGTTTTAAATGTAATTGTGCTTTTTTTATTTTGAGCAGGACGCTGAGTTGTGTTGTTATTGTCAAATATCCATGAATCCTTCATCAAATCTAGGCGGAAGCAAAATTAAAAAAGCAGAATTACATTTAGAAAAGTGTCCCATATTACCCCGCCGTCCCTTATAGCCCCGTTTTACGGTAGTAAAAGCATTGCCTCCTTGGCGGAGGTAATAAACTGAAGTGTTGGTGTGTCCATCTCCTCCACTGACGGAGGAGATTTATATTATATTGGGGTTGCGCTCCGCAGCAAAACAGAATTTAGAGTCTTCCCCGGCAGAGAGGTCGTTTTTACGCAGCGCCTATAGCTGGGCGGGGAAGTTGTGGCAAATAATGGGGCGGCGGACAGGTGGCCGTGTCAGGTTTTGCAGCGTGGCGCAAAAGCAGCCACGCTGGCGTGCCCAGGGCAGCAGTGTTTTCCGTGTGCTTTTGTGCCTAAAACGTTGAAGAACGCGGAGTTTGTGTTGGTCAGACACGACAACCAGCGCAATGTGCGCAGCGCCTATGGCTGGCAGAGGCACGCTGGGGGTCCGAGGCCAGCAGTGTTTTCCGCATGCTTTTGTGGCTAAAACGTTGAAGAAGGCGGAGTTTGTGTTGGTCAGACACGACGCCCAGCAGCCTCCATTGCACCTGCGCACATGTTGAAAATGGCCCTATGTCACAGTGTGGAAAAATGCTTTAAAAAAATTCCTGTATCCAGACGGTGAACCGGATCACCCCCAAAATTTAATCAGTTCTTCCTTGTACCATTTCCAACAACGCCTGAAAGTTGCATGCAAATCCGTCCAAGACTTTTTGAGTTATCTTGCTAACCAACAGACAGACAGACAAACAGACAGACAGACAAACACACAAACCCTGGCAAAAACATAACCTCCTCCTGGCCTTTTCGGCCTGGCGGAGGTAATAAAAAGTCTATGAAAATTAACCAATGAAAATCAGACAATGGTTTTGAATTGTGGTTCAACAGAATTATTTTAAAAAACAAACTCATGAAACAGGCCTGGACAAAAACGATGGTACCCTTAACTTAATATTTTGTTGCACAACCTTTTGAGGCAATCACTGCAATCAAACGATTTCTGTAACTGTCAATGAGACTTCTGCACCTCTCAGCAGGTATTTTGGCCCACTCCTCATGAGCAAACTGCTCCAGTTGTCTCAGGTTTGAAGGGTGCCTTCTCCAGACGGCATGTTTCAGCTCCTTCCACAGATGTTCAATAGGATTTAGATCAGGGCTCATAGAAGGCGACTTTAGAATAGTCCAGTGTTTCACTCTTAGCCATTCTTGGGTGTTTTTAGCTGTATGATTTGGGTCATTATCCTGTTGCAAGACCCATGACCTGCGACTGAGACCAAACTGCCTGACACTGGGCAGCATACTTCTCTCTAGAATACCTTGATAGTCTTGAGATTTCATTGTGCCCTGCACAGATTCAAGACACCCTGTGCCAGATGCAGCAAAGCTGCCCCAGAACATAACAGAACCTCCTCCATGTTTCACAGTAGGGACAGTGTTCTTTTCTTGGTATGCTTCATTTTTGCGTTTGTGAACATAGAGATGATGTGCCTTGCCAAAAAGTTCCAGTTTTGTCTCGTCTGTCCATAGGACATTCTCCCAGAAGCTTTGTGGCTTGTCAACATGCAGTTTGGCAAATTCCAGTCTGGCTTTTTTATGATTTGTTTTCAACAGCGGTGTCCTCCTTGGTATCTCCCATGAAGTCCACTTTGGCTCAAACAACAACGGATGGTGCGATCTGACACTGATGTACCTTGACCTTGGAGTTCACCTTGAATGTGTTTAGAGGTTGTTCTGGGCTCTTTTTTTTACCATTCGTATTATCCGTCTCCTCCTGCGGCCACGTCCAGGGAGGTGGGCCTTCATTTTGTGGTTATATATGTGACTCTTTTCCTCATAAATTTGCAACTTTTGTTTCATATATTGACATTTTTACCATCGCTAAGCGTTGGTTTGTTGTTTTGCCTGTTGGTTGGTTTGTCTGTCAGTTAGGATCATTACTCTAAAAATTATGAATGGATTTTGATGAGATTTTCAGAAAAGGTGTGTAATGGCACAAGGAGCAGATGATTAGATTTTGGTGGCAATTTGGATCACGATCTTGATGCAGGAATTTTTGGAATAGTATTTTGTTGGGGGTGTGATAAGGGGGCGGGAGTCTCCCGGCATGCTTGCACCACGGAGGATTCAAATACTGTATCTGTGTATTCTAAGCATTAATCATGTGTGCCATTATAACTGTGTAATAAGACCGGTTGTGATAGCGTTGTTTCCATATATGTGCCGAATCATGTGTCTCTGCCACCATGAGCGAAACGAGGGCCTGTGTAAATGACCTCCCCTCCATTCTGTGTTGTGAGTGTGTGTATAAATATAGCTTGTTTCGTCACAGTCATCTCTCCTTATTGTGTGAACCCCTTACAACGTCACACTGGTGTCAGAAGTGGGATCACGGAGAAGATGGAAGCCAGAATTAGGATGGAGACTGTGCAGCTTGAGCAGCTCATCACTCAGCTGGAGATGGACAACAGAGCTGACACACTGACCCCTGGAGCTGCTCACCGGGATGAATGAAGCAGCAGACCCGACAGGGCTAGCATACCCCGCCTTCTGCCTTTCTCAAGGTAGAGCGGGCCAAGCAGAGCAAACCGGCCCCGCTTCCTGCCCTTTTCGGGGCAGGACGGGCCAGTGATTCCACTGCGACCAGGGGCGGCAATCAACCAAGACGCGACCATCCCACCAATCCACCAATGGGCCAAACTCCCCCGTTTTGATGGCGAAACCCTGCTGGATGACTATCTGGTCCAGGTCGAGCTGGCTGCTGCGCTGAATGGCTGGAAACCCAAAGAGACCGCCGTGCAGGTCGCGCTGGCCCTGGAACCAGCGCTACAAGGAGCACTCTGGAGGCGGTTTGGGAGAGCAGCCAACGCTAAGCACGCCCAGGAACAGCTGGCCAACCGCTGGCGAGGCAGCCGAGAGAGCCTGGGAGCCTATGCAGCGGACATACCGCTGCTGACGCGGTGAGGCTACCCGGATTTCGAGCCAAGGGCGGTGGAGAAGCTCGCCCTCCAGCACTTCATCTGAGGGCTCCACCCGGCCTGGCTCCAGGACTACATCCAGATTCACGCCACGAGCAGCTGGGAAATGGCTGTGGCAGAAGCGGAGCAGGTGGGACCGTTGATGGATTATGCAGCTGATGTGTCGTCGCCGAGGCAGAGAGCTTTCCAGGCCACAGCTGAGAGCGAGGAGGAGAAGGAGGAACTGCACCGGACCACAGTGGCGCAACCAGTGAGAAGACGACAACGGTGGCGCGAGGAAGGGTGCTTCCACTGCGGGAAGCCAGGACACATCGCGCAGTACTGCCCAGCACCAACCCCACGACAAACCTCCCCCTCGCCGACTTTAAACTAGAGCCAGGTGGTATGGACGGGGACCTGCCGCCTCCCACAGACATTTTCCCCAATGAACTGTCACCACGTTTGGGCCAAATTGGACACTCGCTAGGGATGTACCTACAGTGCAGCTTGGACAGCACGCCGATCCAGGCCTTGATCAAAACCGGTTCTATCATCTCCCTGGTCCGACCTGGAGTGCTGCCCGGTACAGACGAGGCAGAACCGCAGGGGTGGGAACTCACCGGGCACTGCATCACCACAGCCACCAGTGAGCATGCCAGACTGGGAGGGTGGAGAGTTCTTGTGGTGGGGGTGGCCGGCCAGAATACAAACCACCCGTTCTGGCTGGCTGACATTCAAGATCCCTGCATTATTGGACTCGACCTACTCGCAGCATGGGGCGCAACAATTGACACCACCAGATCATCTCTCCTGCTGGGGGCTCGGACCATCATGCTCTGCAGCGGGACCCAGAGGAGGAACCTGGGGGCCTGCGTGATCAAGGGGCCACCAGAACAGACCGAACCGGGTGGGTCGCTGCCAGAACTGAACACAGCAGCACCACCAGCACGAGCAGAGGGAGCGCAATCGCCGACAGAGACAGCGGGGGGGGGGGGGGGCAGCGGAGCGGGTCAATGTGTCAGCAGAAACACAGCAGGCGGTCAAGGAATTGTTCGAGCAGAGCTGCAGCGGTCTAGAATCGGGACCAAGATGCCAGTTGCGGGAGCTGTTGGACTGCTACATTGACGTCTTCGCTGCCAAGGATGAGGAGTGCACCCGAACCAGCTTGGTGCAGCACCAGATCGACACCGTTAAGACCAGGCCGATCCGGCTCCACCCCCACCTCTGCCTTTTTCAAGGCTGGCGGCAGCAGAACAAAAAATACAGGAAATGCTGGAGACGGATGTTATTGAGCCCTCCAGCAGCCCCTGGGCTGCGCCGGTGGTTCTGGTTAAGAAGGACGGTTCATGGCGGTTCTGTGTTGATTACTGGCACCTGAATGACGTCACCCGCAAGGATTCCTACCCTCTGCCCCGCATTGATGACATGCTGGATTACATCACTGGCTCCAGCTGGTTCAGCTCACTGGTAACCTGGAAGCCAAACACTGCAGAAAAAGTATTAGGGGGTGTGTCCACCAAACTTGATTTTTTTTTTTTTCCTCTCTGCTGTGGACAACTATTTTCTAGTCATTCTCTTATGTAGTCTGGCCTTTACAGTGCTGAGCGCCCTTGGCGCTGAAACACTTTGAGCAGTGGCTGCTTTTAGTCGCGGTGCTCAGGGCTGAAAAAAGTTGGACTTTTCAGACTACTATACAGCAGCGCTCGTCAATGTCAGACCTTTCTAAGCAGCCAATCAGAATTAAGGAAGGGTGGGACATAGGATGCAGGTACAGGAAGACGAGAATGGTAGGTGGAGGAGGTGGAGGCTGAACTTGGCTGCATCAAAACAACTCGGTACTCTTTGATCTTACACTATAAGGATATCATGATCAAAATTTGAAAGCAAATGTGAGGGAACTGGCGATCTGTCCAGGGTGTACCCTGCCTCTCGCCCAAAGATGCTGGGATAGGCTCCAGCCCCCCCGCGACCCGAAAGGATTAAGCGGTAGAAAATGGATGGATGGATGGATGTGAGGGAACATGTCTGCATCTGTCATATTTCGTACAAGTTTGTTGTGAGATAATATAGATATTATTGTAGGGAGCTTGAAATGAGGAAGCGAAATGATTGAAGAAGCCACACGAGTCGGCTGCCTGTTGCAACAGCCTTTTTTTTTATCTTCCTTCTTCTTTCTACACCTTTCACTCTGTATATATATCACGGACGCACGGATCGCCCCGGGGGTCTCCCGGGTCGGCGGACGGAGCCACGGTTTGCAGCGGGAGACGTTACAGCGGGGAGGAGCTAGTGCTAGCTAGCACTTGGCCGCCGCCCGGTGCTAATGGGAAACTCGACATACCGGGAGCTGTAGCGAAAACGAAGCGGGTGCCGGGCTGGAGTTTAGGCGGCGTGAAAGAAATATAAGACAGAATAATAAAGAGCGATGGCAAGAACCAAGCAGACCGCCCGTAAAATCTACTGGAGGAAGAAGCCCCCCAGGAGACAGCTAGCCACCAGGGCTGCTCGGAGAGGCGCTCTGGCCACCGGCAGAGTGAAGAGGCCTCGCCGTCACAGGTCCGTGGCTCTGAGAGAGATCCGTCGCTACCAGAAATCCACGGAGCTGCTCATCCGTAAGCTGCCCGTCCAGCGCCTGGTGAGGGAGATCGCTCAGGACTTCAAGACCGTCCTGCGTTTCCTGAGTTTCGCCGTCATGGCTCTGCAGGAGACCAGCGAGACCCACCTGGTGGTCTCTTCTTCGCTAAGGGGGTCACCATCATGCCCAAAGACTTCCAGCTGGCCCGCTGCATCCGCGGAGAGAGAGCTTAGACTTTCTGCTGCACATCCACCAGCCATAATGCTCTGCACTGTGTCTATATATATACATTTATAGTAATATGGACATATGTTTGCTAGATGTTGTTTTTTCTTGCCTTCTGATTGTTGCTCTGAGTGTTGCTGTCCCTGTGCTGTTGCAATCCTGGAATTTCCCCATTGTGGGACTAATAAAGGCTTATCTTATCTTATCTTATAAATCAAGTTTTATTATCAGCTTCCAGTCCCTAACATGTCTCATCTCGATGCAGAAGCAGAATGAGAGAATGAAAGAGTGAACATGAAAATCAAGACAGCTTATATACTCAGCTCAGACAATACATCAAAGACATTCACAGCAGTCGATCTGGGCATTTGCATATGAGAGGCACAGACAGTACAGGATGCATGAACACAATGCATGAGTGGGACATTAACATCACAGCAGTGAAACCATGCATGAATGGCAGATTACTTCACAGCATGCAGCGGGAAAAACCAGAAGAGCGAGCTGTCTGTCCCAGTCTTGTGGGGGTTGCCACAATTATGTGAATTTGTAGTTGATAACTGCAAAAAAATGGAATGATACTGCACTGTTGTGTAATAGTGCTTAATAATGATGAACCTTGTCAGTAAACTGTAATGGAGATGAGAGGAGGGGAAAAAAAAATGAAAACTGACCTGAACAATTCAATAAATAAACCATGAAGATGACTTAAGGTGGAATTGCCCAGCCCCAATGTATGGTCAATACAATTATGACAGTCTTGTTATTATTATTATTATTATTATTATTATTATGTAGTCATATTGTTTTTGCTGTTGTCTCTGTCTATTAATAATAATAATAACTAGAAAAGCACTCGGAGAGCGCAGACCTCCGCCAAGCGCCACAGTTCCCCCCATACAGTGTTTGTGTGTACGTTTTCAGATTCCTTGACCATGAAAACATATGACTAGCAATTGGATTCACAATGATAGGATTAGTGGTTCAGTAGTTATTCACGAAAATCGCATTTTCCGTAATGGCGGTTTTCGCCACAGTTCCCCCCATACAGTGTTTGTGTGTACGTTTTCAGATTCCTTGACCATGAAAACATATGACTAGCAATTGGATTCACAATGATAGGATTAGTGGTTCAGTAGTTATTCACGAAAATCGCATTTTCCGTAATGGCGGTTTTCACCACAGTTCCCCCCATACAGTGTTTGTGTGTACGTTTTCAGATTCCTTGACCATGAAAACATATGACTAGCAATTGGATTCACAATGATAGGATTAGTGGTTCAGTAGTTATTCACGAAAATGGCATTTTGCGTAATGGCGGTTTTTGCCACAGTTCCCCCCATACAGTGTTTGTGTGTAGTTTTCAGATTCCTTGACCATGAAAACATATGACAAGCAATTGGATTGACAATGATAGGATTAGTGGTTCAGTAGTTATTCACGAAAATGGCATTTTGCGTAATGGCGGTTTTCTTGTGGACAGTGATCTGGATCACCACCAAAATCTAATCATCTGTAGGATACCCCATTTCTGACAATCTGTGAAAATTTCATGAAAATCCGTCAATAACTTTTTGAGTTATCTTGCTAACAAACAGACAGACAGACAGACAAACCAACGCTGATGATCACATACAGTGGGGAAAAAAAGTATTTAGTCAGCCGCCAGTTGTGCAAGTTCTCCCAATTAAAAGATGAGAGAGGTCTCCAATTTTCATCATAGGTATACTTCAACTATGAGAGACAAAATGAGAAAAAAAAAATCCAGAAAATCACATTGAAGGATTTTTAATGAATTAATTGGTAAATTCCTCAGTAAAATAAGTATTTGGTCACCTACAAACAAGCAAGATTTCTGGCTCTCACAGACCTGTAACTTCTTCTTTGAGAGGCTCCTCTGTCCTCCACTCGTTACCTGTATTAATGGCACCTGTTTGAACTCGTTATCAGAAAAAGACACCTGTCCACATCCTCAAACAGTCAGACTCCAAACTCCACTATGGCCAAGGCCAAAGAGCTGTCAAAGGACACCAGAAACAAAATTGTAGACCTGCACCAGGCTGGGAAGACTGAATCTGCAATAGTTAAGCAGCTTGGTGTGAAGAAATCAACTGTGGGAGTAATTATTAGAAAATGGAAGACATACAAGACCACTGATAATCTCCCTTGATCTGGGGCTCCACACAAGATCTCACCCCATGGGGTCAAAATGATCATGAGAACGGTGAGCAAAAATCCCAGAACCACACGGGGTGACCTAGTGAATGATCTGCAGAGAGCTGGGACCAAAGTAACAAAGGCTACATCAGAAACACACTACGCCGCCAGGGACTCAAATCCTGCAGTGCCAGACGTGTCCCCCTGCTTAAGCCAGTACATGTCCAGGCCCGTCTGAAGTCTGCTAGAGAGCATTTGGATGATCCAGAAGAGGATTGGGAGAATGTCATATGGTCAGATGAAACCAAAATAGAACTTTTTGATGAAAACTCAACTTGTCGTGTTTGGAGGATAAAGAACACCATACCTACTGTGAAGCATGGGGGTGGAAATATCATACTTTGGGGCTGTTTTTCTGCAAAGGGACCAGAGGACGACTGATCTGTGTAAAGGAAAGAATGAATGGGGCCATGTATCGTGAGATTTTGAGTGAAAACCTCCTTCCACCAGCAAGGGCATTGAAGATGAAACGTGGCTGGGTCTTTCAGCATGACAATGATCCCAAACACACCGCCCGGGCAACGAAGGAGTGGCTTTGTAAGAAGCATTTCAAGGTCCTCAACTGCATAGAAAATCTTTGGAGGGAGTTGAAAGTCCGTGTTGCCCAGCGACAGCCCCAAAACATCACTGCTCTAGAGGAGATCTGCATGAAGGAATGGGCCAAAATACCAGCAACAGTGTGTGAAAACCTTGTGAAGACTTACAGAAAACGTTTGACCTCTGTCATTGCCAACAAAGGGTACCGTATATAACAAAGTATTGAGATGAACTTTTGGGATTGACCAAATACTTATTTTACAGAGGAATTTACCAATTAATTCATTAAAAATCCTTCAATGTGATTTTCTGGATTTTTTTTTCTCATTTTGTCTCTCATAGTTGAGGTATACCTATGATGAAAATTGGAGCCCTCTCTCATCTTTTAATTGGGAGAACTTGCACAATTGGTGGCTGACTAAATACTTTCTTGCCCCACTGTAACCTCCTTGGCGGAGGTAATAATAATGGATTGCACACACATATACACATATTGGGTGGTGCGGTGCAGTGGTTAGCACTGCGGCAGCACAGCAACTCACTCTTGGCCATGGGATCCCTGGTTCGATCCCAGCCCCTGACCAACAGTGATCTGTGTGGAGTTTGCATGTTCTCCCCGTATCTGCGTGGGTTTACTCCAGGATTTCTCCGGTTTCCTCCCACAGACCAAAAACATGCAGGTTAGGTTAATTGGAGACTCTAAAGTGGCCCAAGGTGTGAATGTGTGTGTGAATGTGTGTGTGAATGGGTGTGTGAATGGTTAAGGGATAGCGCCGTACTGTGGCTGCTTCATCCATCCAGGTGGAGGCCCTCAATTTCCCCTCTGGGGATCAATAAAGTATACAAAATCAAAAATATATATATATACTGTATATATGTATATGTATTGTGGGGAGTGTAAATAACGAGACTGATTCATGTAGCAGACGACTTTATTCACTCTCTCATCAGTCATACCCAGAAAAAGCATGTCTCAATACACCATGGGTTCTCCTTTCATACCAACCGCTCATCTCACGTCTCTCATCTCACATCTCACATCTCTCATCTCACATCACAATACATTCATCCTTTCTCCCCCCAACTCCTTCTTCCTGCTATCTCACCATGATCTCCCTAGCTATTGTCCTTCTCTGTTTACCCTCTGCATCCTGTCTGAGATTAACCCAGTCTCTACACTGCTCTACACGGCCCCCCCCCCCCCCAGAATCTCAGAGTTTCAGTCCTCACGTCCTTTTGGCTTCAGTCTCCTCCCATATCTGCTGTAACGGGGGTTTACCGCCTCCGCGGCGCTGCTGTGCCGGCGGGGGGCTCCTGGGGGTGTGTCTGTCTGTGGGTGGGCCAAGGCGAGGGGGGGGGACTTCGATTTGCCCGTGTGGCTGCCCTGATCAATCGTTTACCTGGGGAGTTCTCAGTGGGGGTCTTCCACGCCGAGGGGCCTGAGCCAACAGCACTTGCTCGTCCGCCACCACAAAGGTGGGCTTAAGTCTGTCTATGCATATTTTCTCCCAACGACCCCCCAAGTCTCAACAAAAAATGTTTGTCCCTTGTTTCCAGCACTCTGAACGGGCCATCATAGGGTGGGCGCAATGGAGGGCAGTGGGCATCGTTCCTGACAAACACGAACGCCGCGTTCTTCAAAGTTTTTGGCACAAAAGTGCGTGGAAAACAGTGGTGGGCCGGGCAGTGTGCCCGTGACTGCACTATGCTGCAAACGCTGAGACGGGCAGCTGTCCGGTGTGGGATTATCTGGCAAAAATTCCCCGGGCAGCAAAAACAAGCTCCGCCGGGGAAGCCTCCAAAGCCTCTTTTGTTGCGGAACGCAACCCCAAATAAAACCCACGGCAACCAGTCTACCCAATTTGCATCTGTCAGCGAAGCCCTGAGCGCTGCTTTCAGTGACCTATGAAAACGCTTGCATAACCCATTGGCCTGTGGGTTGTACACGGTTGTGCGATGAATTGCAACACCCAGGCTGTGGGCCATTGCGGACCAGAGGTCGGAAACAAACTGAGGGCCCCTATCGGATGTGATGTCCGACGGGATTCCAAAACGCGCCACCCATGTCGTCAAAAAAGCATGCGCCACGTCCACGGACGTGGTTGCCGCAGCGGGACTGCTTCTGGCCAGCGTGTGGTGGGGTCCACCACTGTCAGAAGGTGCGTGCACCCCTGCGATGGCGGGAGGGGGCCCACGAGGTCCACGTGAACATGGTCGAACCTCTTAGCTGGTATACGAAAGGGCTCCAAAGGGGCCTTTTGTGTGTCTGTGTACTTTGGCTCGTTGGCACGCTACGCAGGCTGCAGCCCACTCTTTCACTTGTTTGCGCAGGCCTGGCCACACGAACTTCGCTCCCACCATTTTGACTGACGCGCGCACTCCTGGGTGCGCCAGAGCATGAACTGACTCAAAACATGTGGCGGCGCCACGCGACTGGGACCACCGGGCGCAGGCGTCCCGTGGAGACATCGCAGATTAGGGGGGGCTTGCTGTCTTGCAGTACTCTGCTCTCCAGCCTTAACCCTGTTGATCCAGACTGGAGCGCGCACACGTCCGTATCACTAATCTGCTCTGCGGCCATGGCTGTATAATCTATCCCCACGCAGACCATGGCCACTACTGCGCGCGAGAGGCAGTCCGCTACCACATTCAGTTTACCCGACACATGCTGAATATCGGTCGTAAACTCCGAGATCGCGGCCAGCTGTCTCTGCTGCCGGCCCGAACATGGTTCCAAAACCGTGGCCATCGCGAACGTTAGCGGCTTGTGGCCCACGAACGCGGTGAAGCTGCACCCTTCCAGCCAGAGCTGGAAGTGGCGTATGGCCAGGTGGAGAGCCAGTAACTCTCTGTCGAACGTGCTGTATTTACGCTCACTGTCGCGTAAAGCCCTGCTGAAAAAAGCGAGCAGCTGCCAAGAACCGGCGACACGTTGCTCCACGACGGCCCCTATGGCCACGTCCGAGGCGTCGGTAGTGAGCGCTATCCGGGCCGCCGGGTCTGGGTGCGCCAACAGTGCGGCGTTTACCAGGGCTGTTTTAACCTCAGAACGCCTGCTCTCGCTCTGGAGTCCATTTGACTCTATCCGCGGGTTTCCGTTTCTTGAGTGCGGCATACAATGACTGCATGAGTTGAGCTGTGCGGGGGAGGAACCGTTTATAAAAGTTAACCATCCCCAAAAATTCTTGCAGCGCCTTGGCTGTCTGAGGCCGGGGAAAATTCGTCACGGTGCGCACTTTGTCGGGCAAGGGTATTGCTCCCTCTGGTGAGACGCGGTGCCCCAAAAAATCAATCCCCGTCACGCCGAACTGGCATTTCGCCGGGTTGATTCCTAACCCGTGCTCCTCCAACCTCCAGAAAACCATCCTGAGGTGGGTTACGTGTTCGTCCTCGGACACACTGGCCACCAGGATATCATCCAGGTAGATGAACACAAACGGGACGCGCAACACTGCATCCATCATGTGTTGGAATGTCTATGCCGCTCCTTTTAATCTGAATGGCATGCGTAAAAACTCAAACAAGCCAAACGGAGGTATTACCGCCATTTTGGGTATGTCCTCCGCGCGCACTGGGACCTGGTGGTAACTGCGGACCAGGTCTATTTTAGAAAAAATGCGTGCTCTGGCGAGGTGAACGGAAAAATACTGAATATGGGGAATCGGGTAGCGGTCGTGCGCTGTGGCGTTATTCAATCTGCGGAAATCACCACACGGTCGCCACGATCCCTCTGGCCTTAGGGACCATGTGTAGCAGGGATGCCCATGGGCTGTTCGATTGCCTGATGATGCCCAACCTTTCCAGGTTGGCAAACTCCTCGCATGCTATGGCCAGTTTAGCTGCATCCAAGCGCCGAGGCCGTGCGAAAACGGGCGGCCCGGTGGTGGTGATAAAGTGTTCCACCCCGTGTTTAGCGATGGCTACCGAAAACGTTGGGACCGTGAGTGCTGGAAACTGAGTGAGCAGTGTGTGGAACTTACCGCCTGGAGCTGTGACGTTGGCTTGCGTTGTTGGCCCGGCCCCTCGAGCTGTACAGGGGAGAGAATCAAAAGACAGTGCATTAACCAGGCGCCTGTTAGCAACATCGACTAGTAACCCATGTGCACACAGAAAGTCAGCTCCCAGGATTGGGAAACTCAATGCCGATATGACAAAAGTCCACTCGTACATACGGCCTTGTAGGGATAAAGTCTGTGTTCTCTCACTAAAAGTCTTAATGCCCGAGCCGTTTACTGCTACCAGCCCGGGGCCGCTAGGTCCTGCTAGCCGGTCGGCGTAGGACGGCAGGATGATGCTCTTCTGACATCTGAGTGCGTTCTCTCCGAAGCGGCGGCGGTAGAAGCAAAGCGTGTCTCTCTGGCGCTTCCTGGCCCCCGCTGTTGCTACCGTCGGTGGCTCCTCACCTCCACTGGTCGTCTCGCTGGGTTCCGACGCCGCCGCGTTCACTGTGAGGGCTCTGGTGGTGAGGATGATCCTATCTGCCTCCTGGGCTAGCGCACGGTAGTCACGCGCGGCCAGCAACGGCGAATTGGCAAGAACCGCTCTCGCCTCTGTTGGGTGGTTCCGGAGGAAAAGGTGGGCAAACAGAAAATACCCATTGTCTGTGCCCATCAACGCCAACATCTTCTCCATCAGTTCGACTGCCGAACCATCTCCTAACCCGGAGCGCCTCAGGAGCCTCTCTGTTCTCTCACTGTAGCGCCGGGTCAGCGCGGCCTTGAGAGCCCCATATTTGTCGTGGGCTGGAGGCTGTTGGAGCAGGCTCGCTACCTGCTGAGACGTGCGAGCGTCCAGCGCTGCGACCACATAGTAATACTTGGTGTCGTCTGCCGTTATTCCTCGGAGGGTGAACTGAGCCTCGGTGTGGTGGAACCAAGAGTGCGGGGTTGTGCAGCCAAAAGTCCGGTAGTTTGACCGAAACAGCGCACGCGTTGCTGGGGGTTCCCATCCGGGCCGTCTCTGGGATGCTTGCCGCGTCGCTGGGGCTTCCCATCCAGGCCGACTCCGGGGTTCTTGCCTCGTGTTCCATAAATCGTCAAAGGGTCACCAGTGTGGGGAGTGTAAATAACAAGACTGATTCATGTAGCAGACGACTTTATTCACTCTCTCATCAGTCATACACAGAAAAAGCATGTCTCAATACACCATAGGTTCTCCTTTTATACCAACCTCTCATCTCACATCTGCATGACATCTCACATCACAATACATTCATCCTTTCTCCCCCCGACTTCTTCTTCTTGCTATCTCACCATGATCTCCCTAGCTATTGTCCTTCTCTGTTTACCCTCTGCATCCAGTCTGAGATGACTAACCCAGTCTCTACACCTCTCTACAGTATATGTATATTGTGGAGGATGAAAGCAGATGAGACATGAGCTAACGACACAGGTTTATTTCTCCTCCACCACAGAACAGAATAACTCTTGAGTGCCAAAGCGATCTGCTTTATACATTTTCTCCCCGCCTCTGGCACTCAGGGTAAACACATTTACATACCTGTTACCAAGTGTACAGAGGGAGCTGAGGAGGAAGATCAGAGAAGGCAAGGACAACTTCAGGAAGAAAATGGAGGACAAGCTGCAACAGAGCGACATTGGCGGGGTCTGGAGAAACCTTAAAACCATCTCTGGGCTCCAGAATACCTCCTCCCAGGCCACGGGGGGCAGGGAGTGGGCGAACAATCTGAACCTGTTTTTTAATAGGTTTGACCAACCGCCCTCCCCCCCGACTGCACACCAACCACTGCTGCCTCTAAAGTCATCGAGACCTGCTGTCCACACCCCATTCCACCAACCCCCCCCCCCGACTCCCAGCACACAGCCCCCCAACCTGACCCTCACTAAGACCCAGGTGAAGACGGAGCTGAAGAAGATCAAGGCGATGAAGGCCTCGGGACTGGACGGCATCAGCGCAAAGCTCCTCAAGTCCTGTGCAGACCAGCTGTGTGGGATGTGGAGCACATCTTCAACCTGAGCCTGAAGCTGGGGAGGGTACCACAGTTGTGGAAAACATCTTGTGTGGTACCTGTACCAAAGACTTCCCACCCCAAAGACCTGAACAGCTACAGGCCAGTGGCCCTGACGTCTCACATGATGAAGACCCTGGAGAGACTGCTCCTTGCTCACCTCCGCCCCCTGGTGGGACCAGCGATGGATCCACTCCAGTTCGCCTACCAGCATGGCATTGGGGTGGAGGATGCAGTGATCTTTCTCCTTCACTGTTCTCTGTCCCACCTGGAGAAGCCCGGGAATGTGGTGAGGATCATGTTCTTTGACTTCTCCAGTGCTTTCAACACCATCCAACCGATGATCCTGAAGGACAAGCTGCTGTGCGCAGGGGTGGACCAGCACCTGTCATCATGGATCCTGGACTACCTCACTAACCAGCCACAGTTTGTGAGAACCTGGGATTGTGTGTCCGACATGATCATCGGTAGCACGGGGGCCCCCCAGAGAACGGTTTTGGCGCCCTTCCTGTTCACCCTTTATACTGTGGACTTCTCACACAGCACAACACACTGCCATCTACAGAAGTTCTCTGACGACTCTGCGATCGTCGGCCTCATCTCCAACGGAGATGAAGCTGAGTACAGAGGACTTATCCAGGACTTCGTGGACTGGTGCCATCGGTACTGCCTCCAGATCAACGCGAGGAAAACTAAGGAGCTGGTGGTGGACTGCCGCAGGCAAGGACAACCCCTCACAGCACCAGTAAACATACAGGGAACAGACATTGAGATGGTGACATCCTGCAAGTACCTGGGTGTTCATCTGAACAATAAACTAGACTGGTCACACAATACCGACGCACTCTACAAGAAGGGGCAGCGCAGGCTGTTCCTACTGAGGAGGCTCAGGTCTTTTTGTGTACAAGGGGTGCTCTTGAAGACATTCTACGACACGGTGGTGGCATCAGCCATCACTTTTGGAGTGGTCTGCTGGGGCAGTGGCATTACAGCAGCCGATAGGAAGAGACTGAACAAAGTGATCAAGAAAGCTAGCTCTGTCCTGGGGCAACGCCTTGACCCAGTGGAGGAGATAGGAGAGAGAAGGATGTTGGCTAAACTGTCATCTCTGCTGGAGTCCGAGTCCCACCCTATGCAGGACATACTGAACGCACTGAGGAGCTCATTTAGCAGTAGACTACATCATCCTAGGTGCACAACCGAGAGGTTTCGCAGGTCCTTCCTACCTACGGCTGTCAGACTATAACCTAAGCAGGGCTGCTCGCAGAGATAGCAAAAAACGTGACGACCTAATAGTATTGAATGCAAAAGACGCAACAGACTTATACAAATGGTCCCCTCCAGTATACAACTAGGACAATATCAGTCACTATGGAGGGTGACAATATGTATGGGTACATATTCATACTATGTAGGATAACTAAGTAGACGGTTATGTTGTCTGTTCCATCTAGCTACAATGCTCCGCACTGTGTATATATATTTATGTGTACGTATGTATATTCACTGCTCTTATTTTTATTTTTCTTATCTTCTTAATTATTGCTCTGAGTGTTGCTATCCCCTGTGCTGTTGCAATCCTGGAATTTCCCCATTGTGGGACTAATGAAGGCTTATCTTAAGTGTGAACACAGATCAACATGCACATTAACATGTTGGCGCCCCTGTGTCCTCAGGTGTGAGCCTGGCACAGTGGGGGCAAAAGGCACATCTTTATTTACTATACATACCCCCTGGTGCTCTGGCGCCCCTGGCTAGCACCCCCCAACACCCCAAAGTACTGGGTGGAGTGTCATCTCCTTTGTTTCATCACACAGACCCCCCTCGCCCGAACACTCAGAAGGGGTCCTAACCCTCCAGACTTTTGGGCTTGAGCAAGCGCCCGTAGTGGCTGTAATGTGGGCCAGTCGAAGCACCTTCCTGTCGAGGCAGGTAGGAGAAAGGCTTGGTCTCTGGAGGGGGAAAGGGTGGGGAGAGGAAAAAGTTAGTTTCCTGAAAACAGTCCTCTGTCGGGGGAACACCAACCTGCGGTCCCACTGTAGGAGGGCACCTGCGCCGGGGAGCTTGAGCCAACACCACCTGCTCATCTGCCAACACATAAGCGGGCTGTCTATGCAAACAGTTTCCTTATGCCGCCCCCCCCCCCAAGTCTAACACAAAATGTTTCTTCCCAGTTTCCAGCACTCTGAATGGGCCGTCGTACGGCGGACACAGCGGGGTTCTGTGGGCACCATGCCTGACGAAAACAAATTTGGTGTTCTGTAAGCGCTTTGGAACAAAAGTGCAGAGAAAACAATGGTGCGCCGGGCCTGGAACACTGGCAGCCCCTGTTCCGGGACAAAAAGTGCGCGGGTGGATCGGTACCGGGCACGGGGCTCTCTGGCAAAAATTCCCCAGGATCCACAATGGCTGAGAAAAAACAAGTTCTGCCGGGGAAGCTGCCAAATCTTTCTTAGGTGCAGAGTGCAACCCCAATAGGCAGGCGGTCGACCCAATTTGCATCTGTTAGTGAGGCTCTGAACGCTGCTTTAAGCGACCTGTGAAAATGCTTGCACATACCGTTAGCCTGTGGATTGTACGTGGTGGTGCAGTAGATTTTGACCCCCAGGCTGTCGGCCATTGTGGACCAAAATTCTGAAACAAATTGCGGAGCCCTGTCGGAAGTGATGTCCGACGGGGATCCGAACCGTGCGACCCAAGATGACAATAACATGTGGACTACCTCGGCCGATGTGGTGGAACTCAGCGGAGCCACCTCTGGCCAACACGTAGTGCGGTCGACGATTGTTAAAAGGTGTGTGAACCCCTGCGACAGCAGAAGGGGGCCCACTAAGTCCACGTGTACGTGATCGAACCTCCTGGCTGGAATTTGAAAAGGCTCAAGGGGGACTTTGGTGTGCTTGTGCATCATAACCTGCTGGCACACAACGCATGCTGCAGTCCATTCTTTCACATCCCTGCATAAGTGAGGCCAAATGAATTTGGACCCAAGTAGTTTTAACTGAGGCTCGCATGCTGGGATGTGAAAGGGAGTGGACGGACTCGAAAATGCGGCGGCGCCAGGAGCTCGAAACCACGGGGCGGGTGCGGCCGGTGGAGATGTCGCAGAGCAAGGTGGGGCACCCTTTTTGTACCACCCTGCTCTCAAGTTTTAATCCAGCAGCTGCGGACTGGAGCGCGCAAATGTCTTATGTCCCCGGTTTGGTCGGCGGCCATTGCGGAAAAATCAATGCCCATGTCTACCGGAGAGACCAACGCGTGTGACAAGCAGTCTGCCACAACGTTCACTTTACCGGCTACATGTTGGCTGTTGGTCGTGAACTCCAAAATTGCGGCCAAGTGCCGTTGTTGCCGAGCTGACCACGGTACCAAGACTTTGGACATCGTCGGTCAGTGGTATATGATCGACAAACACGGTAAACTCGCAACCCTCGAGCCAGAACTGAAAATGAGCGTAGCGAGGTGGAGAGCCAACAACTCTCTGTCAAAAGCGCTATACTTATGCCCATTATCGCATAAAGTACGGCTGAAAAAGGTGAGGGGCTGCCACGAACCGGAGACGTACTGTTCCAATACACCTCCTACTGCGACGTCAGACGCGTCTGTGGTGTAGTGAGTGCTATCCGAGCTGATGGGGCTAGGTGGGCCAGCAAAGTTGCTTTAGCAAGCGTCGTTTTAGCATTTGTGAACACCTGGATCCGCTCGGGTGTCCAGTCGATGCTATCCGCGGGCTTCTTTTTCTTGGCGCGCTGTAGAGTGGCTGCAGCAGCTGGGCTGTGCAGGGAAGGAAGTGGCTGTAAAAACTGACCATCCCAAAAAATTCCTGCAGTGCCCTCACGGTCTGTGGACGCGGAAAATCTGACACTGCATGCACTTTATCCGGCAATGGGATCACGCCATCTGACAAGATGCGGTGGCCCAAAAAGTCGATTACCGGCAGCCTTAACTGACACTTCGCTGGGTTAACAATCAGCCTGTGCGCTTCCTAACGTTGGAAACCTTGTTTGAGATGGGCAAGGTGTTCCTCCTCTGACACATTAGCCACCAAAATGTCGTTCAAGTAGACGAAAACGAACGGCAAGTCATGGAGCACTGCATCCATCATCCTTTGGAAAGTTTGTGCTGCGCCCTTTTACCCGAACAGCATGCGCAAACACTCGAAAAGACCGAAGGGAGTTATTACTGCTGTTTTGGGGACATCCTCTGCGCGCACCAGGACCTGGTGGTAACCGCAGACCAGATCCACTTTTGAAAAAATGCACGTCCCAGCCAGGTGCACAGAAAAATCCTGAATGTGCGGGATGGGGTAACAATCGTGTTCCGTGGCGTTAAGTGTCGGAAATTGCCGCACGACCGCCACGACCCATCAGACTTGAGCATCATGTGCAGCGGGGATGCCCAAGGGGTGTTGGAGCGCCTAATGATGCCAAAGCATTCTAAGTTAGCAAACTCCTTGTGCGCGATGGCTAGTTCAGTCGCATCCGGGTGGCGAGGGCACGCAAACACAGGCAGATCTTTCGTGGTGATAAAATGCTTGACCCTGTGCTTGGTTACCATAGCGGAAAAAGTGGGCACCATGAGTGCTGGGAACTCGGAAAGCAAACGCTGGTACTTAACCCCTGGAGCTAGAATATTTGTGTGTGTTGGTGGCCCAACTCCCCGAGCTGTGCAGGGCAAGGAGTAAAAAGATACAGCGTCCACTAAATGCCTGTTGGCAACATTAACAAGTAGTCCATGAGCACACAGAAAATCAGCACCTAAGATGGGGACTAAACATGAAGCTACTACCAAGTCCCACTGGTAATTGCGTAAATGTAAACATACAGTCACCATCCTTTTCCAAACGGCCACCACCATTGACTCCTTGACCTCGCTGGGTTCCGCCAGAGATCCCGGTCTCACTGCCTGAATGCTGAAAGCCTTGTTTGCCAGGATGATGCGGTCTGCCTCCTCTGCCAGCGCGCAGTAGTACCTGGCCACCAGCAGCGGTGAGTTAGCGAGAATTGCTCTCGCAGAAGCTGATAGGTTTCTGAGGAAGAGATGGGCGAAAAGGAATGATCCATCATCTGTGCCCATCAACATAAGCATGCTGTCCATCTGGTCCACAGCCGATCTGTCTCCTAGCTCCAAGCGGGTGATGAGCTTTTCTGCCCTCTCTGTATCTGAAAGGGTATAACAGCACAGCGGCAGTTGCTTGAGAGTGCCGTATTTTCCTTGGGCTGGCGGGGCTCGGAGTAGACTCATGGTGCGCTGCATGGCGCCCGCGTCCAGCGATGCCACCACATGGTGGTACTTTGTGTTGTCTGTCACAACTCCGTGGAGGGTGAACTGGGCTTCCACATGAATAAACCCAAGTGGTTGGGACGTGAAGCCAAAAGTCCGGGAGTCTGATTGCAATGGCGCATGCAGCGGTGGGAGACTCCAGTGGGAGTGTCTCCGTGGTCGTGTTCGGTCTGTTTTCCATTTCACGTCTCTAGGTCACCAATGTGGAGGATGAAAGCAGACCAGACACGAGCAGACGACACAGAGGTTTATTTCTCATCCATCACAGAACAGAATAACTCTTGAGTGCCAAAGCGATCTGCTTTATACATTTTCTCCTCGCTTCTGGCACTCAGGGTAAACACATTTACATACCTGTTACCAAGTGTGAACACATATCAACATACACAACACATTCGTGCTCCTGCGTCGTCAGGTGTGAGCCTGGCACAGCGGGGGCGAAAGGCACATCTTTATTTACTACATACCCTCTGGTGCTCTGACGCCCCTGACTAGCACCCCCAACACCCCGAAGTACTGGGTGGAGTGTCATCTCCTTTGGTTCACCACTGTCTATCTATCTATCTATCAATGGATAGATAGATAGATAGGGGGGCAATGGATCAGCGTTCTCGTCGCGCCCTCCGCCAGTACCCGGGCTCGCCTGGGGAAGCTAATGATCCTACCAGCAGACTAAATTCGAAGAGACGACGCCTCTGTGCCAAGTCAAAGAAGAATCCTAGTCACAGTCCTAAAGCCGAAAGCAAACAGCCCCAAGAGCACTTTGTGGTAGGATCGGCCCTTCGCATATTACAACTAAACGTTGAAGGCCTATCTGCAGCCAAGCGAAGCCTTATCGAAGTCCTCGCCTTCCAACATTCGATTGATGTAATCTGCCTCCAAGAGACTCATATTGGCACAGAGGAAGCTGGCCGCTTCACCATCAAAGGCTTTGACCTCCTGTGCTATGTTCTACATGCTAAACATGGACGTGCCACCTATGTGCGTTCTGACATAGTTGAAGCAAATCACCTGATAACAACACATTTCTCAGACACCATAATCATTGGTGGCTTCCATATTGTCAATGTGTACAAGCCCCCTAATGCCAACTGGGATCTGCAGGTCTTACCCACCCTACCCCACCCTGCCATCTATGTGGGGGACTTTAACAGCCATCACCCTGACTGGGGGTACCCAGCAGTGGACAGTGATGGGAAGGCACTTTCAGACTGGGCATCCAGAAATGACCTCGCTTTGATATACGACCCCAAACAAAGAGGAACCTTCCACTCTGCTAGGTGGAAGAAGGACTATTCTCCTGACCTGTGTTGGGTCAGCTCTTTGAATGGGGAGCCATATCCTACACAGATCCTCATTCTTGATGATTTTCCACACAGCCAACACCGGCCCCTGCTTGTACACATTGGCCTACAACTTCCAGTCATATACAGCCCAAGGAAGATGCGCTGGAACTTCCGCAAAGCCAACTGGAAGAAATTCAGTGAAACTCTGGACCGGAGCGTTGTTACCATCCCACTCCACACCATCACTGTAGATGAAGCATACAACCGCTTCTGCAGCGCAATCTTCAAGGCTGCCCATACTGCAATCCCACGAGGCTACCGACCCCTCTATGTCCCATGTTTGGACGGAGAAAGTGCTGCCCTCCTACAATCCTATCAAACATCAGGGGACCCAGAGATAGCAGACCATCTCATTGAATCGCTAAATACAGCTCGGCGAAAGAAATGGGAGGAGACAGTTGCTGACCGGAGCTTTACCCACTCTAGCAGGAAATGTTGGAGCCTCATCCGTCGCCTAGGAGCTGCACAGAAGCCCCCTAGCCAAAGCCGAGCATCCGTCACACCCAACCAAGTTGCATCCCACCTACTGACTATCGCCAAAGCACCCCAAGACAAAGACACCAAAAGAGCAGTTACAACTGAGCTAAAAAAACACCAAAAAATGCCTGTAGAGGAAACGAACCCTGAACCCTTCGAGGCTGCTGAACTGGAGAAAGTCCTACAGAGCCTGAAATGTGGAAAGGCAGCAGGATACGATAACATCTTCCCAGAATTCATGAAAAATCTTGGCCCCCGAGCCCTAACCTGGTTGACACAATTCTACACAAGGATCACAAAAACAAACTCGATCCCAAAGAAATGGCGGACAGCAAAGGTCATTGCCATCCCAAAACCTGGCAAAGACCACAAATTACCAGCAAGCTACCGCCCAATCTCCCTACTCAGCGTTCCTTACAAAATCATGGAGCGCCTAATTCTGCAACGCATTTCCCCAGAGGTAGAGGATATTCTAAGTGTGGATCAAGCAGGTTTCCGCAAGGACCGCAGTACAGGAGAACAAGTACTGGCCCTAACCACCTTCATCGAAAATGGCTTCGAGAGCAGACTGAAGACAGGGGCTGTGTTTCTCGACCTTACAGCCGCCTATGATACGGTCTGGCACAAAGGCCTCCTCCTGAAACTTATAAAGGCGATCCCTGCTTGGGCAACAGCAATTATAAAAACCCTGCTGACCAACCGAAGGTTCAGAGTCCACCTCAGTCAGAAGACAAGTGCATGGAGAATGCAGAAAAACGGACTCCCACAAGGCTCAGTTCTAGCTCCAACTCTGTTCAACCTCTACATAAACGACCTGCCTACTACAAAATCCCGCAAATTCACCTATGCAGACGACATCTGTTTGGCATTCCAAGCACCAGACTTTGAACCACTGGAACGGGTGCTCACGGAAGATCTTGCCAAACTGGACCAGTTCTGCAAAATCTGGCGCCTAAAACCAAGCCCAGCAAAAACCGTCTCCAGTGTATTCCATCTCCACAATGCAAAAGCTGCCAGAGAACTAAACATCCACCTGAGCGGACTCAAGCTTAAGCATGCCCCAAATCCAACTTATCTTGGAGTGACCCTTGATAGGACCTTATCCTTCAAGGAACATCTAAAGGGGACGGCTGCTAAGGTGAAGGTACGAAACAACCTGCTCTGCAAGCTCGCTGGTGCAAAATGGGGGGCGGCAGTCTCCACCCTGCGCACCTCAGCACTGGCCCTTTCATACTCTGTAGCAGAATATTGTGCCCCTGTCTGGTCCAGGTCATCTTACACACACCATGTAGACACCCAGCTCAACACAACCATGAGAACTATAACTGGAACAATCCGCTCAACACCACTCCCCTGGCTCTCTGTACTGTCAAACATAGCCCCTTCACACATCCGGTGAGCAGCATTAACTCAAAGGATGCTCCAAAAAGTTAAAGATTCTCCTCACTTACCAATCCATGCAGATATCTACACTCCACCCACTGCCCGACTTTCATCCAGATGGCCGATTTGGAAAAACCCTCCCCCAGCTGACTTTACCATCCAGACAGCTTGGCAAGAGGAATGGGAGACCAAGGAGGTCCCAAACAAACAGCTGGTGATAAACCCCAACCAACAGGTCCCGGGCACCAACCTCCCAAGGAGACAGTGGTCTACACTCAATCGCTTCAGGACTGGACATGGCCCCTGCTTGGCCAGCCTTTACAGATGGGGCAGTAGCCCTAGCCCACTGTGCGCATGTGGAGAGGAGCAAACAATGGAACACATCATAGAGGCTTGCCCGCTCCAAAGACTGGAAGGAGGATTACACACCCTCCATACAGCAAACCAGGAGGCAACTGCTTGGCTTAAGGACTTTGCATTCGCTAAATAAATAAATATCTATCTATCTATAACAGTGTTTTTCAACCTTTTTTAAGCCACGGCACATTTTTTACATTTGACAAAATCCTGGGGCACACCACCAACCAGAATGACACAAAATGACACTCTATAGCCTAACACAGTAAAAATAATAAAATATAGTTAGCAATACAGTTTCTAAATGTATTTATACTCACTCAGTGTGAACCCTGGGCCTGTTTAGATGAACACAAAGCTGATATCCTGGCAGGAATGGAAGAAAGAGACACACGGAGCTCTTCCTCAACAGCTCTCAGTCTCTCTCTGTTTTTAGTTTTTATCACAGTCAAGCTTGAAAAGCTCAGCTCACACAGATATGTCGTGGAAAATGGGAGCAATGTTGAAATAGCTTTGATGGCCAGAATGGGGAACTCCTTGGCAGCAGTCAACCAAAAATTGACCAAAGGAAGATCAGCAAAGTTTAGCTTTAAACCATGATCTTGTTTCAGTTCAGTGAGTTCCTCTTGCTTCTGTAAAGTCATGTCGTTTCCAACAACTGATGCTGAGCTGTATGGGTTCCTAACCCAGACAAGGCATTGTGTGAAGTCTGAAGAGAAATAAAATAACAACTTCTCTTTAAGAGTTTTCAAATGTGTGCCAATCATAGATATATAACCCTAGATTGGCAGCGCTGGCCAGTCCGTGGTCGCGGGGGCGTGACGCGCGTCCGCCATCTTGGTACAGGATATGTGTAGCACATCCCTGTGGTCCAGTGCAGACACCTGCTTGGGTCATTCTCCTTTGTTAAATGTTTGACAGGCTTCAGTGAACATGTTTACAACACAGTACAACACAGCGCATAGTGGTTTACTTTCAGCATAATCTGCATAAATATTAGGTGTTTAAGAGCTTCATAATTATTAAATTATGGCATTTTGCAGTGTCTCAGTCAAGAACTGTCAAATGAGCTGAAAAAAAAGTTACCATACCCCCTGATTAATAATTAGGGCTAGCTCTTTCATTGTGGCCATTTATGCATAAATATATGGCCGAAATTGATTAATTCATACTTTGTCCTGGGCTGTATTTGTTATATTTGCCACCCCAGGCAACCAGCTTATTCCCCCCCCCCCAATTGTCAAAAATGTTTATCAAAGAAATATTTCAGCCTGTGCTATACAAATTGGCCTAGATATGTAAACTTTGAAATAAATAAAGAGAATAAAAAATTACAAATCAATTATTCAAGTTTCTTAATTTAACTAGACAGACATTATACACTCCCCCCCCCCATCTACCTGGATCTGTATAGCAGTTGTTTAAAATCAATTTGAAATTCTTATTGATTTTAGGCCCACATAACAAATTTATACAATACACCAATGTTCATTACAAATTTATTAAATTTATTGCATAGAATAATGCACTCAACATGAAAGCAGCAAGCTCATATTAATCAATTGCAAAGTGAGGTGAAGTGTTAATTGAATCAAAACCCAGTTTAAAGCAGTAGATGTAGGCTTTATTAATTTAACCCAGAGCCAGGTCAAGAATTCGGGCAATATAGAACATGTATATAGGCTTATATATTAATGCGGTAGACATGTACATTTATTTGCATACATACATGAAGGGCTAGGCCTATAGGCCCTATTGATTTAAAAGTACTAGTGCTGAACACAAATTTCTACCTAAATGTTTTAGTGTGTGTGTCATTGTGTTATGGATGAAGAGCATAGGCCTTTGTTCATTAATTGGAAGTTCAGATCGTATGAAACTGTACATGTAAATGATTTAAAAATAATTGTATTTAAGATTATTAACCTGAGTTTGGTGTCACTTCTTGAGTTTTTTTCATTGCAATTACCTTTTCACACCTACATTACACTGTATGCCCCTAATTGCTATTTGTATAAATGTTAAGACAAGCCCCAGTAATTGAGCTGGAATGCAGTTGGGTCTACATGTAGGAGTGCATGAATATTTTATAGCACTTGAAGCTACATTTACCCACACGTTCATCTATCTGAATTTCTTCCTCCCATGTTTTCTAGAGATTTCTACCCTCAGCAACAATGAAGTTGTTTAATGAGGGTATTATTTTAAAATACTTTCTTGTCACCCCCAACTGGTGCCACCCTAGGCACTTGCCTAGTTTGTGCCTACAAACAGAAATTACAGAAATTGTAATGTCTATGAGATATGACTGCATTAATCATCACCAGATCTTCTTGTACCCCCCTCCCTGTAATAGACAAATGCGAAATAGGTACTGTAAAATTCTATCTGTAAAGTTTCAATTTTCAAATAACATATCTGTAAATTACTATCTGCAAACCTTCATGATGTTGGTCTGATACAGGAGGTAGATGTTTGTACACATATATGTGTAATTATTGTGTAAAGATGGTTTGATAAACCTAAATCTTTCATTAGGCCAAGTGTATACAGGAAAAAGAAAAACTATCCTCACGCTAGTTGAGTAACTACCAAACTAGTTACAAGAACCCAAAGTTCATTGTTGATAATATTGGCTACCAATACTGACCCAGTAACAAAGAACACAATGTAACACTGTATACTAATATTACATGAGAAATATTGCCATAAGTATCGATACTGAATTACAATATATATTACACTCATGGCAGTCATGCATGTACAGAAATCAGTGACCTCCCAAATGAAAATCAGAGTTTTTACCTTTATTTTTGACAACACGCCATTAAATTATTTAAAAACAAATACTCAACACTTACCTGATCGTTTAGACACCAGTTACACACTGTAAAAACAAACGAGAACCTTGGAAATGAAGACTTAATCAGAGTGTTGTGCGTTGAGCTGTGGATTTGTTGCGATTCCTGTACCAATATGGCCAATATGACCAATATGGCTGGAAATCACACGCTCCAGTGACCTACTTCCAATCTAGGGTTATATATCTATGGTGCCAATCACCTGGCACAGTGCAGCAGTGTTAACATCATGCTGTTTCTCGGTGAGTGGGAACATCTCAAGGTTGCCACGCTGCACATGTTGTTGTTTATTTATAAATTTTACTGTTTACATGGATCCTGAAAAAGCTGATCTGATTAGGACGTGCGTTTTCATGTGTCACAGGTTTGAATGGAATAAATCATTCTGACATGCGCAGGTCGACATTTCGACATTCAAAAAATAGTAGAAGAAGAAGCAACTTCCGGTGTTGGCGAGCCCTGCTTCGTGTCGAAATTGACCTGTATCGTGTTATTCAGAATGTACTTTTGCTTCTGCTAGTCTCCGTAATGAAGCTACAAGTACATACTTCTGCATATGACGAAAAGAGGGAGACAGCAGGACGATACAGACCAGTTTTGTTTTACTCCCGCTATGTTTTCCACTCGCTGCTGCTAAGGCGGAAATGCGTCACGTCGACGTGCGGCTGGTGTACAGACATGCGCAGTAAACATATTTTCTGCCCTGTGTTCGGAATAAGTGTTTTCATGCGCACCATTCGGACTAACAATCGGCATAACCCACCCCTCTCAATCAGAATGAAATTTTGATCCGAATGAGCGTGATCGGGTTAGAATATTCAGATTGCCATGTTTACATGAAGCATTTTTATTCCCATCAGGCTTTTAATCCGGTTACTTGTGTCCATGTAAACATAGCCACTCACTCGAGTAATTAAGTTAAATTGGATAATTTCCCACGGCACACCTAACGATCTCTCACCTATGTGAGCGACCTATGTGTGCCGCGGCACATAGGTTGAAAATCACTGATCTATAATATATACAGTTAGGCCCAAAAATATTTGTACAGTGACACAAGTTTTGTTATTTTAGCTGTTTACGAAAACATATTTAGGATACAATTATATAATCAATATGGGCTTAAAGTGCAGACTCAGCTGTAATTTGAGAGTATTTACATCCAAATTGGAGCAAAGGTTTAGGAATTACAGCTCTTTAATACGTAGCCGCCTCTTTTTCAAGGGACCAAAAGTAATTGGACAATTGACTCAGAAGGCTGCAAAAAAAATGAACAAGGCTGCATGGGCTCTTCCCTCGTTAACCTGTCATCAATTAAGCAGTTAAAAGGTCTGGAGTTGATTCCAGGTGTGGCGTTTGCATCTGGAAGCTGTTGCTGTGAACACACAACATGCGGTCAAAGGAGCTCTCAATGGAGGTGAAACAGACCATCCTGAGGCTGAAAAAAAAAAGAAGAAATCCATCAGAGAGATAGCAGAAATGTTAGGAGTGGCCAAATCAACAGTTTGGTACATTCTGAGAAAAAAAGAGTGCACTGGTGAGCTTGGGAACTCAAAAAGGCCTGGACATCCACGGAAGACAACAGTGGTGGATGATCACAGAATCCTTTCCATGCTGAAGAACAACCCCTTCACAACATCCACTCAAGTGAAGAACACTCTCCAGGAAGTAGGTGTATCAGTATCTTAAGTCTATCATAAAGAGAAGACTTCATGAGAGTAAATACAAAGGATTCACCACAAGGTGCAAACCATGAATCAGCCTCAAAAATAGAAAGGCCAGAATTGACTTTGCCAAAAAACACCTGAAGAAGCCAGCCCAGTTCTGGAACAGCATTCTTTGGACAGATGAGACTAAGATCAACCTGTACCAGAATGATGGGAAGAAGAAAATTTGGAGAAGAATTGGAACAGCTCATGATCCAAAGCACTACATCTTCTGTAAAATGTGGTGGAGGCAGTGTGATGGCATGGGCATGCATGGCTTCCAATGGCACTGGGTCACTTGTGTTTATTGATGATGTGACAAAAGACAGAAGCAGCCGGATGAATTCTGAAGTGTATAGGGATATACTTTCTGCTCAGACTCAGCCAAATGCAGCAAAGTTGATTGGACGGCACTTCACCAATGATCCAAAACATACTGCAAAAGCAACCCAGGAGTTTTTTAAAGCAACGAAGTGGAATATTCTGCAATGGCCGAGTCAATCACCAGATCTCAACCCAATCGAGCATGCATTTCACTTGCTCAAGACAAAACTTAAGGCAGAAAGACCCACAAACAAGCAACAACTGAAGACAGCTGCAGTAAAGGCCTGGCAAAGCATCACAAAGGAGGAAACCCAGCATTTGGTGATGTCCATGGGTTCCAGACTCCAGGCAGTCGTTGCCTGCAAAGGATTCTCAAGAAAATATTGAAAAGTAACATTTTACTTAGGATTATGTTTATTTGTCCAATTACTTTTGAGCCCCTGAAATGAGGAGCGCTTGTATAAAAATAGCTACAATTCCTACTTGTTTAATCATATATTTTTGTTCAACCCCTTGAATTAAACCTTAAAGTCTGCACTTCAATTCCATTGTAGTTGTTTCATTTCAAATCCAATGTGGTGGCATGCAGAGCCCAAATCATGAAGATTGTGTCACTGTCCAAATATTTCTGGGCCTAACTGTATTTGTGTTCTTTAATAATCCCAGAAGGAAATTCATGGCATCGACGTGAATGGATGAGGTAGCCACGGTGCGGCGCCAATCCCTTCTCCATTCTCACACACACACCAAGGGCCACTTTAGAGTCTCCAATTAACCTAACTTGGGAGGAAACCAGAGTACCCGGGGTAAACCCACACAGACATAGGGAGAACATGCAAACTCCACACAGGGGTCACTGATGGTCAGGGGGTGGGATTGAACCCACAGCCTTCTTACTGTGCTTCCACAGTGCTAACCACTGTGCCACCGAACTGCCCATATAGTGCCTTTCATTCAAATTTTCAGGAAATGTGTGTAATGGCACACTGAACAGATGATTAGATTGTGGTGATTATCTCAAAATGCATACCTCCGCCAAGACTTACCTTCTCACAGTGTGTTAGCAACAATACTCCAAAACTACTGGATGGATTTGGATGAAATTTTCATCAGAGGTGGTTCTTGGGCTACAGACGAATCCATTACATTTTGGTTATGATCTGAGAACGCATACCTCTTCCAAGGCGCTTATCTTTCACAGTGTGTTAACAGCAATACTCCAAAACTAATGGACAGACTTTGATGCAATTTTCACCAGAAGTGGCTCTAGGCCTACACATAAACCCATTACATTTTGGAGGTGATCCATGAGGGATGGAAGGATCCTTGGCAGAGGTCTGCACTCTCTAAGTGCTTTCTAGTTTTCCATGTAATTTTGTGACCAGGTGTTAAACACTACATGACCTCTGAGCCTGACTGGTCCCATCGGGTCTGGGCCACAGGAGAAGATATTGGAGAAAAGGATGTGACAATCACTTGAAAAAGGAGTTTTAAAATGAATTCCAAACCCCTATCAGAGTTTTCTCCTGCTGTTCATATAGAAAGCACAGCTTCACTCTCTTTTTCTCTCTCATCCATCCTGTGTCCTTCCCTTTTTTCTGCCTGTAGCTCGCATGCGACTCTCCATTTATTACCTCCGCCAAGGAGGTTATGTGTTCATCGGCGTTGGTTTGTCTGTCTGTCTGTTTGTTAGCAACATAACTCAAAAAGTTATGGACGGATTTTCATGAAATTTTCACAGATTGTCAGAAATGGGGTATCCTACAGATGATTACATTTTGGTGGTGATCCGGATCACCGTCCACAAGAAAACCGCCATTACGGAAAATGCAATTTTCGTGAATAACTACTGAACCACTAATCCTATCATTGTCAATCCAATTGCTAGTCATATGTTTTCATGGTCAAGGAATCTGAAAACGTACACACAAACACTGTATGGGGGGAACTGTGGCGCTTGGCAGAGGTCTGCGCTCTCCGAGTACTTTTCTAGTTAACATTCTAGATACAGTATCTGATCACTGAGCTAATTAGCCCAAGTCTTTGCAGCTGTTTGCAACTAGGTGGGGAGTGGACAGTGATCTCCCTCAGACTGGGGGGCTGGGGTTGAGACCGCTAGTTGCAGATCTAATTATCTGGCTGAAAGTCGTACAGTGTGAACCAGGCTTAAGTAAATGTAATTAAACATAATATTTCCTGAAGAGTCTAAAAGACATGCTGCAGTTTGAAGTGGAGAACATGAAACAGCACATCAGTTTATCTGTTTATTTAAATGTAAATTATCTGTAAATCTGAAGTAACATTTCTGCCTCCACACACCTTCAGAGGCAGGTATTCTCGGCCCTCAGTCAGATCAGTAAGCATTCAACGAGCCTGGCAGAGATGGTGGTCGAGGCAGAGATCTTTCCTGCAGCAGTGCTCTGTCTGAGGGATCCTGATGAGTACGTCAGGAAGAACGTAGCCACCCTGATGAGGGAGGTGGTGAAGCACACACCTGAGGTACAGCAGCACACGTCTATGCACACACAGTTACACGCATCTGTGGGTTTTTATGAGAGCATATGGTGTGGCTCAAGATGATGATTTGGATCTGGTGGTATTGTAGAAGGGATAGAAATTGGTGGAGATATGAGCTCTCTGAGAATTTTTTCATTTTATATTATTATTACTACTTTTGTATGTGCTGCTAGATTGTTCTAGTGCTGTAGATTTTTATCACTAAATGGTGACTTCAACGTTTTATTGATCTTGCAGAATATGACCATGATATGACCATATGTCATATTTACAAGTGGTTGTGTAAATTGTGACATGAAGTGAGAAGGCAGTGTGTTACAGTTGTAATGTGTTTAAAGTAGGCCCTCATCTTTCTACTAACCCTAACCATGACCATAACCCCTTTAAACAAATAGTTCTTGTGCATAATATGAATGCACATTGAATATATTCAATGGACTGATATAAAAGTCCACATAAAAAAAATTACCGTACTTTTATTAGTTACATATTGTTGTGAAGAACAAAGGGAGCTTTCTCTGAGGTGGACTTTTATAAAACCAAATTTGAAAGGCCATTCAGTGTACTTTCCAAGTATATGTTGTGATGTACTGTATATCGTGATAAACTTACCACCCATCCTGACAGTGTGTGACTAAAAATGTGCGATTAATAGCACTTAACACAGATGTGGAAGTAACACAGACACAAAAGTGAAACTTAAGAGATGCAAGAGTTAAACATAAATGGCATGACACACGACTATTCCCACCCATTCCATACATGGATTTAGGGGGATTTGAAACTCTGAAATAGTGTCACACCACTGAGGAAACGCTTCTCGTGATTATACCTGAAATGCTCCCACCAGTCATATTTTGAGGGTTAGAACAAAAGAAAATGCCATTGCGCTGGTGACTGGTGGTCTGTTTTTAGATAAGAAGAATGATTATGTCAACCTATTTTTGCTGTCATATTTGTGTTGATGAGTGGTTCCTGTGGATCGAAACTTCATCTTGGTGTGTGTGTTTTCCCAGCTGTCCCAGCTGATTGTAAACTGTGGTGGCTTGGGTGTGGTGATAGACTACCTGGGAAACAGCCATGGAAGCTTGCGCCTGCCTGGGATAATGATGCTGGGATATGTGGCAGCTCACAGCGAAAGCCTCGCCATGGCTGTCATTGTTTCCAAGGTTGTTATATAATTTTCAATGACTACTAAACCTGAAGAGGCTGGTCCTCCTGTATATATGCTATGTGCCATATGCCCTCCTGTCCTGCAGGGGGTGTCCCAGCTGGCCCTGTGTCTGTCTGAGGAGTCTGAAGAGCACATCAGGGCAGCCACGGTTTGGTCATTGGGTCAGATTGGGCACCACAGCCCTGAGCACGCTAAGGCGGTGGCTACAGCTAATCTGCTGCCCAGACTGTTGCAGCTCTACATGGATGCCAACAGCTCAGAGGACCTACAGAACAAAGTAAGAGCTCACGTTCAGCCTGTCTGAGATGAAAGTGTTGGAGACTAAAAGAAAACCAGGTGTTATTTTAGTGGAGTTACACAAATAATCAAATGTTTTGGGGGTCAGTTAGAAATGCTCCTCTGTTCCAGTCCAAATTACATTTAATTTTATCACATGGATAAAAATAATCAGAAATGTCCACAGTGTTCAAGTTTTGTTTTGATTTTTTTTTTTTCTTTTACAGATTGTCAGACTGCATGTAATGACTATTCTGACAGACAATTAGCGTAGGCTATCGATTATTGAAATGTTTGATTGACTAATGTGATTATAGAGGGGATGCAGAATTCTTGGCAGTTCTAGGACAGTTACCATAGTTACCCAGCAATGAGTGGCAAACACATGTGGCAGCTTTAGTTTGTATACAGCAAAAAATAAAAACCTTACAAAATATTTAGTCACAGTAGTACACAGAGTTCCTTTTTTAACTTTAGTTGTTAATACCACACCGTTTACTTGACTGTAGTGATGTGTGGGTAAGAGCACACATACAGTCATGTGAAAAAATTGGGACACCCTGTATAAGCCTGTGGTTTTTTTTAAACATATTTGGACATATGGATATTTAATATCAATGTTAAAAATACTGGGAGATTCACGTAATACAACTAAATAATTAAAAATGAATTAAAGACTTTTTTCAAATTTTCTGTAAAATGTAATTCTAAACAAATAGTGAGGAATAAATTAGGACACCAACCATCTTTTTTAGGACACCCCCACATTCATTCCCACTTACAATGGCTAAAATAAAATTTAAAAAATGCAAAAAAAAAAAAATGCAAAAAAAAAAACAAAGTTAGACATACAGTTAGGCCCAAAAATATTTGGACAGTGACACAAGTTTTGTTATTTTAGCTGTTTACGAAAACATATTCAGGATACAATTATATAATCAATATGGGCTTAAAGTGCAGACTCTCAGCTGTAATTTGAGAGTATTCACATCCAAATTGGAGCGAGGGTTTAGGAATTACAGCTCTTTAATACGTAGCCGCCTCTTTTTCAAGGGACCAAAAGTAATTGGACAATTGACTCAGAAGGCTGCAAAAAAAAATAACAAGGCTGCATGGGCTCTTCCCTCGTTAACCTGCCATCAATTAAGCAGTTAAAAGGTCTGGAGTTGATTCCAGGTGTAGCGTTTGCATTTGGAAGCTGTTGCTGTGAACACACAACATGCGGTCAAAGGAGCTCTCAATGGAGGTGAAACAGACTATCCTGAGGCTGAAAAAAAAGAAGAAATCCATCAGAGAGATAGCAGAAATGTTAGGAGTGGCCAAATCAACAGTTTGGTACATTCTGAGAAAAAAAAGAGTGCACTGGTGAGCTTGGGAACTCAAAAAGGCCTGGACGTCCACGGAAGACAACAGTGGTGGATGATCGCAGAATCCTTTCCATGGTGAAGAACATCCCCTTCACAACATCCACTCAAGTGAAGAACACTCTCCAGGAAGTAGGTGTATCAGTATCTAAGCCTACCATAAAGAGAAGACATCATGAGAGTAAATACAAAGGATTCACCACAAGGTGCAAACCATGAATCAGCCTCAAAAATAGAAAGGTCAGAATTGACTTTGCCAAAAAACACCTGAAGAAGCCAGCCCAGTTCTGGAACAGCATTCTTTGGACAGATGAGACTAAGATCAACCTGTACCAGAATGATGGGAAGAAGAAAGTTTGGAGAAGAATTGCAACAGCTCATGATCCAAAGCACTACATCTTCTGTAAAACATGGTGGAGGCAGTGTGATGGCATGGGCATGCATGGCTTCCAATGGCACTGGGTCACTTGTGTTTATTGATGATGTGACAAAAGACAGAAGCAGCCGGATGAATTCTGAAGTGTATAGGGATATACTTTCTGCTCAGATTCAGCCAAATGCAGCAAAGCTGATTGGACAACGCTTCATCAATGATCCAAAACATACTGCAAAAGCAACCCAGGAGTTTTTTTAAAGCAAAGAAGTGGAATATTCTGCAATGGCCAAGTCAATCACCAGATCTCAACCCAATCGAGCACGCAGTTCACTTGCTCAAGACAAAACTTAAGGCAGAAAGACCCACAAACAAGCAACAACTGAAGACAGCTGCAGTAAAGGCCTGGCAAAGCATCACAAAGGAGGAAACCCAGCGTCTGGTGATGTCCATGGGTTCCAGACTTCAGGCAGTCGTTGCCTGCAAAGGATTCTCAACAAAATATTGAAAAGTAACATTTTACTTAGGGTTATGTTTATTTGTCCAATTACTTTTGAGCCCCTGAAATGAGGAGCGTTTGTATAAAAATAGCTACAATTCCTACATGTTTAATCATATATTTTTGTTCAACCCCTTGAATTAAACCTTCAAGTCTGCACTTCAATTCCGTTGTAGTTGTTTCATTTCAAATCCAATGTGGTGGCATGCAGAGCCCAAATCATGAAGATTGTGTCACTGTCCAAATATTTCTGGGCCTAACTGTAGATATGTGAACATTTTTTAATTAAGAACTTAATATTTAAAGGGGTGTCAATTTTTTTAATTCTGAGCATTTAATTATTTATCTAGTTTTTGTCAATTAATACAAGATGGAATGATAAGATTAGTGCTCTGCAATGCAAGCAGGCCCTCTGTGTACTGCTGTGACTGAAAACTGTGTCTTATTTTTTTAAATACTGCTATTCATTTTCACCACTCACTGTTTTGTAACTGCCATGAATTCTGTTCTGTGACATCATGTGCATACCCTCTATAAACCTGCTGCTGCTTTCATCACCTTTTCAGAAAACACAAGAACAATCCATATAGCTATAGTTTAGTGACTGTCTTGGCATTATTATATACAGTGTGCACTTGATAGTTTAAATAGGGCACATTAACTTCTAGTCTATTGTAATGTAAGAAAAAAGTTAATTACCGATGTTTAGTAGCACTTGCCCAGGCCATTTTACTGCTTATGGCAGGCCAGGGCACCAGGAAATGTCCCTGTGCTTCTGATTATCAGTCCACTCTTAATTAACCATGAAGACATACAAGCTTAAGTCCATCAGTCATCTTCAAATGTTAAATGTCTTATTGATATTTTGAAGTATATATCAATCAATAACAAACCATCAGATAATCAAACAACCAAATTTTAATAAGGTTAAAACAAGAGTTGGTTAATTTAAAACAGATTCATATTTTTTTTCACTCACATGTTTGTGTGGTTTGAAATGTCCAATGAAGTTCAGATTTTTAAGATGCATAACAACATAATCCTCAAATTCAACCTCAATTCAACCGTTCATTTCAAAAAGTGAAATTGAGTCATTACATACAAAATGATATATTTCAAGTATTTATTTCTTTTAATTAGGGCTGGGCGATACACCAAATATATTTGTTATATCAATACATTCTACTATGCTTCTTATTATTATTTTTGGCTGCTCCCTTTAGGGATTGCCACATTGGATCATCTGCCACCATCTCATCCTATCCCTTGCATCTTTCTCTGTAACACCAACCCTCTCCATGTCCTCTTTCACTACATCCATGAAACTTCTCTGTGGTCTTCCTCTTTTCCTCCTGCATGGCTGCTCGATCGTCAACATCCTTTGTCCAATATATCCACTATTTCTCCTCTGCACATGTCCAAACCATCTCAGCCTTGCCTTGCTACATTCTACTATGCGTGATACATAAAATGCCTTTTTCACAGATATCAAGCATAAATTGTCACAGCAGTAAGGTGTCAGCGTTTATTTGTCCGGTTGAAGTTCCGCTCCCCTCTCCTCTCCTCCGAACTCCTCTCACACAGACTGTCTCTCTCTCTCTCTCTCTCTCTCTCTCTCTCTCTCTCTCACACACACACACACACACACACACACCTCCTGCAGCGGGTTTCATATCAGGGTTGTTGCCAGGTCTGTTTTTCTTCTTCAATTTTTTTCTTTAGAAACTGCTTCTTTTGAGCCTGTTTTTGTGGTGCAGAGATGCTTGTTTTTTATGCACAATCTGGCAACACTGACTGAGTGTGCGGGGAGAGGGAAAAGGGTGAAGCGACTCGCACATACTGGCTGCAATGGAAGCAGCGTTGAACAATATCACTCTATGGAGAAAAAAGCACCGGGTCTGGCAACAGTTGATTGCAAAAGGAAAAAAGTGAACAAAATACAGTTTTGTGCAAAATATGTCACAAAGCTGCTGTCTTTAAAGGTAGCAGTACCACTAATTTGTTTCACAAACACTTGAGATGTCATCCACTACAATATGAAGAATGCATTAAAACCACTCTCAACATCTCAGATAGCCCCTCATCATCATCATAGCAGTCTGTCAGGGGTGACAATGACTGTTTCATTTAGGTCTGATCAGATTCCTCCACGCAGCTCTGTAATTCGCCTTCCGCTGCCAGGAACTCCTGATGTTAACCCGGGCGACGTCCGAGCCGGAACGAGTTGCTCTCTGACTGACCATTTCATGAAACTGCTTGCAAAGTATTTGAGTACCGCTAGCTTTTGCTGGACTAGCGACACATTCCTGGCAGAAAGGTATTATCAGTGGCAAGGACAAGCCAAGACAAACTGACTCCAGTATCTGTTGCAGTGACTGACCAGATGATAGGTTTGTTTATCTCTGCTGCTTGTGTAGTGCATGTCACGATGCACCGACTGGCAAAAGTCCACCACAGACCTTGTGACAGATGTGCTCATCTGCCAGGATGTCCAGTCTCACACCATGTAATAAGGAGTTAAAATAAATAAATAAAGGAACCAGCCCTAAGAAAATGACTATATGACTTCTTCACTTGGAAAATTTCTTCCATACAACAAAAGTGCAAAATGGAAAGATATCACAACTGCAGTCACAAATTATACTGCTAAAGACATGGCCCCTATTGTTAAAACCATGACCGAACAGAAAAAGTGGGCTTTAATTTATATGGTTTTAAAATATATTTCTCTAGAATTTTTGCTTCATGCACTTTTTTTTTTTTTTGGTTTTATTACAGGCCATAATAGGAAGGCCTACCGTTATTTACTCTGATTTGTTGCAAATTTATGAGAGGGGCTGCCTGACTGGTTTAAATAAGTTTACTAAATTTAATTTGATTTTATCCCCCTTTTTGTGTGCAATTTTTAAAAAAATGCAATCGGTTGTCTGTCTCTCTGTGTTGGCCCTGCAATGGACTGGCGATCTGTCCAGGGTGTACCCTGCCTCTTGCCCAAAGATGCTGGGATAGGCTCCAGCCCCCCCACGACCCGAAAAGGATTAAGCGGTAGAAGATGGATGGATGCAATCCACGGGTCTGTTTCTGTTATCATGCTGGTGTCATTTTATGCAAAGGGTTTAGATTTACATTTATACAGTGGTTCGGAGGACATCTCAAAATATTGTCATATATTGTGTATCACAATAAATGTATCGCAATACATGTTTAAAGTTAACCCAGCCCTTCTTTTAAATTTTGATTATTTTGGCTTACAGCTAATGAAAACCCAAAATTCATTTTCTCAAAAAAAGATTAGAATATAACTTAAAAAAATCTTTTTTTAACTGATCTTAATAAAAATGTTGGTCAGCTGAAAACTATGTCCATGTACACACTCAATACTTGGTTGGGGCTCCTTTTGCATGAATTCCTGCATCAATGTGGCGTCTGGTCTGGTGTCTCATCTTCCTCTTGACAATACTCCATAGATTCTCTATGGGGTTTAGGTCAGGAGAGTTTGCTGGCCAGTCAAGCACAGTGGTACCATGGTCATTAAGCCAGGTGTTGGTACTTTTGTCAGTGTGGACAGGTGCAAGTCCTGCTTTAAAATGAAACCAGCATCTCCATAAAGCTTGTCAGCAGAGGGAAGCATGAAGTGCTCTAAAATTTCCTGAGCTCCAGTCAGATGCGTTAGTTACTCCTGTTTCCTTTTCAGAGTAAGAAGGCATTAAAGATCATCCTGCAGAAGTGCACCGACCTGCCTGCTCTGGAGCCACTCCTCTATGATGCTCCAAGCAACATCGTCAAACACGTGGCCTGCCAGTTCAGTAAGGTCTGTCGATCTGAATCTAGGATCACGTCTCTATTGGCTGTATTTATCTGTATTTACACATTTTCTTTTCGCAAAGGTGCTGCCTCATGACAGCAAGGCTCGCCGACTGTTTGTGACCAGCGGGGCGCTCAAGAAAGTGCAGGAGATTGAGGCTGAACCTGGCTCTCCTCTGCAGGAGTACATCAATGCCATCAACAGCTGTTTCCCAGAAGAAATCGTCAGGTACAGCTCTGCCTACCTACAGGCACACGTGCATGCTGGGACTCAGAAAAGCTGAACATTACTGCCTCAGTGTGCTGTGTTGGAATCGGGGCTTGACATTAACACTGGCCAATGGCTGGTGGGTTTCAGCAGTGGCCAGTAAGACAGTCACACCCACTAGCCACTTTGGCTGGTTGTAGTTTTCTCAAATGGCATTTAAAATAATAAACCTATTGCAGTGTGAGACTATGAAACTATAACTCTCATAAGTACTGTTTTTTTAAATCAGTTTTCTATTATTTTTTCTGGTGAAAGCAGGTAGTGTCCATGTAGGTTACATACATCAGCAACTACTAATGATGTCGTGCAGCCATGAAGGGGTGTCCCAATTCATAGGGGCAGGCGAAGGCGAAAGGCGAGGTGAAACGAGAACTGAGACGGATCCAAATCTGCCTCCACTTCGCTCTCCTATTGCAAATATTTTTCTCTACCATTTTACAGTATTCAGTGTTTCTCTAGCTATTTTTATGTATGTATAAGGGTAATTTACATGGAAAAAGGTTGTAAATTTAGTTCAAGTAAATTTTAGCATGCCGTAGTCTAATTTGATTTGGGGTTTTTTTTGTATACTTTATTAATCCCAGAGGGAAATTCAGGGCATCCACGGTACGGTGCCAATCCCTTCACCATTCACACACACATTGACACCTAGGGCCACTTTAGAGTCTCCAGTTAACCTAACCTGCATGTTTTTGGCCTGTGAGAGGAAACCGGAGTACGTGGGGTAAACCCACGCAGACACGGGGAGAACATGCAAACTCCACACAGAAGGGTCACTGATGGTCAGGGGTGGGATCGAACCCACGATGGTCAAGGGTGGAATTGACCCCGTGACCTTCTTGCTGTGCTGCCACAGTGCTAACCACTGTTCCACCGAGCTGTCCATTTGATCATATTAAACATAATTTTCCAACCACAAAACTGTGGCTAGTGAAAAGGATGAGTGGCTCGTAATTTTGGAAAATCACTAGCCACAGTGGCTGGTGAGCATAAAAGTTAATGTCAAGCCCTAGTTGGAATTATTTCATTTTGTCTGAACCAGTCCCAGAACTCCTGCTATTTAAAAAAAATATGATTTTAGAGAAACTTGAATATTTAAAAATCAAGAAAATCTATGGTTAGAATAAACTTGTCAAATAAAATGTGTAATACAGCGCTCAAAGATGACTAAGAAACGTGACAAAAGTTCAGACACCCAGGTGTAAAACAGACTACATGTGTTGTTCCCAGTCAAACTGCTCTTCAGCTGAACCGCTGTGTGTTTGAATCTGGTTTGTTTCAGATATTATTCCCCTGGATACCCAGAGGCCTTGCTGGAGCGTCTGGACAACTACCAGCCAGCCTGATTTCACTTCAGCAACCATTCTCCCCTAAAATCTATATAAATAAAGACTGTGCTTTACGTGTCTCAGAGTTTTTGTTAAAATGCATAATTTTTTTAACCTTTACACGTCATTAGTGTAGCCATAAGCCGACTGCTGCACGTGACTAATGATGAAATCAAAGGACGTTGTCCAAATGAAGCAGCACATTAACAAGGAGCACCAGGGCTATTCATGCAGTTGGAAACTTCTTCCTGTGTTCACAAAAAGCGGTCAAAGGTCAGGTTCACCACACAGCAGCAGGTGGTCGGGATTTCATCAGGCCTGCGGCTTGTCGACATGCATTTATCCTTTTGTTTAAGACCACATTCAGTCTGTGGCACATAACACGGTGTTTTCCTTATTACTGGTGTGTCCCAAATGTTAATCCAATAATATTTGGGCGCATAATGAAGGTGGGCAAGGAAGCCTTCAGTTAGACCCACTTTTTAATTTTTATGGCGCACACTGCCCCCTGGCGGTCACGGCTGCATATGATCAGCGTTGGTGCAGCAGCTGCGTCGCACATGGTGGCGATGGTGGAGCCGCTCTTTGTTTGCCGTCTGCCCGCTATTCTCTGCCTCTCCTCCGCGCTGGAGTCGAGGTGCATTAATGAGCCCCGATACGTCACCCAGGCTGCAGCTGCCGTCACACTCCTGCTTTAGAGAGCCCAGGTGATGTGACGTCCGTGTGGCATTTCCTCCTGACGTCTCCCAGATCCGCAGTTTACGGAGAGACGGATTTTTAGGTGCAGCTGGCCGCGTGGTAGAAGTGAATCAAGTGCAGCGTAGCGCTTTGAAGTCATGGTTGTAATTAAACCTAAACCAGAAACGACCACACGCATTATAGTCTCCCCTCGTTTCCTCCATTTTTCCCTCATTATTTTAGACGTCCGTTTCTATTAATTCTGCTGCGAATCCTGATTCCATTTCCTGTTTAGTTGATGTTGAACGGGCACACGCGCTTCACCGATAATTTAAATGTTTTGAAATGAGCCATTACGAAAATACACCTGCACCGAAAATTATTCTCCGAAAGCTCAGGGGTAAAACGGTTCTGGAAAATCTCTGTACAAAGAGAAAACCCACAGAGTTTATGAACCACAGCTGCTGATACTTTTCAAGTAATAAATTCGAAAGGATGGAAAGGCTTCTGTTCACCGTTACAGTAACCCTTCAGCTTTAAACTGGGAAATACAAATATTTTCAATATACAAGGTTTTACGAAGATTTTTCGAGGCTCCTCGTTCCAACTGTGATATTGTGTTGGAAACTGACGCTCCCCTCACCTGTTATTCTTGTCCAAGAAACACCGGAATGAAAGGATTGAATGTGATCATTTTAACCAGCAAGGTGGTTTTATTTAGCACGTTATTAAAATGAACTCTGGTTTATGGGGAGACTCCGTTCGATTTCATGACTTGATCATAGCTTCCATAATCTGAAAGGCTCACGCATTTTAAACGAACCACCGTGTGGTCTATATTAATCATATATCCCATAACCTACATATGTATAAGCATGTGAGAATGTTTGGTGATTACATATGTAAAGCGACTTCGCACCTCAACAGGACAAGAGGTCTCAACCGCCAGCGGAGATCAAAGAGCATCCGAGGCACTGCGGTGGAGACCAGATCGATCGCCCTGACCTCCCAAGGCCAGGTGGAGGGGTACGGAGACAAAGGAGGGGGATTAAGATAATGTGGGATGTCAGCTTTGATATGCATGTCTTTTGTTATGTGTAGGTATAAGTATGTAGAGCTGAATATGTTCTGCCTCTTTCTACTTCTGCTTCTGCACTGAGATGAGACTTGTTAGAGGAGCGAAGCTGATAAACTTTGGTTTATAAGTCGCATCGCCTCGTTATTCCAAGCTCTACTACACACCGTTCAGTTTTACAATTGCGTTTGTGCATTTTTTTGTTTTATAAAAAGCTAAAAAAAAATGTCCCCACGTTTTTCTAAGACATTTTTTTTACCCAGAATTAAATGTAAAAACTTTTTGATTTTAAGCTGTAAATTAGAATACAGTATCAGCTTTTTACATTATCCATCACATGAGAAATATCAGTAAAACTGAACGTGTCCGTGATGAGTTAAATCCACCTAATGTGTCCCGTTATCTTGAATAAAGAGATAGTAGATGTAAAGTTTCTCAGAAATAAACTAGCAATGATTATACAGACAACTGAAGCTAGACTGGGTTAAGCAGAACAAGTGCTTTAATTGGTTTGAGTGAACACTTATGGAATGGAGTGTATTATCATCATTAAATGTGAAGAACAACAAACATAGATCATTTTGGCCTTTCACCAACCACTGTCAGACAGCAATAAGCCCACTCACACATACAGTAACCCGATACTTCAGTCTTTCTGCTGGATCAGGCGACCAGAGCACATTCAGCAGGGGTGGGTGTGTTTTGACTTGACAATCTTGCCAAAATCAACCAAATCCATGTGGTCTTTGACCACAAAGATCCAATTTGGAAAATCAAATAAATTGGTCCCACCTCTGCGTTTTTTGTTTTTCTGCCTGGCTCCTGGCATATGTTCATTTGTAATCAAATTTCCCCCAACACTTGATAAATCACATGAACACGGGGGGTGTTTGGTGTTAACTTTAGACATGTTCACATACGAGCACTGCACATCTCACTCCATCTACCACAAAAAGAAGAAAATGAACAGATTTAGTTAAATGAAACAAGACATTTATATACGATACACAATGTTCTTCAAGCTCATGTGGGAGTTCTGACTGCTGACAGATGCTTTTGGCAAGTTAACGGTAGCAGCAGGTTGGCTGGTGGGTGGGCGTCTCATGGCTGAAGAGCTTCACTCATGAGAGAAGTCACAAAAGCTGGGAGTCAATCATTTCTGGGTACAGTAGCAGGGCGCCGGTGCATCTTTAGTTTGTATCTATTACAGTCTAGCCACACCGTTTGTTTCTTGATGCAGGGTTAATACCACCCCCCAATGAAACAAAAACCTCTCAGCATGCACAGCTCTGCTTTGTGCACTTACAGGAGGGAAGTCTTTGGGGCTGAACAGAGCAAAGCAGACAAGAGGATGAACAGGTTTCCCTCATTCCCCAGTATTTTTCGTTTTGTATGACACATCCTATGTACAAATTGAACAAGTATGTGACAACAGAAAAAAAACCAAACTGTTCCCTTACAATGAAAGGACAGAAGACTCAGGATTAAGCAAACCTCCCTGATAATGAGCAGTGATATGGGTGACATAAACAAGTCATAAGGAATATGAACTGGGTTGTGTGATGAATACAATACAGTTACAGCGGTATGCAAAAATGTGGCAACCACTTAGAAAATGGCCTATTTAGATGATTTGTGAATCCGCACTCAAAAGGTTCAGTGCATAAAAATCATGGCTAAGCCAAATTTTGAAATTTAATTCAGCTGAAAATCACAACTTTGCCTTCTTCTTTTATATATAATCCTATAGAAAAGTTGTTACATTTTCTGTAACTTGACTCTTCTTAAACACATGTAGGCGTCCATCTTGGACCACCATGTCACCTTTTCAAGTTTGTAATGCTAGTATCTCAAGGTGGCGAATGCTGGTGATTGTTGCCATTTTTGGATTCGCCAACTTTTCTGACGAATGTTCATGAAAATCAGGGTTCACCGTCGTCTTTGGCAACAATTAGCAACATTTGTGCGAATGTTTGCAAAAGACATTTAGCCAACATTAGCAACTGTTGGCAAATGTTTGCAACTGTTCACTAGTATTTCCCACTCTTGAAACATTTGGGCCCTTTTTGAAACTCCAGGTAAAATACTCGGGTAATCAAAGACAAATCTGTGACCCAACCCTATAAAAAGGGTTGGCAACCCCTCCCCAGCATTCAGGTTTCTAGGGTTCATAAAGGTTCTTAAAACAGTTGCTAGTGTTTGCTACTTGGCGAACCAAAAAGAACTTCAGCCCTCTGTCTTACAAAGCGGGGAATGCTGAGGAATGTTCATGAATGTGGCACTTTCAGTTTTGTCAGTGTTCATAAAAGGTTCAGTTAAGTTTTTAAGATCCCCAAATGTTTTTCTTGTCACAAAAATTAAACTTTTTTTTTTTTTTTTTTTGAGAGTGCACTTTTTCCGCATACACTTGCAGACATTTGCAAAATAGTTGTAAGCGTTTGCCAACAGTTGTAACGTGCCACTAAAGTTGTTTTTGGTTCACCATTTGCAACCTTAAAAACTGTTGGCAAACTATTTTGTAACTTTGTACAAAAAGTTGGAGAATCCCAAAAAATTGCGATGTTCGTCAACAGTCACCGCTCTGTGAGATACTACCCTTAGAGACGTGTGTTACAACCATCTGTAAATGCTTATAACTACTTTGCAAACGTTTACAACTGTTTGTGGAAAAATACACTTGTTCAAAATTTCTTTGAGTTTAAAAACTTTCCAAACTGTTTTGTATCCTTTTAGGAATCCTGAAGAAAGCCAAAAATCACAACGTTTGAACATTTGCCAGCCTTTGCTGCTTCGTGAGATTCTAGCTTAAGTCAAACTTTACGCAAACATTACATTTTGAAATCTGCTAGATGTGCTGAATATCACACATTGCACTTTTAAATGTGTAGGCTGCCCAGGCTATTGCACATGCCACAATTGTATATTTATACAGTATGCATGTAATTTTTGCTCATGGAAGGAAAAGTATACATTATTATTTGCTGATAATCCTACAGAGACTGTTCACATCTTGTCAAAAAAACATACGTCATTTATCAAGGGGCGTCCTAATTTTTGCACTTTTACCATTCTAAGTGAAATCTTGGACAAACATTCAAACAATATTCTGATGGGAGATGTGAGGAACCAACAAAACGGTCACGAAACACTCCACGATGCACTTCCACACAAGTACTTTATAAAGGCGTGAATCAACACGTGAACACCTCCAGACCATGCACACAGAATATTCAGAACTAAAGGGTGTCAAACTGACAGAACCCGAACTGATCCACCATCTAACTTCACTCACATCGGAACAGATTTGTTCAACTAAATTCACCAATGAGAACAAATTGAAAAACAGACATTTTAAAGTGGAAGAAGGTAGGAAATAAAGTGGAAAATAATACGTCAAAGTAAACAACCTATTATTAAAATAACCTTTTGCCTTTGCTTTTTTAAAAAAAAAGATAACAAAATATAAAATTAAATAGTTTTGGAGTAAAAAGGCACACATCTTGCACAGTGTATACAATGAAAAACAGTTACTGAAGCATGGCAGGAACTACAGCTCACACACGTGGTTAAAGTGGAAGGACACAAAACGAGCCTGAACAACACGGACGACACGGGGAAACTCATGTCACATGCATTTTTTTTTTGCCTTTTTTAAAAGTATAATTATAAATTGCAAAAAGCTAAAGCAGAATCATTCTTCATTTACCACAGCACCATCTTTCATTCTGAGGGGTGGCTCCTTTGTCTCAATACAAGTATGTCTGAAGACTAAAATCCAATGTAAAAATATAAATGTGAATATAATCTGACCTTTAAACAAAAACATGTTGTGATGAAAGCTTTTTGCATGGGTCAGGACAGCCAACGAGGATGCGTTTACTTGTTTTAGTTGGTTACCCTGAAGTGATACACAACATCACGCCAAAAAAACTTCTCACTTACATACACGTATATTGCATTTCCCTTGTTAAGACTGGATCAGCTAATTGGGATCATATTTGTAACATTTGGTTCCTTTCCTCTTGTGCAAAATATACAAAAAAATAATTAAAAAAAACACACATTACCACATCATTTCATAAAAACCACCAAATACAGATAATCCAACTTAAAAAAAGACAACAATAACACCACAAACGACAAACAGACTCACAGGCAGAGTTAAGAGAACGATGCTGTTGGTGTTAATGACTTTAAACTTACTGCACGTCTAAATCTGTGTCTACTCTTCCCAAACCTCCTTCGTCTCCTTTAATAACCCCCCCCCCTTCGACAACTTTTGAACACTGACACACGCCGCCCAAAATCAGTGGGGTGCGCGCTGGTACGATGCTGGAGGTAAACCGTCTCCTGGCTGCAGTCAAAGTCATGCTCCTGGTCCCAAAAGCCCCTCCTACTACCAGGACACCCCAGAGTGCTTCTTACAAGATGGGAAAAGTTAGTTAAAACCCCCAACAGACTAAACTTTAGTAATGCTGCTGTCAATTCAATCCCAGCCAGTCCCTGTAAGAAGAATCCAGAGGTGAGACAAGGTGGAAGATGCAGGATTTGAGATCATTTTCCCTCTTTGCTGCTGCCGCATGTAACCTCTCAGCAATAAAAGTGCAACTTTTTTTTTTTTAAACTTTAATTATAAGGTGCTCACGGCAACAGAAACTTAAGAGCTGCTGAAGTTTCGGTTTGACACCCTATACGAATAACTGGAACAAGAAACGAGTTGTTCGTAAAGAAGCTGCAGCCACACGTGACCCCTGAGCCAATTCTTTGCCACTGCAACACAAATTCTTAACAATGTCTAATCAAGCTGTGCCCTTAAATTACTCTTCTACTCATTTTAAGATGCATATGGCTCCATCAGTCAGTGTGCTTCACAAAATGGCCAAAGTCAACAAAGAACAAACGTTACAATTTAAAAGTGAACGAGCGAGTTTCAGGATGCAGCAGGACAATAACGCAGATGCTCTGTGTTTAATAATAACTGCACACAAAGCGGCGGGAGGGGGAAGGGTGAAAGAAGGAACCCAAGTAGGGAGACGTGTTTGGCTGAGCGCTCTAGCATTTGGGTACAGGACCAGTTGATGGCCTATTGGAAGACTGCGTCCTACTTCCTGAAACGAAGTGACTGCGTCAGTCAACGTAAACTTTCTTGCTCTGTGCTGTAATCTGACCTCTGCACTCCACCTGCCCTTTAGCTGTACACATTAAACCCTTCCCAACCTTTACAATAAACACGAGGAAACAAAAATTAAAATAAAAAAAGTAGGGTGCAGGGGTGTTGTGTTAGAGGCAGTAAAGATGCCGTATTCCCACATAAAAACAAATTATATGAAACAAAAATAATGACTTGGACACTTGCATTAACACCCTTATCATCCAAAGTAACATGAACAACAGAGGTTAAATGTAAACAAACATTTTTTTTTCTTTTTTTTTGTAGCTGCAGAGTGCGGCACCTCACTGAAAGACAAAAGAACAACAGGGGTGGATGAGGAGAAAGGATGAGGAGTGCCATCACATCACCTTATTATAATTCAGCCTCTCCATGGCCGTTTCCTCTCCCCTCGCTTGTCCTCTCCACCCCCGCCTGTCCTCCCCTTTCCCATGTGCCCCTGGGTTCCTGTCACTCATGGAGGCTATGACAGGATAGTGGTGATGAAATCGTAAAACCTTTTGGAGTACTGCTCTGGGTTTACTGTGGAGATCTCTGCTCCGGCCTGCAGACGTAAACACATGTATGATAAATGTTCATCTGATTTACTATAATGGGTTTAGGTATTATTTGTGCGCGTTTATCAAAATAATCTACACACCCCATGTTTGACAGTCTTGGCGGCATGGGCAGCTTTCTTCTTGGCATCATAATGCTGCAGGATGTCTATAATAGCCATGAAGTAAACCTCCTTCCTGGGAGCACCTACAATAGAAATACACCACATACAAAAGCTGAACAGCAGTATCAGTAAATATTTAAAATACTGGTGGCTGCCAGTGGTACCCCTCAGCCGGCTGGCATTCAGAGCACTGGCTGGCTGAATTTTTGTGCACCGTCACCCAAAATCAAAATCCTTGATCCAATCCTGGCCTGAGGTCAAGGTCACTAAAATTCACATTCATCACAGATGTTCCAAAGATAAAATGATAGTATTAAAGTGAAACATGTACATCATTCCCTTTCTGTTATGTTTATGATCTTTTTGGAAAAATTGATCTGCAACCATGAGAACCCAATGAAAAAAAATCATGAAAACCGACTGAATTTGAATGAAAATTGAAAACGTTGACCTTTGACCTTTTGAGCCCAGAACCATAATTTGAGATCAGGATCCCAAGGTGAACCCGTGTACCAAGTTTGGTGACCCTAGCTTTCTTTGTTCTTGAGAAACTAGCTTATACGCCATTTTGATCTTGCGGTCCCAAAACCACAGTCACAGTTCAGGGTCACAGGGTGAACTTGTGTACAGAGTTTGGTGACCCTAACTTTACTTGTTCTATAGTATAATGGCATAGAGAATGCTAACCTTGACCTTTGCACTCCAAACCCACAGTCAGAGGTCAGGGTCTATAACCTGTCCAAGATTTTCTTTAGATACAACTATGGTATCGATTTGAAAAGCCAACATGATTTTTTTTCTCTAGTTATTACATTCACAAGGTAGGTGTTGACACTGCTGAAGCTGCCCATCCACCCGACAATGCCCCTTCAGCTTTTTTATTCTGAAGCGTAACAATTATCCATCTATAAATTCAAGAAATCTCTTGTCAGTTTGTGTATGTGTCTGTCTGTAACAATCATAGGACGGCCTATGATGTTCCTATGAGGTCTGCATCATAGCACATCAGGCCTGCCTTGATATCTTTATGATGTCATCAGGGATGGCAACAGGAAATTCTGATTTCAGCTGAAATCTAATTTGGTCGACTGACTTATGGGGGGGCCGGGGGGGCGCAGCCCCCCTGAAGCTGGGAGGTTTTCAGTAAAACAGAAGTAATTTAGACTGAAAAAAATGATTAAAAAAATGAAATACTAGACTTCGATAAATCATTAAATTTAATGAAAAGTTAACTTACTTTTTCTTCAATGTTGTCTCACTGTCTTTAGTCCAACATATTTAACAGTTCTGTAAGAGTTTATTACACTATTTACACTGGTCACCAAGTCACTTCTAATGTGAAACTTTCTTTCTTTTGTCAGCAAGCTGTGTCAGTCTCTGAACTTTGAACTTCATCTCCTTTTCTGGTTTCTTCAGAAACTGTCCGAGTGTTTCTGTTACCTCGTTGAACTTTGAGCCAATTTTCACCTTTACTGTCACTTTTCTCTCAAGCCAATTCCATCGGAACTTATTTTTGACACTTTTGTCTATTTCTAGCACTGATGACTCCTGATCCTTCGATAAAAATCTCATAATTCCGCTGAAAACAATACCAAAAGCAGCTCTGCGATCCACATGGTGAGGACATCGATGGCCTCACTCACACCTTCATCTCAGCTTCTGTGTGGACAAATCCGTTCCCACCAAGACCATACGGTGTTGCTCAAACAACAAACCCTGGATCAACCCTGAGATAAAAACACTTCTGAGAGAGAAGAAGACGATCTTCAGGTCGGGGAACAGGGAGATGCTGAAGTCCGTACAGAGGGAACTGAGGAGAAAGATCAGAGAAGGCAAGGACAGCTTCAGGAGGAAGATGGAGGACAAGCTGCAACAGAGCGACATCAGCGGGGTCTGGAGAAACCTCAAAACCATCTCTGGGCTCCAGAATACCTCCCCCCCAGGCCACGGGGGGCAGGGAGTGGGCGAACAATCTGAATCTGTTTTTCCAATAGGTTTGACCATCCGCCCTCCCCCCCTGACTGCACAACAACCACTGCTGCCTCTAAAGGCATCAAGTCCTGCTGCCCACTCCCCACTCCACCAACACCCCCCCACTCCCAACACACAGCCCCCCATCCTGACCCTGACCAGGACCCAGGTGAGGACGGAGCTGAGGAAGATCAAGGCGAGGAAGGCGTCGGGACCGGACGGCATCAGCGCAAAGCTCCTCAAGTCCTGTGCCAACCAGCTGTGTGGGATTGTGACATATATCTTCAACCTGAGCCTGAAGCTGGGGAGGGTACCACAGCTGTGGAAAACATCTTGTGTGGTACCTGTACCAAAGACTTCCCACCCCAAAGACCTGAACAACTACAGACCGGTGGCCTTGACGTCCCACTTGATGAAGACCCTGGAGAGACTGCTCCTTGCTCACCTCCGCCCCCTGGTGGAACCAGCGATGGATCCACTCCAGTTCGCCTACCAGCATGGCATTGGGGTGGAGGATGCGGTGATCTTCCTCCTTCACCGTTCTCTGTCCCACCTGGAGAAGCCCGGGAATGTGGTGAGGATCATGTTCTTTGACTTCTCCAGTGCTTTCAACACCATCCAACCGATGATCCTGAAGGACAAGCTGCTGCGCGCAGGGGTGGACCAGCACCTGTCATCATGGATCCTGGACTACCTCACGAACCGGCCTCAGTTTGTGAGAACCCGGGACTGTGTGTCCAACACGATCATCGGTAGCACGGGGGGCCCCCAGGGAACGGTGTTGGCTCCCTTCCTGTTCACTCTTTATACTGCGGACTTCTCACACAACACAACACACTGCCATCTACAGAAGTTCTCTGACGACTCTGCGATCGTTGGCCTCATCTCCACTGGAGATGAAGCTGAGTACAGAGGGCTTATCCAGGACTTCATGGACTGGTGCCATCGGAACTGCCTCCAGATCAACGCGAGGAAAACTAAGGAGCTGGTGGTGGACTGCCACAGGCAAGGACAACCCCTCACAGCACCAGTAAATATACAGGGAACAGACATTGAGATGGTGACATCCTACAAGTACCTGGGTGTTCATCTGAACAATAAACTAGACTGGTCACACAATACTGACGCACTCTACAAGAAGGGACAGCGCAGGCTGTTCCTACTGAGGAGACTCGGGTCTTTTGGTGTACAAGGGGCGCTGCTGAAGACATTCTATGACACGGTGGTGGCATCAGCCATCACTTTTGGAGTGGTCTGCTGGGGCAGTGGCATTAGTGCAGCCGATAGGAAGAGACTGAACAAACTGATCAAGAAAGCTAGCTCCGTCCTGGGGCAGCGCCTTGACCCGGTGGAGGAGATAGGAGAGAGAAGGATGGTGGCTAAACTGTCATCTCTGCTGGAGTCCGAGTTCCACCCTATGCAGGACATACTGAATGCACTGAGGAGCTCATTTAGCAGCAGACTACATCATCCTAGGTGCACAACCGAGAGGTTTCGCAGGTCCTTCCTACCAACGGCTGTCAGACTGTACAACCTAAGCAGGGCTGCTCGCAGAGATAGCAAAAAGACATAACAACCTAATAGTTTTTTGAATGCAAAAGATGCAATAGACTTACACAATGGTCCCCTCCGGCATACAACTAGGAAAATACCGGTCGATATGGAGGGTGAGAATATGTATGGGCACATAATCATACCATGTAGGATAACTAAGTAGACGGTTGTGCTGTTTCATCCCATCTAGTAACAATGCTCTGCACTGTGTGTGTTTATACATTTACATATTTATTCCATCTAGCTACAATGCTCCGCACTGGGTGTGTTTATGTTTATATTTATATATCTATATATTCATTCCATCTAGCTACAATGCTCCGCACTGTGTTTATATATATCTACATATTATTCCATCTAGCTCCAATGCTCCGCACTGTGTTTATATATTTACATATTTATTCCACCTAGCTGCAATGCTCCGTACTGTGGGTGTTTATATATCTACATATTTATTCCATCTAGCTACAATGCTCCGCACTGTGTGTTTATATATTTACATATTTATTCCACCTAGCTGCAATGCTCCGTACTGTGGGTGTTTATATATCTACATATTTATCCCATCCAGCTACAATGCTCTGCACTGTGTGTCTGTGTGTATATATATTTATAGTAATATGTACATATGTATATTAACTGCTCTTGCTTGCTTGCTTTTTTTTTTTCTTGCCTTCTGATTGTTGCTCTGAGTGTTGCTATCCCTGTGCTGTTGCAATCCTGGAATTTCCCCGTTGTGGGACTAATAAAGGCTTATCTTATCTTAAAAGCTCAGAATTCCAACATGAACCAGGGATGTGATTTGGGGTTGGTGAAATTATCTGCAAATTTTGCAGGGGGTCTGGGAGACACAGCTCCTGGGTTTTTATGATTTTTAACCACTTGCACTCCGGGCAATTTTCCTAAAAATTCCAAAAAAATAACGTGCCCAAAGTAAATCGAAAGCTGTTCTTCAACCCTTTGCAGCATCTTCATGGGGTTGGTCTCATTTAAAAGAAAACACTTTGAATTTTTTGGCAAAAAAAAAACAATCTCTCTACGTGCTCTGGCCACTGAGTTACAGTCATCTAAACATACTGAACTTGAAGAAAAAAAATTTGGACACAGTGTTTTTTTGGATACAAATGCTTGTAAATAACACACAGCTGTCCGATCCGGCTGGAAAATGCAACAGAAATGTAGAACCAAGTGTTATCCAGCTGAGATCCAAATTTGGTAACAATACCACAAAAAATGAATATTTTACACAGCTTTGTTCTCAGGCTGTTCCCAGGCGTTTTGGAACTGTGCCAAATTGTGCCAAATGGCACAGTTTGGAAAAATGTCTGTAACTTTTGAATAATTCAATGTAGAAGCTTCATTTTAGGCTCAAAGGAAAGGTTACACTCAGGGCTGTGTCTGTGTGTGTGTGGGGGGGGGGGGGGGTCGTTCCCCCCCCCCGCTATCAAGGACAGAGTTCAGCCCTCGCTACATGACAGATTACACTCGTTGCATGTTTCCACAGCAACGCTGTCACAGCGGCTCCCGCCCCCCCCCCCCCGCTGCAGAAGAATAGCGGGGGTGGGGGGCGTTCACAGCCTGTACACTGCGAGCAACCCCTTGTACCGCGGCGCACGAACTTCAGACTTCGTGAACCGCACAGCTGTAATTTACTGATCGGTCAAAAGTCATTTTGGATTACAATTTTCAGGGATAGAGAATAATTTAGCTTATAACACCTTACCTTTTCACAGCGGAGTCTGGGCGAACTTGTCTCCTCATTGTCAGACGAACGCGACGCTGGTCCGCTCTGGTTCTGGTCTCGCGACTCGATCAAAACATAATTCCATTATTGCGGTTTTGTGCTTCCATGATTGCGGTTTTTTCAAAACAAATAACAGTAGTAATTAAAAAAAGACTGGCGAAGGCGTGTGTGTCACTCAGCCTTCGTCGTCAGCCTCCGTCGGTCTATGATGACCATGGAAGAAATCATAACGTCTACTCTGCTGGAACCAATACAAAATAAGCACCGCCTGGGGCCGAACATGCCGATCCACGAATGGCACTCCCTGTCACACAGGTTGCATTTGTGGATGGTCTCCATGCTGCTGGGTCTGTGGAGCTCTTCCTGTGTCCTTTTTTGATCCGCTCCAGCAGTCAGTCTTCACCCAGCCTTAAAAAAAAACAGCTCACGAACTTCTCTGCTTCAATTGGCTCACTGCATTCAAAGCGTTGAGAGGCGGGTCCTCCTTCCTAGGTTTTCATTCATTGGTTCGTCAAGGTTTCAGAAACCCAATTCAAGGCTCTTATTAGTCGAATGAGAGGTCAATCAGATGAACTAATCTGTTCGCGGCTGTGTTTGCAGATTTTTTTTTCAGTGGCGCTTGGAGGGCACACCACCTACACCATCACCATCAATATCCTTATCATGCATCATGCACACGAGGGCGCACGAGCGTGCTCTCGTGCGCCTTAGGACGCAGAGACTTGCCCGCCCGCGGAACAACGGAGTGCAAGTGGTTAAGTACCAGAACTGTGCTTAAATGACATAAAACAAACAGCTGAATACCACTTATTACTGTATAATATTGACTTATGTTCCAAGAAGATAGCATTCCTAAAATATTCCAACAAGCATTATCCATCACATGCTTTAACATTTGATCATATCAAAATCAGTTAATTTTATCTATTCCATAATAGAAATAAAATTCCAACATTCCATTACTTTTTATAATTTCAGCATTCATTTCAGATCACCAGTTTCAATCTCCATTGAGACTTGAGCAGTTCATTTTGCACAATCACTGATGCAGCCAAGTCTTAGAAATATTCAAAAGTTATGAGTCAATGTCCACTGTGCACTGTCAATTTCAAACTGTTTGGAATCATAAAAGTAATCTAACTAAATTGTTTTCTATTTTTTCTCCTCAACATCAATGTCAGGGCGCTGCAGGAGTTTTGGGGGATGGTTAACTTTTATAACCGTTCCCTCCCCTGCGCAGCTCAGCTCATACAGCCGTTGTGCGCTGCACTCAAGAAACGGAAACCGGCGGACAGAGTCGACTGGACTTCTGAACGGGAGCAGGCGTTCTGAGGTTAAAACAGCGCTCACTACCGACGCCTCGGACATGGGCATAGCGGCCGTCATGGAGCAATGCGTTGCTGGTTCTTGGCAGCTGCTCACCTTTTTTTTTTAGCAGGTCTTTGCACGACAGTGAGTGTAAATACAGCGTGTTCGACAGAGAGTTAATGGCTCTCCATCTGGCCATACGCCACTTCCAGTTCTGCCTGAAAGGGCGCACCTTCACTGCGTTCGTGGACCACAAGCCGCTAACGTACTTAACGTATTTTATCTTCCTGGAAGATAAAATAAAGCGGAATTTGGCGAATTACCGGAAAAATCACATCCCTGAGAACAAGCTGCCATGAATTTTTGACAAAGCATACAACGAGCCATTTGATTGGTCCAATCGTTTGCAACTATCCAATCGCAGGGCTGTTTACAATACAGCAGTAGCTTGAGTACATCCGGGTTATCGCAGGAGACTTGACCCGGGGAAGCGCCGAGCGCTTATGTAATCGTGTTGATTTTCGCTAAAATCGGTAACAATAAGGTACCTTACCCCCCCTAAAATTTTCTCAACGGATTTAGATGATTCACAGAAATGATCAATTTGAAAATAAATCGGCAGAAATCCACGGATCGGCAGAAAATTGTCATCCCTGTGTCATATACAGTGTTAAGCAAAAGCATGTCATATACAGTGATGGCTGCCTTGATGTCTACATGAAGTCATATAGACCATGAGGTCCTATGCCTGCCTTGATGTCTTTATGATGACCACCAGGACTCCCAATGCTGTCATATACACAATAGCACTTGCTACCTATGATGTACGCATGATGTCCTACGATGCCTGCCTTGAAAATGGTGATCATGCTACTGTGAAACTTTGATGTAGAGTAGACCATCAGGACTTGCAATGCCGTCATATAGACAATACGACGACGCCGTCATATACACAATAGGACTGGCTACCAATCATGGAGGCATGATGTCCTATGATGTCCAAGGATGCCTGCCTTGCAAATGGTCATCATGCTACTGCGAAACTTTGACCAACAAAACGGACATTGCAATGGCTCAAGATACATCATTGAACAAATACAGCCTCACCTGTTGGTTGCAACATCTGTGATTGGTGTCAATGCTGGACGCACTCTCCTCATTCCACGAATCGCACTCACACCATCTCACGACATGTTGCCATTCACCTTGCTTTACAGCGGTGTTTTCTGCACAACAGATTGCTTCAGCCATGCTCAATTCTACCTTGCCGCGAGCACAGTTGCCAGATCAAGCACTCTTTGTATTCTTGCTCAAGATGAAGAAACTAAGCAAAAGCGATGCTTTCTGAGCACTGTTGTTTTAAAAGACGTGCTGACACAGTAAAAATGTGGAACCTTGAAGAATGGCAGTCTACACTACAGCTACACTACAAATCTGTAAAATGCCAAGCAAAGCAGTGATTTTATCCGGTTGCTCCGGTTTCTTGGTTTCTACGGGCATGCACGGGTCTGGAAGAACACGGTCCAAAGCCTTTTTGCTCAGATTAATTTTCAGGATCCTCTCCATGAAATGGAAATACGACGCACCTATCCCTCAACCAGTGGTCTGAACAAAGAAGAAGAAGAACAAGATCCACCAGATGGAGAGCAATACAGTGAGGAGAACTGCTGCACATCAGAAAAGATGTCGTGAAGATGAAACACCTCAGGTTCGAGCAGTACGCTGCAGGCATGACTGTGAACAACACAGCTGTCTGAGACAGGAGGACACCCTTCAGCAACGGGCATGCAGAAATACTTGCTTATACTTGGTTTCTACGGGCATGGATGGATATGCACGGGTATGTACTAGTCTTAATAAAAAAGGAAGACGCATCTGAACGTTTCTACATGCTAGCATGGAACATCCTATATGCACATATTAGCTGCACCCCTTGCTGTTGATTCACTGCCCCTTGCATACTGGGAACAGAGGTGGTCCTAGATTATGATCCCATTTCAGATCATTCCTTTTTTTTTTTTTTTTTTTAAATCATAAGCCTTCAAGCCTCCAGGTGCCAGTAGGGGGGGCGCCCACTTCTGCCTTCCTTCTGTTGTGCCACACAACAAAACCAAAAACCCACAGACACAGTATTGTACCACTCACTCTCATTGCTTTTTATGGCATAGACATCAATGGTGGGGTCAAACTCTCCAGGTGACAGAGGCTTGGTGCTATCCAGGGTGTTGCTGGGACTATCGGGGGGTGTCCCAATCCCCCCTCCATCACTTTCCCCTTCCTCCTCAACCTCGTTGTCCTCGCTCTCCACCTCCTCCTGCTCGGCTCGCTCAACATCATGGATCCCAACCAGCAGGCTGTAGTCCATGAGCTTCAGCTGGGCCAGGAACTGAGGACAGTAGAGAAAAGAGGGAGTGAGAATATGTGAAGGCAAACAAAAAGTAAAAATATTTGCCAGACTTCACCCTGGAAAATTTTCACACACCTCCACGTCTTTCCTGAGTTTCTCCAGGAACATCTTCTTGTTCTCCTCATTAATGTAAATCTTCTGGCCATCATTGATGAAGTCATTGTCCTTATAGGTGGGCAGCTCCTTAGCCTGCCCATCAGCATTGGAGGTTAGTAACCAGACAAAAACAGTCAAAACCACGATTAAAGCCCCGAGAGACACGGTGATTTATACAGCAGCCCTGGGCAAAAATGTAACAGAATTTCTGGTGCTTGAATTAAGAGGAATTTCTTTTCTTTAAAAAGTATATAGATTGTTCATCAAATTACAGAGTTTGAATCCTTGGAGATGTTTTGTTTAAATTAGATATTAAACACCAGTGTCTGTATCATTCATCCTTTTTCCCCAGAATACTTGCGAAACAATTAACATTTAGATAAACTGTAAATGCTATTACTCCATGCTGAAAACATACAGAGCAGCCTTACTCAACTAAGAATTAAAGGGTATTTCAAAAGGCACGATTACAAACATTTTAGCCATGCCAGTAGTGTGTAGAAATCCATCTGCATTTTGAAATACCTGATTATCACACAGGAGGCTTTGTACCTTTGGTTTGTAAGATAAGCTTGTCTTATTCAGCCAGATACAGCAAATGTTACAGTAAAAATAAACAGGAGGGCTAACAGGGGACAGGCCATCTGTCCAAACCAAGGCTTACCTCATTTTAAACTTTACTATTTGACTGTGTTACACAATGCATGCAACATGCTGACATCAGAGTACAGATCCATCTGATGCACCAAATAACATTTTCTGTAGTGACCACAGTGAGATGCGTATCGTTTTCATTTATTATAATTATATACTAAACCTCCACTGAAGTTTACATCTTTTATCTATGCATCTGGTTGATCCGTACAAATTGTGCAATAAAAAAGGATGACAACTTGACACAATGGCACTAGGCTAGGCTCTGAAAAGCATCTATTGCTTTCTGCTTGATAACAGTATATTCCTAAGACAAATTATGCTATTATAACTTTCCTAAAGATGCTTTCAGAAACTAGACAGTGGCTTGTGGCTAATATAAACACTTAACTTTTATTTCAGTAAGTCTGTTTATGTTTGAGACTAACTTCCATTATTCAGCCGAGAAGCGGAATAAATTTAGTCTCCTATTTAAATGTCTGTTTGGACTGATGTTCTTCACCAAGCTGCTGCATAACTGCAGGCAGCCTGTAGGGGGAAGAGGGGATTTTTAGGGAGGAAGAGGGTCTTGTTCTGAGTCACTGAAGAAAACAGAAGAGGTAATGAGGCAGGAGGGCAGCGGCAGTTTAGCTACTACAACGCTTTCACAGCAGCATGAGAAGAGAAGCAACACATAACGGCACTTTGCAGCACAAGAAAGAGCTCAGATGGCACACGATGACACACATACTGTACATTCATAACACACCTTTACAGAGATAAACAGGTAATACAGTGTACATAAGACACTTGAGCACATATATAAACAGACATAGACCTCCATCCAAGTTAGGTTAAAAAACATGGGATGTACAATTAAAAAAATGGATATAGATGTGACCTAAAAAGCAAAGGAGATCTCAAACATAAGGCTGACTGTAATGAATGATTTTATAGGGCTATAACTGGAGCTGGCACCTCAAATTTTACATTCACCCAGCTATCATTACATTTCAAATGTTATTTATTACCATGCCATGCTAACATTAATTCCATATTACAACACATGAAGTCATGCAAAAGGATCAGCTGGACGATCTTCGACTTCCTCAGTCACACCAACATCGCAAAAATACGTCCAACTTCAGTGCAATCCATGAGAAATTATACAATGTGTACGTGTTGAGGGCAGGGAGAAAGTGAGGGTTGTTGCACAGTATTTCTTCACTGTCATTTACGATTTATCTAATTTTACAACCCCATGTCAGCCGTGACAGATGGGTAAATCATTTGCTTCTGTAAGACTTTAGGAAGATGCAAACAGAAGATCTAGAATTCTGTAGTCCGTCACATTCCTAATCATGGTGAAACAGTTTAACACTGACTGGCAGTTTTAACATCAATGCAATGCAGTTTGTAGAGTTTAAAGTTTGACTGATAGGTGACATAAGTATGGAACTGTTGTCCACAACTTTGGTTTCCCACTGGTAGAAAAAAATACAACTAGTAAGACATACGTATGTATACCACAGAAGATCGGCGGCCAAAGGTTAAACTAGTTTCTAACCTGTAGTTTTGCTCTACTGGATCAGAGTCACGATTTCTCCATCAGGCATTAAATCTTTATTTCCTTCAGAAGATGCTACTCAGTCTGACTGACAGTTTGATGTGAATTTACCACACTGGGCTTAGCGACTTATTTTTGGAGTTGATCTGCTAACCAGATCAGAATACAGACTTTTTACTTCTTTATCACTGAACAACAGACAAAATTCAAAATAAAATGCCTATGATGTAATACATAATTCTCTTGCTACTTTCTCCACATGATTTCAGATATATTTAAGTGCAAATGAATTGGGGGGGGGGGGGGGTTACGACCTTGAAATTCAACTTACTGAGAAGGTGAGCAAAAAGTGACGTAAATGGATGAAAGGTGTGCAAAAATATGAGCTGTGTCAGCCAAGGAGCATGTGAGGAAACGGAAATGTTTGGCCGTACAAAATAAATAAAACTTGATTTCATAGATCATGCCTGGTATATGAGCCCTGGTTCTCTTACATCTCTTACGTGTTTCATGGCGCAGTAAAAGCGCGTAGCAATCCGCAGTGTTTGCAGCCTTTGCTGAACATTACCAGATTTGGGCCGCGGGGGTGCATCTTCTGATGGGGGTGGCTGCTAGAAGAGGGGTAAGCGAGGGAGGGACGGTAGGGGTGGAGGAGAGGAGAGAAGAAAGGAGAGAGGAGGGGAGGGAGGAAGGAAGTTGGAAGTAAAGGCAAAGTGTTTAAAATGGAACAGAGCACAAATGTTTCTTCAGACCGCTAGAAAGTTGGAAAGGGCATCAACACCAACGATCTGACCAGCCCAAAAACTGGTCAAGAAATACACACGGGCCTCCAAGGTCAACGAATGATAACAATGAGCAATGTTAGCTATTTTTGTGGTAATCTTTTCACTTCTAAATAGGTGTTTAAGTGTCCATTTATGAACACAATAATCTCTATAGACTGTACATTAATCTAGTTTGCCAGGAGTATTATTATGACCTTTGTTTCAGCATAAAGATCTAGCTGAAAAGAAAGCAGCCTCACAAACCTGTTCAAAGAAACACAAATCTGGGACAGAGCAGAACAACAAAACAGTTTTAAACTTGCATTCCTATATTCCTCCCAGTCACCCCAACCACAGTGTACTATTCTAAGTTCTTATGATTAATAAAATTAAAAGACATTTCACAGTTTCTGCTGTAATAAAGCCATGTGTCCACAATGGAGACATCAGTAGATGCTGCCAAGAGGGAAGAGAAGGAGGACAGCATTAAATAATAAAAACAGAATAATTAATAAATGAAAAAAAAAAAAACAGAGCAGAAACCAAGTGATTCCACAAACCAACAGTTACTGAATGACAATTTCTGGATAACAAACCAAAATTGATAAATTTGTGGGTCAATGTCCTCAACACTTGAATTACAGGCTTTCACTGTTTAACCATAGATAAAACACTATAGATGCTGTTTCAGCTCATTTGAGAGTAAATAAAACTAAGATGTTTTATTTATGGTTTATTCTGAAAATGGTCTCCATAAACTGTTTCAGGAAAGCCAGCTGCTGCTGTTCATTATCCTAACTTACATCGCCAGCAGCTACAAGAACCACAAAATTTATTTCATGGGAAAAAAAAAAACAAAAAAAAAAACATGTACTTGTCGTATGTAGTTAGAACAAAATATGTCCACAATGAGCAAAACAATGAGGCTGGTGTTCATACACATCAAAATGTGTCTGAAAGAATGAGACTTGAATGCAGACAAGATTATATACACCATGCAAATGCATGCATGAAAGGGAGAAGGCCATGCAGTCAGAGAGAAGATCTCTACTGTGCTTGTTGTTTGTGTGGCTTATATGTGAAAGAGATCTGTACATTCTTTAAACCACATACATTACACCTAGCGACAATAAAATGATCAACATCATTCTGTCTTTTGAAGTGCTACCTATCACACACTTTTTTCCCAAATGTTGACACATTTCCCAGAGGTGGTGATGAAATGATGGCGGTATGCTTTGGTCAAAACAACTCAAGTTGTATAAAGAAGAGCCCCCATATGGAAAATTATTTAAAAAAAAGCAATAATTAAACCATTATATGCCATTTTGCTTTGAATGCTAACAAGGCCGAGGTCACCCTGCCTCCCCATTTCATCATTTTGACATTTCAGCCTCCTCAGACCTCAGGAAGTGGGTCGGGGCAAACTGTTATAACACCTGTTGTCTTCGACTCATTTTGACCCGAAGACAACAGGAGGATCCCCAGTGCAACATGTGTTGTACCTTGGAGGTTATAATTTGGAAATAAAAGAACTTTATATTGCGCAGCTCCATATGTTTCTCCTGGCTGTCATGAACAATATGGATTCTGACACAGATTTGGTTTGCAACTTGTATAAATTCAGCTGTAAGACTAGAGTGGTATTCAATGGAGTTTACTTTATTTTACTCAGTAACATCACGTCTATGCGGATTACAGAGGACTTTTCTTCCATCCCCCAGGTCAGACCTTTTTATTTTAGTCGGAATTGGCTGCATTAACTGCCACTGTAACACGGTCCACTCGGTAAACAGGTTTATTGTTGATTCCGGTGGGTCAGAACAAAAAATATTTTTTCTGACTTCCACCTCCACTATCAACACCTTAGTGTCACACTCCATGAAGTTATTTATTTTTTTTTTATGTTGCACTTTCCCGCAGGATTGACAATCATAGTTTGACAGAAGAGTGACAGAAGGGGCGTTTTTCCTGAAGGACAAGCTGCTGTGCGCAGGGGTGGACCAGCACCTGTCATCATGGATCCTGGACTACCTCACTAACCGGCCACAGTTTGTGAGAACCCGGGACTGTGTGTCCGACACGATCATCGGTAGCACCGGGGCGCCCCAGGGAACGGTTTTGGCTCCCTTCCTGTTTACCCTTTATACTGCGGACTTCTCACACAACACAACACACTGCCATCTACAGAAGTTCTCTGATGACTCTGCAATCGTCGGCCTCATCTCCAACGGAGATGAAGCTGAGTACAGAGGACTTATCCAGGACTTCGTGGACTGGTGCCATAGGAACTGCCTCCAGATCAACGCGAGGAAAACTAAGGAGCTGGTGGTGGACTGCCGCAGGCAAGGACAACCCCTCACAGCACCAGTAATAAACTAGACTGGTCACACAATACCGACGCACTCTACAAGAAGGGACAGCGCAGGCTGTTCCTACTGAGGAGACTCAGGTCTTTTGGTGTACAAGGGGCGCTGCTGAGACATTCTACAACACGGTGGTGGCATCAGCCATCACTTTTGGAGTGGTCTGCTGGGGCAGTGGCATTACAGCAGCCGATAGGAAGAGACTGAACAAACTGATCAAGAAAGCTAGCTCTGTCCTGGGGCAGCGCCCTGACCCAGTGGAGGAGATAGGAGAGAGAAGGATGGTGGCTAAACTGTCATCTCTGCTGGAGTCCGAGTCCCACCCTATGCAGGACATACTGAACGCACTGAGGAGTTCATTTAGCAGCAGACTACATCATCCTAGGTGCGCAACCAAGAGGTTTCGCAGGTCCTTCCTACCTACAGCAGTCAAGACTGTATAACCTAAGCAGGGCTGCTCACAGAGATAGCAAAAAAACGTGACGACCTAATAGTACTGAATGCAAAAGACACAATAGACTTACACAATGGTCCCGTCCAGTATATACAACTAGGACAGTATCGGTCGCTACGGAGGGTGACAATATGTATGGGTACATTTTCATACTATGTAGGATAACTAAGTAGATGGTTATGCTGTTTATTCCATCTCACTACGATGCTCTGCACTTTGTATATATATTTATATATTGATGTGTATGTATGTATATCCACTGCTCTTATTTATATCTTCCGTATCTTCTTAACTACTGCTCTGAGTGTTGCTATCCCTGTGCTGTTGCAATCCTGGAATTTCCCCATTGTGGGACTAATAAAGGCTTATCTTATCTTATCTTATCTTTTTCTTCATTTACAGTCACTCGTGGGAGGAACCGAGGCGGAGTAAAGAGATCGTGCACATGTGCTGGTTTTCACGTGAGGTGGGATGTATAAAGAAAAGGAGCGGAGAATCGGGTGTGCGCACAGTTTTATAAATCTGAAAATTTTTGTGAGCATGTACTTTTCAAATTCTGAGTACGCCATCTTTCAGTATGAAAGCTGCACAATCCTTTCTACATGAGGCCCCAGGTGATTTCTGAAGTCCCCTTTCTGTGGCCCATTTGCTAATGAGTCCTTTTCTGTGTGTTTTGGATAGAGGAGGGTTTGTGATTATCTGACCAGACTGGTTCTCCTCACAGCTCCAGGTTTGTGCACAATTTATGCTGCTGTGTTTTAGGTGTCTGAAAGAAACAAATTACAATCTGCTGGTAATATAATGCCCTCAATTCATGTATTTTCTTGCTTTTGGCCCCGTTTTAGTTCGGTATGCTTTCTCACCTGGAGGACCGCACCAGAGTTCACCAGATGATTTGGATCAAGGCCACCTCTTTAGGTGGTCTCGGTGTAGCTGTCTGGGTGTGTACCTCAGTACGGTTACCATGTTCTCACCAGACAAAACGAACCGCACTAATGGAAAAAACAAACTTGAGTTCGACTTAGTGAACTAAAGCCGCGAGTGTGAGAAAGCACCCTTAACTGACCTAAAGTAAATCAGACAATCCTAACTCATAACATCCTAACCATCACATCTCTATAATATGAGCCTCCTGTACAAAACTGAATTTTTCATGTGAACGATGCAGCAGTGAAGTCTGTCAATTTATCTGCTTACAATAGACCTAGGCAGAAAAACAAACTCCTCTTTGTGTGTTAAATCCTAAAAATGTAAAGTTTTACAGGAGAACACAAACTAAATTACATACACTACCGTTCAAAAGTTTGGGGTCACTTAGAAATTTCCTTATTTTTCAAAGAAAAGCACTTTTTTTCAATGAAGATAACTTTAAACTAATCAGAAATACACTCTATACATTGCTAATGTGGTAAATGACTATTATAGCTGCAAATGTCTGGTTTTTGGTGTAATATCTACATAGGTGTATAGAGGCCCATTTCCAGCAACTATCACTCCAGTGTTCTAATGGTACAATGTGTTTGCTCATTGCGTCAGAAGGCTAATGGATGATTAGAAAACCCTTGTGCAATCATGTTAGGTCTGCAATGCTGTAATTGCTGCAAATGGAGGATTCTTTGACGAAAGCAAAGTTTGAAGGAAAAAATTATTATTTCAAATACAAATCATTATTTCTAACCTTGTCAATGTCTTGACTACATTTTCTATTCATTTTACAACTCATGGTGGTAAATAAGTGTGACTTTTCATGGAAAACACAAAATAATTGTCTGGGTGACCCCAAACTTTTGAACGGTAGTGTACATTTAAAAAAGATGATGTAAAAACAAAATCTCATAAAAAGTCCACCTCTATACTATATTTTCAGTATAAAAAGTTTCAAACTGTAAGCCTGAAAAATGACAGAAATTATACTGTAATTCCACACTACAGAATTCCTGAGTTTTTTGTTCTTTATGTCAGCAGTGTTCTTATCTTTTTAACTTTGTCTGTGTGTGTTCGGGTAACACTGTCACAGGGAGAGAGGAGGTGGATGTGTGGCACTTTTCATGTTCAGTGACACACTGAGCAAATTATTGATTTTATATGATATCAAGGGGTCACGGAAATTAGCTCCATAACCAACGTCATGCCAGACCAACGGGGACGTGGTCCCAGGGAAGGTGTGGAGGAGGCACGTGGACCGACAATCAACAGACCCCCGGGTGGACATGTATTATATTAAAAAGTTTCGGGGTCCAGACGGAGGACTCTCGGGGTCCGGCTCCAGACCGGAGTCTGTCAGCTGATGACCCCTGCTTTATAGAATATATCTTGTTACATCTTAATCTCCTTTGCTAGACAGTAAACAATGCTTTAAACACAGCTGTGCTACAGACAAAAGGAGGTCAGACAATAGGTTCACGTGTGTGTTAAATCCTCAGCTGCCTTGTTTTCCCACTCATGGGTTTTAACCCCCTGATGTTCTGTTCCTTCTTCCCTTGGCAGAAGGTTGTGTTAAAATCAGGGATTCCCTCAAAAATCTCATGCCTCACTATGATGTCACATGATTAAACCCACATAAAACTCGGTTCAAATGCCTCTGGGTCCCAGCTGTGGCAGCTTGAAATTAGACACTTTTCATGATTAGGAAAATCTTGAAATAAACTAAATCTGTGCATACAGATCGTTCCAATATTTATAAGCCAAAAACAATTGTATTCCACAGTCCATGGTGCAGGATGGCTTCAGAAAGAAACAACTTTAGCAAGAAATACAAGTTCTGTCAAATTATTAATTTTCTTTGATGTTACTCTGTTCAACAAAACTCAAAATAAAGTCCACAGCCACATTTCCATCAGTATCCATCAAAATCTCTTACACATATTTACGGTTTTCATACACACTTTAGTGCAGCTCAACACATGTATACGTAAAATACAAAGAGGACTACAATTGTGAGACAACTGAATTAGACTCAATCCCACACACACACACACACACACACACTTCACACACACACTTCACACAAACAGCAAGCAGGGGAAGTGATGGAACAGAAGAAGCAAAGTTAGAAGGAATAATGCAAATTAAATGGACACAATAGCATGCAGTGGAAGAAAGGAAAGAGGGTGATGAGGAAGGAGCTACCTGAAGGAGATGGATGTTTGTTCCAGTCATTCCCACCCAAAGGCAAACAAAAAGAGGAAACTAGAGTTGTGGGAGCTTGGCCACGTGGGTAATGACACTGAATCTTTCAAAGCCGTGTTGGTTTTTGAAAACACTAGAAACACAGGTTTGTTTTCACTCTCATTTGCATAACTGTCCTCATTTCTTTTTGTTAACATGTAGTTTAATCACAGTTACTAATAAACTGGTATTTTTATAACTGTATAACTGCTTAACTATATTTAGTTGGCTTGAAAGGCAAAATTTCACATTTGGTGCATCAGTAAACGTTGGAATTCTGAATGTCTTATGAATTCCTTTAAAAAATAATTTTACCTCAATTCAGAAATACATAATGTCCTTTCAGTAATACACTTTCTAACACGCTTTAACAGTAAAATTCAATCCAGCTGCACAGCCAAAATGTACCCATCTGTGGGAAGGTGACCGTTAAAGTCCCATCTGTTTATCGGTGTGCTGATGCTCAACCATTAGATTTTGGTATTCATTCATTTTAGCTCATTCATTTCTGAAAAGCAAAGTTTATACTGCAAACACTTCAAAAAAAAAAAAGGTTAGCAGTGAGGATCGTAGTTTCTTTTGACCCATTTCTGAATAAATGGGCAAATTTTGCTTTAAACCTAAACAATAAGTAATTTTATTCCATTCCATGTAATATCATTGCTAATACTGTTGGTCTATTCAAGCAGACAATCCAGTTTAACAGACTAGAACTTGAAAAATGGACGTGCAACACTGCATCCAGGCTCATGAGTGATGACTGTACCTTCTCTTTGTCACTGGCCTCTCTTGCAACAGTGGAACCCTGAAAGGGAGAAAAGGACCTGTAAGCTAAATGCTCTGAAACTCATCTGATATTTTTCAACCGGCACATTCAGAAATTCCTAATTCTTTAACCAAAAGACCAAATAATCTGTGAAAATATGTAAATAAAAATTTCTGAGCAACAAGTGATTGTAAATGCACAAGCACAGACTGTTAATGTTTCTTTTCATACTAGTGCCTTATGTCTCCTTTCTTTTCCTGTTTTTTTTATTTTTTAATCTTCATTAGCGCTTCTCTGCACCTCCTACCTTGAGATCATATTTTTTGTAGACAGAAAGGCGATGAGAGAAGACATTGCGTGTGACAATCATGTAGGTCTCGTCTCCATCCACTGTGAGCCGATACATCCCCAGAAACTGAGGCAGCAGCGTGTTGCCATGGCACTCCACAATGAACTACCAAGACAGAGTGAGGAATACAAATGGATGACCATTTTATAGACAACTGATGCTTCAGGCCTAAACTAGAGTTGGGAGGGTAAGAACTTAAGAAGCAAAAATATGCAGTGCAAGCAGTGAACCAATTGTCACATTCGTATAGTATTTACCTTACAATTTATTGGGCATTACAGAATATCTTCAGCTCTAAGGAAATTAGGAATCAAGGCTTGCAAATTATACAGATGACTTACCCAATGAGCTTTACTTACCTGATGGTATTTCTTTAGTATGTTATGCATTTCTGCCACATCCTCACTGCTGATGGTCTTGATTACATAGCGCTTGTCGCAAGAGGTATGAAAGCGGGCCCCACTGCGTCCCTGGGCCTCACTGTTCAAGGGAGCGCTACGAGTCAGAGAGTTCTGCAAATACAAAACACACCCAAAAATTAGGTCAGGAACATCACAATGACACATGAACACCCGCTCTTCTTTGCTTCACGATATTTTCATGTGCACATTCAATTATTTTTAGGTTTTATTATATGCCTGATTTGTATTTGTCAAATAGCATACCTGCCAACTTTTCAAACCTGAAAAGCCTAGTAGCTAGCCGGGGTCCAGGGGCCGATGCTAATGCTAATGCTAATAATAATAATGTTAATATTTGCCAAACAAAAATTAGCATTAAATCTAGTTAAATGTAGCCAACAACCTCATATTTCTTCAACTTTCAAACCTGAAAAGCCTAGTAGCTAGCCAGGGTCCAGGGGCCGCAGTGTCAAACAAATATTAGCATTTGACATAGAAGTCACATATTAATTGTATTAAAGGTAAAATATCTAAATCAATTGCAATACTACACAGAGCGAAATATTTGTTGAATCAACAACCCACATTATATACTTTGTATCATTCATTAATACTCCCATACATGACATACTGTACTGAAGTATGGGGAAATACATATAAAACAAACATATATACAGTCTTTATGCTTCAGAAGAGAGCTATTAGAATAATAAACAAAGCTGCTTACAGGGAACCAACAAACCCACTTTTTCTTAAATTAAAAGCTCTCAAGTTGAAAGATCTGGTTCACTTTAAAACTGCAGTAATAATGTTTAAAGCTAAGAATCTATCACTGCCCGCAAATATCCAAAAGCTGTTCCAAATAAGGGAGAAACTATCATTTCAGAGGAACATTTCAATTCAATTCAACTTTATTTATATAGCACCATTTCACAACAACAGTCATCTCATGTATATTTCAAAAACCTTCAGTGAGAACTACCACCAAGCAACACTGTGTTTCAGTGCAAGGAGTCAGATTATGGAACGATTTTGGACCTGAATTAAAATCATGTACAACGCTTGGACAATTTAAACAAAAACTAAAGGAAGAAATATTCCAAACATATATACGACATGTAAAATCACATAAGGATTGTCATATCCAGTCTGTGTTGTGTTGTTACTTAGTTTTTTTTGGTCACATTTTGTCTTAGCTTTGTTCTGAATTGTAATCGCTCTTGTTTTGTTTTTCTTTTGAATTCTTGGATGGAATATGGGTGGGCAATATAAGCTGCGGCTTCAGCCATCACCCATTTCAGATAACTTATGTTGAACTGTATAATCAGAGGAGTTATTGTTTGATTTGACCTTGTTGGATTTTTTTGCCTTTGTTATATTATTCTGTTTCTTTTTAATCTTTACTTTTAATCTATCCGAAATAAAGATTAATTCATTCATTAAATTTGCATTCAAAAGACTAGCTTAACACTGCATAGAACTTTGAATAGGCCAGATGTGATGTATTATGAATACTAGAAAAGCACTCGGAGAGCGCAGACCTCCGCCAAGCGCCACAGTTCCCCCATACAGTGTTTAACGGTTTGTACCGGTTTGTACCGGTGTACAAACCCCTAGTGCACAGACAACCTCCGGCCATGCACACTGTGGAGTTATGGTCTGAGGAGACAATGGACACTCTAAAGGACTGTTTTGAAGCCACTGCCTGGAAGCAGCTCTGCGATCCACATGGTGATGACATCGATGGCCTCATTCACACCTTCACGGGCTACCTCAGCTTCTGTGTGGACAAATCCGTTCCCACCAAGACCATACGGCGTCACTCAAACAACAAACCCTGGATCAACCCTGAGATAAAAACACTTCTGAGAGAGAAGAAGACGATCTTCAGGTCGGGGAACAGGGAGATGCTGAAGTCCGTACAGAGGGAGCTGAGGAGAAAGATCAGAGAAGGCAAGGACAGCTTCAGGAAGAAGATGGAGGACAAGCTGCAACAGAGCGACATCAGCGGGGTCTGGAGAAACCTCAAAACCATCTCGGGGCTCCAGAATACCTCCCCCCAGGCCACGGGGGGCAGGGAGTGGGCGAACAACCTGAATCTGTTTTTCAATAGATTTGACCAACCGCCCTCCCCCCTGTCTGCACAACAACCACTGCTGCCTCTAAGAAATCAAGTCCTGCTGCCCACTCCCCACTCCACCGACACCCCCCCCACTCCCAACACACAGCCCCCCATCCTGACCCTGACCAAGACCCAGGTGAGGATGGAGCTGAGGAAGATCAAGGCGAGGAAGGCGTCGGGACCGGACGGCATCAGCGCAAAGCTCCTCAAGTCCTGTGCAGACCAGCTGTGTGGGATTGTGACGTACATCTTCAACATGAGCCTGAAACTGGGGAGGGTACCACAGCTGTGGAAAACATCTTGTGTGGTACCTGTACCAAAAACTTCCCACCCCAAAGACCTGAACAGCTACAGACCGGTGGCCTTGACGTCCCACTTGATGAAGACCCTGGAGAGACTGCTCCTTGCTCATCTCCGCCCCCTGGTGGAACCAGCGATGGATCCACTCCAGTTCGCCTACCAGCATGGCATTGGGGTGGAGGATGCGGTGATCTTCCTCCTTCACCGTTCTCTGTCCCACCTGGAGAAGCCCGGGAATATGGTGAGGATCATGTTCTTTGACTTCTCCAGTGCTTTCAACACCATCCAACCGATGATCCTGAAGGACAAGCTGCTGCGCGCAGGGGTGGACCAGCACCTGTCATCATGGATCCTGGACTACCTCACGAACCGGCCTCAGTTTGTGAGAACCCGGGACTGTGTTTCCGACACGATCATCAGTAGCACAGGGGCCCCCCAGGGAACGGTGCTGGCTCCCTTCCTGTTCACTCTTTATACTGCGGACTTCTCACACAACACAATACATTGCCATCTACAGAAGTTCTCTGATGACTCTGCGATCGTTGGTCTCATCTCCAACGGAGATGAAGCTGAGTACAGAGGGCTTATCCAGGACTTTGTGGACTGGTGCCATCGGAACTGCCTCCAGATCAACGCGAGGAAAACTAAGGAGCTGGTGGTGGACTGCCGCAGGCATGGGCAGCCCCTCACAGCACCAGTAAATATACAGGGAACAGACATCGAGATGGTGACATCCTATAAGTACCTGGGTATTCATCTGAACAATAAACTAGACTGGTCACACAATACTGACGCACTCTACAAGAAGGGACAGCGCAGGCTGTTCCTGCTGAGGAGACTCAGGTCTTTTGGTGTACAAGGGGCGCTGCTGAAGTCATTCTATGACACGGTGGTGGCATCAGCCATCACTTTTGGAGTGGTCTGCTGGGGCAGTGGCATTACTGCAGCCGATAGGAAGAGACTGAACAAACTGATTAAGAAAGCTAGCTCTGTCCTGGGGCAGCGCCTTGATCCGATGGAGGAGATAGGAGAGAGAAGGACGGTGGCTAAACTGTCATCTCTGCTGGAGTCCGAGTTCCACCCTATGCAGGACATACTGGATGCACTGAGGAGCTCATTTAGCAGCAGACTACATCATCCCAGGTGCACAACCGAGAGGTTTCGTAGGTCCTTCCTACCAACGGCTGTCAGACTGTACAACCTAAGCAGGGCTGCTCGCAGAGATAGCAAAAAGACGTAACAAACTAATAGTTTTTTTGAATGCAAAAGATGCAATAGACTTACACAATGGTCCTCTCCGGCATACAACTAGGAACATACCGGTCGCTATGGAGGGTGAGAATATGTATGGGCACATAATCATACCATGTAGGATAACTAAATAGACGGTTATGCTGTTTCATCCCATCTAGCAACAATGCTCTGCACTGTGTGTGTTTATATATTTACATATTTATTCCATCTAGCTACAATGCTCAGCACTGGGTGTGTTTATATTTATATATCTATATATTTATTCCATCTAGCTACAATGCTCCGCACTGTGTTTTTATATATCTACATATTATTCCATCTAGCTACATTGCTCCGCACTGTGGGTGTTTATATACTTGCATATTTATTCCACCTAGCTGCAATGCTCCGTACTGTGGGTGTTTATATATTTACATATTTATTCCATCTAGCTACAATGCTCTGCACTGTGTGTTCATATATTCATATATTTATTCCATCCAGCTACAATGCTCTGCACTGTGTCTGTGTGTGTGTGTGTGTGTGTATATATATATTTTATAGTAATATGTACATATGTATATTAGCTGCTCTTGCTTGCTTGTTTTTTTTCTTGCCTTCTGACTGTTGCTCTGAGTGTTGCTATCCCTGTGCTGTTGCAATCCTGGAATTTCCCCGTTGTGGGACTAATAAAGGCTTATCTTATCTTATCTTATCTTAACATCAAATAAAATATTGAAAATAGCCCTATCTCGCAATGTTAAATTAAAAAAAAAAAAAAAAAGAATCCTTTAAAAAATTCCTGGATCCAGACGGTGATCCGGATCACCACCAAAATCTAATCATCTGTAGGATGCCCCATTTCTGACAATCTGTGAAAATTTCATGAAAATCCGTCCATAACTTTTTGAGTTATCTTGCTAACAAACAAACAGACAAACCAACGCTGATGATCACATAACCTCCTTGGTGGAGGTAACTAGAAGACTAGAAATATCAGCAGGCACAGGCACGTGCGTAAAAGACGGCAAAATCGCTCTGATATTTTATGTGTTTACATGATACACCAAGCATGAGAAGGCTTGCAATTACACAGCACATGTTCTTCAGAATCTTAGGCATTATATAAAATGTATTCTCCCTTTAGATGTCGAATCCATGGTCCATTTGCCAGGGCTGAAGTGCAGTCGTGCGAACGTCTGCAGCAGTTTACATCGTGTTTACATCTCGCCATGTACGCACGCCTCTCCGGGATTTCGCGCGAGAATAGAAACCTCAATACCGATAGCGTTAGCTTAGCAAACGCTTCAGGTAAAGCGTAGCAACGAACCACGAGAAGAAACGCTACTGACGCTACTATGTTCCAAATTTAGATACGATTCCTAGCGATCTCGTGTTTGGAATTGCTTTTGTGTTTTTTTTAAGATTTAAAATTTTTGACTTAATTTTTAGTGAAAAACCGTAATTTTGATTAATAAAGCCGTAACCCGGAATGGGGTCTTGAAAACCGGAACCATTACGGCAAAACCGGAGTAGTTGGCAGGTATGAAATAGTCATTCCTTCAGTGTTTCTAAGTGGCACTCTCTTCATAGCATGGGCCAGATTTACTCTGTCTAACCACCTCCTGTGCTACAGTCTAAACAGATGAGGTTGTGACCCCCATGCCTGCTGCCTCTCCAAAGCTACGCAGGCACAAACAGCTGCTGCCCAGACTTTGCAGCTCAAAAGTAACATGATCCAACACCTCAGTTCTTCATTCTCTCAGAATTCCTCAGACTGCTGCCTCTCTTTGTTGGTAAGCATGTCTACAAATGGCTTGGGTTGGAAAGTTAGCGGTCACCTAGAAGGTACAATTTTTCTGAGAGATTTTTTTTGCACTTTCCCTTACACAACATTCTTTAACACTCATAGCACCAGGAAGAAACTGACCAACCAATAAGCATTTCCTCATGCAGAAATTATTTGAGATATTGACTATAACTTGAGATATTACAGTGAAGATAGATGTGTTACTTTGGACTGGGCAGTTTCTTAACAAACCTAACTGCCCACTCACTGCAGCCAACTGAACCCTAATATAAACACGTAAGAAGGACAGCTGCACTGAGCTGGGACACAATGACCTCCAAATACTGCCAACTCCCTCACTGCATTGGGAGGAAGGGATTTACTAGGAAAGAATGGAAAATAAAGGAAGAGAAGGAGTGGAGACAAACGAGAAGAGGAAAAGGTGATCAGATTTGTTTGGGAATAATTCAGTGGGAGTGTTCTGGTAGCATTAGACAAAGCTATATTAAATTCATACATAGATGGTACCAGCTATAAAATTCTATCTAGCACCCTCTAATGCAATTTCCACTAATCATATATTAAATGCCAATATCCCAGTAAATCTAATATGGTTTAATATTTGCAAAACACAACATAACTTCACATACCAAGAAGTCATGATCATCGATTCCAAACCTCTCCCTGAGGTTTCGAAACACCAGGGGGCAGTACTCCTTAAACTTGAAATGGCTGGGCATGTTCTCCCTGTGTGCAAACAAAAACACAATTTACTGTGTGTAATGTAAATGTAAATCCAAATTAACAATTATTTTAACAATTTCAAAGATAATTTAGAAAAATGTGGCATTATATTTTCAAGAGGCAAAACAGTTTGACACTTCAAAAAAATAAAAAGATCTTACTTGTTAAAGAGGTGGTTGTCAACTTTAATCTTAGAATAAGCCTTGAAGTCATCTGGCATGAGCATGATGGGAATCTGAACATGGCTTAACTCATTAATCTGCACAAAAAGGAGAGAGAGAAAAAAACATGGAAAATGAATAAAATACCTAGGAACAAAAAAAGATTAAAAATGAAAGCAAAGAAACACCGAACATTATCATCAGACCATAGTTCTATAGCACATTACTGCTAAAAACCACAAAAAATGTATCCATGCTAAACTCATAATTACTTCATCACAATTGGCAAAGTGCTTTGACAGAAAGGCAATGGCATAATTTAAAAAAAAAAGGTCCCCAGCCATCAAGGTTTAAAATTTGAGACAACAAAAAAATGAAGTTGACAATAAAGTAAATGTAAATGACACATTATCAAATACTTGCACAACAAAGCAAATACAACAATAAAAGCAAAGAGGACTCTAAGCAATCACCAAGGAAGCCGTCGTGCTAAGTGATATCAAATCATTGGAATAAAATTTTAACTGCACATGAACATCAAAATATTCAAGAGTATTTTTTGACAGGTTTAAATGTTCCTCAAACAAGACCAGCAGTGACGCAAGCTATATGAATTCCTTGAAAGAAGCTATAGTGGATATACAGTGGTGTGAAAAAGTGTTTGCCCCCTTCCTGATCTCTCATTTTTTTGTGTGTTTGTCACACTTAAATGTTTCAGATCAAACAAATTTAAATACTAGACAAAGATAACAAGTAAACATAAACTGCAGTTTTTAATTGAAGGTGTTTATTATTAAGGGTAAAAAAAAAAAAAATCCAAACCTGCATGGCCCTGTGTGAAAAAGTGATTGCCCCCCTGTTAAAACATAAATGAACTGTGGTTTATCACATCTTTGGAAAGCTGAGTTCAATTTCTCTAGCCATTTCTAAAGCTTTGGGACTCCAATGAACCACAGTGAGAGCCATTATAAACAAATGGCAAAAACATGGAACAGTGGTGAACCTTCCCAGGAGTGGCCGGCTGACCAAAATTACCCCAAGAGCGCAGCGACAACTCATCCGAGAGGTCACAAAAGACCACACAACAACATCGAAAGAAATGCAGGCCTCACTTGCCTCAGTTAAAGGAAGTGTTCATGACGCCACCATAAGAAAGAGACTGGGCAAAAATGGCTTGCATGGCAGAGTTCCAAGCCGAAAACCACTGCTGAACAAAAAGAACATAAAGGCTCGTCTCAGTTTTGCCAGAAAACATCTTGATGATCTCCAAGACTTTTGGGAAAATACTCTGTGGACTGACGAGACAAAAGTTGAACTTTTGGGAAGGTGTGTGTCCCATTATATCCAGCGTAAAAGTAACAGCATTTCAGAAAAGGAACATCATATCAACAGTAAAATATGGTGGTGGTAGTGTGATGGTCTGGGGCTGTTTTGCTGCTTCAGGACCTGGAAGACTTGCTGTGGTAAATGGTACCATGAATTCTACTGTCTACCAAAAAATCCTGAAGGAGAATGTCCGGCCATCTATTCGTGACCTCAAGCTGAAGCATACTTGGGTTCTGCAGCAGGACAATGATCCAAAACACACCAGCAAGTCCACCTCTGAATGGCTGAAGAAAAACAAAATGAAGACTTTGGAGTGGTCTAATCAAAGTCCTGACCTGAATCTGATTGAAATGCTGTAGCATGACCTTAAAAAAGGCGGTTCATGCTCGAAAATCCTACAATGTGGCTGAATTACAACAATTCTCCAAAGATGAGTGGGCTAAAATTCCTCCACAGTGCTGTAAAAGACTCACTGCCAGTTATCGCAAACGCTTGATTGCAGTTGTTGCTGTTAAGGGTGGCCCAACCAGTTATTAGGTTTAGGGGGCAATCACTTTTTCACACAGGGCCATGTAGGTTTGTTTTTTTTTTACCCTTAATAATAAACACCATCATTTAAAAACTGCATTTTGTGGTAACCTGTGTTATCTTAGTCTAATATTTAAATTTGTTTGATGATCTGAAACATTTAAGTGTGACAAACATACAAAATAAAAAAGAGAGAAATCAGGAAGGGGGGAAACACTTTTTCACACCACTGTAAAAAGTCTACCCACCCCTGTTCAAATGCCAGGTTTTTGTGATGTAAAAAAATGAGACCAAGATAAATCATTTCAAAACTTTTTCCCACCATTAGTATGATCAACCTGTACAACCCGACTGAAAAACAAACTGAAATCTTTTAAGGGGAAAAATTAAATTAAAAAAAAAACACAATAATCTGTTTGCATAAACATGCACACCCTTAAACTAAAACTTTGTTGCAGCACCTTTGGCTTTTATTACAGCATTCAGTCTTTTTGGGTAGGAGTCTATCAGCGTTGCACATCTTGATATGGCAATATTTGCCCACTCTTCTTTGAAAAAAATGCTCCAAATCTGTCAGATTGTGCGGGCATCTCCTGTGCACAGCCCTCTTCAGATCACCCCACAGACGTTTGATCGGATTCCGGTCTGGACTCTGGCTGGGCCATTCCAAAACCTTAATCTTCTTCTGGTGAAGCCATTCTTTTGTTGATTTAGACATGTGCTTTGGGTCATTGTCATGCTGAAAGATGAAGTTCCTCATCAGCTTTCTGGCAGAAGTCTGAAGGTTTTGTGCCAACACCGACTGCTATTTGGAACTGTTCATAATTCCCTCCACCTTGACTAAGGCCCCACTTCCAGCTGAAGAAAAACAGCCACAGCGCAGGATGCTGCCACCACCATGCTTCACTGTAGGTATGGTGGTCTTTTGGTGATGAACAGTGTTGTGTTTGCACCAAATACTGTATATCTTTAGGAATTATGGCCAAAAAGTCCAACCTTGGTTTCATCAGCCCGTAACATTTTCCCACGTGCGTTTGGGAGATTTCAAATGTGTTTTTGCAAAATGTAGCTGGGCTTGAATGTTTTTCTTCGTAAAACAAGGCTTCTGTCTTGCCACCCTACCCCATAGCCCAGACATATGAATTAGATGCGAGATTGTTGTGACATGTACGAAACAGCCAGTACTTGCCAGAAATTTCTGCAGCTCCTTCAGTGTTGCTGTCAGCCTTTTGGCAGCCTCCCTCACCAGTTTTCTTCCCATCTTTTCATCAATTTTGAGGGACGTCCAGTTTTTGGTAATGTCACTGATGAGCCATATTTTCTCCACTTGATGATGACTGTCTTCACTGTGTTCCATGGTATATTTAATGCCTTGGAAATTCTTTTGTACTTTTGCTGATAGCAGCAGGTATGGGATTTGTGCAAATGGCTGTAGTAAGGTGCAGAGACATACAGCTGCAGATGTATTACTGTTGGTGTGCCAAGTCTTTCTGTGCAAACAGCTGAGGTAGTTATTGTGTGGGTGAGTGTGTTACAGTCCAGGGGTGGGGGGGGTCGGGGGGAAGTGGTCAGAGTTCAGGGTCCTGATGGCCTGGTGAACAAAGCTGTTTAGCAGTCTTATGGAGTGGGCCCGAAGGCTCCGGTACCTTTTCCTCAAGGGCAGAGGGCTGAAGAGGGAGTGTGAGGGGTGGGAGGCGTCGCCTGCAATGTTGATGGCTCTGCAGGTGAGGTAGGTGTGGTACATGTCTTGGGGGGGGGGGGGTACTGATGATCTTGCTGGCAGCTTTCACTGTGCGTTGTAGTGTCTTCTGGCAGAAGGTGGCGCAGCTTCCATACACACACCGTGATGCAGCTGGTGAAGATGCTCTCAATGGTGCCCCAGGAGAATGAGCACATGATGGGGGTAGGACTCATGCTGTCTTCAGTTTGCGGAGGAAACAGAGGTGAGTTTGAGCCTTCTTGGCCAGTGATGTGGTGATGTTGGACCAGGAGAGGTCCTGAGATGTGCACCCCCAGGAACTTTGTGCTACTCACCCTCTCCACAGCTGTTCCATCAATGATCAGAGGGGGATGCTATGTGTGTCCTCTCCTAAAGTCAACCACAATATCCTTGGTTTTTCCCACATTCAGGAAGAGATTATTGTCTTTACACCACTGGACCAGTTGGCTCACCTCATTTCTGTAGTTGGCCTCTTCATTGTTTGTGATGAGGCCCACCACCGTCGTGTCATCCACATTTTTCCCCTTAAAAGATTTCAGTTTGTTTTTCAATTGGGTTGTACAGGTTATAGGTCACATTAATGGTGGAAAAAGTTTTGAAATGATTCATCTTGGTTTCATTTTTTTACATCACAAAAACCTGGCATTTGAACAGGGGTATATGGACTTTTTATATCCACTGTATATGTGAGTGCTTTGCCAGTCAGTCATGACAATATGACTGGAAAGGGTTTCTTAAGGAGCAATAAATAACATGAAGCCCAGTAGATGACGGCTGAGCCTCCTGCACAGATTCTTAGAATCTTGTGATTGGGGCTCGCTGGAGGAACTAACCGAAGCAACAGCTGGACAGGAGCTGGATCGGAGCTCAACTATAGCGGCGGTTGGAGACGGGGACCAGTGGAGGAGCAGCCGGGGCCCCAGCTGGATAAGAGCCGGATAGGAGCTCAGTTACAGCGGTGGGGCTCGGTGGAGGAACTACTGAGGAAGACGGCGGTAGGCGGAGGGGCTCAGCGGAGGAGCTACCGGGACCCCAGCTGGACAGGAGCCAGATCGGAGCTCAACTACAGCGGCGGTGGGCAGCGGGGCTCAGTGGAGGAGCTGACAGCACCCCGGCTGGACAGGAGCCGGATCAGGAGCTCAATTACAACGGCGGTAAACAGCGGGACTAGCAGCGGAGGGGGCTAGCTGAGGCCCCAGCTGGATTCGAGGTCAGTTGGATCGGATACCGGCAACACCAGCAGAGATTGTTTTATTATCAACAGGTCAGTAAAAATGCCACCAAAGAAGGAAGAAATGGAAGAGATTAAAAAAAATCTCTGAACTTCTTGTCAGAAGAACTGACCAAACTGGCTAATCAACAGCTTAAACTATTAGGGCTAATGGAGGAAGTCCGAGAATTGAAATTAACAATTAAGGAAAAAGACAAAAAAAATTGCAGACTTGGAGCGACGCATCGAGGATCTTGAACAATATTCTCGTATGGATGATCTAATTATAAGTGGACTAGACATTAAATATCAAACATATGCCAATGCTACAGCAGGAATGAGAGGTGAGGAGGCTCCCTTAAGTGAATCAGTCTCCCTGGAAAACCAGGTGCTTCAGTTCCTTGAAAGCAGAAATATAAAGGTTGAAGTAAATGCAATTTCAGCCTGTCATATGTTACCCAGAAAAGATAATAAAACAAAGAAATCAATTGTGATACGCTTTGTGAACAGAAGGGTAAAGAATGACATACTAAGGCAGGCCAGAAAGCTACGGGGAACAAAAGTTTACCTAAATGAACATTTAACAAAGACTAATGCTGAAATAGCACGGCAAGCACGGATGCTGAAAAGACAAAACAAGATACAGGCAACATGGACAAGAAACTGTAGCGTTTGGATCAAACTAAATGGAACACCTGAGGAAGCAAAGGCCATAATAATCAGAGATCTTACTGACTTAAATAAATATAGATGAACACTGATTAAGAAAATTAAGAGACTATGATAATCCATATCCACACACACAGCAAGAATAGTTCTTTGTGACATACCATGTTAATGTACTTTAAAAAAAAACAAAAAACAAAAACAAAACAAAAAACTTATGACTGACTCTAGCAGACATCAATTATCCCCAGTTGGAGGAAGTCATCTGACACAGAGTGAGGAAATTCAAACTCTGAAAATATGCCATTATGCTGAACATAAACTACAAGAGATGGAGAATGATATTGATCCCGATAACCACTTTTTCAATAATATTCATAATCATTGTGAATATTATACTGAAAAGCAATTTAAAAGTCAAGTGCAATTAGATGGTAAACTATCAATAATACACTTCAACAGCAAGAAGTCTTAACAAAAACTCTCCACAGATTCAGGACTATTTAAAACAGCTAGATAGAAAATTTACAGCTGTCGCAGTCTCTGAAACTTGGTTCAATGAAGAGCAGGCTTCTCTGATGGCAATAGAGGGATATCAGATGTTTTATATTAATAGATCTAAAAAAAAAAAGGGTGGTGGTGTTGCACTGTATATTGATGACCTGTGTAGGTGTAAACTTGTAAATGGAATGTCCTTTGCACTACCAGGGATTCTGGAATGCGTTACTGTTGAGACTGACCAGGATAAAACAAAAAATCTAATTATAATTTGTATATATAGAATGCCGGGAACTTGCATTGAGACATTCAGAGGTAAATTAGTCGAGCTGTATAATAATATAACTAATAAGAAAATGGTTGTAATCTGTGGAGATTTCAATATTGATTTGTTAAATCCATTTCAACAAAATGTAATTACAGTGTCCATGAATTCTATGTATAGTCTGAGTCTATATCCCACAATAACACATCCCAGTAGAATCACAGTTCACACTGCTACACTTATTGATAACCTGTTTGTTAATATTATTGATAAGAAAATAGAAAGTGGATTATTGATAAGTGACATAAGTGATCATTTGCCAGTCTTTGCACTTATCCATGGCCACACGGGGGCCAATACAGAAAAAACCTGAAAATCTTTCAGATACAAATCACAAATTGCAATCAGTTCTTTTAAAGAAGAAAAGAAAAAAATCATTATATAAAGCTTTTCTAAAAAAAAGGTCAAAAGAAGCAGAGCAGCGGCATAAAACATACAAAAATAAGTCAATATATATAATGAGATGTAGTAAAAGAGAATATTACAGTAAAGAGCTGGAGAAAAACAGAGATAGTATTAAAAAATACATGGACAATACTTAACAATATTCTTAGAAATAAAAACAGAAATACAAGCTACCCAACCAATCTTTCAAAAAAAAACAAAACAAAACAAAAACAAAAAAAAACGACTCAGAGTGTGAATGCAGTCTCACCTGCAGATGAATTTAATAAATTTTTTGTTAACATTGGTCCTAATTTGGCACGAGAAATACCCATTACGGCACCTACAGGTGATACAATAAGCAAAAACATTGCTATAAAAGACTCCATCTTCATAAAGAACACAGATGAGAGAGAGGTCATTGAAATTGTTAAATCATTTAAAAGTAAAACATCTACGGATTGTGATGGTATTGACATGCTTTCAGTCAAAACTATCATTGAATGCTTAGTGAAGCCACTGACGTATATTTGTAACCTGTCTCTTCAAACAGGTATATTTCCCAATGCAATGAAAATAGCTAAAGTAATTCCGATATACAAGACAAGTGACAAAGGGGAATTTTAAAACTATAGACCAATTTCACTATTGCCGCAATTTTCCAAGATACTTGAAAAAATATTCTGTGAGAGAGCTGACGACTTTAAAATGAAGAATAATTTATTGTGTGAGCAGCAATATGGGTTCAGACACAAGAGGACAACTGCATTTGCTCTAATGGAATTTATAGAAAAAATATCAACTGCCATTGAAAATAAAGAGTATTCAATTGGGGTATTCCTGGATCTTAAAAAAGCATTTGATACAGTGGATCATAATTTATTATTAAAGAAACTACAAAATTATGGTATTAGGGGGGTAGCACTGTCCTGGTTATGTAGTTACTTAAAGAACAGATATCAGTATATATGTGTTGGTAGCAAAAACTCACAGTTACTGAAGGTTACTTGTGGAGTCCCACAGGGTTCAGTTTTGGGGCCATTGTTATTCAATATGTATATAAATTATATATGTAAAGTTTCGGAAAAAATGGATTTAATATTGTTTGCCGATGACACTAATTTATTATGCAGTGGAAGCAATTTGGAACAACTTTTGGATACACTCAGAAAGGAATTAGGAAAGCTTAAACTGTGGTTTGATTCAAATAAATTAACGCTCAATTTAAGTAAGACAAAATTTATAGTTTTTAACAACCATCACAACAACTCAGTATCTAAACTCAGTGTAAATGGTGTAGAGATTGAAAGGGTATCCGAAACTAAATTTCTTGGAGTAATAATTGATAATAAACTGTGTTGGAAGTCATATATTAATTATATTAAAGGTAAAATATCCAAATCAATTGCAATACTACACAGAGTGAAATATTTGCTGAATCAACCCACACTATATACTTTGTATCATTCATTAATACTCCCTTACATGACATATAATACTGAAGTATGGGGAAATGCACATAAAACAAACATATATCCAGTCTTTATGCTTCAGAAGAGAGCTATTAGAATAATAAACAAAGTTGCTTACAGGGAACCAACAAACACACTTTTTCTTAAATTAAAAGCTCTCAAGCTGAAAGATCTGGTTGACTTTAAAACTGCAGTAATAATGTTTAAAGTGAAGAATCTATCACTGCCCGCAAATATCCAAAAGTTGTTCCAAATAAGGGAGAAACAATATAATTTCAAAGGAACATGTATATTTCAAAAACCTTCAGTGAGAACTACCACCAAGCAACACTGTGTCTCAGTGCAAGGAGTTAAGACTGTGGAATGCTTTTGGACCTGAATTAAAATCATGTACAATGCTTGGACAATTTAAACAAAAACTAAAGGAAGAAATATTCCAAACATATATACAAGATGACATGTAAAATCACATAAGGATTATCATATTCAGTCTGTGTTGTGTTGTTGCTTAGATTTTTGTCACGTTTTGTCTTAGCTTTGTTCTGAATTGTAATCGCTCTTGTTTTGTTTTTCTTTTGAATTCTTGGATGGAATATGGGTGGACAATATAAGCTGTGGCTTCAGCCATCACCCATTTCGGATAACTTGTGTTGAACTGTATAATCAGAGGAGTTATTGTTTAATTTGACCTTGTAAGATGTTTCTTTTTCTTTTTCCTTTGTTACATTCTGTTCCTTTCTTTTAATCTTTACTTTTAATCTATCCGAAATAAAGATTCATTCATTCATTCATTCATTCATTAGAGTACATACACATGGATAGTAGGGATGTTAATGATTAATTGACTTTTGATTAATTGTCAATAAGAATTTAGTCGGCTAAATTAAATTAGTTGTCAATTAATTGACAACTCAGCAGTCCTTTTCAATGGGAGCTTATTCTGTGAAATGTATTGGCGTCACCGTCCAGGTGGGAGCGCAGGTGGTCAACCACTGCTGCATTTCAACTGAAAAAGCAGAAGAAGACGTTAAGCCCCCAGAGTGCTTGCGCTGTGCAAGGTGAAAAAAATTTGCCCTTCCGGGTTAGGAGAATCACAACAAGTTTCAATGGCCCATACCAATGTCGACCCACCTACTTCAATAAACGGACGGACAAAGAAACAAACGGACAGCAGCGAGGAAAAAGACTACACGAGCGCAAAAACCTATCCCCACTGCCAGAAGACCTGATTCAAGTTCCCACCGAGGTAATGGACAATAGAGGGAGCCCAGATCGTACTGGGTTTGCCTGGATTGCCGGGGTACTGCGATAATGTTTAACATGCAACAGATGAAGCAGATCAGAATTTATTTTCCTGTTAAAACAGTCTACTAGTGCATCTCAGTAAATTAGAAAGTGATTTTTTTTTAATATAACTAAAAAAGAAACTTTTAATACTGGTTATAGTTTTTAAAATAAATAAAAAATCATGATATTTGGAATTTACTGAGATGTACCAGCACACAGTACACACTATACAGTGCAAAATTTGTTAAACTACAAAAAATGCCATTGTCTATAGTAAAAAAAAAAAAAAAAATGCAAATGACACAATAAAACATTGAGGAATATGATGTTCATGTTTTATTCAGTATATGAAAAAACAGCAACTTTTTATATGTTAACCCCTTGCACTCCGGGCAATTTTCCTAAAAAACCCCAAAAATAATGTGCCCAGAGTAAATCGAAAGCTGTTATTCAACCCTTTGCAGCATCTTCATGGGGCAGGTCTCATTTAAAAGAAAACACTTTGAATTTTTTGGTAAAAAAAAAACATGATCTCCCTAAGTGCTTCGGCCACTGAGTTACAGTCATCTAAACATAGTGAACTTGAAGAAAATAAATTTGGCCTGGGTGTTTTTTTGGATACAGATGCTTGCAAATAACACACAGCTTCAGAGCCGGGCTGGAAAATGCAACAGAAATGTAGAACCAAGTGTTATCCAGCTGAGGTCCAAATTTTGTAACAATACCACAAAAAATGAATATTTTACACAGCTTTGTTCTCAGGCTGTGCCCAGGCGTTTTGGAACTGTGCCAAATGGCACAGTTTGGAAAAATGTCTAACTTTTGAATGATTCAGCATAGAAGCTTTATGTTGGGCTCAAATGAAAGGTCACATTCAGGGCTGTGTCTGTGTGTGTGTGTTTCGGGGGGGGGGGGGACCGCCCTCGCTACATAACGGATTACACTCGGATGTGGTGATGTTTCCACAGCAACACTGTCACTGCGGCTCCCCCCACCCCCCCACAACAGAATCGTAGCGGCGGGGGGGGGGGGGGCGCGTTCACTGTCCGGAGGCCATGAACGAACCGTGTAACGCGGCGCACGCACTTCGGACATTGTGCGCCGCACAGTTGTAATTTACCGATCCGTCAAAAGTCATTTTTGATTACAATTTTCAGGGATAACAATAATTTGGCTTATAACACCTTACCTCTTCACAGCCACATTGTCCTCTCCAACTTCTCTTCCTCATTGTCAGACGAACCGACGCTGGTCCGCTCTGGTTCTGGTCTCGCGACTCGGTCAAAACATAAATCCATGATTGCGGTTTTGGCGAATGATTTACGACCTTCGTCGTCGGCCTCCGTCGGTCTATGATGACCATATAAGAGAATCCTAAACACTCTGCTGGAATTTAAAAAAAAAAAAAAAAAGCACTGCCTGTGGCTGCTGAAGCAGTCTCTCTTCACCCAGCTTTAAGACAAAACAGCTCAGCGAACTTCTGTGCTTCAATTGGCTCGCAGCCGTTGGGAGGCGGGTCCTTCTGGTTAGATTTTCATTCATTGGCTCTTCATGGTTTCAGAAACCCAATTCAAGGCTCTTTTTAGTCGAATGACAGGTCAATCAGATGAACTAATCTGTTCGCGGCTGTGTCTGCAGCTTTTATTTTCAGTGCGCGCTTGGACGCCATCACCATCTCCATCTGCACCATCAGGATCATGCGTCGAGAGCGCACGAGGGCGAACAAGAGCGCCCTCGTGCGCACTAGGAAGCAGAGACTTGCCCGCCTGCGGTACAACGGAGCGCAAGAGGTTAAAGACAGACTATATTGTACCGAGGGAAATTCAGATTCTCAGGAAAAACGCTGCTTATCAATTAATCATTAATCGATTGATCAGGTGAATCAATTATCAATTAATGAATTAACTGATAACTTACATCCCTAATACACAGAGTCACACACATGATTTTGGAGAAGTGTCCTTAACAAAGAGGAAAATCACATTTTGGTCATATCAAGTTGAGTTGTTTGCTGGGCAGAGACATTTTTTTGAACAGATGTGTCAAGGTATTTAAAAAAACTCAAAACAAGATAGTAAAGTGAATCTGAAACAAAAATGGCACAAAGGCTGACGTGTTTCAGAATGAGACAGAAAAGCAATCAGGCTAAGAGTACATTTTCACGAGTGGGAGAATGGGCCACTCGGACAGAAAACAATCTTGGCATCATGTGACAATACACTGCAGTTTGTGATGGACCACCACTTACTAATCTTCATATACTGTATTCACAGTTCAACACTGAATACTCGCCTCCTTCTTTCCATATTCCATTTCTTCCTTAATATTTTCACTATTGCAGTAATGTCAACATCTTGTGTGCCAAACACCATCAAAGATTTGCCACTGATAATTTTAATAACAGTCTCTCTCTTTCAAGACTAAAATGGGGCTTCAAAATGTCACATGGCACATTCAAGCCTCGTCTGTCAATAAATGACTTAGGACTTTAACATGTGATTCTGACAAATTACACATTTTCAATTTCAATTTTCAATTTCAATTTTCAATTTAGTACACTACAGAATGCTACAATAAGCACATTGAATATACAGTAGACTAAAGATTTAAACAGACAAGACACATTACAGCAGTTTCCATTTGGAGCAGGCTATGCTTCACATTGGTGTATTACGCAGACCTGACATTTGTTATGACTCAGACACAGCTTGACACACATATGATGTGTGTGTGCTTGTGATTTTGTTGGCTACATACAGGGTTACTGGCAGATTGCTTGAATCTAATAATAACCTCCAACCCTCTCTCCAAACACTTGTAATGAAGGTGCACTGAATGAGCTCAACTATTCAAACTTGTCGAGAGACAGTGCATCTTCTACTTCAACAACTATTCATCTACGAAACATTTTGGTAGCTGCATTTCAAGAAATTACAAATTACACTATTGTCTCTGGCCCTGTAATACTGCACAAGGGTTACAGCGGCTAGAGCTATCAAAGGATGGAGCTTACTACATGTGGTTTGCTTTACAATATAGCACAATTTAACATGCTCATGATTTTCCTTAGGCCAATAAAGGAACACATTACAAATTCAATGATTTATAGTGATCTGAGGTTAACAAAACCATCAGACAAAATGAAAAAAAACAAGATCATTTACCAATGTTCTAAGGCAAATTTAACTGAAATACAGCACCAGCTGGGTGGCAGCAGCTCAGGAGGTAGAGCGGGTCATCCAATAACTGGATGGATGGCGGTTCAAATCCCGCTCTCCACAGCCATCCTGCCGTTGTGTCCCTGGGCAAGACACTTTACCCATCTTGCCTCCAGTGTCCATGACACTGGGTATGAATGTGTACAAATGTTCGGGAGTGGTCGAAGAGGCTGTTGCCACAGATTGGCAGCCATGTTTCTGTCAGTCTGCCCCAGTGTAGCTGTGGCTACAGTAGTAGCTTACCACTATCAGTGTATCTGTAGGGTCAATGAATAGGGCTGTCGCAGCAGAGGAATTTCCTCTGTGGTGACGGTGGATAGCTCAACACCACGATATGCGAAATTACTGCAAATGTTTTTAGGACCCTGTGGTCTCGTAATTTAAACAGGGTTCATAACTTTTGTGGCAAACAATGGAAGCTGTGAGAAACTCGCTGCAGCTCCGCTCTCAACTTCATGTGCGTGTGTGACAATTGTGCAGCGCATGAGCTGCTGATTCTGTTAAAAAAAAAAAGATTATTTTCATAAAGCAGTGGCGGGAACTCCAGTATTTCAACTACGGCACATATGAACTGGAGACTGCAGCGACATTCAGCTTATTTAAGAAGGACAGCCTCCGTACAGCCCTGTGGGACTCTCGTCTCCATGATTTTTGCTGCTGTCCTACAAATCATGTTCAAACAAGCAATGCACTGTGCAGTAGTTGTTTCGCTCTCGGAGTTCAATTATAAACACTCCACTCAGAAGGAAATAACTCGCTTTGTACCCTTTCAGTGTTCACTGTCACGGCTGTATTTAGCAAGGAGTCCAAACGCTTCCACCACTAACTGCCTGCTGGAGTCCATCTGGAGAGAGACGGCAACACACGGTGCCGACGCCGCCAGCACTCGGTGCTATGGAAGTTTCCACAGTTCCAAGTGCTGCTGCCGTTAGTACCATGTGCAAACATGCTGTTGGCAATAAAAATACACTTAACATTTCACAATTTATTTATTAACCCCTTGCACTCCGGGATACCGTGGGCGGTCACGTCTCTGTGTCCTAGTGCGTCTCAGTGCGCACTGAAAAAAAAAAAAGCTGCATTTCCGTTCTTCCAGTACAGACACAGCCGCGAACAGAAAGTCAAAGGAGTGTTTTGATTGGTTTAGATTTGATTGACATCTCATTCGACTAATAAGAGCCTTGAATTGGGTTTCTGAAACCTTGAAAAACCAATGACTGAAAACCTAGCAAGAAGGACCCGCCTACCAACGACTGTGAATACAACGAGCCAATTGAAGCAGAGAAGTTCGACGATTGAAAGCGTGCATCCCGTGCGTAAAATCTGTTTTGTGTAAGCCGCTGTGTGTAACAGTAGCGTTCGCCAGTCTTTTTTTATTACTACTGTTCTTATTTGTTTTGAAAAATCGTTCGCCAAAACCGCAATCATGGAAGCGCAAAACCGCAATCATGGAATCATGGTTTGACCGGGTTGCATGACCAGAACCACGAGTCGTAACAAGTGGACCAGCTTCATGTTCGTCTGACAATGAGGAACAGATGTTCGCCAACGACACTGCTGTTGTGGACAGGTAAGTGTTATAAGCTAAATTATTCTTTATCACTGAAAATAGTAATAAAAATGACTTGACCGATCGGTAATTACAATGGTGCGTCATTGCCACATGACAGACCGTTGACGGACCGTTTTTTGTGCGCCAAGCTCCTCTGTAGCCGGGGGGGTGGGGTTGTTATCCTCTACACTGCAGATATTTTAGTATAATTTTTAGTGCACTATAGGTTATTTTTTCTTGTAAAAAAAGGCCACACATTTTTTACGTGGCATGCTTCTTTGTGTGTGGGGGGCTTGTTTGTTCATTCATTCATTCATTCATGAATAAACAACCCCCCCCACACACACAGCCCTGAGTGTCACCTTTCATTAGAGCCCAAGATCAAGCTTCTACTGTATGCTTCAGCATTTAAAAGTTATAGATGTTTTTCCAAACTGTGCCATTTGGCACAGTTCAAAAACGCCTGGGAACAACCTGAGAAAAAAGCTGTGTAATATATTCATTTTTTGTGGTATTATTACAAAATTTTGACCTCAGCTGGGTAACACTTGGTTCTACATTTCTGTTGCATTTTCCAGCCAGTATCTGACAGCTGTGTGTTATTTGCAAGCATTTGTATCTAAAAAAAAAACACCCAGGCAAACTTTATTTTCTTCAAGTTCAGTATGTTTAGATGACTTGTTACTCAGTGGCAGGAGCACTTAGAGAGATTATGACTGTTTTGCCAAAAAATTCAAAGTGTTTTCTTTTAAATGAGACCAACCCCATGAAGATGCTGCAAAGGGTTGAAGAACAGCTTTTGATTTACTTTGGGTACGTTATTTTTAGGCGTTTTTAGGGAAATTGACCAGAGTGCAAGGGGTTAATCAATAGGGGCACATAAGTGGACAGTGAGATTTAGCCACACACACAAAAAAAGTGAACACTGTGGTTGTTGCGGATGCTCTTTATTCTCCGTGGTAGGCTTGTCCATAGCGCAGTATTACATAATTGCAGTTATTGTGACAGCCCTAATCCACTGTAAAGCATCTTTGAGTATCCATGAAAAGCACTATATAAATCTGATGCATTATTTTTATTATTATTAGGGCCCAAGCCACTGACAAAGTCAGTGGGCGAGAGCCCTATTGTATTTGTTAGAATTTTTTTTTTTTCTCTTCTTCTTCTCCATCTAAGATCTTGTTTTTGGGGTCGTGAACGTGCATGAAAACTCACCATTTTTTCTAGGGACCTCAAGACTGGTGAAAAATTGAATATTTTGGAGGAAATATGAATGACCACACAAAAATGGCTCTATAGCGCCACCTAACTTGAAGTCAGTGGGGAGTGGCACACGCTTACTTTCACGTAGATAGATGAAAATCGCGTGAGATGTTGATCATGTCAAGACATGCAAAAAAAACTCCAGAGAACTGATGGTCTACACCCAACAGGAAGTCAGCCATTTTGGCAGGAAGTGGCCATGACCTGATTTCCACCTCTCGCAACTGACGCGTATTTGCTCAAACTCGTTCTAGGGTTTTTGTCCGATTGAGCTTATTTGTGGTGACAATCATCTATACCCATGTGCCATTAAAAGTTATTGAAAACTTTTCTAAAGGTTTGACGGTTTGGCTGTAGGGGTGTGGCAAAGTTTGATGCCTCGCCATGATCATTCTATGACCATTCTGACGGCAATAACTCTGGTATGCATTGTTGGATTTCAACCAAATTCAATATTATGGATATCAGTCCAATTTCAAACAGTTCTATATTACAATATTAATAGAACTCTACAGCGCCACCTAGTGGTTAAAGGAAGAATTGTTGAAAACTGTTTTATTTATTACTCATGAACCACTTCCCAGAATGATGTGAAATTTTCTGAGATTCATCAGACCACAGGGATGATCATAACTGCACATCAACTTTACCATGACATCACACTTGTTACCATGGACACGCCCTGCTCGCCATTCAATCCGTGATCTTGTGGGGAGGGATGGAAAGGTCCTGGAGTCATGAAATTTGGAGCAGAGGTAGAGGTGATTGTCATCTGTAGTCCTATATGGAGTCAGCAACACATAACTGATAGGTAAGTGTTACCATGGCGACATGGCGAAGGTTGACTCCTTGCCATGGAACATCAAAAAGTTGCAACTTGGACAAACGTCATCAGATTTTCACCAAATTTTCTACGGTGGATATAAATCCGACCCCGCACACTCCTATGTAAAAATGGTTGACAAAACTTATAGCACCACCTACTGCTCACGGGAAGTACTGCGCCACTCGCATTTGAATGAACTCCTCCTGGGGGCCTGCTCCCATTCAACTCATTTTCACATGGCAGCATCTATAGGCATTGACCATTAAAAGTTACCAAATGTGAGTTGTAATCTCAAAAGGCATGGCCACGACACGATGGCGAAGTTTCACTCCTCCCCTTACAACATCAAATACAGTGGGGCAAAAAAGTATTTAGTCAGCCACCAATTGTGCAAGTTCTCCCACTTAAAAGATGAGAGAGGTCTCCAATTTTCATCATAGGTATACCTCAACTATGAGAGACAAAAAGAAAAAAAAAATCCAGAAAATCACATTGAAGGATTTTTAAAGAATTTATTTGCAAATTATGGTGGAAAATAAGTATTTGGTCACCTACAAACGAGCAAGATTTCTGGCTCTCACAGACCTGTAACTTCTTCTTTAAGAGGCTCCTCTGTCCTCCACTCGTTACCTGTATTAATGGCACCTGTTTGAACTCATTATCAGTATAAAAGACACCTGTCCACAACCTCAAACAGTCAAGACTCCAAACTCCACTATGGCCAAGACCAAAGAGCTGTCAAAGGACACCAGAAACAAAATTGTAGACCTGCACCAGGCTGGGAAGACTGAATCTGCAATAGGTAAGCAGCTTGGTGTGAAAAAATCAACTGTGGGAGCAATTATTAGAAAATGGAAGACATACAAGACCACTGATAATCTCCCTCGATCTGGAGCTCCACACAAGCTCTCACCCCGTGGGGTCAAAATGATCATGAGAACGGTGAGCAAAAATCCCAGAATCACACGGGGGGACCTAGTGAATAACCTGCAGAGAGCTGGGACCAAAGTAACAAAGGCTACCATCAGTAACACACTACGCCGCCAGGGACTCAAATCCTGCAGTGCTAGACGTGTCCCCCTGCTTAAGCCAGTACATGTCCAGGCCCATCTGAAGTTTGCTAGAGAGCATTTGGATGATTCAGAAGAAGACTGGGAGAACGTCATATGGTCAGATGAAACCAAAATAGAACTTTTTGGTAAAAACTCAACTTGTCGTGTTTGGAGGAGAAAGAACACCATACCTACTGTAAAGCATGGGGGTGGAAACATCGTGCTTTGGAGCTGTTTTTCTGCAAAGGGACCAGGACGACTGATCCGTGTAAAGGAAAGAATGAATGGGGCCATGTATCATGAGATTTTGAGTGAAAACCTCCTTCCATCAGCAAGGGCATTGAAGATGAAACGTGGCTGGGTCTTTCAGCATGACAATGATCCCAAACATACCGCACAGGCAATGAAGGAGTGGCTTCGTAAGAAGCATTTCAAGGTCCTGGAGTGGCCTAGCCAGTCTCCAGATCTCAACCCCACAGAAAATCTTTGGATGGAGTTGAAAATCCGTGTTGCCCAGCGACAGCCCCAAAACATCATTGCTCCAGAGGAGATCTGCATGGAGGAATGGGCCAGAATACCAGCAACAGTGTGTGAAAACCTTGTGAAGACTTACAGAAAACATCTGACCTCTGTCATTGCCAACAAAGGGTATATAACAAAGTATTGAGATGAACTTTTGTTATTGACCAAATACTTATTTTTCACCATAATTTGCAAATAAATTCTTTAAAAATCAGACAATGTGATTTTCTGGATTTTTTTTTCCTCATTTTATCTCTCATAGTTGAGGTATACCTATGATGAAAATTGGAGACCTCTCTCATCTTTTAAGTGGGAGAACTTGCACAATTGGTGGCTGACTAAATACTTTTTTACCCCACTGTAGCTGTAACTCAATCAAAACTTGTCCGATGTCCACCAAAGTTTCCATGATGGAAAAAAGTCCTGCCCCGAACGCGTGTACATAAAAATACCTGACACAAGATATAGTGCCACCTAGTGGTTAAAGGAAGAATTGCTGAAAACTGCTTTATTAGTCACGTGCCACTTGCCAAAATGCAGTGACGCCATGCTAAAGCTGATGTGCAGTTATGATCAACCATGTTGTCTGATAAACCTCTGAAAATTTCACGTCATTTTTGCTGTTACCATGGACACGCCCTCCTTGCCATTCAATCCGTGATCTTGTTGGGATGGTTGGGAACGACCTGCAGTCATGAAATTTGGAACATAGGTTGAGGTCATCGTCATATGTAGTCTTATATGGGTGGGCAACACATAACTGACAGGGAAGTGTTGCCATGGTGACATGGCGAAGGTTGACTCCTCGCCATGGAACATCGGAAAGTTGTAATTTGGACAAACTGTCTGATTTTCACCAAATTGTCTACGATGGATACTAGTCCCGCCCCAAACACTCCTACATAAAAATGATTGACAAAAATTATAGCGCCACCTACTGATCACAGGAAGTACTGCACCAAATGGATTACTTTATGATTCACGCAGTGCTTGCCGCAACGACGGGAAATTTTCTGTGAGAGCTAGGTACAATGGGCGCCGGAGTCCACGGTAGAGCGGGGGGCGAGGGCCTGCTTACAGCAGCTTGCAGCTTTAATTAGGGCCAGAGCTACTGACAAAGTCAGTGGGCAAGAGCCCTATTGCAATTGCTAGAATTTTTTTTTTTTTTTTCCTTGTTCTCCTAGTGAACATGCATGAAAACTCACCATTTTTTGCAGGGACCTCAAGACTGGCGAAAAAGTGAATACTTTGGAGGAAATATGAATGACCCCACAAAAATGGCTCTACAGCGCCACCTAACGTGAAGTCAATGGGGAGTGGCACACGCTTACTTTCGCGAAGAAAGATGAAAATTGGGTGAGATGTTTATCATGTCAAGACATGCAAAAAACTCCATAGAAGTGATGGTTTACACCCAACAGGAAGTCGACCATTTTGGCACGAAGTGGCAGTGACCTGATTTCCACCTTGCGCAATTGACACACATTTGATCAAATTCGTTCTAGGGTTTTTGTCTGATTGAGCTCATTTGTGGTGACATTCATCTATACCTATGTGCCATCAAAAGTTATTGAAACTTTTCTAAAAGTTCAACGGTTTGGCTGTAGGGGTGTGGCAAAGTTTGATGCCTCACCATGATCATTCTATGACCATTCTGACGGCAATAACTCTGGTATGCACTGTCGGATTTCAACCAAATTTACCATTATGGATATCAGTCCAATTCCAAACACTTCTATAGAACAATATTCACAGAAATATACAGCGCCACCTAGTGGTTAAAGGAAAAATTGCTGAAAACTGTTTTATTTATTACTCACACACCACGTGCCAGAATGACGTGATATTTTCTGAGATTTATCAGACCACAGGGATGATCATAACTGAACATCAACTTTACCATGACATCACACTTGTTACCATGGACACTCCCCCCCCCCCCCGCCATTCACTCCGTGATGTTGTTGGGAGGCTTGGGAAGTACTTGGGAGTCACGAAATCTGGAACATACGTCGAGGTGACTGTCATATGTAGTCCTATATGGGTGGGCAACACATAGCTGACAAGGAAGTGTTGGCATGGTGACATGGCAAAGGTTGACTCTTCATCATGGAACATCGGAAAGTTGTAACTTGGACAAACTTCATCCGATTTTCACCAAATTTTCTACGACGGATATTAGTCCGACCCTGCATGCTCCTATGTAAAAATGGTTGACAAAACTTATAGCACCACCTACTGTTCACAGGAAGTAATGCGCCAAACGATTTACTTTATTATTCATGCAGCGCTTGCCAGGACAATGGGAAATTTTCTGAGCCAGCTAGGTACGATGGGCGCTGGGGTCCCCGATTGCGCGGTGGGGCAAGGGCCTGCTTACAGCTGCTTGCAGCTTTAATTGTTAGAATATTTTTTCTTCTTCTCCATCTAAGATCTCATTTTTGGGGTAGTGAACGTGCATGAAAACTCACCATTTTTTGCAGGGACCTCAAGACTGGCGAAAAATTTGAATATTTTGGAGGAAAATGAATGACCCCACAAAAATGGCTCTACAGCGCCACCTAACATGTGAAGTCTATGGGGAGTGGCACACGCTTACTTTTGCGTAGAAAGATGAAAATTGTGTGAGATGTTGATCATGTCAAGACATGCAAAAAACTCCATAGAAGTGATGGTCTACACCCAAAAGAAAGTCAGACATTTTGGCACGAAGTGGCAGTGACCTGATTTCCACCTCGCGCAATTGACTCACGTTTGATCAAACTCGTTCTAGGGTTTTTGTCCGATTGAGCTTATTTGTGGTGACAATCATCTATACCCATGTGCCATTAAAAGTTATTGAAAACTTTTCCAAAAGCTCGGCGGTTTGGCTGTAGGGGTGTGGCAAAGTTTGATGCCTCGCCATGATCATTCTATGACCATTCTGATGGCAATAACTCTGGTATGCATTGTCGGATTTCAACCAAATTCAATATTATGGATATGAGTCCAATTCCAAACAGTTCTATAGAACAATATTCATAGAAATCTACAGTGCTACCTATAGGAGGCAGAAAGTTTTGCATCAGAAAGTTTGCATCATGTTGTTTTTTTAATACCTCGGGAATGGAATGTCGTATTGGCATCAAGATAGGTATGATGTATATGGGTACGCCTCCGAACAATTACAGCTATGAATATAGCAATAGCGCCCTCTGTTGGAGACATGAAGATTACATCAAAGGTTTTCTTCAATATCTCTAAAATAAATAGTCTGATTGGTACCAATCATCTATACCCATGTGCCATCAAAAGCTGTTGAAAACTTTTCCAAATGCCCTACGGTTTGGCGGAAGGGGCGTGGCCAAGTTTGCAGTATCGCCATCACCCTTCCAATTGCTTTTACTCTGGCATACATTGAGTGATTTCAACCAAATTTTGTGTGGTGAATAGGTAGCCAATACTGATAATTTCTATAATAAAGAATGACACATAGCGACAGCGGCCCCTACAGCCAGTGGACAGGAAGTTGCCATAATTCACATGCCATACTCACGCATCGACTGCCAGAATGACGTGCAATTTTCTGAGGTTTATCAGACCACCTGGTCTGGGGCCACCTGGGGCGGCAGTGGCTCAGGAGGTAGAGCAGGTCGTCCATTAACTGGATGGTTGGCGGTTCGAATCCCGCTCTCCCCAGATATCCTGTCGTGTCCCTGGGCAAGACACTTTACCCCCAATTGCTCCCGGTGGGTCTGGACAGTGCCATGTTTGGCAGCTATGCCGCCATCAGTGTGTGAATGTGTGTGAATGGGTGGATGGCAGGATCTGTAAAGCACTTTGGTCATCTAGAGATGAGAATAAAAGCCCTATATAAGTGAACGCCATTTACCATTTACCTGGTTGATCATAACTGCACATCACCTTTAGTATGGCATCACTGCTGTAACCATGGACACGCCCTCCTCACTATTCAATCCATGATCCTGTTGGGAGGGTTGGGAAGGTCCTGGAGTATGAAATTTGGAACAGAGGTAGAGGGAACTGTCATCTGTAATCCCATATGGGTCATCAATACATAACTGATAGGTAAGTGTTACCATGGCAACATGGTGAAGGTTGATTCCTAGCCATGGAATATTGGAAAGTTGTAACTTGGACAAACTATATCCGATTTTCACCAAATTTTCTCCATCTCCAGAGAGCAAGATGGCGACCGGGATGGTCACACTTTTTCAGTGCTGAGACAAAGTTGCTGATTTTGCCATTAAAAATAACTAACCAACAGCGATCGGCGCTTGTGACGCACACGCACGGGCTGAATTTCCACCTCCGTTGGAACACCCCTTTAATCGCCTTCACCGGCCACTGTGAGTAAACTGACTAGCGTTTCTTTGTGGTTCGCTGCTGCACTTTACCCGAAGCGTTTGCTAAGCTAACGCTAGTTAGCTTAACGCTGGCGCCAGTCGTGCCACCTAACACCGACACGAAGTGACTCAGTCCCCGGTGAGGGCTCGCCAGAGGAACTAACCGAGGCGGCAGTTGGACGTGAACCGGATCGGAGTTCGGGGGCGGCGGTGGTGGGAGACGGGGACCAGTGGAGGACCACCGGGACCCAGCCAGACAATAGCCTGAGTCGGAGCCCAGTTGCGTGGCCCAGTGGAGGAATTACCCAGGCAGACGGCGGTAGGTGGCGGGGCTCAGCGAAGGAACTACCCAGGCAGATGGCGGTAGGCGGCGGTGCCCAGCGGAGGATCTACCGGGGCCCCAGCGGAGCTCGGCTGCAGCGGCGGTGTGCGGCGGGACTCGGTGAAGGAGCTGGACAGGAGCTCGGTTACGGCGGCGGTAAGCAGCGGGACTAGCAGCGGAGGGGGCTAGCTGAGGCCCAGCTGGATTCGAGGTCGGTCGGATCAGATACCGGCGACACAAGCAGAGATTGTTTTTACTATCCACAGGTCAGTAAAAATGCCACCAAAGAAGGAGGAGATGGAAGAGATCAAAACATCTCTGAACTTCTTGTCAGAAGAAGTGGCCAAAATGGTTAGCCAGCAGGCCAAAATAATAGGCCTAATGGAAGATGTACGAGACTTAAAATTAACAATTCAGGAAAAAGACAAAAAAATTACGGACTTGAAGCGACGCGTCGAGGATCTTGAACAAGGTTCTCGTATGGATGACCTAGTTATAAGTGGACTAGACATCAAATATCAGTCATACGCTCATGCTACAACAGGACTGAGAGGTGAGGAAGCTCCCCTGAGTGAATCAGTCTCCCTAGAAAACCAGGTGCTTCAGTTCCTTGACAGTAAAGATATAAAGGTAGAAGCAAATGCAATTTCAGCCTGTTATGCTTTACCCAGGAAAGATAATAAAACAAAGAAATCAATTGTGATGCGCTTTGTGAACAGAAGGGTAAAGAATGACATACTGAGGCAGGCCAGAAAGCTACGGGGAACAGAAGTTTACCTAAATGAACACCTAACTAAAACAAATGCTGAAATAGCACGGCAAGCACGGATGCTGAAAAGACAAAATAAGATACAGGCAACATGGACAAGAAATTGTAGAGTTTGGATCAAACTAAATGGAACACCTGAGCAAGCAAAGAGTATAATGATCAGAGATGTTACTGACTTTGATAAATACAGATGAACACTGATTAAGAAAATTAAGAGACAATGATAATCCATATTCACACACACGGTAAGAATAGTTCTTTTGATATACCATGTCAAAGTACTTTAAAATAAAAAAAATAAGCAAAACAAACAAAAACTTATGACTGACTTGAGTAGACATCAATTATCCCCAGTTAGAGGAAGTCATTTGACACAGAGTAAGGATACTCAAACTCTGAAAATATGCCATTATGCTGAACATAAACTACAAGAGATGGAGAACGATATTGATCCTGATAACCACTTTTTCAATAATATTCATAACCACTGAAAAGTATTACATATTACACTGAAAAGCAATTCAAAAGTCAAGTGCAACTAGATGGTAAACTATCAATAATACACTTCAACAGCAGAAGTCTTAACAAAAACTTTCCACAGATTCAGGACTATTTAAAAGAGCTAAACAGAAAATTTACAGCTATCGCAGTCTCTGAAACTTGGCTTAATGAAGAGCAGGCTCCCCTGATGGCAATAGAGGGATATCAGATGTTTCATATTAACAGATCTCAAAAAAAGGGTGGTGGTGTTGCACTGTATATTGATGACCTGTATAGGTGTAAGCTTGTACATGGAATGTCCTTTGCACTACCAGGGATTTTGGAATGTGTTACTGTTGAGATTGACCAAGATAAAACAAAAAATCTAATTATAAGTTGTACATATAGAATGCCGGGAACTTGCATTGAGACATTCAGAGATAAATTAGTCGAGCTGTACAATAATATTACTAGTAAGAAAATGGTAGTAATTTGTGGAGATTTCAATACTGATTTACTAAATCCACATCAACAAAATGTAATTACAGAGTTCATGAACTCTGTACAGCATGAGTCTATATCCCACAATAACACATCCCAGTAGAATCACAGTTCACACTGCTACACTTATTGACAACCTGTTTGTTAATATTATTCATAAGAAAATAGAAAGTGGATTATTGATAAATGATATAAGTGACCACTTGCCAACCTTTGCACTTATCCATGGCCACACGGGGGCCAATACAGAAAAAATTTTAAAATCGTTCAGATACAAATCACCAAATGCAATCAGTTCTTTTAAAGAGGACTTGCTGAAGCAAGACTGGACAGAAGTCTATGTATCAGATGTAAATGAAGCCTATGACACATTTATAAACATTGTAACCACTCTTTATGAAAAAAACTGTCCATTAGTAAAAAAAAAAAAAAGCTTAAACATAAATTTGCCGATAAGCCATGGTTAACCAAAGGATTACAAAAGGCGTGTAAAAAGAAAAATTTATTATATAAAGCTTTCCTAAAGAAAAGGACAAAAGAAGCAGAGCAGCGGTATAAAACATACAAAAATAAGTTAACATATATAATAAGATGTAGTAAGAGACACTATTACAGTAAAGAACTGGAGAAAAACAGAATATTAAAAATACATGGACAATACTTAACAGTATTCTTGGAAATAAAAGCAGAAATAAAAGCTACCCAACCGATTTTTCAAAAAATAATAAAACGACTCAGAGTGTGAATGCAGCTTCACCTGCAGATGAATTTAATAACTTTTTTGTTAACAATGGTCCTAATTTGGCTCAAGAAATACCCATTACGGCGCCTACAGGTGATACAATAAGCAATAACACTGCTATAAAAGACTCCATTTTACATCTTACACCCGAGATGAGCTTTTGAATATTGGATTACAAAGCAACGATAACGACCTTTTTATCAGCAACCTACGTCTGAATCTACGTCTCATCCCGGAGCTCTGGAGAACTCCCGACGCTCGGCAGGCTTCCTGGCTGACCGGAAGTGCTCGCAGGCGGCATAAAGATCGTAAACAAAGGAGGGGTAAGCGCGGTGGGCTAAGAGCTAAGCTAAAGCTAACACCGCAACGGCTATCGCTACCCAGTATTTTCCTTGCTAATGTACGGTCTCTGGCGAGCAAAATGAGTGAACTACGGCTTCGGATCACCAACAATAAGAGACTTATGAACTGCAATATCATGATTTTTACGGAAACATGGCTTCACAGTGGAATACCTGACAATGCTATCGAGCTAGCCGGCCTACACACGCTCCGGGCAGACAGAGCAGCAGTTGACTCCGGTAAGACAAGGGGGGGGGGGGAGTGTGCATTTATATTAACAAGGCTTGGTGCACGAACTCTGTCACTGTTGAGAGACACTGCTCAGCTAACCTGGAGTTTCTCATGGTTAAATGTAGACCTTTCTATCTGCCACGCGAGTTCACTTGTACCATCATAACTTGTACCGTTCACTTGTACCATCAGATCTTTCAAGTTGAAAGATCTGATCGACTTTAAAACCGCAATAATAATGTTCAAAGTGAAGAATCTATCACTGCCCGCAAATATCCAAAAGTTGTTCCAAACAAGGGAGAAACGATATCACTTCAGAGGAACATGTATATTTCAAAAGCCTACAGTGAGAACAACTACCAAGCAACACTGTATTTCAGTGCAAGGTGTCAGATTATGGAACGATTTTGGACCTGAATTAAAATCATGTACAAAGCTTGGACAATTTAAACAAAAACTAAAGGAAGAAATACTCCAAACATATTTACAAGACGACATGTAAACTCACATAAGGATTGACATTTCCAGCCTGTGTTGTGTTATAGCTTAGTTTTTCTTTTTTCTCTGTGACACTATGTCTTAGATTTGTTTTTGAATAGTAACCGCTTAACTTAGACTAGCTCAGTTTTCTTTTTCTCTCAGTCATATTTTGTCTTAGCCTTGTTTTAAATTGTAATCGCTCTTGTCTTGTTTTCTCTTTTTTCTCCTTTGAATTCTTGGATGGAATATGGGTGGGCAATATAAGCTGCGGCTTCAGCCATCACCCATTTCGGATAACTCACGTGGAATTGTATAGTAGAAGGAGTCTTTGTCTAATTTGACCTTGTTATATTATACAGTTTCTTTTAACCTGTAATGTACTATCCGAAATAAAAAAATCTGTGTGTGTGTGTGTGATAACAGCCGCTTACATTTCTCCGGATGCTAATGCTAAGCTTGCTATGAAAGAACTGCATGCAGCTATTAGCAAACAACAAACTGCACACCCAGAGGCAGCATTTATTGTGGCGGGTGATTTTAACCACTCTAACCTCAAGACAGTGCTTCCTAAATTCTACCAGCATGTCTCCTGTCACACAAGAGGAGACAAAACATTGGACCATGTTTACACCAATATTGTGGGAGCCTACACAGCAACTCCCCTCCCCCACCTAGGTCAGTCTGATCACTTATCCTTGTTCCTTACCCCCAAGTATGTACCGCTCATCAACCGGGTGAAGCCATCAGTGAGGACCATCAAAGTGTGGCCAGAGGGGGTTGACTCTGTACTCCAGGAGAAGTTTAAGAACACAGACTGGAGTATGTTCACCTCTCAGGCTACCTGTGGCTCCCACATAAACATCAACTCTTACACCCACTCAGTCCTGGAGGACCATATCAACACTACTATTGACAGTGTCACCACGGAAAGACAGATCACCACGTACCCATATCAGAAGCCGTGGATGAACAGAGAAGTGCGGCTTCTGCTAAAAGCACGTAACAATGCCTTTAGATCTGGTGATGCACAGGCCTACAGTTCATCCAGGGCAGATCTGAAGAGGGGCATCAAGAAGGCCAAGCACAGCTACAAGCTGAAGGTGGAGGAACATTTTGGGGACTCTGACCCCCGACATATGTGGCAGGGCATTCAAGCTATCTCTGATTATAAGCCCAGCAACTCCATACCTATAGCCATGACTGTGCCCTTTCTCAATGAGCTAAATGACTTCTATGCTCATTTTGACAAGGACAGCAACGAAAAGAATATCAATTTCCCACCCTCTGATGACCTCCACCACCTCACACTCACCCACACCGACGTCCGTAACGCACTGAGTCATGTCAACGTATGTAAGGCTGCTGGCCCTGATGGCATTCCTGGGCGTGTGCTGAGGGCATGCGCTGAGCAGCTGGCAGGGGTCTTCACAGACATCTTCAATCTGTCCCTGGCCCAGGCTGTGGTACCAGCGTGCTTCAAGACCACTTCAATAGTACCAGTGCCGAAACATTCAACACCATCGTGCCTAAATGACTATCGCCCTGTGGCACTGACGCCCATAGTCATGAAGTGCTTTGAGCGACTGGTCTTGGCACAGCTCAAAAAAGGCCTGCCCCCTACACTGGACCCTCATCAGTTCGCCTACCGGAGCAACAGGAGTACAGAGGATGCGGTTTCTACAGCGCTGCACTATGTACTCTCACACCTGGATGACAAGAACACCTACGCAAGAATGCTGTTTGTTGACTTCAGCTCAGCATTCAACACAGTTATCCCCTCCAAGTTGCTCACTAAACTTGGGGACCTGGGAATCAGTACCTCCACCTGCAACTGGATCATGGATTTTCTGACCAACAGACCCCAGCATCTTAGGTCAGGCCCCAACCGTTCTTCCGTCATCACACTCAACACTGGTGTACCACAGGGCTGTGTGCTCAGCCCACTCCTCTACTCCCTCTACACCCATGACTGCAGGCCTATGTATGGATCCAATTCCATCATAAAGTTCGCAGATGACACCAGGGTGATTGGACTCATCAGGGACAACGACGAGTCAGATTACAGGGCAGAGGTTGAGCACTTGGCTACTTGGTGCGCTGACAATAACCTGCTCCTTAACACCAGCAAAACCAAGGAGCTCATAGTGGACTACAGGAAGGAGAGGGAAGAGACACATGACCCCATCCATATCAATGGCATAGCTGTTGAACGTGTACCCAGCTTCAAATTCCTGGGGTCCCACATCTCGGAGGACCTGTCCTGGTCAGTTAACACCACCAGCCTGATCAAGAAGGCCCATCAGCGCCTCTTCTTCTTGAGGACACTCAAGAAGAACCATCTGTCAACTGACATCCTGGGCAACTTCTACCGCTGCGTGATAGAGAGCACCCTGACCAACTGTATCACAGTCTGGTATGGGAGCTGCTCTGTTGCTGACCGCAAGGCGCTGCAGCGGGTGGTGAAAACCGCCCAACGCATCACAGGGACTCCACTTCCAGTTATAGAGGACGTCTACAGGAAAAGATGTCTGCGCCGGGCACACAGCATTCTTAGGGACTCCAACCATCCTGCTCATGGACTGTTCCAGCTTCTCCCCTCCAGAAGACGTTTCAGAAGCCTTCGGACTAGAACCAGCAGGTTTAGGAACAGTTTCTTTCCAACAGCTGTCACGTTATTGAACTTAGTTCCCCGCTGACTCTCTTACCATCATCTTTTACCATCCTCACCTGTACATAACTGCATAACTACATAACTACATCTAACTTATTGCACATTATTTGCACATAACAGTACTCTCAACTTTCTGCACTGCTGCATATATTTGCTTAAATTGCACATACTGTTAATTACCGTATATACTGCACTGCTGTCCTTTGCATTTCTGATTGGATGCTAAACTGTGTTTCGTTACCTTGTATTCATACATGTGTAATGACAATAAAGTTGAATCTAATCTAATCTAATCGGACTGTGATGGTATTGACATGCTCTTAGTCAAAACTATTATTGAATGCTTAGTGAAACCACTGACGTATATCTGTAACCTGTCTCTCCAAACAGGTATATTTCCCAATGCAATGAAAATAGCTAAAGTAATTCCGATATACAAGACGGGTGACAGAGGGGAATTCTCAAACTATAGACCAATTTCACTATTGCCGCAATTTTCCAAGATACTTGAAAAAATATTCTATGAGAGAATTGACAACTTCATACTGAAGAATAATTTATTGTGTGAGCAGCAATATGGGTTCAGACACAAGAGGACAACAGCATTTGCTCTAATGGAATTTATAAAAAAAATATCAACTGCCATTGAAAATAAAGAGTATTCAGTTGGGGTATTCCTGGATCTTAAAAAAGCATTTGATACAGTGGATCATAATTTATTATTAAAGAAACTACAAAATTGTGGTATTAGAGGGGTAGCACTGTCCTGGTTAAGTAGTTACTTAAAGAATAGATATCAGTATGTATGTGTTGGTAACAAAAACTCACAGTTACTGAAGGTTACTTGTAGAGTCCCACAGGGTTCAGTTTTGGGGCCATTGTTATTCAATATGTATATAAATGATATATGAGATTGAGATTGAGATTCAACTTTATTGTCATTACACATGTATAATAATATGTAATAATATGTAAAGTTTCAGAAAAAATGGACTTAATATTGTTTGCCGATGACACTAATCTATTATGCAGTGGAAGCAATTTGGAACAACTTCTGGATACACTTGGAAAGGAATTAGGAAAGCTTAAACTGTGGTTTGATTCAAACAAATTAACGCTCAATTTAAGTAAGACAAAATTTATAGTCTTTAACAACCATCACAACAACTCAGTATCTAAACTCAGTGTAAATGGTGTGGAGATTGAAAGGGTATCTGAAACTAAATTTCTTGGAGTAATAATTGATAATAAACTGTGTTGGAAGTCATATATTAATTATATTAAAGGTAAAATATCCAAATCAATTGCAATATTACACAGAGTGAAATATTTGCTGAATCAACCCACACTATATACCTTGTATCATTCATTAATACTCCCATACATGACATATTGTAATGAAGTATGGGGAAATACATATAAAACAAATATATATCCACTCTTTATGCTTCAGAAGAGAGCTATTAGAATAATAAACAAAGCAGCTTACAGGGAACCAACAAACCCACTTTTTCTTAAATTAAAAGCTCTCAAGTTGAAAGATCTGGTTGACTTTAAAACTGCAATAATAATGTTTAAAGTGAAGAATCTATCACTGCCCGCAAATATCCAAAAGTTGTTCAAAATGACTGGCGCCTAGCGGCTGCCCCGGCCTTGAATGCACTCTGCAGAGCGTGCCCAAATGCCAAGTCACGTTTCGTTACCTTGTATTCATACATGTGTAATGACAATAAAGTTGAATCTCATCTCAATCTCATCTCATCTCAAATAAGGGAGAAACAATATCCAGGGATGAGAATCTTCCTCGGATTCGAGGAATTCCTCGGATTTGATCATGTCTAGGGTCATTCTCGTGAATCCTCTAAATTCGAGGAGAATTTTTTTTTTTTTTTTTTTTGGGGGGGGGGGGGGGGTCTGGCGGCGAGTCGTATTTTCGATCGGCTGTGAAAATCCACCGCGCAGAACGCGCTACCCAGCGAGATCAGTAATGTAATGTAACAAGGCCACTGATAGGCTGATACTTATTGAAGCAACCAACTGGCGATTTTGTTAGATTTCTTTTGTCATATCCGGATAACATGCGGAGCGAAATGCAAGTGGCGGACAGTTCAATCAACCGAGTTTTCCCGATTTCGTCGAAATGGTGAGCCTAAAACTCACGAAAGAGAACAAAGCAAGAATTTTAGAAATCGACAAAGGGATAAAGAACAAGTTTCGTTGGGAATGGCTTGAAAAAAACCGTGTCAATGACGGTAAAGATCGGTAAAAATACTGAAGTTGTGGTTGAAAAAATGGCCGACTTCACAACACAGTCGACACAGTCAAACTCAGATGCCAGTCAGTCAAAGTTCATCACAGCCGGCCCCGATTACAGTAATTAGTGATCGGAAGACACATTCCGAGGTAAGATTTTTTTTTTCTTGTTTAAGTAATGTACTTGAGAATTTTCGCGTAATGAATTTGTTATGAAATAGCATGTGTAAGTTGTGATGGCATGCCTGTTTTGAAGTAACAGGAAAGTTCGCCTGGGTGGTTTTTTTTAGATACAAATGCTTGCAAATAACATACAGCTGTCAGATACTGGCTGGAAAACACAACAGAAATGTAGAACCAAGTGTTTTCAAGCTCAGGTCAGAATTTTGTAAAAATACCACAAAAAATGAATATATTACACAGCTTTTTTCTGAGGTTGTAACAAGGCTGTGTCTGTACTGGAAGACCGGAAATGCAGCCTTTTTTTTTTTTTTTTTTTCAGTGCGCACTGAGACGCAGAGACGTGACCGCCCGCTGAATTCACAAGAATTCAAGGGCTTAAAATATACTGATATGCAACTTTTTTATATTCCTAGTAACACTAACAAATGCACACATTAATAAATCAAAAATGTTTGCAGAATGTCAGTATATTTTAATAAATGAGTGATGGACTTGGTGATGGAATTTTGTTAATATTTATAATTTATTTTACTTGGTTAAATTATTTTGTCTGTTCTAGAACTATGTAAATGTAATTCTGTGTCAGTTCTAAACATATTAGATAGTAGTAAAAGATAATTTAGTATTATTACATCAACATACTATTCAGATATCATAAATTTAATACATATGTACTGTGTTTCACTTTATTTTGTGGTTGAAAAAATGGCCGACTTCATAGCAAAATGCAAAGTACCAGGGAAAGCCCAGTGTGTTTATTGCAACAATTTCTTGAGTTATGGATCTCATGGTTGTGTTGCCTTAGTTGAACACTGTTCAAAACAGAAACATCTCAAAATTGTGCCTACAAGAGATCGAACTACTTGCTCGATGCTGCATTCAAAACGATCGATGGACACGGTCAAATTAAGTGCCTACAGGCATGAAAAGGAAGAAAAAAAGAAAGAGAAGGAAATGAAACAGAAAGAATTCGATCTTCAACATGATTCTGTGGCAAGCAAGGCAGCCATGAAAAAGAAGAGAGAAGCTGCAGCTAAACAGGCACTGCTTGCCCACAGAAAATCAGAGAAGAGGAAGGCTACAGAACGGCTCCAGGCTTTGGTAGCCAAGAAGAAAAAATTGCACAATTAGATGTGAAGAATACGTTGACTTGTACATAAGTTCATAGAGTAGTAGCACAGGCATGTAAATATGGAAGTGACATTTTCTGTTTCTCAATCAAGTGTGACACTGAATCAAAACAGTATTGAACATGATTACACATGTGATGCAGCAGCAGATTAAAAAGATAAACTATAAATGCATTTGTACTTACTTCTAACTTTAAATATAAGACCACATTTGAGCATTCTAAAACACCAGATTTTGTTAGCAAGACCCCCGGCTAAGTTTCCTCTTTTTTTCAAAAACCCCATTCTCATCCCTGAATATCATTTTAGAGGAACATGTATATTTCAAAAACCTTCAGTGAGAACTACCACCAAGCAACATTGTGTTTCAGTGCAAGGAGTCAGATTATGGAACGATTTTGGACCTGAATTAAAATCATGTACAACGCTTGGACAATTTAAACAAAAACTAAAGGAAGAAATACTCCAAACATATATACAAGATGACATGTAAAATCACATAAGGATTGTCATATCCAGCCTGTGTTGTGTTGTGTTGTAGCTTAGTTTTTTTCTGTCACATTTTGTCTTAGCTTCGTTCTGAATTGTAATCGCTCTTGTCTTGTTTTTTTTCTTTTGAATTCTTGGATGGAATATGGGTGGGCAATATAAGCTGCGGCTTCAGCCATCACCCATTTCGGATAACTTATGTTGAATTGTACAATCAGAGGAGTTATTGTCTAATTTGACCTTGTTGGATTTTCTTTCCCCCTTTGTTATATTATTCAGTTTCTTTTAGCCTGTACTATCCGAAATAAATAAAGATTCATTCATTCATTCAATTTTCTATGATGGATAGCAGTCCGACCCCACACAATGCTACATAAAAATGGTTGACAAAACTTAAGAGCATCACCTGCTGCTCACAGAAAGTACTGCACCAAATGGTTTTCTTTATTATTCACACAGCGCATGCCATGACGACGGGAAACTTTACGTGCCAGCTGGGTCCAACGGGCACCAGGTTCCACGGGTGTGTACTGTAGGGGCGAGGGCCCGATTACAGCTGCTTGCAGCTTTAATTACTATCATTATTATTACACAGGGTTACAAAAATATTTTTTTTGTAAGTTGTCTGTTTTTTTCAACTGATTTAAGACAATTTTGCACCGCTGAATCCGAAAATGACATCTGTTTCTCTCGATCAGGTGCTAAGTAAAAACCTGTACTTACTTAGTACTGTGCATGTTCTTACCTTTATATAAAGGTAAGTACATGTAAATTGAATGTTATGTCATCATTGTTCAAAATTCAGAGAATTTCAAGACATAAAAAAGAATTTTGCATCATATAAAGCGAAAATACCCGAACATGTAAACAAAAACGTATAAAACAACATGTGGCCATAATTCAAAAAGTTGACCTGATTGAGCAAAACCAATGTGATTTTTGGATTCAGCACATCAAAATTGTCCTAAATCAGCAAAAAAACCCTTAAGACAATAAATTTGGTGTTGACCAGTATTATTATTATCATTCTTATTATTATTATCATCATTATTATTATTATCCAAAAGGACTTTAACTCTTCAACTTTTAAGCCATAATTTGTGTTTTACATTAGTAACTATCTTTTATATTTCATTGTACAAGGTGGGGGAAATCAGTCTGCTGTGCCAGTTTGCTATCAGTTGTTGCTAGCAAAGCCCACTGAACACAGTACATTGAATTTTATTCCCATTCAATACATGGTGGTTTGCCTGTAAGAAGACTGTAGTGACATGCTCAGAGGTAGAAGTCAAGCAGTACTATGCATGACCAATTATTTCTGGAAAAATAAAAAAATGAAAAGTGACATGAAACAGTTGACAAAAATGCAGTAAAGTGCTAAGAAAACTTACTTGAATAGCTGTCACTGCCCAACACTGTCAATCCAACTTCCCATCCTGCTGTCAGAAAACAGCAGCAAACCTTAATCTGCCTCCAGTCACTGTAGTGATGGCGCAGCGCACAAACTGGGTCCCTGGATTGGCTTGTATTTATGCATCATGATCTCTACCCACCTGCATGTTACCTACACCACAAATGGATAGAGGTGTTCACAGGTATTCATTTGTACAGGTTTGTGTGACTTGACCTGACCTCAGAGAGAAAAGGTCCAGACAGCTCCATTTGTTCTCGACAGTAAGTCAATAAAGTACAATCTCATTTTTCTCTTGCTTAACAAAACTCACATTTGTGCAAATGCAGAGCAAACAATAAACAGAACAAAACTAAGACCATCTTGCCCTGAACACGTAATCAAGTCTCGTTATAGAGATACAAATACTTCAGTGTTTCATACATAGTGTATGGAAAAGTTTTACCTGAACCGTTGCACCCCTAAGTTACACCTCTCATTATAGCAAAAACAAAACAACAACAAAGCAGTACCTGTCAGAACCATTCCCTCTCCCTTGCTACTGTGTCAGCTTCACTAGTCTAGTTAACACTGCAGTCAATTCACAGTTAAAGGTCTGATTAAATAGCTGCTTTTCTGTTAGTCAGCAAGCTAGGACTGTCACCAGGCTGAGAGTTTGCCAAGAGTCCTCTCACACCACTAATTTCAGATAAATACTCTTAACATTATCTAAAGGTGCCTTCACACCAAACGCGAATGGGGGAATTTTTCGAGCAGCACGATTACATTGTAACTCAATGTAAACACACAAACAGACATGAATTCACCATCTGAGTGAGATGCAGACAGGCGAAACTGCCTTTATAACGTTTGCAGCAGTGTTCAACCTGCTGTGGAAATCCCCAAAACATCATGCTTAGGTTTACATTATCCGACAGGAGGCTCACCTAAAAAAAAGTTGTCCCTGCCTCCAAAACTTGATGGGTGTTTATGCAGCTAGCTTGCTAGCCTTGTTAGCACATCCGTGGCAGGAATCCATGGGTAAATAACTCCGACATCCCGATTCACCCCAAGAGCTCCCGGTCCTTCTGTCTCCAGGTGAGTGTCAGTCTCATTTTCAAACTAGTTTACTCTCCATTGTTGATACTTTTACTCCGATGACGGCAGAATCTCAAAGCTAGCACTATCCCTTGGACATGAATGCGCGAATGAGCGATTTCGCATGCACTCACCTCTTTCCATCGACTTTGTATACATTCGCGCCGCCTGTTCACATTTGGTGTGAAGGCACCTTTACACTTAGCACTGCAAGACAGCAAAACTTGAATGACGATGCAGAAGTTGTTGCTAATAGGAAACATTTATATTAGGGTATCTGGTACTTATTTTCTTGTCTTTTGTCAAGTTTTTGCTAGTTCTACCTGAAAATTTTATATTTATGCTGTCCCAATTCACTTGTTAGCAAGTCAAAAAAAATCTCAAATAATTACTCAAGTAATTATTCTAGTCATTTTTATCTACCAATCCATCTATTTATGTTTCTTTCTGACACCCCTAACTTAAACTTCAATAAAAATATACTGTAAGGCAACACTAGTTTTACCCGAGTATAATTTCTGGCTACTCTTGCATCTATGACAGGGGTGTCCAGTCATGTGCCATGGAGGGCCAAGGTCCTGCAGGGTTTCTCTTCTACCCAGTCTCTTCAGCAGATGTTTTCACTTATCAGCAATCAGTGGGAAAAAAATTCAGTGCAATCTGCTGTTGAAGATACTGGTAGGAGGTAAAACCTGCAGGGTCCTGGCCCTCCATGGCACATGATTGGACACCCCTGATCTATGGGTCTATGGGTGGGTAAACTATAGTAGATCAGATAATTCTTTAAGCCTAAAATATCCAGCCAGTTAGTAAACCTGGCTCATAGTATTATTTCTGCTATGATGTGAGTGATGAGAGTCAGTTGCTTAAAATTAGTTTTTCTTTTTTTAATGAGCTAATCAGCTTATCACTATCAGTGACAAAAAACGTCACGGCCAGTGAACATCAACTGGCGGCCTGCGGGCCACATCTGGCCCATCAGAACTTTCCATCTGGCCCCCAGAATATTTTTGATTTCAGGAATAGTTTTGTTACAAATGAGGCACACTGTAGAGTCGGCAGTCACTCATGGGCTGCGTCCCCCCAAAAAACCCAGACTTACAAGCCTTTGGTGTCAAACTTTGTTTTATTAATTTAAAATGTATGGTTCCAAAAAACCAAACAAACTCAGATTTCTGAGTGTAAGTGAATGTTTCATAAGGCACTCGTGCGCAGAGCTGGGAAGAGAGCGGAACCAGCCGACTGCACTGCAGCTCCTCCCAAAGGCATAATCCAGGCCTTTAATTTATGGTTCTAGCTCTGGCTTTTATAATTATTGTGCAAAATGTTGAATTTTTTTTTGGTCTGTCTGAATTTATTTTGTGAGAGGGAGGACGCATAGGCTACAAACTTAGGAAAGTTTTGACCAAGGAGCTGGGGACCATAAAACTTATTAGGCTATAACATAATATTACAACAGAAGCGACTGCATCTTTGGTCATTTTAATGAATTTTATTGAATTAAACACAGATTTATTCATAATGTAATTAAAAATCAGAGGCAAGCTCATTGTTTTGTTCTGGCTCTGCAAATTAACGTTCAAATGTGTGTGGAAAAAGTCACAATTTTACCACAAACTTTTCAGGAAAAAAACCCCAATGAATTTACTGTAGAGATAAAATTAGGAGTAAAAAAAACCCCACAGACTGATGAGAAAGAAGCATTACATTTACAAGAAAAATGTCTGAAAGTTTTGAGAAAAGTTCACAAAATTTATGTGAATAAAGTCTCAAATGTATATGCTAGTCCTACATTACAAGGGTAAAAACACAAATAATGAGGAAAAAAATTAATTCAAGTGAAAAACAACTTTCAAATTTACAAAAGGAAAAGTAATAAATTTACAAGAAAACTGTTAAAAACCTTAGGAGAAAAAAACTTAAGTAGATACAGTACCTTCTTACTTAAAGTGACACTCCACCAAAAATCTTTTTTTTTTTTTTTCTTGTTAGCATGTCTAAGGGTGTTTTCATACCTACAGGCTTTAGTTTGTTTCAGTCGAACTAGAGTTCATTTTCTCTGTTAATGCGGCTCATTTTGTCTGGTGAAAACACGGTAATCGCGCTCAGGTGCGCACCAAATCTACCGTACCTAGACCTCCTGAAAGAGGTCGTCTCGATTCAAATCAAATGGCAAACTCTGGTGTGGTTCTGTAGGTGAGAAAGGACCAGCCGCAAACGGTAAAACATTTTATGCTGCTGTACATATCTGATAGAGCTTCGAAAATATCTGTGGATGAGCATGTCACGGTTCTGGAGGATTAATGAACGTTAACCTGTTATTGTTGTAGCCGCACTTCATTTTCAAACTGTAAGATTTGCCAAAAGTGGTATATGCACATAATGTATTAAACGCTAACCAGGGCGATGAAAACCCCGTGTAGATTACGCTACGATTTGTATCATTTTCTCCCCAGAAATGCATAAATGCACAGTAGTCATTCTACTTCCTGCATTTACCTTTCCTGTTCTCGCGGCAAAAAAAATCTGACCAATAAGAACAGAGAACGTTCTGACATCAGTCTCGCGGGATTTAATTTGACGCAGTTTGGTCCACTTGAATTTTTGCCTGTGTGGAAGGGAACCAAACCAAGGAGAAAATGATAAAGTAACAAACTTAACTCATTCGGACCAACGTAAACAAATTTAGGTGTGAAAGGACCCCAACATGTTTATGACTTACAAGAGATACCAAGAGTGAAATCACTCAAATGTGTCATGTCTGTTTTATTGCTGTGAAATTTCAGTTAAGCTCCTTCCCTTGGAAAAAGGCTAACGTAACTATAACAGGTCTGTAGTGTTGAGCCAATCGGGACGTAAGAACAGTCTCTGGCCTGACTGAAGTTAGCCTCCAGGACCAGTTAGCATTTTTAGATAGCTGCTTTGAAAACTTGGCCCAAATTAAGATGGGTTTTACTATTTAAACTGCTTTTAAGGACCAATGCAGTTTCAGTCAGTATCCTGGGCCACTGGGCATACCCTTCAACCAGTAAGTCTTTTTATCACAGGATTTATTCTGTTTATGGTAAATGGCGTTCACTTATATAGCACGTTTTCTCATCTCTAGATGACCAAAGCGCTTTACAGATCCTGCTATCCACCCATTCACACATACATTCACACACTGATGGTGGCGGAGCAATTGGGGGTTCAGTGTCTTGCTCAAGGACACTTCAACATGCAGATTGCATACAGAGCGGGAATCGAAACCCTGACCCTCCAATCAGTAGTCGGCCACACACCTGCACCACAGTTTTAGTGTAGTGTTAGCCATCATTAGCCTTGTGGGATGCAAGTGGGTCAATTCACAGATCCTGGTGTTTGAAGGAGGAGAAGTGAAAAGATAGACACAAAACTGTAAGACAATGAAAGGTTTTTTTTTGTAGAAAAAAAGGGCATAACATACCATTTTAGACAATGCAGATTTATTTTTAATAGGGGATTTATATCCTCTGGAGTGCATCTTTAACATTTCTTTGGGGGTGACTACTACTCTTATACCAAATTAATATAAGGAAACACTACTTTTACTTGGCTACAATTTCTGACTACCCAGCTCTGATTGTATAATTTAAGTGTGTGTTTGTGTAAATGAGTATGACTAAGGAGGTTAATTTCTCAGAGAAATAAAGTGTCCTTGGTCAAGCTATTCATGTGTGGTTTTCTCAGCTGAGCACTGTCCAGTCCTGACGTTTCATAACAGCTAACTGTACAGGTAATACAAGTCTGTTAACACTGACAAAGGATAAAAAATAAATTTGGAAGGAAAATTAATATGCAATGCATCCGGAAAGTATTCACAGCGCTTCACTTTTTCCACATTTTGTTATGTTACAGCCTTAATCCAAAAGGGATTAAATTAATTTTTTCCCTCAAAATTCTACACACAATACCCATAATGACAACATGAAAAAAGTTTTTTTAAGATTTTTGCAAATTTATTAAAAATAAAAACTAAGAAATCACATGTACATACGTACGCATTCGCATCCTGTTTCCACTGATCATCCTTGAGATGTTTCTACACATGGTCAGAAATATCAATCACAACATCCCAGAGCTCAATGTGACCAACAAATGTCTTGGCTTGTCAAACAAATAGTGCAAAAAAGGTGGATAGGCAATTAATCAATTATCAAATTAACTGTTGATTGATTTCTTATTGATCAAATAATCCATTAATTGAATCGTTGTAGCACTAAACTACGTTAACTGAAAACAACCGTTTAAAATGGATTTATACTCTTTGACAGTTTAATTTGCCTCAGACATGCAACTGACCTGAACCTGACTTCATGGTAAATATGATCTATAATAACTAACCATTTAAAGAAGTGATATAGAAAATGGGTCACTGTAGAATATTGTTGATTATTGTTGATGTATTATTGCTGATGCACACAGAAGCAAGAATGCCTTTTGAGATGTTCAGAGTTTAAAAAGGCGCCAGCATCCTTATATCTCAAACAGGTTCATTTTGTCTTCTTCATGATAAAACTGATATTGTTCTTCTATAAGACAAAGAAAAGAGATGTCTCATACGTACCTTTGACATATTTCAACTGTCATCTGCAGTCTTCTTCAGAAAGTGTTGTCCGACGTCCGTGACGTGTCACATCAGCTGTTTTATCCTTTCCGTAGGCGTGACCGACTTGACAGATTTGACAGATATGCCAGGTCGGCCATGCCCTGTTATGCAATGGTCTCTGAAAGAGAGAGTCCCAGGTGTGCGAAAGCATGAAGGCTCCATCATCTCAGTTCACGGTGTTGTGGGCTCACTTCCTTTGCTTCTTTGATCCAGCGTTTGTTGTCTTCTGATCCAATTATTTTTGTGTTGTTCCAGGTCATGATTTGGTTGTTTATCTTGCAGTGGTCTGATATTGCTGATTTGAGGTTTTCCTGTTCTACCTATTGTTTTTGCGTTCTTGTGAGTTGTCCTGCTGTTTCTTTTTCCATATCCTTTTTTGGTGTTCCCTTTTCCATGTAGCAAACATCCTCCCTGTTTCTCCTATGTATGTTTTTTCACCTGATTTGCATGGAATTTCATAAATTACGTTGAATTTTTTTACCCCCAAGGACAAAATACAACCAAACAAAAAATGCAACATAATTTATGAAATACCATACAAATCATGTGAAAAAAACCATACATAGGAGAAACTGGGAGGATGTTTGTTTCATGGAAAAGTGAACAACAAAAAGAATGTGAAAAAGAAACAGCAGGGCGACTCAGAAGAACGCAAAAAGAAAAGGCAGAACCTGAAAACCTCAAATCAGCAATATCAGACCATTGGCAAGATAAACAACCTCATCATTGACTGGAACAACACAAAAATGACTGGAACAGAAGACAACAAACACAAACGCTGGCTCAAAGAAGCAAATGAAATCAGGAAGCAAGCCTAATTGTGAGCTCCATCATGAACCGAGCTGATGAGAGCCTTCATGCTTTTGCACACTTGGGACTCTCTCCTCTAGAGACCATCGGACGGCAGGCAGCATGACCGACCTGGCATATCTGTCAAATCTGTCAGGTCGGTCACGCCTACGGAAAGGATAAAACAGCTGATGTGACACGTCACAGACATCAGACAACACTTTTTGAAGAAGACTGCAGATGACAGTCGAAACATGTCAAAGGTATGAGACATCTCTTTGCTTTGTCTTTAGAGAACACCATCAGCTCCAACATCCTTGTCCCTGAATTGAATAACTGGTCAAGAAAATGGATGTAAAAACATGACAAAGACTTACAAAGAGAGCAATGGACAAAAGCAAAGGAAATAAATTCATCGGACATTTAAAGAGCAAGCACAGGATCTAGACCGACAGATGCGATATCCCCGTATGTTTCAGCACCCTGGTGTGACAGGCGCTGATGTCACAGTGACAGATGTATCTTGGGTACTCAAGGGAGATGTCACATAATCAACAAAGCCGTATTTCACACAAGAGCAGAGACAATGCCACACACACACAAGTCTGTAGAGCATCTACCAATGAAATATTTTAACATGGTTGCACAAAAATAAGCCAGAAATATTTGTTTGATAAAGAGACGATAGGTCCCTTGGGATTGAAATAATCCCAAACTGCAGTCACAAATTCATTTTTGTAAAATTACTATTTTAATAACAACTGTCCTGGTTCCTGTCATTACAATCAGCAGTCACAGACAGTAAAGGAAAACCAAAAATAAGTGTCATGCTGCTGACAGTCACTATATATTTTGGTCTGGATACATGTTGTTGGCTGACTCTGTTAACATGCCATCTTGTTACTAAACATTTCTGCAAGTGCCTCAGCTAAACGGACTGTAATTGAATATATAAATCTGATAATTCATAGGAGCACCTAAACCATACTAAATAAACTTAAAACTCTAATTTTATCTTCGAGCCTCTTTGCACAATAGGGCATGTGTTTTCTTATCTGTTGCATCCAGTGCATCTACTCATGTTCCTGCAGCTATCAAACTTGCAATTTCACACCACCACTTCCTTTTTGTCTCCATGGTGATGAAGACTGGTTTTCCGGCCCATAGTGAAGCGCGTGCTGTTGCATTATTGGACAGGAAGCTGGTGAAGACAGAGTGCTCTGTCAGCAGCAATGTCACACATTTTCTGAACAATGACAGATGACTCTTTTAGCAGATTCTTTCATCATCATAACAAGAGCACTCTGAAGTGAGTGCAATGTATCCCGCCTCCGTTTTCTTTGAAGATCCCAAAATGTCACTGAAGGAGAGCAGTTTTCAACTTTTTCCATATAACTGAGGCAGAATCAAATTCTGATAAGCCTATCATCCATGAATGTACAACAGAAATAATTTTATACAACCCATAGTGGTAGGTCAGGAGCCAAAGATGAACCTGTGTAGCAATTTTGGTGACCCTAAAGAGCTTTACTTGTTCTATTGTAAGAGGGCATAATGAATACTAACCTTGACCGTTAACCTTTTTACCCCAAATCCATAGTCAGATGTCATGATCTCTGGGTGAACTTGTGTACCAAGTTTGGTGACCTTAGCTTTACTCGTTCAATAGTAATAGTGCAAAGGGAATGCTAACACTGACCCTTGACCTTTTCATCAAAAGACCATAGTCAGAGGTCAGGAGGAGGTCCCAAGGTGAACCTGTGTACCAAGTTTGGTGACTCGGGCTGCAACTAACAATTATTTTGGTAGTCGACTAATCCAACAACTATTTTTTTGATGAGTCGATTAGCCTGAGTGGTTAATGTAATAACCAATCAGGCTAAGCACGAATGTACAAATGTTACATAGCTAGCAACACTCCATCCAAAGTCGCATTTTGTTTTTTTGGGGGGTGGAGGGCTTAACTGGACATTCACAGCAGAAAAACACTGACTTGGGACTGATTTTGCTCTTGATACATCTTGTAAGTCACAAAAACATGTTACAGACATGTTAACAACAGAAAAAAATGTAATTTTTGGTGGAGTGTCACTTCAACTTGTTTCATTTATTTATTTGAGGTAAAATCCTCCATAGTTTGGAAAGTTTGGGCTTTCTGTGTGATTTCCTCTCCATGTCACCATGACGCACTCTCTTCTTCGCTGGAACAGTTAAACTGAACATTTCCGCAACATGCAAATAAACTTGAAAATTAAACAATGCGTCGATAAAAATCTGCGTTGATTAAAGAATTTACATTTTATTCCCCCCCTCATAAGTGTCATACAAGGATTGATTATTTTTTCATTTCTAAACTATTGGTACAATCGGTGTCTTCTTGTACAATAGGCAACATTGTTGTTAGTGACCATGCAACGGTATTAATAGATTTATCTGTTGGTTTAGGTCAGGTTAAGAGTAGACTATGGCGATTTGATACATGCCTTCTAAAGGATGAAAAGTTTACTATTTACTTGAGAGATGACTTTAAAATATTTTTTGCTATCAACTCTCAATCTACCAATGACTCATCCTTATTATGGGAAACGTCTAAAGTTTATATCAGAGGCCTAATCGTAGCATATTTAGCCTCAAAAAACAAAGGCAAAAAGAACAGCAATCTAAACTTGAAAAGGAACTGGAAGAGATTAAGAGAATACTTGGTTCATCATCATTATCAGATCCTATATTATTGCAGAGAAAGTGTGCCACACAAGCTGCGTTAGATGCATTATTAACTCAACAAGCTAAGAGTGCTCTTCTTTTTTCAAAACAGAGGTTATATGAATATGGAGACAAACCTATTAAGTGTTTGTCTTGTTTAACAAAAATCAGAACAGATTCCCAACTGATTCCTTCAGTTTTAGGTCTAAATGGCACGCGTTATTTTGATAACAAAAATATTAATAATACCTTTAAGCAGTTTTATATTCAGTTATATATAGTGGACCAGACAGTAGGGGCCTCATAAGATGGACTCTTTCTTGGACAGCCTAGCTCTCCCTGCTATTTCTGATACTCAGAGACATGATTTAAATTCTCCTATCTCTAGAGAAGAGGTTGTATTAGCAATTAACAGTTTACAATCAGGCAACGCACCGGGGCCAGATGGCATGAGCAATGAATTTTACAAAGAATTTCAGGATATACTTGTGAATCCATTTTTGGAGATGATGGAACACTCCTTTACCTCTGGAAGCTTACCTCAGCCATTAAGAGAAGCTGACATCTCCCTAATTCTTAAAAAAGGCAAGTGTCCTGAAGACTGTTCAGGATATAGACCTATTGCTCTTTTAAATCAAGATGTTAAACTGTTATCAAAGATCCTGGCTCTGCAATTAGAGAAGGTTCTGCCTTTCATCATTAAGGAGGACCAGACAGGTTTTATCAAAGGCAGAAGCTCTAGTCACAACATTAGGAGGCTTTTAAATACTGTTCATTTCTGTCAAACACAAGAAAATGACACTGTAATCATCTCATTGGATGCAGAGAAAGACTTCGACGGAGTTGAGTGGCCTTATCTATTTAGAGTATTACAAAAATTTAATCTGGGGGATAATTTTATCAAATGGATCAAATTTTTGCATAATAAACCTTGGGCATCAGTCATAATGGTTATAGATCGGATAATTTCCCAATTTATCGTTCAACACGTCAAGGGTGCCCCTTAAGCCCTGCTCTTTTTGCCCTTGTGGTAGAGCCTTTGGCTGAAGTCATCAGACAGGATCCAGCTGTTAGGGGTATAGATGTAGGGGAGACGCACCATAAAATTTCCCTTTATGCAGATGACGTTTTGTTGTACGTAGCGGAGCCTGCTACCTCTGTTCCACTACTGGCTGATATTAATTATTTTGGGTCTTTTTCTGGTTACAAAATTAATTTCTCTAAATCTTTAGCTATGCCCATGGGAAGCCTCAGAAACAGAACGAACTCCCTTACATAACTTCCATTTCGCTGGTCTATGTCAGGTTTTGTGTACTTGGGTATTCAGATCACTCATGTTCCATCAGATGTTTAAAGCTAATTTAAACCCTCGCCTTGACACTATAAAGAAGGATTTAAACAGGTGGTGTTCACTTCCCCTATCATTACTCAGCAGAGTGTCTATCATCAAAATGAATATCCTGCCTAGGTTCTTGTATCCCATACAAATGATTCCAGTAGTTATAACTAATAAGGTTTTGAAGCTACTCAGTGGTTGGTTGAGTGATTTTATCTGGAATAAAAGGAAGCCGAGGTTAAAAATGTTAAAATTACAACTTCCAAGTTCAATGGGAGGTCTGGATGTTCCTAACATTAAATGGTATCAAATAGCATCTCAACTAAGGTTTATAGTAGAATGGGTTAAAGATGATCCTACTTCTGTTTGGTTGGGTCTTGAAAAGTCACAGACCTCCTGCTCACGGTTGGGCCTCTTGTCTTGTAAGAATTTAAAGTCAGTTAGAAATCTCTGTGATAATAACCCCATAATTTGCAACATTCTAAAGGCCTGGTTTATGACACAAAAACTTGACGGAAGATTAGATTTAACTACGTTATTAATCCCTATTCAAGGCAATCCTGACTTTGTTCCTGGTATGATGGACAGTGGTGATAATATATGGACAGTTAAAGGGTTAAAGAAAATTTATGACCTTTTTGATGGTGCATTGTTATCATTTGAACAGCTTCAGGAGAAATTTGGCCTTTCTAGACAGAATTTTTTTTAGATACCTTCAGATCTGAGATTTCATAACTAGAAAGACCACACTCAATGTAAATGCTGCAGTGTCTGCACTTGAGCGGTTACTTCTTTTAGGCCCAACCAAAAAATTTATAACTCACTGTTATAGTGCCTTAAGTCAGTCAGATGTGTTGTGTGTATCAATTATGCAGGATCTTAAACAGAAATGGCAAAGTGAACTTGGTGTAAATATTTGTGAGGATTCATGGGATGCAGTCTGGGAGTGTTCCAAGAAGATCTCAATATGCAATTGTGCAAGACTATTGCAATACAAAATCTTAAATCGCTTGCAAATCTCTCCCAGTAAAAGATCTAATATGAACCCCCAGCTTTCACCCATGTGTCTAAAGCAGGGGTCACCAACCTTTTTGAAACCAAGAGCTACTTCATGGGTATCGAGTCATGTGAAGGGCACCAGCTTGACACACTCCTCTAAAATAACAAATTGTATATATATAATTATCAATAACTTAGAGTGGGTAACAGACAAGATCAATATTCAACACTTTATTTTTATTAATCTCAGCAATTGTTCAGATGATCACTTCTACATTTCATTAAAAAAATGTCCAGTTTTCACCAGTCCCTTTTAACCATAAAAAACTAAACCCTTTTAATTCATGAACTATGTTGAACCATGTTTGAAAAAGTTATGCAACATTTAAGAAAAATCAACTTTCATATTAAATAAATCTTATCACATTTTTAACTGAACAAATCTGCTGCAATTCTGCTCAAAATCTGTTACATTTAATAAACACACTTTTGTGTGTTCTTCTTCACTGGAATTATATCCATACAGTTCTTGCCAAGAATCATGCTTGAGTAATAACCAGCGCTGTCCTTTCATGAGAAGAAACTAAACAGCGCTGAGAGTGCTTATGTGCACGGTGGAGCAGTGGTTAGCACCGCAGCAGCAGTTTACCCTTGGCTGGGGGAACCGCGGGGATCGTGGGTTCGATCCCTGCCCCCGGCCAACAGTGATCTGTGTGGAGTTTGCATGTTCTGGTGGTGCATGTTCTGGTTTTTCATGCAAAAACATGCAGGTTAGGGAGTTAAGAGGCGCTTGCGCACGCAGCGGCTGGTGGCTTGTCACCGGACTGCAGAACAAATCCACCTACGGGTACAAGATAAGTCCAAAAAAACCAAAAAAAAAGAGTGGGTAGTGAAGTGTCGCTCCACATAGTGGCGCTTCGCCGTCGCCGCGCAAATTAAACACACGCAGCTTCCTTTCACAGTAGTAAAAAAGAACTCTTCCTCCCGCTCACTTTGAAAATGATAAATTTTCTGTCTTTTTTTTTTGCCATGTATTGGGGCTGGAAACTGCACTGCGCTCACCATCTTCACTGCCCGCTAGCTTACGCTCCACAAGCGCGAAGGTTTTGTCATGCGCACAATACTGACCTTTGAACTAGGTCAGATTCACCTTAACTTTACGTATAAACATATTTTCATTTTTTTTTTATTTTTAAGACATTGTCATTTTAAAATCTATATAAATGCAAGTGTGATTTTAAAAAATAGCGGCAGAAAAAATTACATCTTAGACGCAGCTCACTTGCGAGTTGTGCTATTTTTAGAACAGGCCTGCGGGCGACCCATGTGGTCCTTGCGGGCGACATGGTGCCCGCGGGCACCGCGTTGGTGACCCCTGGTCTAAAGTGTAAAATTTCAGTTGGTACCTATACTCATTGTGTTTGGTCTTGTCCTAAAATCCAAGCATACTGGCTGGACGATGTACAAGACATGAGTCAGATATTTGGTGTGAATGCAGACATGGATCCTCGCTCTTTGCTAGTGGGACACCCAAACCAGGACTTACTTTTTGGAAGCTTTGCAAGACTGTACAATATTCTTGCATACGCAGCAAGAAGGAGTATTTTTTTTGTCATGGATATGTGACAAACCGCCAACTAAAACAAACTGGCATAAAATTATCATGGAGTGTTTCCCTTTGGAATATTTAACATGGCTACTTCATTCAACAAAGAGACATTTTATGAAAATATGGACTCCATATCTCAAATTCTCTAACCTTACGGTGGCTTTGATTCTTGGGAGCGTTAACTTGGATTAAATATGACTTCCTTTTTCCTGGACCTTGTTTGTGGTGCCGTGATGGATACGTTCCTCTGTACAAGTGTACAAGTGCTGGTTTATGTGTGTACATGTATGAGTTTCTAGCTGTGAAGTATATCTCTTTTTTTTTTATTTCAGTCTCTAATTTTGTGTAGATCAGTGTTGTGCTGAGCTGTTTTTCACGTTTTGATTGGTATTTGTGTGTGTGTGCGCGCATGTGCGCAAAAATTCAATAAATACATTGGAGAAAAAAAATCTGCATTGACAAATTTTTTATGATTAATGTTGTTGACATCAACTAATCACTGCAGCCCTAATTAGTGACCCTAGCTTTCTTTGTTGTTGAGATATAGTTTATCTAGCATTTTGACATTGACCTTTGACCTCGCAATCTCAAAAACCATAGTTACAGTTCAGGGTCACAGGGTGAACCTGTGTACCACGTTTGATGACCCTAGCTTTACTCGTTCTATAATAATGGTAAATGGCGTTCACTTATATAGTGCTTTTTAACTCATCTCTGGATGACCAAAGCGCTTTAAGATAAGATGAGCCTTTATTAGTCCCACAATGGGAAAATTCCTTTACAGATCCTGCCATTCACCCATTCATACACACATTCACACACTGATGGTGGCAGAGCTGCCATGCAAGGCGCTGGCCTGATCCACCAGGAGCAACTGGAGGTTCAGTGTCTTGCTCAAGGACACTTCGATATGCAGACTGCAGACAGAGTGGGAATCGAACCACTGACTCTCCAATAGGGCTGTCGTGGTAGAGGACTTTCCCCTGCAGTGACGGCAGACAGCTCAACACCACGGTATGCGGTATTACTGCAAATGTTTTTAGGACCCTGTGGTCTCCTAATTTAAAGAGGGTTTATAACTTACATGGCAAACGATGGAAGCTGTGACGACTCGCTGCAGCTCCACTCTCAACTTTATGTGCGTGTGTGACAATTGTGTGAAGCTCCGCTCTTTCTACAGGCATGAACTGCGGATTCTGTAAAAAAAAAATCCCATCATTTTTCATCAAGCAGTGGCGGTAACTATGGGGTGTGCAGACTGGAGACTGCAGCAACATTCAGCTTATTTAAGCAGGACAGCCTCCGTACAAGACCCTGCATGGCTCTTGTCTCCGTGATTTTTGCCACTGTCTGGAAAATCACATTCAAACAAGCTTTGGCTTTCAGAGCTCATACATAGGAGCATACACAGTCAGAATCATACACACTCCGCTCAGAAGGAAATAACACGCTTTGTGCCCTTTCAGTGTTCACTGTCACAGCTGTATTTAGCAAGGAGTCCAAACACTTTTACCACTAACTGCCTGCTGGAGTCCATCTGGAGAGAGTGCCCCAAACGGTGCTGCCACTGTCAGCACCTGGCGGCGGCAGCAACAGGTGCTGTGGAAGCTTCCAGAGTACCGGGGGGCAAACATGCTGTTGGCAATAAAAATACACTTCATTTTACAATTTATTTAATAATCATTAGGGGCACATAAGTGAACAACGAGATATAGCCACACACACAAAAAAGTGAACACTGCGGTTGTTGCAGTGGCTCGTTTTCCTCCGCGGTAGGCATGTCCATAGTGCGGTATTACATAATTGCGGTTATCGCAACAGCCCTACTCTCCGATTAGTAGTCGGCCACACTACACCTGCGCCACAGTCCCCCTGATTTATTAAGACTTCTGTCTTCCTTATCGATATAAATATTGAAATCATCTACTATAAGTAATTTGTCTGAGATTAGAAGAAGGTCAGATAAAAATTGTGAGAATTCAATAAGGAATTCAGAATATGGGGATGGTGAGCGATATACTACAGCAAACAGGATTGACTTTGGCATTGGTTTCATTTTACTATGGTACGTGATTTGCAATACTAAGGTTTCAAAAGATTTATAGGATAAATTACTTTTAATATTAGTTAATATTTTGGCGTGAGCAATTGCTGCGGTTCCACCTCTTCGTCCTATTCCTCTATTTTTTGAAAGTTACAGTAATTTGGGGGGGGGGGGGTAGACTCATTCAGCGGCACAGAGTCCTCCTCATGAAACCATGTTTTAGTAAGTGCAAATAAATCAATTTGGTTGTCTGCAACCAAATTGGGCTGCACGGGCTGCATGGTGGCGCAGTGGTTAGCACTGTGGCAGCACAGTTTACCCTCGGCCGGGGGATCGCGGGAATCGTGAGATCGTGGGTTCGATCCCCGCCCCCGACCAACAGTGATCTGTGTGGAGTTTGCATGTTCTCCCTGTGTTGCGTGGGTTTACTCCGGGATTTCTCCAGTTTCCTCCCACATGCCAAAAACATGCAGGTTAGGGATACGGGGCGCTTGCGCACGCAGCAACTGGCAGCTGGTGGCTTGTCACCAGACTGCAAAACAAATCTACCTACGGGTACAAAACAAGTAACAAAAAAAAAAAAAAAGTCTATTATTAAGTCATGTACTAGTAAAGATTTACAGGCAACCGCTCTAATGTTTAATAAACTACATTTGTTAAATTCTGAGAGGTGATTGTGGCATTTTTTTAATTTCAAGTTATTTTGTTTCAATCATTTGGTGGCATAAATTTCATTTTTTTATGGTGTGTTTAAATTATTTAAACTAAGGGGTTTGTGAGACAGACACTTTGGTTACAGGACTGTTTGGTGGCAGTCAGCATGAGTGATAACTGGTACAGGACTGTAATGTAAGATTAATATTGGTAGACAGAATAAATGAAATACTGTGATTGGGCGTAAACAATCTGATTTAAAAAGATACAGATGGTTAGGAAAAGATGAGAAATTATCTACATAAGGAATTCCTCTGACCCGACACAGTCCCATCAGCCAGGTGTGCAGCTGACACAGCCGGCTGAACTTTACATCTCCAAAACAGGGTGACGGCAAAGGACTGGAGATAATCAGTCTTTTACTGGTGTCTGTAAGTGAGTCAATGAGTGTGGTCAAGTCCTGTTTTAACAATTCAGATTGATTTTTGTGGATATCATTAATGCCACAGTGGATAACAATGTTCTGAATATGAAGGTGTTGTGTGAGGAGATCCAGAATCTGTTGCAGCACATCAGTGACTTTAGCACCAGAAAGACAATGAGTCACAGATGATTTCGTTTTAATGTGTCGGACAATTGAGTCGCCAACAATCAAGGAGAAGATGAAGTTATTTGTCCCAATTTGGGCAGGGGAGTGGCATGGTAGAGCAAGGACAGCCGCCAACTCGGCAGCCCCGATCGGCTCCTGGGGTGGAGGGCGCACAGAGCACCAACGGACGGCCTCCCTCAGGAGCTTACGTCTGGTTGAAGTCATGGACCTGGGAGGATGATGCTGAGGTTCAGATGCGGCATGGTCACTTACCTTGTGGCCACCTACAGAGGCCGCAGCTGTTGGCGGGGGAATAATTGTCGGGACAGAATCTGTCGGGAGTACAGTGTTTTCTATATCCTGTGGAGTGACGTGGTTAGAGAGTGTCAGGTCAGTGGCGGAGGGAGACTCAGCAAGTAGAGTCCTTCGGCCACGGACCACCACCTCAGCCCATGTTGACTCACAGTTCGCCGTGGAGCAGGAGGGTTGCCGGATACAAGTGGCAGGGTCCCAGAGAATGGTGTCACCGCTGTCGGAGACAGGTTTCTTTGCTTGTTGTGCCGTAAAGGTGCTCGTCAGGAGAGGAAGGCATCTGGCAAAACTGGAGAGCAGTGCATTTTTATCCTCGAGTTCACAGCGGAGGAGACGGCTATCTTCCTTAAGGTCAGTAATTACTTTATATGCTTCCTGTAGTTTGTTGTCATCAGTTGAAGTTGCTGGGGTCATCCTGAAGTCAATATATTCTGTATGTCAACTGTTGTAAACTAGACTATAAAACAGGTCTACTGTACTATACTACACTATACAGAATCAGTTGAAAAATCAACCAAAAATAGCCAAAAGAGTGTAAAATATCAAAACAGCATCTCAGAGCGCCAAAAAAGTCATACAGATGCTGACGCATGCGCAACACTATGGGTGTGCCATATTGTATTGTTCATGTTAACACGGATATAAATTTTGATACTGGTGCAAAAATGAATATTGCGATACTTGGGTGTCTGCTGCGTGATGTTACACCATTACGCTGCCAACGGGAAGTTACGCATTACCATAGAAACGGCAAAACACACATGGCGTGGGAAGCTGCCGCTACAAAGTCAGAGCGTCTGCATCCAGTTGAGTGGAAATAGTCAAGTTTTAACGCTGTTTCAGACCGCTACCATGTAAAAAATAAAAAAAATAAAAAAAATGGTGCAGCAATGTGGATAATCTGCCTGCATTTTTCCACAAGTCAGTAACATCACTGGAGCGGTGTTAATGGCCAACAATGTGCCACTCGAAGAGTCTGTAGTTGTATTTTCATTCTGTTTTGGCTGCTTCATCTTGATATCATTCACAGCCCTAAAGAGGAAAAAACAAACATCTGCTTGGTGTGACGAGAGCCAAAAAGCCCCAGGAGAGGTCCCTGCAATGAGAGTTACAATGCAGGTAAAGTGAATAAGCATAAAACCCGACATCTGTGTGCACTTAACATGCAACAGTTTATATTATTTTCTTGTAATATTTGACACAGAATAATAAATTATTTTAAACTAAATCTGAGCTGTTGTTTATAAACTGGAAAAATAAGAGTTTTTGTTTTGTTTTTCTTGAATATGTTAAAGGTGAATAACGCTGGCCTGTGAATGTCATTTTCACATAAATTTAAAAGAAAAAACACCCCTGTATTCTGTAATATCATGGGAGGAAAAGTCATTATCGTGAAAATTCACAGAAATATTGTGATATTATTTTTAGGCAATATTGCCCACCCCTACCAAACACTGACACACTTTACAAAAAAGGCCAGAGCACTTTCTTTGTTAAGAAAACTGAGGTCTTTTGAAGTGCAGGGGGTCCTTCTGAAGACCTATGACTCAGTGATGGAATCAGCCATTTTTTTATGGAGTCGTTTACTGGGGTAGCAGCATATCGACTGTAGACAGACAGAAACTTCACAGACTAATCAGGAAGGCCAGTTCTGTACTGGGATACCCTCTGGACCCAGTTGAGGTAGTGGGAGACAGGATGATGATGGCTAAGCAGTCGTCCATGTTGAAGAACAGCTCCCACCCCCTCCAAGACATTTTGACAGCACTGCAGAGTTCCTTCAAGTGACAGACTGCTTCATCCAAAGTGTGTGAAGGAGCCCTATCGAAGGTCCATCCTTCCTACATCAGTAAGACTGTAAAATCAGCACTGTTCCCAGATGACTACACACAACCACACCAAAAAGTTGATTTATACTGTAACAAGGGCTTGACATTAACACCCGCCAATGGCGGGTAGATTTCAACAATGGCCGGTAAGACCGTGACTCCCACTAGCCATTTTGGCAGGTCATAGTTTTCTTAGACGGCATCTAAAATAAAACCTATTTGCAATGTGAGACTATGAAACTACAACTCCCAGAAGCCCTACTGGCACACTGTGTGTGCTCATTGGTCCACTGTCACCACGGACGGAGTCAGGCTGGACCCCTGTAAAGGAGAAGCTGTGGACAGTCTCCTCTACGGGTCAATCTCCTGTCCTGTCCCAGTTCACACCGCAACCCGGCGGGAAGAAATGCCGTGGTGGCTGTCCCCACTCTCAGCGATCAGCTCATCGGGAAAACTGACTCTGATCCCCTGTTGTCCAAGCGGAGTAGCCCCCAACATCAGCTCCTACCTCTGTAGTTAAAGATGAGTATTTTTAGAGCAAGAAGCTCCCGTTTAATGTCCACAGTTGTACAAATTTAAGTTTTCTTACAACACAGAGAAAAAGTGACTGTACTTTGATTTGTTGCTGTAAAGAACAAATGAAGCCTCTTCTAAGGTGAACTTTCATTTACCTGTGCTTTCTATTTTATTTTATCTTAATTCATTTTACATGCTGTTGTGATATGCAGCTATTTCATGGAAGCAAACCCTCTAAATGTGTGTGTTTAATGGGCTGGTCCATGGGTGTCAAAAACAGCCCACCAGGGGGTCCAAATTTTTCTCTGTGAATTTACAGCTTTATTTCTAGTAAATTTATGACTTTTTCTACTAATTAGAATAGTTTGTGTAAATTTGAGACATTTTTCTCTGTAAGGTGAGACTTTTTTCTCATCAGTTTTCTTTTTCTTCTTTTTTTCGGATGAGAACAAAGGGCCCTTGATTTCAAGGGCCAAAGGGAGAGTAAAGGGGAACAAATGAGAATTGGGACAGATCCCAAATCTACCTATATTTCACTCTTGCAATGTAAATATTTTTCTCGACTGTTTTATAGTATTTACTGTTGTTAATAACTAATTAAACAGAGTGTTTCTCTTGCTGTTTTTATGCATGTATACGGGTAATTTACATTTAAAAAGGTTGTACATTTAATTCAACTAAATTTTAGCATGTCAGTCAAATTTGATCATAATAAACAATTTTCTAACTAACTTGTGGCTAGTGAAAAGGATGAGTGGCTAGTAACCTTGGAAAATCCCTAGCCACCATGGCTGGTGAGAAAAAAGTTACTGTCAAGCCCTGACTGTAACTTTACTTGTTAATATTAAAACTTTTACTAATATTCTATTTTTATTATTTTTACTATTTGAATCCTCTGCTGTACACTGAAATTTTCCCATTGAAGGACTAATAAAGGAATACCCCATGTCTTATCTTATGAATAAATACATACCATTAAAAAGGTTTTCACTCAAATAGAGCTTATTAAAGGCATGGGTATATTGCCACAATTTGTAGACATCATCTCCATCTTACAAATATGCTTTGGATGGATATGGCTGAGGAGCAGATATTGTTCAACCACTGACGCTGTCAGATTATTAGAAAGATGTGTAACCAACACAGTTCAGGAATACAACTACTTTAATACAAGAATGAGCCATTATGGTCATTGTGCCTCTCTTACATGCTGAACTGCTACATGTGCTTTATGCAACACCCATATAAAATGTGTCATAGTGTGAAATTATACCAACTAAAACACAGTCTGTAGCCACAGACGCTGTGGCAGCTCTGTTAAGCTATAGCAGGAGTCATAAATCACAGCCCGTCTCCAAACAGCCTGAACAGCAACCAGGCTTTGGTAGAAGTTATTCAGCCACAAAAAGTGGAACGGTTGATGTTATTTTCATCTTTTTAGTTTCTATGTCTATCTTTCTTTTCCTTTCTACTTTTCTCCGTAGGATTGCTGGACTCACCCTTAGAGACAGGGTGAGGAGCTCAGTCATCCAGGAGAGGCTCAGAGTAGAACCGCTGCTCCTCCACATTGAAAGGAGCCAGTTGGGACATCTGATCAGGATGCCTCCTGGACGCCTTCCACTTGAGGTGTTTCCGGAATGTTCCACTGGCAGAAGACCCTGGGGCAGAACAAAGACTTGCTGGAGAGACTATAGCTGCGTTCCAATCGCCCAACAGTGTACTCCGAAGTGGACTGCACAGGGTATCCGCCATATTAACTGAGATTCCAAATCGAAGGGAGCGAACGGTCTTCAGTTCAAAGGGAACTGAGAACTGTGTAGGGAAGAAGTGAACAACCGGACATCACTTTACCGGAAGTTGACAAGATTACCCATAAACCATTGCGCCTCAAATACGAGAAACAAACTGTTGTTGCTAATGTTATTAACAAGCTAAACTGATGTTGGTTATTGTTTATATCAACTGATAGTAATAAAAATATATTTGTATTAATATTTTATTTAAGAAAAATATATTATCCCCCATAGCATCAGTATGTACGTGTCCATGGTTACCATGGTAACTCATGGAGGAGGAGCTGATGATTACAGCGTGTTTCAAATGGAGAAATTTTGTAAAGGGCAGTTAACTTACTGATATTCCCTGAGAACGGAGCAGGGAGTACGGAATACAGTTTTAAGTACACTGTGGATCGGAATGTAGCTCTAGTCTCCCAGCTGGTCTGGGAACTCCTTGGTATCCTCTCTGAAGAGCAGGAGGCTGGGGAGAGGGAAGTCTGGGCTTCTCTGCTTGAACTGCTGCCTCCGTGACCCAGACCTCCAGAAAAGCGGTAGAAGATGGATGGATGGATGGATGGATGGATAGTTTCTATGTGCATGTGTGATATTTTGGCAAAAATTAGGCCCTGGAAATGCTTACTGTAGTCAACTACCACAAAACAGTGCATGCATGTATTTTCCTTTTTGTGGTGTGATGTCATTGCAACATGGTATCTAGCTCTCTAACTGGAATAGATGGGCAATGAACTTGTGCCTGACAGCCTCAGCTAAGAGTGCAGTAACTCACTATGGTCACAGCCAGCTGTGCTGTACTGCATAATACATAATATTATAGCTCCATAATCCAACCCAGTCTTCTCTTTACAGGTCAAATAAAGTTCAAAAGTTATTCTGAGGTACTTAAAAAAAAAAACAACAAGAAAATCCAACTGTGCAGTATAAAAGAAAAATATAGATGAGAATCAATACTTAAAATACATCTAATTTTAATCTCCTCTAATAGAGGTCATTTAATGAGGATGTTGTGATGATAAAAGTAGAGGAGCAGTAAAGTGAAAGAACTGGTGAGAAGAGAGAAAGGGTGAAATGGGAAGGTGCAGAAAAAAAAAAACTGGCACAAGTTCAACCATACTTAAGGGAATTTAAAGGTTGGGCTGGGCAATATAGTAATTTTAAAATGAAATTCAAATTATCAGATTTGAAGAGTGTCAAAAAAAATGAATATCTTAAAAATCCTTTTTGCTATTGACAAGAATAAATACGGTAGCAACCAGCTCTAACTAGAAATTGGACAACAGACCGATTCGGCGATATATCACCATACTTCTATGACACGGTGGTGGCATCAGCCATCACTTTTGGAGTGGTCTGCTGGGGCAGTGGCATTACAGCAGCCGATAGGAAGAGACTGAACAAACTGATCAAGAAAGCTAGCTCTGTCCTGAGGCAGCGCCCTGACCCAGTGGAGGAGATAGGAGAGAGAAGGATGGTGGCTAAACTGTCATCTCTGCTGGACTCCGAGTCCCACCCTATACAGGACATACTGAATGCACTGAGGAGTTCATTTAGCAGCAGACTACATCATCCTAGGTGCGCAACCGAGAGGTTTCGCAGGTCCTTCCTACCTACAGGAGTCAGACTGTATAACCTAAAGCAGGGCTGCTCGCAGAGATAGCAAAAAAACGTGACGACCTAATAGCACTGAATGCAAAAGACGCAATAGACTTACACAATGGTCCCCTCCAGTATACAACTAGGACAATATCGGTCGCTACGGAGGGTGACAATATGTAAGGGTACATATTCATACTATGTAGGATAACTAAGTAGACGGTTATGCTGTTTATTCCATCTCGCTACAATGCTCCGCACTTTGTATATATATTTATATATTGATGTGTATGTATGTATATCCACTGCTCTTATTTATATCTTCCATATCTTCTTAATTATTGCGCTGAGTGTTGCTATCCCTGTGCTGTTGCAATCCTGGAATTTCCCCATTGTGGGACTAATAAAGGCTTATCTTATCTCATCTTACTTGGCACTCACGATGATGCACCGATCCCTAAACGCACAGAGTGATCTTTTAATAATTATATATATACATATAAATGTTGCAAAATGTTTGGTATTAATCAACCAACTGCATTTTCAGTCCACTAAATAGTACAAAGCAAGCGTGCATTGTCAGGTGAAGTCATAGCTTGTCTTGCAAGATCTGCAGCAAGGTGTACAAGTGAGGAAGCAGTTGGATGCACCAAAAAGTTAGCTCAAATGTTGGACCTTTTTTGGATTTTATAACAAAGATGGAATGGAAGACCTTGACATGACATGACACACTCAGTCCACAAGGAGCGCTGCACAAAGGAAAAACAAACCACCACCACCCCCCCAAAAAAAAACAACACTTGGATCACATAGGCCACCACACTCCTCTCTGAGCCCTTCAGCAACACCAGCTTAGCAACAACAGCTAAAAACACTTCAGCATGAGCAGTGCCAACCCGGTGAACAACCAACTCCGGACATCTACCATTCAACAAAGCCACCTCCCAACTCAGAGAGAGCCAAGTAAACAACACAGTCCACCACCCTCTTTGTGTGCAGAGACAGTACAGAGAAGCCCCCGTCATACAAGAATGTGGACAGCAGAAAGGACCACAACAGCTCACCAACCCTCTCCATGTCCTCTACTACATCAATGAATCCTCTCTCTGTAGTCTTCCTCTTTTCCTGCTGCCTGGCAGCTAGATCTTCAACAGCCTTTGTCCAATACATTCATGACCCTTCCTCTGCACATGTCCAAACCATCTCAGCCTTGCCTCTCATACTTTGTACAACCTGAGCTGTCTCTCTGTCCTTCTCATTTCTAATCCTGTCCCTCCTAGTCACTCCCAATGAGAATCTTAGCATCAGCTCTGCCTCCTCCAGCTCTGCCTCCTGTCTTTTTGGCAGTGCTACTGTCTCCAAACTATACATCACAGCAGGTCTCACTACCGTCTTGTAAATCCTCTTTCATTTTAGCTGCTATCCTTCATTCACAAATCACCCCTGACACTGGTCTCCACACACTCTACAATGACTGCACTCTCTTCTTCACCTCTCTTGTGCATTGACCATTAATTTGGATGGTTGACCCCATGGGGCAGATTTACTAAGGCAGCACAAATTAGCAAGTGTGCAATTTAGAACGAGCGCCTAAGGGAGTGGACAATTTTTGCCTGTGATCTACTAACAACACGCAAAATTATGAACACAGTCAAGTCATTTCAATAATGACCACCCATCCACCAACTGCAGCGTAAAAATTGCCCACAGGCACACCTGATGAGAAAGCACGTCATCATCACAGGCGCAGCCAGTTTGGAGGAGCATAATATATAAAGCTTTTTCGAAGCTTTTGTTTAAGCACAAAACCCAATAAAATAGTCTACTTTTATTAATCCTATTTCAAAGTTTTGATTTTCATTTCACATGGCAGACTCTTGTTTGATATGTATAAATTAAGTATTTGTATATAATTTAAAAAACCAGAGTGGTGGCCTAGAGGGAGAGCATCCGCCCCACAACCAGGAGGTTGGGGTTCAAGTCCCGGCTGGGTCATGCCAAAGACCATATAAAAATAGAACTTCCTGCCATTCAGCTTGGTGCTCAGCAAAAATGTAATGGAGGAGGGAAATGTGGGCAGCAGTGGCTCAGGAGGTAGAGCAGGTCGTCCACTAACCAGAGGGTTGGAGGTTCAAATCCCACTCTCCCCAGCCATCCTGCAAGGCTGCAGCGTCCATGACACTGGGTATGAATGTGTATAAATATTCGGTAGTGGTCGGAAAGGCCGTTAGCGCAGATTGGCAGCCACGTTTCCGTCAGTCTGCACCAGGGCAGCTGTGGCTACAGTAGCAGCTTACCACTATCAATGTCTGTCTGGAGTGAATGAACAATGGACTCACTGCAAGTGCTATGGAAAAGCCACAACATCAGGCTCTATACCAAGGGTGTCAAACTCATTCCATGGAGGGCCAAGACCCTGCAGGTTTTACCTCCACCCAATGTCTTCAACATGTGATTCACCAAATTTCTTCCAACTGATTGCTGATCAGTGAAAACACCTGCTGAAGACACTGGGTGGAAGTAAAACCTGCAGGGTCTTGGCCCTCCATGGAATGAGTTTGACACCCCTGCTCTATACAAAGGTCAGGTTGTATAAGGCTCTTATACAGTGGTGTAAAAAAGTGTTTGCCCCCTTCCTGATTTCTCCTTTTTTTGTATGTTTGTCACACTGAAATGTTTCAGATCAAACCAATTTAAATATTAGACAAAGATAACACAAGTAAACACAAAATGCAGTTTTTAAATGAAGGTGTTTATTATTAAGGGAAAAAGTCCAAACCTACTTGCTTCAGGACTTTGAAGACTTGCTGTGGTAAATGGAACCGTGAATTCTGCTGTCTACCGAAAAATCCTGAAGGAGAATGTCCAGCCATCTGTTTGTGACCTCAAGCTGAAGTGTACTTGGGTTCTGCAGCAGGACAATGATCCAAAACACACCAGCAAGTCCACCTCTGAATGGCTTAAGAAAAACAAAATTTAGACTTTGAAGTGGCCTAGTCAAAGTCCTGACCTGAATCTGATTGAGATGCTGTGGCATGACCTGAAAAAGGCGGTTCATGCTCGAAAACCCTCCAATGTGACTGAATTACAACAGTTCTGCAAAGATGAGTGGGACAAAATTCCTCCACAGTGCTGTAAAAGACTCATTGCCAGTTATCGCAAATGCTTGACTGCAGCTGTTGCTGCTAAGGGTGACCCAACCAGTTATTAGGTTTAGGCGACAATCACTTTTTCATACAGGGCCATGCAGGTTTGGATTTTTTCCCCCTTAATAATAAACACCTTCATTTAAAAACTGCATTCTGTGTTTACTTGTGTTATCTTTATTTCATATTTAAATTTGTTTCATGATCTGAAACATTTAACTGTGACAAACATACAAAAAATGAGAAATCAGGAAGGGGGCAAACACTTTTTCACACCACTGTAAATCTAATACATTATTATTATTACTCATGAATAAATTCATTATTTGACCGATGTGTTTATTTTATTAACACAAGAACCGTCAAGATCAGTGGTCCCCAAACTACGGCCCGCGGGCCGCATACGGCCCGCCTCCACATTTGGCCCGGCCCCCTGAACAATACCAAAGACGCATCATGATTTTTTTTTTCAGTCTGGCAACGCGATCGAGACTAATGCATGCCTAGAACGTGACATTCTATTCCACCCTTCTATTCCACCCTTCAACAGCAATTCTAGTTCGCTACCTGCTCCGGTCGCCTCTCTCTCTACTCACCCCGCACACTTCACACACACCGTCCACTCCACGGGGCCATTCACACAGGGGCGCGCACGCACGCACTCACTCACATTCACGCACTGAGGTGCCCTATCTAAACACATGAACCAGACACATCCTACAACACTAGACTCACCCCTGTCAAATAAAACGGAATAATGGCGAAAAGGTTAGGCAAGAGAAAAATTGATTCAGAATGCAGGGTATTTAACCTGCAGTGGACAAACGATTATTTTTTTGTTCAATGCAAAGAAAAGGCTGTTTGTCTCATCTGTCAAGAGGCTGTGGCGGTATTCAAAGAATACAATCTGCGCCAACACTATGAATCCCGTCACAAAGACAAGTATGATAGCTTGCAAGGCCAAATGCGAGCAGACAAACTCTCAAAGCTAAAAAGTGGACTGTTAGCTCAGCAGAATACATTTGTACACCAAGCTCAGCTGAACCAGTCATCCGTTCGGGCCAGCTTTCGGGTTGCTCAACTGATAGCAAGTAGCGGTAAACCTTTCACTGATGGAGAACTTGTCAAGAAATGTTTGAATGCTGTCGCGGAGGAGGTGTGTCCCGAGAAGAAAGATGTCTTTAATGCCGTGAGTCTGTCGGCGAGTACAATCACCAGACGCATTGAAGAAATCGGGGGTAATGTATATGCTCAGCTGCAGCAGAAGACGAAAGAATTTGACTTTTTTTCATTAGCACTGGATGAGAGCACGGACGTGCAGGACACAGCGCAGCTGCTCATTTTTATTTGTGGAGTTAGCGCAAACTTTGAAATGTGCGAGGAGCTGGCAGCCCTCCAAAGTCTCACAGGGACTACGACGGGGAGGATATTTTCGGCAAAGTATAGGTAAGAGTTTAAGTACGAGATTCTGCTCTGACAACTAAGCTGAACTTTACCTGTTAAGACTGTGCACGGCACAACAGAAAGTTAATGTTCATGGACTTTTTTTCTGAGAAGAACCCAGAGAGGGTTATTTGGTTATTATTTATTTCATAAATAGTGTTATTTATTTCATTAATAGTGTTATTATTTATTTTATGACTTTTTCCCTCCGGCATACAACTAGGAACATACCGGTCGCTATGGAGGGTGAGAATATGTATGGGCACATAATCATACCATGTAGGATAACTAAGTAGACGGTTATGCTGTTTCATTCCATCTAGCAACAATGCTCTGCACTGTGTGTGTTTATATATTTGCATATTTATTCCATCTAGCTACAATGCTCAGCACTGGGTGTGTTTATATATTTATATATCTACATATTATTCCATCTAGCTACATTGCTCCGCACTGTGTGTGTTTATATACTTGCATATTTATTCCACCTAGCTGCAATGCTCCGTACTGTGGGTGTTTATATATTTACATATTTATTCCATCTAGCTACAATGCTCTGCACTGTGTGTTCATATATTCATATATTTATTCCATCCAGCTACAATGCTCTGCACTGTGTGTCTGTGTGTGTGTGTATATATATATATATTTTATAGTAATACGTACATATGTTTATTAGCTGCTCTTGCTTGCTTGTTTTTTTTTCTTGCCTTCTGATTGTTGCTCTGAGTGTTGCTATCCCTGTGCTGTTGCAATCCTGGAATTTCCCCGTTGTGGGACTAATAAAGGCTTATCTTATCTTATCTTAAGATCCTGGAACGGGTTATTAATATTTGGTTATGTGTGGCTTTCTGGAAAACAATAAATGTTTACGTTTAGGCACCCCTGCGATCATCTCAATTTTTCTGTTACAAACTGACCCCGGCCCCCATCAGAGAAGGCAAAAGTTATGTGGCCCTCACAGGAAAAAGTTTGGGGGCCCCTGGTCAAGATGGTCTGATGGGTCTTTGGGATTTTATTATGTGGATAACTGTTTTAACAAAATCTATAGGTCTCCCAGTTCATGACTTTTTATAAATGTGTGTTTTATGTTTTCTGAAGTCTGGAATGTAATAAAATTAAACACACACAATTTCACTTATTCCTTGGACCGCCACAGCAGAGACTGCTCTCACTGACTTACTACGGTGTTGCAATTTCCGGGAACGTTCCTATGAGTCTGTGCTCTTTTTTTAATAATCTTGTCATTTTCCTCCTACTGTGTATTCCTGAACTGGAAGAGAGAAATAAGAGAGAAGAAGAAGGAACTGAACGGCCATTTTATGCACAACAAAAAGAAACAAAAATAGAAATATGGCGAGAGGAAAAAAATTGAAGAAAACTGACAATGTGGAAGAGCTTTTGTTTCAAAAGTGAGGGGGAGTCTGATTAATGGAGAGGAGAGGAAACTCTAGACTCCAAGTGTGAACCTCCACAGAAAAGAAAAAAAAGTCACTCTCCGCTGACACATCTGTATATCCACTGCAGGCAGGAAGGGCTGTCCTACTGTATTCTCTTTTATTGATACAAATTCATTTAGTAGGCTATATATAAACAAATGAAATTTTAAAAAAATCCTCTGCCGGCTGATATCCAGTTAAGCCCAACACCGATCTGAGATTGTTCTGTCATGCCAAATAAAGTCACACGCAGAAAGAAGATTCTGTCTCTTCAGCCACACACCCTCGGTTCTCGCCCGTCTCCTCCTGGCACCAACAATAGCTGCTATGTCAGGCGCAAATGAATTAAGACATGCTTTTTTGGGGGACGTTACATCCTGGTGCAATTAGCTGGAGATGGACAAACCTTAGCAAACCACCTTGCACCAGTCATTTAAATACTCTCCTCCCTCAAATTTGCGCTTTGACATGACAACTCCTACAAATACACATGCAAAGAGGCCAGGTGCAAAATTAACAATGTCCACACCTTTCCAAAGCTAACTTTGCGCTGCGCCCTTTAGTAAATCTCGACAATAGTTTAACATCAAAAGAGGGCTTTGCGGGACTTCCGGTCTGGACGCCATGGCGACTGCAGCTTAACACTGAAGCTCTCAGACTCAATCCAGGATAACACCTTGAAAATCAAACTTAACGGATTTTTGGAGGAGTGAAAATCAAAAGACAAAATCATCATGTCTAAAGGAAAACAGAAGAAACTGAAATTCTCCAGGCTAGGACACGTATCGGCCGGAGAATCTGAACTGGAAGATCCCCGTTCAGAAGACGAGGAGCTGGTGATAGCTAACAAAAGGGTTAGCCTGAAATCACTATTTGAGGAACTACGACGATTTCGCCGAGATGTTACGGCCGAATTTCGGGAATTCAGAGAAGAATTGAAAAGGACAAACAGCAGAGTGGACCAGGCCGAGAACCGAATCTTGGAAACAGAGGATCGAATAAAAGTGCTCGAAGATTCTGTGCTGGACCTACGCAAAAGACAAGCAGCTATAGAGGCTAAGCTAACCGACCAAGAAGGAAAACAAAGAAGAGACAACATAAGAATTCATGGTCTGATAGAAGGAACCGAAAATGGTTTTAACTCAATGGCAGAATGCGTGGAATCCTTACTAAGAGAGAAATTGGATATTCCACAAACCACCGACTTGAAGATAGAAAAGGCACATCGTTCATTAGCCGCTAGGCCGGCGGCGGAAGCGCCCCCACGTTCGGTGTTGGTAAGATTTTCCAATTTCAAAATAAAACAAGAGGTTGTAAGACTGGCCTGGCAGAAAAAAGGATTTATGCACCAGGAGAGAAAAGTCTACGTGGAACACGATTACGCCCCGGAGGTCCTTAAAAAGCGCAGGGAATACAATGACGCGAAAAAGGTGTTAAGAGAGAAGAAATTGCGCTTTCAGACACCATTTCCTGCGAAGTTAAGGGTCTTCTACGGCGATGAAACGTGTCTCTATAATTCGGCGGAAGAAGCAACAGCTGACATGGCGAGAAGAGGGCTCCCGGTAACGGTGTTTAAACCCGCAGCAGACCCGAGTGAGAAGATCAAAGCGCAAACATGGACAACACAAAGACCCTCAAAATCCACGGACCAGCAGCGGGAAACCCAGCACCAGAGCGTCGCGGATAAACTATCCGTTTTCAGGTTGGAATAGCGACCTTTTTTTTTTTTTTTTTTTTCCCTTTCTCTTGAATCAATCCGCACATCCAACCCCCCTCATACAAGGTAACAAACATTAAAGGAGATGCATATTCAGCATGTGGTAAAACATTTCATGGAACAATCATATTATTTGAAACAAATAAGTCTTTGTAATAAAAAAAAAAAAAAACTTGTTAAAATAGAAATGTGACAATAATCCACATGTTCTCCTCATACTAACAAATACTGTTTTTGCGTGAATGTTTGATGTGATGGGGGTGGGAGGGTGCACACAATTTCACAGGGTTTAGGCATAAAAGGAAAAAAAAAAAAAATCATTACAAGTTTGGATTGGGTTCTGAAACTCACGTTAAAAGCATGGGACTACTTTCAGTGGTAAGAGAGGGCCCTCAACACGTAACAGAGTTTGAGGAATTTCCCTCAGAGCCTTCACTCCATCAAGGCTCTTACAGGGTCTTTAAAAAGACCTCAGCTCAGGAAGTTCTTTTGACAGTTTTTTGTTTTAAAGTTTTTTACACTATGTTCTTAATGTTTTTCTTGTTTTTAATGTTCTTTCAGTTTCTGAGTAGCACAAAAGAGGGCCACCACACAGTTATACTAAACAAAACAACACAATGGAGAAACAGGGTGTAACCAAAATAATTTCATATAATGTAAAAGGGATCCTGAATCCAGTTAAAAGATCCAAGATTCTAGGCAAAATGAAAAAAGACAAAGCAGGAATAATACTTTTACAAGAAACCCACCTAACAGACGTGGAACACAATAAACTCAGTAGACAAGGGTTTAAAATGATCTCTTCATCTTCATATAAACCAGGGAGGAGGAGGGGAGTAGCGACATTGATATCAACCAAAATTACATTTGAAAAAAAATCAGAACACAAAGATAAAGAAGGGAGATACAGTTTGGTAACTGGGCGGCTAGAGGGAGAAGATATCACCCTGCTGAATGTGTATGCTCCCCCAGGGGCTAACTGGAAATTTTATAAAAATGTATTCGACCTAATGATAACTAAAGCTCAAGGTTTAGTGATATGTGGTGGGGACTTCAATCTTAGACTGAATCCATACTGGGATGCTTCTGGTAATTCCCCACATCAAAATAACACCCAAAACAGGAAGACTCGGATGCTACTAAAAGAAATGGGAATCTGTGATGTGTGGAGGGAACTCAACCCCAGTGTAAAAGACTATACATTTTACTCAACTCCACATTCATCTTACTCAAGGATTGACTATTTTTTTATGTTTAATAGAGACATTGGTAGAGTAAAAACATGTAAAATAGGACTGATGGATCTCTCCGACCACAGTCCGATCTACATGGACTTAAATATCCAAAAATACACAAATAATACATTTTCTTGGAGGTTAAATTCAAATGTCCTGAAAGGACCATTGAAAGATGAATTGGAGTCAGATATTCTCAGATATTTGGAAGATAACGATAATGGAGAAGTATCCCCTTTAATACTGTGGGATGCATGTAAAGCTGTAATAAGAGGAAAGATTATTGCAAAACTGGCAACCCAAAAGAAACTAAGACAAGAAAAACTATCCACATTAGAGTCAGAACTTAGGAACCTAGAAAAAGAACACAAAGGCAACACTCATTCTACTGACTCGCTCAAGATTAAGGAAATTAAAAACCAAATAAATGAGATCTACACAATAGAAATCCAGAAGAAACTTACATTTCTGAAACAAAAATACTATGAAGCAGGCAGTAAATCGGCAAAATTGCTAGCCTATAAATTGAGGAAACATCAAACAGAAAGAGCAATCTACAAAATCAGAGACCCAGTATCAAAGGAAATAAAATTCAGAATTCAGGATATTCTTAAAAACTTCGAGAATTACTATAAGAACTTATACTCCCACAAAAAACATAAAAACGCATCCGAGGCATTCCTAAACACATTAAACCTTCCCCAACTTACGGAGTCACAAAATAAAACACTACTGTCAGAAATACATCCTAAAGAATTGGAAAAAGCAATTATGAAACTTAAAGCTAACAAATCCCCAGGAGCTGATGGCTATACAGCAGAGTGGTACAAAACCTTTAAACAGCAACTATCTCCTCTCCTCCTGAAAACATTTAATTATGTCCTCCACACAGGGGAAATCCCCCCCTCCTGGAGAGAAGGGGTCATTGCAGTTATACCTAAACCTGAAAAGGATAAACTAGAGTGCTCCAACTACAGACCAATCAGTGTACTAAATCAGGACTATAAGCTTTTTACCATTATCCTTGCCAAAAGGTTAGAGAATATACTGACAGACCTAATTCATTTAGACCAAACAGGTTTTATAAGACAAAGACAGACACAAGACAACATTCGACGCACTTTACACATAATTCATCATATAAAAAAATATAACTTAAATGCAGTCATATTAGGATTAGATGCTGAAAAAGCATTCGATTCGGTTGACTGGTCTTTTCTATACAGAATCTTATCCAGTTTCAATTTTCATAACAACTTCATTAGAACTATACAGGCATTATATAAAAAACCAACAGCTAAAATAAGGATTAACGGTAATTTATCATCATCTTTTGAACTGGAAAGAGGATGTCGTCAGGGCTGCCCCCTGTCTCCACTGCTCTTTGCAATCTTCATAGAACCTCTGAGCCAATGGATAAGACAAAACCAAAAAATTCAAGGTATTACACTTGGTCAGAAGGAACATAAAATAGCACTCTTTGCTGATGACATTTTAATTTACCTAGGGCAGCCGGACACTTCTTTACCAGAACTAACCTCAGTTTTTTCAGAGTATGGAGATTTATCGGGGTACAAATTAAATATGCATAAAACCCAAGTTTTAACATTCAACTATGACCCAAATCATTATTCACTAAGCAAACTCAAAACTAACTGGGAGTTGGAATCTATGAAATATCTGGGGGTCAATATCCCGAAACAACTCAACAAAATTATATCACTAAACTATGATCCACTGGTGACAAAAATAAAATCTGACCTAGCAAGATGGAATATGATACCATTCTTGGGTATTGCACAAAGAATTGAAGCAGTCAAAATGAATATACTTCCACGTCTTCTATACCTTTTCCAAACAATACCGGTAGAACCTCCCAAAAAAACATGGCAGGAGCTGGACAGAAGGATCTCAAGATTCATATGGCAGGGCAAGAGACCTAGAATCAGATATAGAACCCTACAGCTAAACAAAGACAAAGGTGGGCTCGCGCTGCCAAATATCAGGGACTACTTTAAAGCCGCACAAATTAAAACTTTAGTAGAGATATGTAACCCAGTCTACTCTGCACAATGGAAGGAGATCGAATGCCAAATAACAAGTGACATCCCCCTACAGGCGATAATAGGGAACAATGTCTTACCTAAGCTTTTGAATAACACTAACCCGTGGATAGAGACCCCGCTAAAAATTTGGTTTAAGATAGTCAGAGAGAATCAAACTAAAGAGCCCTATCGACTTCTGCAATGGATCGCCTATGATCAGGACTTTACTCCTAATAAAACAGACACCAGATTTAAAAAGTGGAAGGAGAAGGGGCTGATAAAATATTACGATTTTTTTAAAGGGCAAATCTTAAGAAGTTTTGAAGATTTGAAAAAAACAAGGCCTAATAAATCAAGACCTTTACAGGTTCTTCCAGCTTAGACACCACATAAACAATATACTTAAAAAGGAGGTTTTGGAAAGGGCCCAGTCAGGTGTTCTGAAGGTCTTCTTAATGGCATATAAAGGGATCCCAGGGATCAGATACATTTCTAAAATATACCAAGGTCTTCAAGACTTAAAAGGAGACAACACATCTTATATAAAAGAGAGATGGGAAAAAGAGGGGAATTTCACTTTACATCTGGAAATATGGGAAAAGCTAAATAAACAGCAATGGAAAAGTACCTCATCCCTGCAGTGGAGAGAATTTGGATGGAAAAACTTGGCAAGATTTTTCAGAACACCTGCACAAATCAAATTTACCCATAAGGGATTGAACTGTTGGCGCTTGTGTGGTGAAAAGACTGCAAATCATTTTCATGTGTTTTGGTCATGCCCAGTTATCCACCAATATTGGACCAATGTACAGACAATATTGGGGAAAATATTCAAAATTACAGTTCCCTTTTCTTTTGTAACTTTGTATTTGGGTTTACTACCGGACTCACTGGAAAGACGAGGAGAAAAATACTTATTCAATGTTTTAATATTGGCAAGCAAAAAAGCTCTAACTAAAAAATGGATGTTGAAGGACTGTCCTACACCTGAAGATTGGACTAACGTGATCCAAGACATTTACTCGATGGAAAAGTTGACATTCGCACTGAGACAGGACATGGATGGGTTCATGAACTTTTGGCAACCCTGGACCGCATATGTGTCTTCCATTAGATCTAATCTTTGACAAATACCATTTCAATAATGGTTCCGCTCTTTGTTCCAACGCTACTCAGATGCTCTTTTATCTTTATTTACTTACTTTTTCTTTTTGTTTGTTTTTTACTGGTTTGTTTGTTTTTTTATTTGTTTTTTGTTTTTTGTTTTTTTCTCTTTAATTTCACTTTTTCTTTCACTTTAAAAAAAAAAAAAAATAAGGGGTGTTGTAAGAATTAATCTTCCAATGTTGTCAGATATCAGAAAATAAGGGAACATGTGATGAAAATGTAAACACTGCATTGCTGTAACGACCTGTATACCCTTTACAAAAACTTAAATAAAAAAAAAAAAAAAAAGAGGGCTTTGCGCTGGCACAGCGCATTAGTAAATCTGGCCCCATGTATTTAAACTCATCTACCTTCACTACCTCTACTCCTTGGTTCTTCACTGTTACATCAGTCTCCCTCTCATTCACACACATGTATTCTGGTTTTCTTCTACTGACTTTCATTCCTTTTCTCGTCAGTGCAAACCGCCACATTTCCAGGTTCTCTTCCATCTGCTCCCTACTCTGACTACAGTTTACACTGTTATCCGCAAACATCATAGTCCACGGAGAATGCTGCCCGACTTTGTAAGCCTGTCCATCACCATGGCAAACAACAAGGAGCTCAGGGCAGATCCTGATGTAATCCCATCCCCACCTTTAATCTGTCCCTCCAACAGCTCACCCCACCATCATCTCACTATCCTCATGCATGTCCTGCACCACTCTCATATACTTCTCTGCCTCTCCTCATAGAGTACTACACTTCTTCTCTTGGCACCCCATCATATGCTAGATCCACAAAAATACAGTGCAGTTCCTTCTGACCTCTATACTTCTCCCTCACAACTCTTTCATACCTTCATAGTGTGACCGATCAACTTTATGCCTCTGTAGTTACTACAAATCAGGGCATCACCCTTCTTCTTGAAAACAGGTAGCACAACACATCTCTCCTCCTTAGGCATCCTCTCACTCTCCAAGACTGTGCTAAATAATCTGGCTAAAAGGTCCACTGCCATTCCTAAACATTTCCATACCTCCACAGGTATCTCATCTGATCCAAACCGCCTCTCCACTCTTCATCCCCTTCACAGCTGTTTTCACTTCTACTTTGCTAATCCTTGGAAATTCCTAATTCACTATGTTTCCTTCATTCATCCTCCTCTTTCATTTTCTTCATTCATCAGCTCCTCAAAGTACTCCATCCATCTTCTCGACATCATGAGGAGACTATGTTTACATCTTTTCATTTACAAAAATATGGGAGATTAGAAAATTTTTTGGAATACCACTGAACATGTATCGAAATATGGCCTAATAATATTAGTATATAATTTTGAGATCGGATCACTCAGCTCTATTGTCCATTGGCATACAACACAGAGCGTAGGTCTCTACAGGGAAAAAAAAACGAGTACTGTCCTGTCTGAATTTTGCCGTCAACCTGGCATTCTTGCTACAGTGAAGCCAAATTCTTTTCAACGTCACAACCTTATTGTCAACAAGCAGACTGAATGCTAAAATATTAAATGATAACTAACTAGAGTAGTTAACAAAAAACAGTCAGATAAAAAAAATACTTCTGTCAGTAACAGGAAGGGTGAATCCAAGGACATTTATAGACACAAACAGGGAAAAAAAAGGAATTTAAAAAAAAAAAAAACATACTCTTGCAAATGGACTTCAGAACAAAAGGACATGCTTCCACAAGTTCCTCTATCTGTCAATGCCTCAGGATGGTAGAATGTGCAGCATTTCTGTTTTTTCTCCATAATCATCACACATTTTAGCTGTAGGTCACTCCTGCAGATATTTATAGAATCTCCCCATTATGTAATCCACACAAGCAGACACAGCTACTCTGACTGAGAAGGGAACAAGAGAAGGAGTCAGGGAATGAAACTGATCTGGATAGTCTGACACAAAATGAAGATCCTCCAAAAGTCATTAATGAATCCGTGGGTCCAAGAGATTCTAACAAATGTACATAAAGAAAGGAGCAACACTGGGATGTCCTAAAATTAAGTTAAAAGAAACCTGAATTTGAAATGGTTATGCAAGTTAGGTGAATTGGCATCACACTGGGGATTCTAAATTGTCCTTAGGTATGAATGTGAGAGTGAATGGTTGTCTGTGTTGGCCCTGCGATGGACTGGCGATCTGTCCAGGGTGTACCCTGCCTCCCGCCCAAAGATGCTGGGATAGGCTCCAGCGCACCCCCCCCCCCCGACCCGAAAAGGATTAAGCAGAAGATGAATGAATGAATGAATGAATGAATATATGAAAAAAAAACCCTCTTAAAACAGTTTTTTGTTCACCGAATATTACAGGCGCATCTCAGTAAATAAGAATGTCATCGAAAGCTGATTCAGTAATTCAATTCAAAAAATGAAACTCATTATATAGATTCATTACGTACAGAGTGATATTTTAAGTGTTTATTTCTTTTAATTTTGATGGTTATGGCTTACAGCTCATGAAAACTCCAAATTCAGTTTCTCAAAAAATTAGAATCTTGTGAAAAAGTTCAATATTGTCAACTCAAGGTGTCACACTAACCAGCTAATTAACTCCAAACACCTGCAAAGGTTTCCTGAGCCTTTAAATGGTCTCTCAGTCTGGTTCAGTAGTCTACACAATCATGGGGAAGACTGGTGACTTGACAGTTGTCAGAAGATCATCCTTGAAACCCTCTAAGGAGGGTAAGCCACAAAAGGTCATTGCTAAAGAAGCTGGTTGTTCACAGGGTGCTGTATGCAAGCATATTAATGAAAAGTTGAGTGGAAGGAAAATGTAGCAGAAAAAGGTGCACAGGTAACAGGGAAAACCGCAACCTTGAGAGGATTGTGAAGCAAAGCCCATCTGAGAATTTGGGGGAGATTCACAAGGAGTGGACTGCGGCTGGAGTCAGTGCTTCAACAGCCACCACACACAGACATATCTAGGACATGAGCTACAACTGTTGCATTCCTCGTGCCAAGCCACTCCTGAACCAGACATAGCATCAGAAGCATCTTACCTGGGCTAAGGAGAAAACAGACTGGACTGTTGCTCAGTGGTCCAAAGTCCTCTTTTCAGATGAAAGTAAATTTTGCATTTCATTTGGAAACTAGAAAAGCACTCGGAGAGCGCAGACCTCCGCCAAGCGGCACAGTTCCCCCCATACAGTGTTTGTGTGTACGTTTTCAGATTCCCTGAGCATGAAAAGATATGAGTAGCAATTGGATTCACAATGATTCTTTGTTTATTTGACATGGACAGTGCAATAAACAGACAATTAATGAATGACAATCAATGTGATAGTGATAGGATTAGTGGTTCAGTAGTGTAAAATGGGGCTATAAGGGACGGCGGGTTAATAAGGGACACTTTTGTGGGAAATGTTTTAAATGTAATTGTGCTTTTTTTATTTTGAGCAGGACGCTGAGTTGTGTTGTTATTGTCAAATATCCATGAATCCTTCATCAAATCTAGGCGGAAGGAAAATTAAAAAAGCAGAATTACATTTAGAAAAGTGTCCCATATTACCCCGCCGTCCCTTATAGCCCCGTTTTACGGTAGTAAAAGCATTGCCTCCTTGGCGGAGGTAATAAAGTGAAGTGTTGGTGTGTCCATCTCCTCCACTGACGGATGCAGATTGGTTAGACAGGTTGCCGTGGGTTTTTATATTATATTGGGGTTGCGCTCCGCAGCAAAACAGAATTTAGAGTCTTCCCCGGCAGAGAGGTCGTTTTTACGCAGCGTCTATAGCTGGGCGGGGAATTTGTGGCAAATAATGGGGCGGCGGACAGGTGTCCGTGTCAGGTTTTGCAGCGTGGCGCAAAAGCAGCCACGCTGGCGTGCCCAGCAGTGTTTTCCGCGTGCTTTTGTGCCTAAAACGTTGAAGAACGCGGAGTTTGTGTTGGTCAGACACGACAACCAGCGCAATGTGCGCAGCGCCTATGGCTGGCAGAGGCACGCTGGGGGTCCGAGGGCAGCAGTGTTTTCCGCATGCTTTTGTGGCTAAAACGTTGAAGAAGGCGGAGTTTGTGTTGGTCAGACACGACGCCCAGCGGCCTCCATTGCGCCTGCGCACATGTTGAAAATGGCCCTATGTCACAGTGTGGAAAAATGCTTTAAAAAAATTCCTGTATCCAGACGGTGAACCGGATCACCCCCAAAATTTAATCAGTTCTCCCTTGTACCATTTCCAACAACGCCTGAAAGTTTCATGCAAATCCGTCCAAGACTTTTTGAGTTATCTTGCTAACCAACAGACAGACAGACAGACAGACAGACAGACAGACAGACAGACAGACAGACAGACAGACAGACCCTGGCAAAAACATAACCTCCTCCTGGCCTTTTCGGCCTGGTGGAGGTAATCAAGGTCCCAGAGTCTGGAGGAAGAATGGAGAGGCACAGAATCCAAGTTGCTTGAGGTCCAGTGTGAAGCTTCCACAGTCATTGATGATTTGGGGAGCCATGTCATCTGCTGGTGTTGGTCCACTGTGTTTTATTAAGTCCAAAGTCAGTGCAGCCATCTACAGGGCTGTACATCAACTTTTTTGCTCATAGCACTGGTACTAGAGGTTCAAAGTGATGTAGCACAAGACAAAAACATCTGTTTCGTCTCCAAAATTGACTGCATGGATAAGGACCTGTACTTGTATAGCACTTTTCTAGTCTCAAAGACCACCCAAAACACTTCACTAGTACTAACCCTCTATTCTAAGAGAGATACAGATACCTAGGTAGGGACCATTTAGAATCACCAATTAACCTAACATGCATGTCTTTGGATTAGGGAAACAAGTTATCGATTAATTCATTAATTGCTTCATCTTATCGATGGATTAACGATGAATTGATAAGCAGCAATTTTCCTGAGAATCTGAATTTCCCTTGGTACAATAAGGTCTTTCTATCTTTAACATATAAAAAAGTTAATTACCATTTTTGATATACTGATAAAACATGAACATCATATTCCTCAATGATTTATTGTACCATCTGCATTTTTTTACTACAGACAATGGCATTTTTTGTAGTTTAATAAATTTTGTACTCTATAGTGTGTACTATGTGCTGGTACATCTCCGTAAATTACAAATGTCATGATTTTAGTTTATTTTAAAAACTATTACCAATATCACAAATTTATCTTTTTTTAGTTATATTACAAAAAAACAACTTTCAAGTTCTAATTTACTGAGATGCACTAGTAGACTGTTTTAAAAGGAAAATAAACTGTGAGCTGCTTCATCTGTTACATGTCAAACATTATCACAGCACCCTGGCAATCCAGGCAAACCCAGAACGATATAGGTTGCCTCTCCCATCTTGCGGCGAGGAGACAGGTTTTTGCACTCGTGTAATCTTTTTATTTACTCCGGTCAGTTTCTCCACTATGTTAACTTGAAGCAGGTGGACCTTCAAACTCATGTACTATTTGAACTTGTTGTGGCGCTCCAACGTAACCCGGAAGGGTGAGTTTTTCAGCGCATGCGCTCTGGGGGCTTGGCGTCTTCCTCTGCTTTTTCGATTGAAATGCGGCAGTGGGTGACCGCATGTGCCTCTGCCTGGACAGTGACGCCACTAGATTTCATAGAATAAGCTCCCATTGAAGAGGACTGCTGAGCTCTCAATTAACTGACAACTAATTTGATTTAGTCAACTAAATTCTTAGCGACAATCGAACGTCAATCATTAACATCCCTACTTTGGATTGTGGGAGGAAACCAGCTCACCTGGAGTAAACCCACAAAGAAAGGTTCCTACCCCTACCAGCCTTGCAATTCAAACCTGGAACCTTCTAGCTGTTAGGCAACAGTGCTAACCCCTGTACCACTGTGCTGCCCTGTACCACTATGCAAGTAATGCAGTTTAATTATTAAAAATATAGTATTTCACTTTATCATTAAAAACAAATGGTCAAGATCTAGAAATTATTTTAAATTTACATACATTTCCACATCAGTAATCAATCCCAACCACCTAAACAGACTCAGAACACCATACAAACTAACAAGCCATGTTTGGGCCATGGGCTGTATGTTGGACACCCCTAGACTAGACCCATGGAGCTTCCTCTTGCTCCGTGGCATTCCTCCTCCAGAGACTCACACAAAATGAACTCGCTGTGGGCTCAGGAGAAGCCGACGAAACGGAAAAAAATGTTTCTTTTATAAGAGCATTTTTTCAGTCACTCCCGAAGCCTGGAGCAGCTCTGACCATCCCCCAGCTGCTGTGGAGAAGAGATCAGTCTGTCCTGTCGGCGAGGAGCAATCTATACATCTTGGTTCACCTTGCATCTGCTCTTTTTTTCCCCATGACAGTCCCATCCGAAAAAAAATATATCCCACTTAGCACCACACAAGCAAAAGTGCAGCCTGCACACACAAACACACGGTGTCTGTTTTTGTAAATACAAAAGCTATTCAGCGGCGATATGAAAAAAAAAAAAATGTTGGGTGCATTTTGCAATCCTCTCCGTTGTAACGAAGGCAACCATTGAACTATATACATCAGTGTATTCCACCACTGATCTGCACCGAGTTTGACATCGGGCAACAAAATTACAAGACTCCCAAAAATGCTGGTGACCCTCCATAGCGGCCTCTGTAACCAGCTTCCGGGCCGACTGTCGCGATCAGCGATGCAAGGACATGAAATTTGATATTCACGAGAAATACGCCATTATCTGAGATTATCGGAGATTGTTGAGGTGTGAATTTATGCTGATGGCACTCGCGACTGCAGTTCACCAATTGTAGTTTTAAAGCAGTATAATTGGGAGTTTAAAAGCGACTCTTCACACAAACAGGTCTGTTGCTCATCGCACTGGTACTACGTCAGTTCATTCATTCTTCACACAGACTAATTTTCATGTCGTACATGCGACATATCTGTTGCACCGTACAACCCTGCTAGGGACCATTTAGAATCACCAATGAACCCAATATGCATGTCTTTAGATTGTGGAAGGAAACCTGCAACACCTGGAGTGAACCCACACAGAACAGGGAGGACATGCAAATGCCACACATAAAGTGTGTGTGTGTGTGTGTGTGTGTGTGTGTGTGTGTGTGTGTGTGTGTGTACACACATATACAGTATATACACACACTACTGTTCAAAAGTTTGGGGTCACTTAGAAATTTCCTTATTTTTGAAAGAAAAGCACTTTTTTTCAATGAAGATAACTTTAAACTAATCAGAAATACACTCTAATATCTAATATACATTGCTACTGTGGTAAATGACTATTCTAGCTGCAAATGTCTGGTTTTTGGTGCAATATCTACATAGGTGTATAGAGGCCCATTTCCAGCAACTATCAACTCCAGTGTTCTAATGGTGTTTGCTCATTGCGTCAGAAGGCTAATGGATGATTAGAAAACCCTTGTGCAATCATGTTAGCACAGCTGAAAACAGTTTAGCTGGTTAGAGAAGCTATAAAACTGACCTTCCTTTGAGCAGGTTGAGTATCTGGAAAAATTATTATTTCAAATACAAATCATTATTTCTAACCTTGTCAATGTCTTGACTATATTTTCTATTCGTTTTACAACTCATGGTGGTAAATAAGTGTGACTTTTCATGGAAAACACAAAATAATTGTCTGGGTGACCCCAAACTTTTGAACGGTAGTGTGTATATATACAGTGGGGCAAAAAAGTATTTAGTCAGCCACCAATTGTGCAGGTTCTCCCTCTTAAAAGATGAGAGAGGTCTCCAATTTTCATCATAGGTATACCTCAACTATGAGAGACAAAATGAGAAGAAAAAAAAATCCAGAAAATCACATTGAAGGATTTTTAATGAATTTATTTGCAAATTATGGTGGAAAGTAAGTGTTTGGTCACCTACAAACAAGCAAGATTTCTGGCTCTCACAGACCTGTAACAACTTCTTTAAGAGGCTCCTCTGTCCTCCACTCGTTACCTGTATTAATGGCACCTGTTTGAACTTGTTATCAGTATAAAAGACACCTGTCCACAACCTCAAACAGTCAAGACTCCAAACTCCACTATGGCCAAGACCAAAGAGTTGTCAAAGGACACCAGAAACAAAATTGTAGACCTGCACCAGGCTGGGAAGACTGAATCTGCAATAGGTAAGCGGCTTGGTGTGAAGAAATCAACTGTGGGAGCAATTATTAGAAAATGGAAGACATACAAGACCACTGATAATCTCCCTCAATCTGGGGCTCCACACAAGATCTCACCCCGTGGGGTCAAAATGATCACGAGAACGATGAGCAAAAATCCCAGAACCACATGGGGGGACCTAGTGAATGACCTGCAGACAGCTGGGACCAAAGTAACAAAGGCTACCATCAGTAACACACTACGCCGCCAGGGACTCAAATCCTGCAGTGCCAGACGTGTCCCCCTGCTTAAGCCAGTACACGTCCAGGCCCGTCTGAAGTTTGCTAGAGAGCATTTGGATGATCCAGAAGAGGATTGGGAGAATGTCCTGTGGTCAGATGAAACCAAAATAGAACTTTTTGGTAAAAACTCAACTTGTCGTGTTTGGAGGTGAAAAAATGCTGAGTTGCATCCAAAGAACACCATACCTACTGTGAAGCATGGGGGTGAAAACATCATGCTTTGGGGCTGTTTTTCTGCAAAGGGACCAGGACGACTGATCCGTGTAAAGGAAAGAATGAATGGGGCCATGTATCGTGAAATTTTGAGTGAAAACCTCTTTCCATCAGCAAGGGCATTGAAGATGAAACGTGGCTGGGTCTTTCAGCATGACAATGATCCCAAACACACCACCCGAACAACGAAGGAGTGGCTTCGTAAGAAGCATTTCAAGGTCCTGGAGTGGCCTAGCCAGTCTCCAGATCTCAACCCCATAGAAAATCTTTGGAGGGAGTTGAAAGTCTGTGTTGCCCAGCGACAGCCCCAAAACATCACTGCTCTAGAGATCATCTGCATGGAGGAATGGGCCAAAATACCAGCAACAGTGTGTGAAAACCTTGTGAAGACTTACAGAAAACGTTTGACCTCTGTCATTGCCAACAAAGGGTATATAACAAAGTATTGAGATGAACTTTTGTTGTTGACCAAATACTTATTTTCCACCATAATTTGCAAATAAATTCTTTAAAAATCAGACAATGTGATTTTCTGTATTTTTTTTTCTCATTTTGTCTCTCATAGTTGAGATATACCTATGATGAAAATTGGAGACCTGTCTCATCTTTTAAGAGGGAGAACTTGCACAATTGATGGCTGACTAAATACTTTTTTTACCCCACTGTATATCAAATTTATAATATATTATACATTATTATACAATATATAGTCATACATTTCCACATCAGTCATCAATCCTAACCACCTAAACACACTCACCATACCATATAAACTAAAGGGCCACTTTTGCCCCGTGGGCTGTATGTTTGACACTGTAGACCGTAAAAATAGCCCACGTCGCCCCATGGAGCTTCTTTCTCTGTCGCACTCCTCCTCCAGAGATAAGTGCAAAATGAACCTGCTGTGGGACCAGGAGAAGCCGGAAGAAATGGAAAAAAAAAACATTTCTTTTGTAAAAGTATTTTTTTTTTTTTTGTCATTCCCTCGGCGCCAGCAGCACCAGAGAAATGACCAGCTATCCTGTCAGCGAGAAGCAATCTATGCATCTCGGTTCAACTCGCATATCCTCTGCTCCTCTTTTTTCAACCCCAAGACAGCCCCCTCAGAAATAAAACATATCTCGCTTTGTGTGGTGCTAAATGCAATACTCAAAAGTGCAGCCTGTGCACACAAACACACGGTGTCTGTTCTTGCAAATATGAAAGCTGTTCAGCGCCAATATGAAAAAGAATGTCGGGTGCATTTTGCAGTCCTCTCCATTGTAACAGAGGACAAAGAGCATCAACCATGAAACTGTATATATCAAGTGTATTCCACCACTGATGTGCTATGAGTTTGACACGAGGCAACAAAATTACTCTAACTGTCCCAGAGGGGTACCAACAATTTTGTCCACATCCGTAAAACTAAAAAAGATACATTTTATGATAATGGTAAAAGTTTTTAAAATTATTCAAAAATCATAACATTTGTAATTTGAGGTGTACCAGCACATAGTACACACTACACAGTACAAAATTTGTTAAACTACAAAAAATGCCATTGTCTGTAGTTAAAAAAATGCAAATGTACAATAAATCATTGAGGAATAGGATGCTCATGTTTTATCCAATACATCAAAAACAGTAATTAACTTTTTATGTTACTAACTAACTAACCTGCACTTATATAGCGCTTTTCTAGTCACAAAGACCACTCAAAGCGCTTTCATTAATACTAACCCTCTATTCTAAGGGCCTATAGGAAACAAATATCTAGGGACAATTTAGAACAGCCAATTAACCTAACATGCATGTTTTTGGCATGTGGGAGGAAACCGGAGAAATCCCGGAGTAAACCCACGCAACACGGGGAGAACATGCAAACTCCACACAGATCACTGTTGGTCGGGGGCTGGGATCGAACCCACGATCCCACCATCCCCACAATCCCCCGGCCAAGGGTAAACTGTGCTGCCGCAGTGCTAACCACTGCGCCACCGTGCAGCTTGTTAGTAGTAGATTAGTTTATTTGACAGGGACAGTGCAATAAACATAGACAATTAATCAAAGACAATCAATCTGATGTGTTGCACATAGAGTGTTAAAGTTAGAAAGACCATATTGTACCGAGGGAAATTCAGATTCTCAAGAAAACTGCCACTTATCAGTAACCTTTTATCGATCAATACGGTGAATCAACTAATGATTAATTATTTATTTATTTGACATGGACATCACAAAAACATTGGACAAACCAGATGCACTGCTTAAGTGTTTCAGCAGAAGTGCAAATTTTCAACACTTGCCCACAGGAGGCTTTAAATAAAGTGTTAATCAGTCCATTTTAAAATCAGTGTCACTGTCATCAATTTCATTGTTAGACATTTAAATATTCACATGAACAACAATGACCAGCCTTTAACCACTTTTTGTGGTTCCACGCGCCGAGGGAAAAAAGCAGAGCATCACTCGAGACTGTCTACTGTAATATTTTATCGGCTGTAAATATTAATTTTTGCCGATAGCCAATAGATAATTTCAAATGCTTTTTTGGCCAATACTGTCAGCATGCTGATAAACCCATGGTGAGGCATCGTTCGAGTTTTTCGGCCCACGTCTGTGGAATGGCCTGCCAGAGGATCTCAAGGCTGCAGAGAACGAGATATTTTTAAAAGGAGGCTCAAGACCCACCTTTTCACCTAAGCTTTTAACTAACTTCATCATTCATGTTTACATACTTATTTAGCTATTTTACTTATTTATTTATATATCTTTATATTTTTAGATTATTTAAATTCAGTTTTGCATTACAATATACAGTATATGGGTACATTTATTATTCCTTTAGCCATTTCATTCTTTTTTATTCATGATCTTACTCTGCTTCTTATTGTATTCTATTGTAGAATAGAATACTCCGGGGAGGAGACCCCGGGGCAGACCCAGGACTCGCTGGAGAGACTATGTCTCCCAGCTGGTCTGGGAACGCCTTGGAATCCTCTCTGAAGAGCTGGAGCAGGTGGCTGGGGAGAGGGAAGTCTGGGCTTCTCTGCTTGAACTGCTGCCTCCGCAACCCGGACCTCCAGAGAAGCGGTAGAAGATGGACAGATGGATGGATTTTATTTTATCTTATGTTATTTTTAATTCTAGTGTTTCCTCACTGGGGGTTCTCGGCACTTGGAGCTGTAATTGGCACTGGTGGTGGGGATGTTGCTGTGGTGGTGGCCCTGGCTTGGTGGGATGGGGGAGTCCAGTCACGGCTTGTTGGTTGTGGTGTGGACTCACTCTGTCTGCCTGGGCCGGGGTGGCCCCTGTGGCGGTGTCTCTGCAGCTGTGGGCTGAGACCGGCTCCTGGTGCTGACGGTCCCCCTATGATGGCGTTTCCTCACTCTGGTCTTCAGTCTTCAGCCATGTTTGGAGGGTGGGAGGAGGTGGGCTCTGGGGTGGGTTGGGGGTAAGGTGGATGGATGTCTTGGACACGAGTGGGGGTGAGTGGGAGGGCTTGGGGAGGGCTCTCTGTCTTTTTACTGTTTTGTTTGTGTTTTATCTGGAATTGTTTTTAACTGTAAAACACTTTGAGCTGCACTTTGTTGTATGAAAGATGCTATATAAATAAAGTTTAAGTTTAAAATATACAGTGGGGCAAAAAAGTATTTAGTCAGCCACCAATTGTGCAAGTTCTCCTACTTAAAAGATGAGAGAGGTCTCCAATTTTCATGATAGGTATACTTCAACTATGAGAGACAAAATGAGAAAAAAAAAATCCAGAAAATCACATTGTCTGATTTTTAAAGAATTTATTTGCAAATTATGGTGTTAAATAAGTATTTGGTCACCTACAAACAAGAAAGATTTCTGGCTCTCACAGACCTGTAACTTCTTCTTTAAGAGGCTCCTCTGTCCTCCACTCGTTACCTGTATTAATGGCACCTGTTTGAACTCATTATCAGTATAAAAGGCACCTGTCCACAACCTCAAACAGTCAGACTCCAAACTCCACTATGGCCAAGACCAAAGAGCTGTCAAAGGACACCAGAAACAAAATTGTAGACCTGCACCAGGCTGGGAAGACTGAATCTGCAATAGGTAAGCATCTTGGTGTGAAAAAAATCAGCTGTGGGAGCAATTATTAGAAAATGGAAGACATAGGAGACCACTGATAATCTCCCTCGATCTGGGGCTCCACGCAAGATATCACCCCATGGGGTCAAAATGATCACGAGAATGGTGAGCAAAAATCCCAGAACCACATGGGGGGACCTAGTGAATGACCTGCAGAGAGCTGGGACCAAAGTAACAAAGGCTACCATCAGTAACACACTACGCCGCCAGGGACTCAAATCCTGCAGTGCCAGATGTGTCCCCCTGCTTAAGCCAGTACGTGTCCAGGCCCATCTGAAGTTTGCTAGAGAGCATTTGGATGATCCAGAAGAGGATTGGGAGAATGTCATATGGTCAGATGAAACCAAAATAGAACTTTTTTGGTAAAAACTCAACTTGTCGTGTTTGGAGGAGAAAGAACACCATACCTACTGTGAAGCATGGGGGTGGAAAAATCATGCTTTGGGGCTGTTTTTCTGCAAAGGGACCAGGACGACTGATCCGTGTAAAGGAAAGAATGAATGGGGCCATGTATTGTTAGATTTTGAGTGAAAACGTCCTTCCATCAGCAAGGGCATTGAAGATGATACGTGGCTGGGTCTTTCAGCATGACAATGATCCCAAACATACCGCCCGGGCAACGAAGGAGTGGCTTCGTAAGAAGCATTTCAAGGTCCTGGAGTGGCCTAGCCAGTCTCCAGATCTCAACCCCATAGAAAATCTTTGGAGGGAGTTGAAAGTCCGTGTTGCCCAGCGACAGTCCCAAAACATCACTGCTCTAGAGTAGATCTGCATGGAGGAATGGGCCAAAATACCAGCAACAGTGTGTGAAAACCTTGTGAAGACTTACAGAAAACGTTTGACCTCTGTCATTGCCAACAAAGGGTATATAACAAAGTATTGAGACGAACTTTTGTTATTGACCAAACACTTATTTTTCACCATAATTTGCAAATAAATTCTTTAAAAATCCTTCAATGTGATTTTCTGTATTTTTTTTTCTCATTTTGTCTCTCATAGTTGAGGTATACCTATGATGAAAATTGGAGACCTCTCTCATCTTTTAAGTGGGAGAACGTGCACAATTGGTGGCTGACTAAATACTTTTTTACCCCACTGTATATTGTGCATCCTTAAGTTTCAAGACAATGCTACCAAATACTATGGAAATGTATGTAAACTTCTGACTTTGAAGTAACAGAAAAATCTCTAAAAATTTATTTAGCAAATATAAAAATAACTGTGCAAATAGAAATAACTTTGGTAATCCTAATTGACCTAAAACAGGCAAGTTTAGTCTGATTTAATGTCACCATCAGAGAAAAAAAGGTTATGTTGTGGTGAACACTTAATGGACCTGTTGGACTGGTTCTGTGACTCGCATTTTAGGTCAGAACAAAGGCAGGAAGCTTAGCCTTGTTATGCAAGGCTGGAGACTGTGGGGGGTCGATTAAAGGATGCATGGGAGACAGTGGAAGTGATATCATGGAGGGAAATGCATTGTGACTGTCTTTATTATGCAAGGTGGTCTGTGGGACATGTGATCTATGAGGTGTGAAGTCCCTGATATTTAAGGACAAGAGTTTACTGATTCATTCCCTTTTTTTCTGCTTGAAATGATGGAGATGTGAGTAAAGCTGACTCTGAGAAAGAACTCTGCCTCGTCATTTTCACATCTTCCACACTAGTGACCCGAGACGTATCATGGAAGAAGAAAATTCCCCCGGGCCAGCCGCGTCAGGAGCCCCCAGCCAAGTGAATGCCGTTACAGTCCAGCTACCGGATTTCTGGCAGAACAATCCGCGCTCCTGGTTCAACGCGGTTGAGGCGCAGTTCAACCTCTGGGGGATATCGGTAGATGCCACGAAATTCTACCACGTAGTCGCAAAGCTGGACAACAATACGGTCCAGCATGTGGAGAGCCTGATCGACCAGCCGCCGGAAAGCGACAAATACGGCACGTTGAAGGCTGCTCTCATCCAGCAATTCACCCCCTCGGCAGAGCAGAGAGGCTCCTGGCGCTGACGGAGGGGGAAAACGACATGCCCGCGAGCCTGATGGAGAAGTTGTTGAGGTTGAAAGACTCTGACGATGATCACTTCATTTTCACCCACCTCTTCCTCAGGACTCTACCGCCAGCAGCGAGCGCAGTTCTGTCCAGTTCGCCATTGTTGGCCCTACGGGACTACCGCGCGCTGGGCCGAGAGGCGCAGCGGATTGTCAACGCCACCAAGCGGCGCGCAGCCACGGTCGCTGCAGCGGAACTCGGCGCGACGACCGGAGACGACAGGAGGCCAGAGGCAGCAGTGCCAGACTCACCGACGACAGCAGCGGCAAGGGCCAGGGAGCGTGGACCGGACGTCTTTTGTTTCTACCATCGCCGCTTCGCAGAGAGGGCACGCAAGTGTGTACCGCCGTGCCAGTTCGGGCGTTCGGGAAACGCCAAGACCGGGGGTCGGTAGCAGCCGCGGCCCTCAGGGAAGAGAACAAGCTGCTCTACTTGTCGGATGCACGCTCCAGGAGGCAGTTCCTCGTCGACACAGGCTCCCAGTTCAGTTTCATCACACCTTCCTACGCGGACAGACTGGCTGGTTCCGGAGGTCCCCTGGTGACAGCGGCGAACGGCTCGGAGATTAAGACCTTTGGTGAGAAGACTCTGCTTCTGTCTCTACACGGCCGTGCATATGAGTGGACTTTTGTTGTAGCAACAGTAAATTTCAATATGCTGGGGGCTGATTTTTTTTGTGCTCACATGGGTTGTTGGTTGATCTTGCTAACAGGCGCCTGGTTAATGCACTTTCTTTTGATTCTGTCCCCTGTACAGCGCGAGTGGCCCCGCCTACAGCACAAGCCAACGTCACAACAGCAGGCGGTAAGTTCCACACACTGCTCACTCAGTTCCCAGCACTCACGGTCCCCACATTTTCGGCAACAGTCGCTAAGCACGGGGTGGAGCATTTTATTACCACTATCAGACCGCCCGTTTTTGCAAAAGCTCGGCGCTTGGACACAGTTAAACTAGCCATAGCGCGCGAGGAGTTCGCCAACCTGGAGAGGTTGGGCATTATCAGACGTTCAAACAGTCCGTGGGCTTCCCCCCTACATATGGTCCCAAAAGCTGACAGATCATGGCGCCCTTGCGGGGATTTCCGCAGGTTAAACAACGCTACAGTGCACGACCGCTGCCCAATCCCACATATCCAAGATTTTTCGGTTCATTTGGCAGGGGCGCGCATTTTTTCTAAAATAGACTTGGTCCGCGGTTACCACCAAGTCCCAGTGCGCGCTGAGGACATACCCAAAACAGCGGTAATAACTCCGTTTGGTTTATTCGAGTTTTTACGCATGCCATTCGGACTTAAAGGGGCTGCTCAGACGTTCCAATGCATGATGGACGCGGTGCTTCGCGATCTCCCTTTCGTGTTCGTCTACCTGGACGATATTTTAGTAGCCAGCGCATCCGAAGACGAACACGAAAAACACCTGGCCACAGTTTTCCGAAGGTTGGGAGATCACGGGTTAATAATCAACCCAGCGAAGTGTCAGTTTGGGGTGGCGCAGATCGATTTTTTAGGACACCGCGTCTCCCCCGAAGGAGCAGTTCCGCTGCCTGACAAAGTGCGCGCTGTGGCAGATTTTCCCCGGCCGCAGACAGTCAGGGCGTTGCAGGAGTTTTTGGGAATGGTGAATTTTTATAACCGTTTTCTCCCCCGCGCGGCGCAACTCATGCAGCCGCTGTATGCCGCGCTCAAAAAAAAGAAACCCGCGGATAAGATCGAGTGGTCCCCGGAGCGGGACCAAGCGTTCTCGGAGGTTAAAGCAGCCTTGGCAAAGGCTGCATTGTTGGCACTCCCAGATCCAACGGCCCGCATAGCGCTCACCACTGACGCGTCAGATGTGGCCATAGGGGCAGTCGTGGAACAACATGTAGCCGGGGTTTGGCAGCCCCTCACATTTTTCAGCAGGACCTTGCGCGATAGCGAACGTAAATACAGCGCGTTCGACAGGGAGCTGCTCCCTCTCCATTTGGCCATCCGCCACTTTCAGTTCTGGCTGGAAGGACGCGCTTTCACCGCGTTCGTTGATCACAAACCGCTAACATTCGCGATGGCCAAGGTCTCGGAACCGTGGTCAGGCTGGCAGCAGAGACAGCTGGCCGCGATATCAGAGTTTACCACTGATATTCAGCATGTGGCGGGCAAACTCAATGTAGTGGCAGATTGCCTCTCGCGCGCTGTGGCGGCCCCAGTCAGCGTAGGGTTAGATTATGCAGCCATGGCCGCAGAGCAGGTTATTGATGCGGACGTGCACACGCTCCAGTCTGGACCAACAGGGTTAAGGCTGGAGAGCAGGGTGCTGCAAGACGGTATGCCCCCCCTAATCTGTGATGTCTCCACTGGACGGCCGTGTCCAGTAGTACCGGCCGCGTGGCGCCGCAGCGTTTTTGACTCGGTTCATTCTTTGGCGCACCCTGGAGTGCGTGCGTCGGTCAAAATGGTGGGAGAGAAATTTGTTTGGCCGAGCCTCCGCAAACAGGTCAAAGAGTGGGCAGCAGCCTGCACGGCGTGTCAACGAGCCAAAGTACACAGGCACACGAGAGCTCCTTTGGAACCGTTCCACATTCCGGCCAAGAGGTTCGATCACGTTCATGTGGACCTCGTTGGACCCCTCCCGCTGTCACAGGGGTGCACACATCTTCTGACAATGGTGGACCGCACCACGCGCTGGCCTGAAGTGGTCCCGCTGGCATCAACCACGGCCGAGGAAGTGGCGCGCTTCGGCGTTCCGTCAGACATTACGTCCGACAGAGGCCCTCAATTTGTTTCCGAGCTTTGGTCGACAATGGCCCGCAGCCTGGGTGTCACAATTCACCGCACAACCGCGTACAATCCGCAGGCTAACGGGTTATGCGAACGTTTTCATAGGTCATTGAAAGCGGCTCTCAGAGCGTCACTGACGGATATAAATTGGGTTGACAAGTTACCATGGGTGTTATTGGGGTTGCGTTCTGCACCTAAAGAGGATCTAGAAGCCTCACCAGCAGAGCTCATGTTTGCGCAGCCATTTCAGCTGCCTGGGGAGTTTCTCCCAGATAACCCTGCGCCAAACGCCTCCCCGTCTCAGCTGTTGCAGAGTAACATAGAATCAAGCACGCTGCCCGGCCCCGCGCACCACAGTTTTCCGCGCGTTTTTGTGCCTAAAACTTTGAAGAACGCAGAGTTTGTTTTTGTTAGACACGATGCGCATCGAACCCCGCTGCGACCGCCTTATGACGGACCATTCAGAGTGCTAGAAACAGGGGACAAGCAGTTTTTGCTAGATTTGGGGGGTAGGAAAGAGAAAATTGGCATAGACAGACTTAAACCCGCTTTTGTGGTGGCAGAGGAGGAAGTGCTGTTGGCAAAGGCCCTGCGGCGAGGTAGACCACCACGGAGGGTTTCACACAGTAATGTTTCCCAAAGTAATGTTTCCCCAGAACACCTGCAGAGACTGACAAAGGGTTTCCGCCTCCAGACGGCAAATCCCCAGCGTGACAGCGCCGCAGAGACGGTAAACCCCAGCTACAGCAGATTCGGCAGGAGGCTGAAGCCTATCCAGCATGTGGACTGATGTGTATTGATGCCATCACGGCATGCATGTGGTTATTTTCTTGTTGTTCTGTTTTTCTAAAATGCTGGGGGGGCTTGTGTGGTGAACACTTAATGGACCTGTTGGACCGGTTCTGTGACTCGCATTTTAGGTCAGAACAAAGGCAGGAAGCTTAGCCTTGTTATGCAAGGCTGGAGACTGTGGGGGGTCGATTAAAGGATGCATGGGAGACAGTGGAAGTGATATCATGGAGGGAAATGCATTGTGACTGTCTTTATTATGCAAGGTGGTCTGTGGGACATGTGATCTATGAGGTGTGAAGTCTATGATATTTAAGGATGAGAGTTTACTGATTCATTCCCTTTTTTTCTGCTTGAAATGATGGAGATGTGAATAAAGCTGACTCTGAGAAAGAACTCTGCCTCGTCATTTTCACATCTTCCACAATGTGTCTTTTTATACAGCATATGTAAACTGGTTTCAACTATACAGTATGCCAGTAAAATGATGAAATGGGGTGATTTAATGTCAAGACAGTGAGAAAAAAAAAGTTCTCTTTTTATACATTCATCCATCTTCTACCACTTTTCCAGAGGTCTAGGTCGCAGAGGTAGCAGTTCAAGCAGAGAAGCCCAGACTTCCCTCTCCCCAGCCACCTGCTCCAGCTCTTCAGAGAGGATACCAAGGTGTTCCCAGACCAGCTAGGAGACTAATGCCACATTTCCACTATATACTTCTGCTCGACTCTTTTCTTTTCTTTACTACTTGTTTCTCCCGCGGTTGTGCCTCCATCACAACCGTATAAAGCCGAGTATTGCTGGGGATGGGCGGGATTGAGGCGGCGCCACACTCTGCTGACGTAAAGGACACGACCGAATCCTCCACAACAAAGAAAAAAAATGGCGGATTACGAGCGGAGGATTTCCACGGTGGTCACTATTCTTCTCTTCTTCATGTGCATACATATGTCAAAGATGTGGTTTTTAAATAAAATGTTGTGCACTTTTCATCTACGTCGCCTCTGTTGTTCAAAACGGTTAACTGTTAAGGGACGGGTAATTAAATGCTCAAACACCGGAGTAATTTAAAATAATGCAGAAGCTTAATCCTAAACCCCTTTAACTTCCCAAATAATTTATAATATTATAAAAAAGCCAATCCAAATCTAGGCCCATTTTTGTGTATTGTGTATCATTTGAGTATCATTTTCCAATCTATTGTTGTTGTTAATGGATCTCTCTTTAGTGGTGGGTAATTACATGCTGAAACACCGTAAAAACTGACTTCCAAAAAAAGCAGCAGCTAGACAACGCACTTTTGGTTTGATGGAATTGCCAATTGACCTTGGAATTATATGTGGAAACTTGTTATACTTCCAGTTAACTTTAACTTACAAAATAATTAAAAATATTATAAAAAAAGCCAATCCAAATCTAGGCCCATTTTTTTTTTATTGTGTATCATTTGCGTATCATTTTCCAATCTATTGTTATTTATAAGGGTTATCTGTTCAGTGATGGCTAATTACACGCTAAAACAACGTAGAAAATGACTGCAAAGAAAATGCTGCAGCTAGACAACTCACTTTTGGTTTGATGAAATTGCCAATTGACCTTGTAATTGTATGTGGAAACTTGTTATACTTCCAGTTAACTTTGACTTACAAAATAATTTATAATATTATAAAAAAGCCAATCCAAATCTAGGCCCATTTAGTGTATTGTGTATCATTTGAGTATCATTTTTCCCATCTATTGTTATTTATAAGGGTTATCTGTTCAGTGGTGGCTAATTATACGCTAAAACAACGTAGAAAATGACTCCAAAAAAAATGCTGCAGCTAGACAACTCACTTTTGGTTTGATGGAATTGCCAATGAACCTAGAACTTTTATGATGAAACTTTTTTTAATCCTATTCAATACTGTGACATTGTCACACTGCCCAACACCAAATTATAATTTTCTTTTTCAAACCGAAGATCACTATGGATCTATTGAATCACAGTAGCATAGGTTTATCATATTCATGTCAATGTTTACAACTTTGAAAATGTTATGTTTGGGTTTACATGTATTTTTGCTTTATATTATACTAGACTGCTTAGAATGTACTGGAATTCTCAGAATTTGGAATGCCGATAGAACATTCAATTCACATGTACTTACCTTTTACCTAATTCGACTTTTACCTTTATCAGTGTCTACTGCTGAATGTAAATTACACCTGTGCAACTGATTACAATTTTACTTAAAAACTGTACCCAATGTAGAGCAATGGATACAGCGATGGTACTATTTATTAAATTTAACAATAACAATTACATTACCATTAAAAATCTTGACACCTTTATGCCTGAACAGTGGCATTTGGGTCATATGAGGCAATGGAATGTGTATGTAATTATTCGCCTTTATCATCCAGTGTTATAATATACAAACCACACTTTTATCCAAAAGACTAACATTTTATTACATTACAAATATTCCCAAAACATGTTTACAATTGGGGAGCTTTCAGTACTTCGACCAGACTGCCAAAATGGTTTAGGAAGGCTCCGTGGAAGGAAGCCATCTCTGTCAGCTCATCCCTTCTTAATGTGGCTTCCTGCTCATGGGCTAACTGCAGGTGTCTTTCGCGCTGTTCGTGCTGCTGTTGATGCTGTTCGAGCATCCTTTCATGGATCCGCATCTCCTCAGCATGATTCTGGGCCATCACTGATGCAAGGTCTGCGATTTTGTTGCACCTTTTCCTCTTGCCTATATGAAAGACAGAAGTCATTGTATTTAAATAACACTGGATCAAAACATGTCAGAAAAAATATTATGGAATTAAACTGTTGAAAGCCTGTGGTGGGATGCTTTGTTGCTGTATTTAAGCTCAACTGTCATGTTGCTGCCCCTCAGTAGAGTACTGTGGTCTCATAAATCAGAATGGGTTAATAGTGTTAGCTGACGTGAAGAATTTCAATCAAGCATGTTGATTTGAAGTCAGCACATGTGCTCCTTTTTTTTTTGTGTGTGAAAATACTACAGTATTTCCACCACCAACACACCTATAAAACTGGGCCAGGGTGGCTATGAACACCCCTGAATCTAGTATTTTTATAAACGTACAAAGACATTTTAAATTCCTTATTATGCGTCTATAGAAAATAACAATCAAATATAAAAACAACCAGGTGGTAATTTTCAGTTTGTTGTGCCTTACCAGCACTTGACCGGGACATGCCGGATGGTGATGGACCTGGCGATGTGGCAGACAATGGTGTCGGCTCCGATTCGGGCCCCCCCCCCCCACCGAGAGACGCCGGAGTCTCCGGCCAGTCCATTGAGGCGGACCACTGGGATGTGAAAACTGAGTCTAGAAGGAAAAAACACAATAAAGCTCACAAACAAAGTGCAACATGTACTGCAAACACAAAACTTTTTAACCAGAATACAATAAGCTTACTTCAGCGTTTTGTTCACGTGAATACTGAAATAAAAGCGTGATTCCGCAGCTTGATGCGAGGTAGCAGCAAGGTACGTAGGTAGCTAGCTGTTAGCGGGCTAGCCATCACCACTAACAATTGCCCACAATCAAACAACTTTCTTTATTGCTTAAATAAAGTGCGCTTTTGACCAAAAGGCGAGAAGACGGAAAATAACAAAACAACACTCACCGTTTTCCAATTGCGTGGCCGTGTCGAGCCCAAATTCTCTGCCATTGCTAGCAGGCCAATGTCCGTATACGGCGTCCATCTGCTCGTCCCATTACCACTCCTTCCTACTCGCACCACCCGCACCTCCTCGTTTGTCCATGGAATAAACTTGCACGTGGACATCGTTAGAACAAAATTGTGAAGCCGGTCACCGCGGTTACTCGCTGAAATTACAAATGGCGGTCGTGTAGCTTCAACAGAAAACAGAAAACGGACGCTTTTGTGACGTTACGCCCTGACCAATCAGAGGTTAGCAGTCGACTGACGTCAAATCACACCTCGCTTTTCGCTCGGTTGTACCCTGCCTCTTAACAGGCACGAAAATAGTGTCGGTTAAACCGTGAGGACTTAGGTGGAAATGGCGAGAAAGAGAACCAAGTAGAAAAAAGTAAAGCCAAGGTGATACTGGTGGAAATGGCCCAATAGTCTCTCCAACGAGTCCTGGGTCTGCCCTGAGGTCTCATTCCAGTGGGATGTGCCCAAAACACCTCATCTTTTTATACAGTGTATGTAAACTTCTAGTTTCACCTGTATGACTTGGGCCACAAAAGAAATTTAAAAATAAAGCACTCTGGTCTACAAATTACACATCTGTGACCCTGACCAGTGAGAGTGACTGGTCACTCACTGAAGTCACAGATACAGTAGTTATATAGGTTAGGGGCTACAATAGCAGACTGTGTGCATGCATATACATTTTCATGTTGCCTCTGAGGTTTGGTTGCACTTTCAAACATCACTCTTTCCTTGGCTCTCTGCAAAGCCTGATAATTTTACATTTTAATGCTACTTTGGAAAGAAACCAAAGTCTCCCAATTATTCTGCCAAACTGTTAAAAAAAAAAAAAAAAAAAAAAAAAAAAAAAAGTCCTAGTTAGGGCTGTCACGGCGGAGGAGTTTCCCCTGCGGTGACAGTGGATAGCTCAACAGCATGATATGCAATATTATTGCAAATGTTTTTAGGACTCTGTGGTCTTGTAATTTACAGTGCATCCGGAAAGTATTCACAGCACTTCACGTTTTGCACAATTTGTTATCTTACAGCCTTACTCCAAAATGGATTAAATTCATTTTTTCCCCTCAAAATTCAACACACAATAACCCATAATGACAACGTGAAAAAAGTTTTTTTTGAGATGTTTGCAAATTTATTAAAAATAAAATAAGAAATCACATGTACATAAGTATTCACAGCCTTTGATCAATACTTTGTTGATTCACCTTTGGCAGCAATTACTAACTAACTAACTAACTAACCTGCACTTATATAGCGCTTTTCTAGTCACAAAGACCACTCAAAGCGCTTTCATTAATACTAACCCTCTATTCTAAGGGCCTATAGGAAACAGATATCTAGGGACAATTTAGAACAGCCAATTAACCTAACATGCATGTTTTTGGCATGTGGGAGGAAACCGGAGAAATCCCGGCGTAAACCCACGCAACACGGGGAGAACATGCAAACTCCACACAGATCACTGTTGGTCGGGGGCTGGGATCGAACCCACGATCCCATGATCCCCACAATCCCCCGGCCAAGGGTAAACTGTGCTGCCGCAGTGCTAACCACTGCACCACCGTGCAGCCGTGCAATTACAGCCTCAAGTCTTTTTGAACAGGATGCCATAAGCTTGGCACACCTATCCTTGGGCAGTTTCGCCCATTCTTCTTTGCAGCACCTCTCAAACTCCATCAGGTTGGATGAGAAGTGTCAGCGCACAGCCATTTTCAGATCTATCCGGAGATGTTCAATTGGATTCAAGTCTGGGCTCTGGCTGGGCCACTCAAGAACATTCATAGAGTTGTCCTGAAGCCACTCCTTTGATATCTTGGCTGTGTGTTTAGGGTCGTTGTCCTGCTGAAAGATGAACCGTCGCCCCAGTCTGAGGTCAAGAGCGCCCTGGAGCAGATTTTCATCCAGGATAAATCTGTACATTGCTGCATTCATCTTTCCCTCTATCCTGGCTAGTCTCTCAGTTCCTGCCGCTAAAAAACATACCCACAACATGATGCTGCCACCACCATGCTTCACTGTAGGGATGGTATCGGCCTGGTGATGAGCAGTGTCTGGTTTCCTCCAAACAGGACGCCTGGCATTCACACCTAAGAGTTCAATCTTTGTCTCATCAGACCAGAGAGTTTTGTTTCTCATGGTCTGAGCCTTTTGGCAAACTCCAGGCGGGCTTCCACGTGCCTTTTACTAAGGAGTGGCTTCCGTCTGGCCACTCTACCATACAAGCCTGATTGGTGAATTGCTGCAGAGATGGTCGTCCTTGTGGAAGGTTCTCCTCTGTCCAGAGAGGAACACTGGAGCTCTGACAGAGTGACCATCGGGTTCTTGGGCACCGCCCTGATTAAGGCCCTTCTCCTCCGATCGCTCAGTTTAGACAGCCGACCAGCTCTAGGAAGAGTCCTGATGGTTCCAAACTTCTTCCATTTACAGATGATAGAGGCCATTGTGCTCATTGGGACCTTCAAAGCAGCAGATATTTGTCTGTACCCTTCCCCAGATTTGTGTCTCAAGACAACCCTGTCTCGGAGGTCTACAGACAATTCCTTTGATTTCCTGCTTGGTTTGTGCACTGACATGCACTGTCAACTGTGGGACCTTATATAGACATGTGTGTGCCTTTCAAAATCACGTCCAATCAACTGAATTTATCACAGGTGGACTCCAATTAAGCTGTAGAAACATCTCAAGGACGATCAGTGTTAACAGGATGCACCTAAAATCGCAAAAAAAAACTTTTTTCACATTGTCATTATGGGGTATTGTGTGTACAATTTTGAGGGAAAAATGAATTTAATCAATTCTGGAATCAGGCTGTAACATAACAAAATGTGGAAAAAGTGAAGTGCTGTGAATACTTTCCGGATGCACTGTAGACAGGGCTCATAACTTATGTGGCAAACGATGGAAGCCATGTTGAGAATCGCTGCAGCTCCGCTCTCAACTTATGTGTGTGTGTGTGACAACTGTGGAGCCCAGGTCTTCCTACAGTCATGAACTACTGATTCTGTTAAAAAAATAAATAAATAAATAAATAAATAAAACTTGATCATTTTCATAAAGCAATGGCGGTAACTCCAGCATTTCAACTACAGGGTGTGTGGATTGGTTGGAGACTAGGGCTGAAACGATTAGTCAACATTGTCGATAACGTCGATCATAAAAATTTGTCGACGCAGATTTTTATTGTTGACAAATTGTTAATTTTAGAGTTTATATGCATGCTACGGGACTGTTCAGTTTAACTGTTCCAGCGAAGAAGAAGAGGAACGCATCATGGCGACAGAGAAAATCACGGACAAGGCCAAAATTTTCCATAGAATGGGAGGATTTTGCCAAATATTAATAAATGAAACAAGTTAAATGTAGACTGTAAAGCAGTGTTGTCATATCACAGCTGCACTACAGTGATGCATCCATTCCCTCCTCCTCTTCGTTCCTCCATCTCTGGCCACCTGTCTGCGGACTGCACTGGTAAGGTTAGCAAGTAAAGTTAGTGCTTCTTATTTTCAATGAGCGACTCTCTTAGCTTTAGAAAACTGACCACACTATTAGTGCATGCTGGTTAAATAGTTTACCTGCTGTCGAACAATAATCTCTCTTACGATCGTTGCTGACAACTGAGCCGCTTCTGTTATGCTAGCTATATGTTAACTGCAGTAAATGGTTGAATTACACGAGCAACTTACTCTTTTTCATATTCTCTATTATTATCACCGTAATATCAGCCTTAAATCTGAATATTAGTGCATCTCGGTAAATTAGAATAGCATGATATGTAATTTAATTGAGATAACCATAATCATCACAAATAAATTTAAAACGGCTTAAATATTTCACTGTATGTGTAGTGAAGGCTCACATTCCTGCACTGATACTTGGTTTTTCTTTAAATTTACTTCCGGCTGGAAGAAGTTCTTTTAATTTTCATCTGAAGCCTAATTAAACTTTTAAACTTCTAGACCCAGCAAGCTTTCAAACAGGATGGACTAGCTTATTTTCTTTTTTTTACTTTAATGGAGTTGACTATTACTCTAGTTTGTTTTTAACATGCAGTTACAACAGTCTATATGAGGCAGCAAAGCCACTATCTTAATTTTTACACTTTAACATCTATTATTTGTGTTACTACAAACACTTTTGATTAATCTATAAAGTTCAAGTTTCCAACTCATGTTTGACGGATCATTATTTTATTTAGCTATGGGATTTTTTTATAATATGCCACATTATATTAAGGCAGAGACTGACAACAAAGTGATTTTCACAGGTGTGCAGGTTTAAACAGGTGAGGTGAAACATGACCTAAAGCCCCGAACAGGAGCTGTGCCAACAGGAAGCTGAGCTGGAGGACATGACAGAAATAATCATGATTAAGTCATCTAACCGAAAAAATAGTCATTAGATTAGCCGACTACCAAAATAAGCATTAGTTGCAGCCCTATTGGAGACAGCTGCGACATTCAGCTTATTTAAACAGGGCAGACTCCATGCAGGACCCCGCGTAGCTCTTGTCTCTGTGTCTCTCCATAGTGATTTTTGGATAATGCCGCTGTCGCAAAAAAAAAAAAATCACGTTCACACAGCAAACAAGCAATGCACTATGCAGTAGCAGAGCTTAATCATCAGGATTGCCACAAGCAATCTGATCTCACCAAAAGTAGTACAAATAACACACTTTATGCCCTGCAAACATGCTGCTGACAATAAAAATACAACAATTTATTTAATATTCAATAGGAGAACATAAGTGAACAACAAGATTTAGCCACACACAAAAAAGTGAACACTGCAGTTGTTGCAATTGCTCGTTATCCTCCGCAGTAGGCTTGTCCATAGCACAGCATTACATAATTGCAGTTATCGCGACAGCCCTAGTCAACTTTATTGGGTTTCACACAAGGCTCATCATTTGAGCGTGCAAGAAGCCTAACTATAACCTATCATGGCCACACCCTCTTGCTGGTTATTATGACACATTTTGAATCATTACACCTCATGCTTGTGTTGTAATGCACACACAGTAATATGATGCATTAAATACAGCCGTGGACAAAATTGTTGGTACCCCTCTGTTAATGAAAGAAAAACCCACAGTGGTCACAGAAATAACTTGAATCTGACAAAAGTGGTAATTAATAAAAATTCTATGAAAATTAACCAATGAAAATCACACAATGCTTTTGAATTGTGGTTCAACAGAATTATTTTAAAAAACAAACTCATGAAACAGGCCTGGACAAAAATGATGGTACCCTTAACTTAATATTTTGTTGCACAACCTTTTGAGGCAATCACTGCAATCAAACGATTTCTGTAACTGTCAATGTGACTTCTGCACCTCTCAGCAGGTATTTTGGCCCACTCCTCATGAGCAAACTGCTCCAGTTGTCTCAGGTTTGAAGGATGCCTTCTCCAGACGGCATGTTTCAGCTCCTTCCACAGATGTTCAATAGGATTTAGATCAGGGCTCATAGAAGGCCACTTTAGAATAGTCCAATATTTCGCTCTTAGCCATTCTTGGGTGTTTTTAGCTGTGTGTTTTGGGTCATTATCCTGTTGCAAGACCCATGACCTGTGACTGAGACCAAGCTGTCTGACACTGGGCAGCACATTTCTCTCTAGAATACCTTGATAGTCTTGAGATTTCATTGTACCCTGCACAGATTCAAGACACCCTGTGCCAGATGCAGCAAAGCAGCCCCAGAACATAACAGAACCTCCTCCATGTTTCACAGTAGGGACAAGTGTTCTTTTCTTGGTATGCTTCATTTTTGCGTCTGAACATAGAGCTGATGTGCCTTGCCAAAAAGTTCCAGTTTTGTTTCGTCTGTCCATAGGACATTCTCCCAGAAGCTTTGTGGCTTGTCAACATGCAGTTTGGCAAATTCCAGTCTGGCTTTTTTATGATTTGTTTTCAACAGTGGTGTCCTCCTTGGTCGTCTCCCATGAAGTCCACTTTGGCTCAAACAACGACGGATGGTGCGATCTGACACTGATGTACCTTGACCTTGGAGTTCATGAATGTGTTTAGAGGTTGTTCTGGGCTCTTTTGTTGCCATTCATATTATCCGTCTCTTCCATTTTTCATCATGTTTCCTCCTGCAGCCACGTCCAGGGAGGTTGGCTACAGTCCCGTGGATCTTAAATTTCTGAATAATATGTGCAACTGTAGTCACAGGAACATCAAGCTGCTTGGAGATGGTCTTATAGCCTTTACCTTTAACATGCTTGTCTATAATTTTCTTTCTAATCTCCTGAGACAACTCTCTCCTTTGCTTCCTCTGGTCCATGTTTAGCATGGTACAAACCATGTCAACAAACAGCACAGTGACTGCTTGTCACCCTTTAAATAGGCCGACTGACTGATTTTAAGTTTGTAGACACCTGTGATGTTAATTAGAGGACACATCTTGGTTGAACATGTCCCTATGGTCACATTATTTTCAATCTTTTCTAGGGGTACCATCATTTTTGTCCAGGCCTGTTTCACGAGTTTGTTTTTTAAAATAATTCTGATGAACCACAATTCAAAAGCATTGTCTGTTTTCCATTGGTCAATTTTCATAGAATTTTTATTTATTACCACTTTTGTCAGATTCAAGTTATTTCTGTGACCATTGTGGGTTTTTCTTTCATTAACAGAGGGGTACCAACAATTTTATCCACAGCTGTATATACAGGTTCATCTCAATAAATTAGAATGTCAACAAAAAGTTGATTTATTTAGGTAATTCAATTAAAAAAATTAACTTCTATATTATATAGTCATTACACAGAGACTGATATATTTCAAGTGTTTATTTATTTTAATTTTGATGATTATGGCTTACAGCCCATGAAAACCCCAAATTCAGTTTCTCAAAAAATGTGATTATATAAACTTAATTTTAAAAAAATAGTTTTTTAATAGAAATGTTGGCCGACTGAAAAGTATGTCCATTGTACACACTCAATACTTGGTCGGGGCCGCCTTTTGGATTAATTACTGTATCAATGTGGCGTGCCATGGAGGTGATCAGCCTGTGGCACTGCTGAGGTGTTATGAAGGTCCAGGTTGCTCTGATAGTGACCTTCAGCTCATCTGCATTGTTGGGTCTGGTGGCTTTCATCTTCCTCTTGACAATACTCCATAGATTCTCTATGGGGTTTAGTTCAGGGGAGTTTACTGCCCAATCACAGCGATGCCATGGTCATTAAACCAGGTTTTGATACTTTTGGCAGTGTGGGGGGGTGCCAAGTCCTGCTGGAAAATGAAATCAGCTTCTCCATAAAGCTTGTCAGCAGAGGGAAGCATGAAGTGCTCTAAAATTTCCTGGTAAACGACTAACTTTGGTCTCGATAAAGCACAGTGGACAAACACCAGCAGATGACATAGTTCCTCAAATCATCACTGACTGTGGAAACTTCACACTAAACCTCAAGCATCTTAGATTCTGTGCCTCTCCGCTCTTTCTCCAGACTCTGGGACTTTGATTTCCAAATGAAATGCAAAATTTACTTTTATCTGAACAGAGGTCATCTGCTGGTGTTGGTCCACTGTGTTTTATCGAGACCAAAGTCAGGGCAGTCGTCTACCAGGAAATTTTAGAGCATTCCAGGCTTCCCTCTGCTGACAAGCTTTATGGAGAAGCTGATTTCATTTTCCAGCAGGGCTTGACACCCCCCCCACACACACACACACACACACAGCCAAAAGAATCTATGGAGTATTGTCAAGAGGAAGATGAGAGCCACCAGACCCAACAATGCAGATGAGCTGAAGGTCACTATCAAAGCAACCTGGACCTTCATAACACCTCAGCAGTGGCACAGGCTGATCACCTACATGCCACACCACACTGATACAGTAATTAATCCAAAAGGAGCCCCGACCAAGTATTGAGTGTGTACATGGACATACTTTTTTAATAGAAATGTTGGCTGACTGAAAACTATTTTTTTTTAAATTAATTTTATATAATATTCTAATTTTTTGAGAAACTGAATTTGGGGTTTTCATGGGCTGTAAGCCATAATCATCAAAATTAAAATAAACACTTGAAATTCAAAAAGGGCCCAAGTCCACACTTTTTCAATGGGGACTTGGGCCCTTTTTGAATTCACCGATTCATATCAGTCTCTGTGTAATGACACTATATAATATAGAAGTTTAATTTTTTAAATTGAATTACCTAAATAAATCAACTTTTTGTTGACATTCTAATTTACTGAGATGCCCCTGTACACACATGGCAAATAAATAAATACCTTACCTAGAGATAAACAGCACAAAAGGTAGCCTAGGCATGACAAGGGAATGTGCTAATGGCTCCCCTGCTGTGTTATGCAAGCCAAGTGAATGGTTTGAACATGTAGACAAGCTTTTGTAGATTTTTATGGCTGAGTCAGTAGCCCTCCAGTGCTCTTCAGAGATCAAGCACTTTTTCCCATATTCCCTGTAACAGCACTATGTAACTGTTTGCTTTTCACTGTACAGCAAGAAAGGAACACTGAAAAGACGACAACTGGCACATTTTATGGCTTAGCCCCAATCGCCAATCATGGGCCATGACTTTAGCCACTAACTAACATCATACCCTATCATTAATTATTAGGACACAGGTTGTAATACATGCCACTTGCCACTTTCAGTATGCATATCAGGAACAGGAAAGCTACATAATGCTACTTTAAGAGACATTCATTGGGAAAATTACTGAGGCATATAACATAGCTGCATGAGGGTAAATCTATGCTGGACTGTACTTTCTCCCTTCTCAAGCTGAACAGCAGACAGGTGGCTGTGATCCATCTACAGACTACAGCTTAAATAAAGAAAAAAGCTTTAGATCTTTAGCTGACTTGGTCTGACATACAAGAGGCTATTTTGAGCCAGTGTAATCCATCTTGAACTGCCACCTTTAACCCTAGCACAAAAACCAAATGCTCACTCAAATTACAAATATTAATTCTTGCATGGAACTGGCCTTACCTTGGGCCCTAATAATATAATTACTAATAATATAATTATGTAAAGTTATAATTTATAACTTATATTTATAACTTATATTTAACTGAGCCACCGGAGTGGTGGCTCAGTTGGTAGAGCATCCGCCCCACACCCAGGAGGCAGGGGTTCAAATCCCGGCCGGGTCATGCCAAAGACCATATAAAAGTGGAACTTCCTGCCATCCAGCTTGGTGCTCAGCAATAACGGAATGGAGGAGGGAAATCTGTGGCGGTGCCTTGCATGGCAGCGGCCCTCTGATTCTGCACTGGGGTGTGTGATTGACACTGTAGATAGGTAAAGCACAATCTTGTTCTACTGTACATGATTGGTTGTACGGTTGAATGACAATAAGGGTGATTTAATTAATTTAATTCATGAATATAATGTTTCTTAAATTTCTTCCATTTTCTTCTGGAAAATAACACAATAGAACTTTGACAGAACTTATTTCATTCATGCTGTGGCAAAACATGAAAAGTTAATGTAAATGGTAAACGGCATTCACTTATATAGCGCTTTTTCTCATCTCTAGATGACCAAAGCGCTTTACAGATCCTGCTATCTACCGATTCACACAATGATGGCGCCAGAGCTGCCATGCACCAGCGCTGGCCTGACCCACCAGGAGCAACTGGGGATTCAGTGTCTTGCTCAAGGCCACTTCGACATGCAGACGGAGTGGGAATCAAACCCCTGACCCTCTGATTAGTAGTCAGCCACAATACACCTGCGCCACAGCCACATGATACTGAGAGTTAGTAAAAGTGTTTGCCATCTCCTCTATGTCCCTGTGTTTCTCCCCAAGTTTCATTTGCATACTGTATCATCATCAGCCACACAAAATTTCACTTCATAGTTTACCTGCTTCTTCTAAGTCAATCTTCTAAGTCAAAATGGCAAACCAATTTAACAAGTACCCAGCTGCAATAAAGTTGACCCCATTTTTTTTAAAGTTGTTGGCTGATTGCATCACTTTGGCACTCCACTGCTTTTAAGTGATTATGTCATTAAATGGTCCTTTGTCTCAGTGGGAATGTGAGAAGAAAAAGGCCTGCAAAAAAAAAATAGTTCCTGAAAGTTTCTCTGCCAGCAGTTCTACTAAAAAGGATCCAGTACTTTGCCAAGGATGCATTATATAGTGATGTGGAGTAATCCACAGAAGGCTGTGCTTTGTTTTCTTCCATACTGACATTTCATACCATATTCATTTTTTTAATTTATTTTCAGACTGAGCAAAAGTACCTCAGTTTGGATATGTTGTACACATCCTGCTTTTTGCTTGCTTGTCATCTTTTATGGTAAAGTACTTCTACATTTCTGCAGTTTCTCCCACAATAGTCTACTCAACAACCAAAGGGCATTGAAAGAGTAGTTACAGGGAACTCCTTTTTTTTAAACTCATGTAAGATAGTCTTCTTCACATTATGGATCAGCACTGTACCAAGTATGGGCACAGATTCATCTCTATAAATACCTCCATTAAAACATTATTACCAGCTGGTATTGGTACTACAGCTGCAATTATTGATTATTTTGGTAATCGACTAATGACTATTTTTTTGATTAGTCGACTAACCGCAATTATTTCTCTCATGTCTGCCATCTGTGCTTCCTGTTGGCACAGCTCCTGTTCGGGGCTCCAGGTCATGTTTTGCCTCACCTGTTTAAGCCCGCACACCTGTGAATATCATTTTGTTAACAGTCTTTTCCTTAATATAATGTAGCCTATTATACAAAAAGTTCCCATAGCTAAATAAAATAATGACCAATCAAACATGAGTTGGAAACTTGGAACTTTACAGCTTAATCAGAAGTGTCTGTATCAACACGATTAAATAATAGATGTTGAAGTGTAAAAACTCAAATAGCAGCTCTGCTGCTCCATAAAGGCTGTTGTAAGTGTGTTAAAAACAAAGTAGTGTAATATTCAACTCCATTAAAGTAAAAAAGAAAATAACAAGCTAGTCCATCTTGTTTGAAAGCTTGCTGCGTCTAGAAGTTTAAAAGTTTAATTAGGCTTCAGATGAAAATTAAAAGAACTTCTTCCAGTCCAAAATAAATTTTAAAAAAAAAACACTTTAAATATCTGTGCAAGAATGTGAGCCTTCACTACACATACAGTGAAATACTTAAGCCATTTTAAATGTATTTGTGATGATTATGGTTATCCTTTATTAATTAAATTACAAATCAGGATTTTCTAATTTACCAAGATGCACTAATATTCAGAATGAGGGCTGATATTACCGCGACAATAGTAGAGAATATGAAAGAGTATGTTGTTCATGTAATTCCCCCATTTACTGCAGTTAACATATAGCTAGGATAATGGAAGCAGCTCAGCTGTCAGCAACCATTGTCAAAGAGAGATTACTGTCCAACAGCAGATAAACTATTTAAACAACACACACTAATAGTGTGGTCAATTTTCTAAAGATGAGAGAGTTGCTCATTGAAAATAAGAAGCGCTAAGGTTACTTGGTAACCTTACCGGTGCAGTCCACTGACAGGTGGCCGGAGACAGAGGAATGGAGAGGAGGAGGGAATGGATGCGTCGCTGTAGTGCTGTTGTGATATGACAACACTGCTTTACAGTCTACATTTAACTTGTTTCATTTATTAATTTTCAGTAAAATCCTCCCATACTATGGAAAATTTTGGCCTTCTCCGTGATTTTCTCTCCATGTCGGCATGATGCATTCCTCTTCTTTGCTGGAACAGTTAAACTGAACATTCCCACGGCATGCATATAAACTTTAAAATTAAACAATTTGTCTACAATAAAAGCCTGCATCAACAAACTTTTATTATCAACGTTATCGACGTCGACTTAATCGTATCAGCCCTTATATACGGTGTGTATATATATATATATATATATATATATATATATATATATATATATATATATATACTGTATATAGATAGAGATAGAGATAGATAGATACATAGATAGATAGATATAAATATTTTTTTTTTCATAGTTCAGTGTGTTCATGGATTTATTTTATCTGTCAACCTCATAAATAGTGTATGTATTTATTGATTTCTTTTTGTCACTTCTGGCTCTCTATATGCGACCACCTGGTACTTTGAAAGCAACATATTTGCAACAGCCCATAAATTTACTTCCATTTTAATAAAACAAATGGAACAGAAATGTTGCAAGTCACAAGTAACGCTACATTTTCCAGCTTATTCCACTTGGAAAAAAAAAAAAAAAAAAACAGCATGAAAAGAGCACATGGCGCAGCATATCTGCACAATTCTTAGTACAACCTGGGGAAAATCAGCCAAACAAGTTAAGTTAGCAGTTAGTTACAATGGCAGTCAGTGTTTATATAATCAGTCACACCAGTCTTCAGCACATATGCACAGCAATACCCGGTGAATACGGCATGCAGTGTTTAACTCCGATGATATTACAACAGTGATATCAAGGACCTACTGACAAACCGCCACTCCCCCCAGAGCTCAGCTGGGCTACAATGAATATATAGCTTATACTGACCTGACAGGCACCTCTCCAGAAATGTAACTTCAGCAGGGAAAATAAGTATTGAACAGGTCAACATTTTTCTCATTAAACTTATTTCTGATGGAGCCAGTGACCTGAGATTTTCACCAGATATCAGTAACAACCCAAGTAGGGTTGCAACGATAAGCTGATGTTGATAATGTCGATCATAAAAATTTGTTGACACAGATTTTTATTGTCAACGAATCGTTTAATTTTAAAGTTTATATGCATGCCGGAGAAATGTCCAGTTTAAATGTTCCAGTGAAGAAGAAGAGGAGCGCATCATGGCGACGGAGAGAAAATCATGGAGAAGGCCAAAACTACGAGGATTTTACCAAAAATAAATGAATGAAACAAGTTAAATGTAGACTGTAAAGCAGTGTTGTCTTATCACAGCTGCACTACAGCGATGCATCCATTCCCCTCTCCTCTCCGTTCCCCCGTCTCCAGCCAGTCAGCAGACTGCACCAGTAAGGTTAGCAAGTAAAGTTAGCACTTCTTATTTTCAATGAGCGACTCTCTCAGCTTTAGAAAATTGACCACACCATTAGTGTGTGCTGTTTAAATAGTCTACCTGCTGTCAGACAATGATCTTTCTTCAACATTGGTTGCTGATTACTGAGCTGTTTCAGTTATGCTGGCTAATATGTTAACTACAGTAAATGAGGGAATTACAGGAGCAGCTTACTCTTTTTCCTATTCTCTATTATAGTCGCTGTAATATCAACCCTCATTCCACACCCTCCCCCAACTTTAAAAGTTAGTTTTATAAAAGCTGGCAATTTAATAATCAGAAATGTGTGGATTAAGCTTTGCTTGCTCAAAACTTTATTTTTATTTTTATTTTTTTTCATTTTTGGATTGGTGAGAGCTAGGTTTGTATTTTATTCCCAACAGGAAATCATATTTGTTTGAGAAAAAAGAAAACTATTTGAAATAACTTATTGTTTTCAATCAAAAACAGAATGTGGTATGAAAAAAATACATTTCGGGAAAAAAAAAAAAAAAGGATTTTATTTTTAGGCCATATCGCCCAGCCCTAATATCCTACAGAATAATGTCAGGGTGGCTGTCTGCAAGCTGAAGCTCTATAGAAGTTGGGTGATGCAGCAGGACAATGACCCTAAACATCAAAGTACAGCTATTACAGAAAGGCTGCAAAAAAAAAAAAAAAAGAAAAGAAAAAAACAAAACAGAAAATCCACCTTTTGGAGTGACCTAGTCAGAGTCCAGACCTGAAGCAATAGAGGGTAGGGCTATGCGATATGACCAAAATTTCATATCACGATACAAGTAATCTTATTTGACGATAACTAATATACATGCATACACATATACATACACACACACACACACACACACACACACACACACACACACACACACATACACTACCGTTCAAAAGTTTGGGGTCACCCAGACAATTATTTTGTGTTTTCCATGAAAAGTCACACTTATTTACCACCATGAGTTGTAAAATGAATAGAAAATATAGTCAAGACATTGACAAGGTTAGAAATAATGATTTGTATTTGAAATAATAATTTTTTCCTTCAAACTTTGCTTTCGCCAAAGAATCCTCCATTTGCAGCAATTACAGCATTGCAGACCTAACATGATTGCACAAGGGTTTTCTAATCATCCATTAGCCTTCTGACGCAATGAGCAAACACATTGTACCATTAGAGCACTGGAGTGATAGTTGCTGGAAATGGGCCTCTATACACCTATGTAGATATTGCACCAAAAACCAGACATTTGCAGCTATAATAGTCATTTACCACTTTAGCAATGTATAGAGTGTATTTCTGATTAGTTTAAAGTTATCTTCATTGAAAAAAAGTGCTTTCTTTCAAAAATAAGGAAATTTCTAAGTGACCCCAAACTTTTGAACGGTAGTGTATATATTATACACACACACACACACGCGCGCACACACACTAGTGTGAAAAAGTGTTCGCCTGCTTCCTGATTTCTCTTTTTTTTTTGTATGTTTGTCACATTTAAATGTTTCAGCTCATCAAACAAATTTAAATATTAGACAAAGATAACACAAGTAAACACAAAATGCAGTTTTTAAACGAAAGTGTGAACGAAAGTGTGAACCTTCCCAGGAGTGGCCGGCCGACCAAAATTACCCCAAGAGCACAGCAGTGATTCATCCAAGAGGTCACAAAAGACCTCACAACAACATCTAAAGAACTGCAGGCCTCACTTGCATCAGTTAAAGTCAGTGTTCATGACTCCACCATAAGAAAGAAACTGCGCAAAAACGGCCTGCGTGGCAGAGTTCCAAGACAAAAACCACTGCTGAGCACTATAGATTATATACACTTCCAATAGACTATAATGTTTCCTCTTAGCGACAAGTTAGCATCATCATTTAGCATTTGCCATCTTAGAATTAGAGAGATGGTGTTAACATGACTTACCTCCAGTTAAAACAAGGTTAGAGAACTATCCTCTCTGACACAGCATGGTGGAAAAAAAGTCCAAAATCCCTGGCTAACACAGAAGTAGTGGCCAAACATTAGCTTGCAGTTAGCTGCTGTGGCGCACTGCGGGGTAGAGGCAGAGAGGTGACAAGTAGAAATGGGTATGTCTCTTAAATCCTGATTTAAACGATACAGTTTTATATGAAAGACATTTTTTATCGCGTCACCAATATACATTGTCATATCACACAGCCCTAATTGAGGGTATGCGTATGATGTCACTGATCAGAACTCATGGCAGTTAAAAAAACCACCGAGTGGCAAAAATGAGTGGCAGCATTAGGGGGGTATGGATTAAAACAAAAAATACACACAGTATTCAATCACAGCAGTACTCAGTACCTGCTTGCATTGCGGAGAGCTAATTTTATCATTCCATCATTTATGAATTGGCAAAAAAATTAAATAATTAAAGGCTCTGAAGCAGTTCTTCACTTACCATGTGCTCCTTGGTCTTTACCCACACATCACTACAGTCAAGTAAATGGTGTGGTACTAACATCTAAAGTAAAAAAAGGTACTCATTGCACTGCTGTGACTAAATATTCTGTGTGATTTTTATGTTCTGCTGCATGCAAAGTAAAGCTGTCCCATGTGATTGCCACTCAGTGCTGCGTTGCTATGGTAACTGTCCTGTAACTGCCAAGAATTCTGTTCCAATGCATCCCCTCTATACAGATGCCGCGGAATGACTTCAAGAGAGCCATTCACACCAGACATCCTAGGACAGGGGTCGGCAGCCTGCGGACCTTCAGCCCCTATGCTGCGGCTCCCTGCAGTTATATCTCAAAACATATGGAAATTAATGAAGTTCCTTTTAATTATTTTATTTTTTTAATTATTGTTTATTGTAATTGGATACATTTCTTAATGGAAACGCATACTTTTAGGAACGTAAAATATATATATTTTTAAATTATTTATTATATTGTCAACCATGTGTGACAGCCTCACATCAGTGCATGTGGAGACAGCATGGACAGCAACAGCTTCCTGCCACCCTCGGTAAGACATGAACAAATCCAGAAAAAGTTAAGTCACAGAGGAAAACAGAGTCTAATTCTGTGTGGAGAAATTAATTTGCGTTTATGTATGGTTGTTGTGGAAACAATTTCTCCACGAGAACACAAGCAACAAAACAGCCACCTCATTAGGGTCTACAGGTCCATAAAAAGTCTTAAATGTGATTTTCTAAAATCAACACCTTAATTATCCTTAAAAATGAGAAACAATCCTTGAATTCCCGCTCAATAACCTTAAAATTAGTCGTCTGCGCTACAAATGCTGGATTCACAGACATGACCGAAGTCTGAATTAGTGTAAATTTATTTTCACCGTCACAGCTCAATACATCCTGAGTTATGATGGGCTTTTTCCCACCGTGCTGCATCAGAGAGGATAGGATCTAACCTCGTTTTAATTGGATGAAACATCATAGTGCATCAGACCATCATGAGCCGGATTGGAGCTCAACTGCAGCAGCGGGGCTCAGCGGAGGAGCTAACAGAGGCCCCAGCTGGATAGGAGCCAGATCGGAGCTCAACTACAGAAGCGGTAGGCGGCGGAGCTCAGCAGAGGAGCTAACCGAGGCCCCAGCTGGATAGGAGCCGGATCGGAGCTCAACTACAGCGGCGGTGGGTGGCGGGGCTCAGCAGAGGAGCTAACCGAGGCCCCAGCTGGATAGGAGCCAGATCGGAGCTCAACTACAGCGGAGGTAAGCGGCAGGGCTCGGCGGAGGAGCTAACCGAGGCCCCAGCTGGATAGGAGCCAGATCGGAGCTCAACTACAGCGGCAGTGGGTGGCAGGGCTCGGCGGAGGAGCTAACCGAGGCCCCAGCTGGAAAGGAGCTGGATCGGAGCTCAACTACAGCGACAGTAGGCGGCGGAGCTCAGCGGAGGAGCTAACCGAGGCCCCAGCTGGATCGGAGCTCAACTACAGCGGTGGTAAGCGGTGGGGCTAGCAGCAGAGGGGCTAGCTGAGGCCCCAGCCGGATCTGAGGTCAGCTGGACCAGATACCGGCAACACCAGCATAAATTATCCTGCTATCATCAGGACAGTGAAAAAAATGCCACCAAAGAAAGAGGAAATGGAAGAGATTAAAAAAATCTCTGAACTTCATGTCAGAAGAACTTACCAAAGTGGCCAATCAACAGTCCAAATTATTAGGGCTAATGGAGGAAGTCCGAGAGTTGAAATTAACAATTAAGGAAAGAGACAAAAAAAATGCAGACTTGGGGCGACGCATCAAGGATCTTGAACAATATACTCGTATGGATGATTTAATCATTAGTGGACTAGACATTAAATATCAATCATATGCTCATGCTACAGCAGGAATGAGAGGTGAGGAGGCTCCCCCAAGTGAATCAGTCTCCTTGGAAAATCAGGTGCTTCAGCTCCTTGAAAGCAGAAACATAAAGGTTGAAGTAAATGCAATTTCAGCCTGCCATACACTACCCAGAAAGGATAATAAAACCAAGAAATCAATTGTGATGCACTTTGTGAACAGAAGAGTAAAAAATGGCATACTGAAGCAGGCCAGAAATCTACGTAGCATCAAATCTAAATAGCACAGCAAGCACGGATGCTGAAAAGACAAAACAAGATACAGGCAGCATGGACAAGAAACTGTACAGTCTGGATTAAACTAAATGGAACACCTGAGGAAGCAAAGGCCATAATAATAAGAGATCTCACCGACTTAAATATAGATGAACACTGATTAACAAAATTAAGAGACTACAATAATCCATATCCACACACATGGCAAGAACAGTCCTTTTGTGACATAACATGACAATGTACTTTAAAAAAAAAAAAAAAAAAACCACTCATGACTGACTTTAGTAGACATCAATCATCCCCAACTGGAGGAAGTCATTTGACACAGAGAGAAGAAATTCAGACTCTGAAAATATCTCTATTATGCTGAACATAAACTACAAGAGATGGAGAATAATATTGATCCTGATAACCACTTCTTCAATAATATTCATAATCACTGTGAATATTACACTGAAAAGCAATTCAAAAGTCAAGCACAAGTAGATGGTAAACCATCAGTAATACACTTTAACAGCAGAAGTCTTAAAAACTTTCCACAGATTCAGGACTATTTAAAACAGCTAGAAAGAAAATTTACAGCTATCGCAGTCTCTGAAACTTGGCTCAATGAAGAGCAGGCTTCTTTGATGGCAATAGAGGGATATCAGATGTTTCATATTAACATCTCAAAAAAGGGTGGTGGTGTTGCACTGCACATTGATGAACAGTACAGGTGTAAACTTGTAAATGGAATGTCCTTTGCACTACCAGGGATTCTGGAATTTGTTACTGTTGAGATTGACCAAGATGAAACAAAAAAATCTTATTATAAGTTGTATATATAGAATGTCGGGAACTTGCATTGAGACAATCAGAGATAAGTTAGTCGAGCTGTACAATAATATAACTAATAAGAAAATGGTTGTAATCTGTGGAGACTTCAATATTGATTTACTAAATCCATTTCAACAAAATGTAATTACAGAATTCATGAATTCTATGTACAGTATGAGTCTATATCCCACAATAACACATCCCAGTAGAATCACAGTCCACACTGCTACACTTATTGACAATCTGTTTGTTAATATTATTGATAAGAAAATAGAAAGTGGATTATTGATAAATGACATAAATGACCATTTGCCAGTCTCAGCACTGATCCATGGCTACACGGGGGCCAAAACAGAAAAAACTTTAAAATCTTTCAGATACAAATCACAAAATGCAATCAGTTCTTTTAAAGAAGACCTGCTGAAGCAAGACTGGACAAAAGTCTATGTTTCAGATGTAAATGAAGCCTACGATACATTCATGAACATTGTAACTGCTCTTTATGAAAAAAATTGTCCATTAGTAAAGAAAAAACTCAAAACAGAAATTTGTCGACAAGCCATGGTTAACCAAAGGATTACAAAAAGCGTGTAAAAAGAAAAATTCACTATATAAAGCTTTCCTAAAGAAAAGGACAAAAGAAGCAGAGCAGCGGTATAAAGCATACAAAAATAAGTTTATATATAAAATGAGCTGCAGTAAAACAGACTATTACAGTAAAGAGCTGGAGAAAAACAGAGATAACACTAAAAATACATGGACAATACTTAACAATATTCTTGGAACTAAAAACAGAAATACAAGCTACCCAACCAATCTTTCAAAAAAAAAAAATGACTCAAAAGTGTGAATGCAGTCTCACCTGCAGATGAATTTAATAAATTTTTTGTTAACATTGGTTCTAATTTGGCACGAGAAACACCCATTATGGCACCTACAGGTGATACAATAAGCAAAAGCATTGCTATAAAAGACTCCATCTTCATAAAGAACACAGATGAGAGAGAGGTCATTGAAATTGTTAAATCATTTAAAAGTAAAACATCTACGGATTGTGATGGTATTGACATGCTTTTAGTCAAAACTATCATTGAATGCTTAGTGAAGCCACTGACATATATCTGTATACACTGTATACGCACTGTACACGCACTGTATACATTTTAATTGTTATGCAGATGACACAATTATACCTGTCAATGAAGCCAGATGATAGTAATCAATTAGCCAAGTTAGAAGCCTGTCTTAAGGAAATCAAAGCTTGGATGACTTGTAATTTCCTGCTATTAAATTCAGATAAGACTGAAGTCATTCTTGTTGGTCCAAAAAACCTTAGAAATACCTTTCCAAATCAAACTTTCAGTTTGGATGCGGTTACTCTTTCTCTTAATAGCTCTGTGAGGAACCTTGGAATTATTTTTGATCAAGATCTGTCCTTCAATTCACATATTAAATTTGTTTCTAAGACTGCCTTCTATCATTTGCGTAATATTGCCCAGATTAGGAGCATCTTGTCTCAGAGTGATGCTGAGAAACTGATCCACGCTTTTGTTAGCTCGAGATTAGATTATTGTAATTCTTTATTATCAGGCTGTCCTAAAACATCTTTAAAAAGTCTTCAGCTGATCCAAAATGCTGCAGCAAGAGTTTTAACAGGTACTAGAAAGAGAGATCATATCTCTCCGGTTCTGGCCTCCCGTCATTGGCTTCCCATAGAGTATAGAATTAAGTTTAAAATCCTTCTTCTTACTTACAAAGCTCTGAACAATCAGGCTCCTTTTTATTTAAAAGATCTGATACTACCATATTATCCTAACAGAGCACTACGCTCCCAAAATGCAGGATTACTTGTAATACCTAGAATCTCCAAAAGTACAATGGGAGGCAGAGCCTTCAGTTATCAAGCTCCTCTCCTGTGGAACCAGCTGCCAATCTGGATTCGGGAGTCAGACTCGATCTCTGTTTTTAAGAATAGGGCTAAAACCTACCTTTTTGATATAGCCTACAATTAGGGAGGGATCATGTGTTTCTGAACCCTCCCTTAGTTATGCTGCTAATAGGTTTAGTCAGCCGGGGGACCTCCAATAATGCACTGGGCTTCACTCCTTTCCTCACTCTCAATGAAATATTTTTTTTTGCTGGTCATTAACATTTGTTTGTTCTCTCCCATAGATTGAGTCCCCATCGTGCTGTTTGCTCTCTACATGTCTGTTCTTTTCATCTTCTCTATCCCCTCACCCCCCCAGCCAGTCGCAGCAGATGACTGCCCCTCCCTGAGCCTGGTTCTGCTGGAGGTTTTTTCCTGTTAAAAGGGAGTTTTTCCTCTCCACCGTCGCCAAGTGCTTGCTCACAGGGGATCGCCTGATTGCTGGGGTCTTTCTGCAACTGTGGGGGTTCCCCCTACAATTGATAGTGCTATGAGATGACTGTTGTTGTGAAATGGCACTATATAAATAAAGTTGAATTGAATTGAATTGAATATCTGTAACCTGTCTCTTCAAACAGGTATATTTCCCAATGCAATGAAAATAGCTACGTAAAGTAATTCCGATATACAAGACGGGTGACAGAGGGGAATTTCCAAACTACAGGCCTATTTAACTATTGCCGCAATTTTCAAAGATACTCGAAAAAATATTCTGTGAGAGAAATGACAACTTTATAATGAAGAATAATTTATTGTGTGAGCAGCAATATGGGTTCAGACACAAGAGGACAACTGCATTTCCTCTAATGAAATTTACAGAAAAAATATCAACTACTGTAGAAAATAAAGAGTATTCAGTTGGGGTATTCCTGGATCTTAAAAAAGCATTTGATACAGTGGATCATAAATTTTTGTTAAAGAAATTACAAAATTATGGTATTGGGGGGTAGCACTGTCCTGGTTATGTAGTTACTTAAAGAACAGATATCAGTATGTATGTGCTGGTAGCAAAAACTTGCAGTTACTGAAGGTTACTTGTGGAGTCCCACAGGGTTCAGTTTTGGGGCCACTGTTATTCAATATGTATATAAATGATATATGCAAAGTTTCGGAAAAAATGGATTTAATATTGTTTGCAGATGGCACTAATTTATTATGTAGTGGAAGCAAGTTGGAACAACTTTTGTATACATTCGGAAAGGAATTAGGAAAGCTTAAACTGTGGTTTGATTCAAACAAATTAACACTCAATTTAAGTAAGACAAAATTTATAATTTTTAACAACCATCACAACAACTCAGTATCCAAACTCAGTGTAAATGGTGTAGAGATTGAAAGGGTGTCCAAAATTAAATTTCTTAGAGTAATAATTGTGTTGGAAGTCACATATTAATTATAAAATATCCAAATCAATCGCAATACTACACAGACTGAAATATTTGATGAATCAACCCACACTATATACTTTGTATCATTCATTAATACTCCCATACATGACATATTGTACTGAAGTATGGAGAAATACATATAAAACAAACATATATTCAGTCTTTATGCTTCAGAAGAGAGCTATTAGAATAATAAACAAAGCTGCTTACAGGGAACCAACAAACCCACTTTTTTCTTAAATTAAAAGTTCTCAAGTTGAAAGATCTGGTTGACTTTAAAACTGCAGTAATAATGTTTAAAGTGAAGAATCTATCACTGCCTGCAAATATCCAAAAGTTGTTCCAAATAAGGGAGAAACTATCATTTCAGAGGAACATGTACAGTGGGGCAAAAAAGTATTTAGTCAGCCACCAATTGTGCAAGTTCTCCCACTTAAAAGATGAGAGAGGTCTCCAATTTTCATCATAGGTATACCTCAACTATGAGAGACAAAATGAGAAAAAAAAATCCAGAAAATCACATTGAAGGATTTTTAATGAATTAATTGGTAAATTCCTCGGTAAAATAAGTATTTGGTCACCTACAAACAAGTAAGACTTCTGGCTCTCACAGACCTGTAACTTCTTCTTTAAGAGGCTCCTCTGTCTCCCACTTGTTACCTGTATTAATGGCACCTGTTTGAACTCGTTATCAGTATAAAAGACACCTGTCCACAACCTCAAACAGTCAGACTCCAAACTCCACTATGGCCAAGACCAAAGAGCTGTCGAAGGACACCACAAACAAAATTGTAGACCTGCACCAGGCTGGGAAGACTGAATCTGCAATAGGTAAGCAGCTTGGTGTGAAGAAATCAACCGTGGGAGCAATTATTAGAAAATGGAAGACATACAAGACCACTGATAATCTCCCTCGATCTGGGGCTCCACGCAAGATCTCACCCCGTGGGTCACAATGATCACAAGAACGGTGAGCAAAAATCCCAGAACCACATGGGGGGACCTTAGTGAATGACCTGCAGAGAGCTGGGACCAAAGTAACAAAGGCTACCATCAGTAACACACTACGCCGCCAGGGACTCAAATCCTGCAGTGCCAGACGTGTCCCCCTCCTTAAGCCAGTACATGTCCAGGCCCGTCTGAAGTTTGCTAGAGAGCATTTGGATGATCCAGAAGAGGATTGGGAGAATGTTATATGGTCAGATAAAACCAAAATAGAACTTTTTGGTAAAAACTCAACTTGTCGTGTTTGGAGGAGAAAGAATGCTGAGATGCATCCAAAGAACACCATACCTACTGTGAAGCATGGGGGTGGAAACATCATGCTTTGGGGCCGTTTTTCTGCAAAGGGACCAGAACGACTGATCTGTGTAAAGGAAAGAATGAATGGGGCCATGTATCGTGAGATTTTGAGTGAAAACCTCCTTCCATCAACAAAGGCATTGAAGATGAAACGTGGCTGGGTCTTTCAGCCTGACAATGATCCCAAACACACTGCCCCGGGCAATGAAGGAGTGGCTTCGTAAGAAGCATTTCAAGGTCCTGGAGTGGCCTAGCCAGTCTCCAGAACTCAACCCCATAGAAAATCTTTGGAGGGAGCTGAAAGTCCGTGTTGCCCAGCAACAGCCCCAAAACATCACTGCTCTAGAGGAGATCTGCATGGAGGAATGGGCCAAAATACCAGCAACAGTGTGTGAAAATCTTGTGAAGACTTACAGAAAATGTTTGACCTCTGTCATTGCCAACAAAGGGTATATAACAAAGTACTGAGATGAACTTTTGTTATTGACCAAATACTTATTTTACCAAGGAATTTACCAATTAATTCATTAAAAATCCTTCAATGTGATTTTCTGGATTTTTTTTTCCTCATTTTGTCTCTCATAGTTGAGGTATACCTATGATGAAAATTGGAGACCTCTCTCATCTTTTAAGTGGGAGAACTTGCACAATTGGTGGCTGACTAAATACTTTTTTGCCCCACTGTATATTTCACAAACCTTCAGTGAGAACTACCACCAAGCAACACTGTGTCTCAGTGCAAGGAGTCAGACTGTGGAACGCTTCTGGACCTGAATTAATATCATGTACAACGCTTGGATAATTTAAACAAAAACTAAAGGAAGATATACTCCAAGCATATATACAAAACAACATGTAAAATCACATAAGGATTATCATATCCAGTCTGTGTTGTGCTGTTGCTTAGTTTTGTTTTGTCACGTTTTGTCTTAGCTTTGTTCTGATTTGTAATCACTTTTATTTATTTTTTTTTAAATTCTTAGACGGAACATGGGTGGGCAATATAAGCTGCGGCTTCAGCCATCACCCATTTCAGATAACTTATGTTGAATTGTATAATCCAATGAGTTATTGTTTAATTTGACCTTGTTGGATTTTTTTCCCCCCTTGTTATACTATTCTGTTCCTTTCTTTTAATCTTTTAATCTCATCTATCCGAAATAAAGATTCATTCATTCATTCATGTAAAAAATAAAAGCCCTCTACAGCGATTCAGTTTTCAGAATGGTTGTTTTTGTTATGTGCTTTTATTCAGGGTTTCCTCTGGTAATATTTCCCGGTGGTGGCCCGCCATGCTTGTAAATTTCCCACCATTCCGATGAGGAAATATAAATTTAAGAAAAAAATTTGAAGGAATGACGGTCCGCAAGCGTACACACAAACAACACGCTTGACCATCATCCGCGTGAAGTTCAGAAGCGCCGCACCCGCGTGACCGCGCTCCAGTCACCAGGCAGAGTGTCTCGCTAGCATCACTGTCCAAGAAAAACATAAGCTTATCAAAGTACTTTAAATGCGGAAAAAAATCATAAGCAGTATGTAAGCACTGGAGGCGTTTATCATGGTTTTAACCCACTGGTAACGGGAGCAATAATGGAAGAGTTGCTTAGCTAACAGGTGTGGTTAAGAGCTTGAGTTGGTTCATTTTGTCTTCTTTTTAATCATTAGTTTTTTGTTTTTCTTATTTAAGACAAGAATAAAAAGGAGTTGTTTTTACCTTTACCTTAGTTAATATTAACTAATTTATGTTCACTATTATGTACCTAGAAAGTTAAGATGACCGAAATTCATGAAGTCAATGACTTTAATCCGTCAGCAGCCTTCAGACAAACTAAACATGCCAACATTTGGATTTCAAAATAAGGGAGGTTTTTCCTGATGTCTGGGTGGTGGGGAGAGTTCTAAAAAACTATAAATATATAGAAATATTTTAATAGAAATAACTGCATCTTTGGTCATTTAAAGTTAACTAGTGCATACCCGTGCATGCCCATAGAAACCCGTGCATGCCCATAGAGGGGATGCATTGGAACAGAATTCTAGCCAGTTACAGGACAGTTGGTACAGCAACACAGCACTAAGCGGCAATCACATGTGACGGCTTTTGTATGCAGCAAAACATAAAAATCACACAAAATATACCCTGCCATCTGGGGCTGTTTGCCCCTGCTTGTTACTTCTTCTCCTGCCTGTCACCGTTCTGTGTTATGTTGCTTACCTGTGTCTATATACTGTATATGTCTTGTAGGGAGTCATGTGCTCTATGTGCCGTCATATAGACATCATCTGGTGGGTCTTCTTCGTTCAGACCACTGAAGGGTCTCCTTCTGTCTCAGATGGCTGTGTTGTTCACAGTCATGTCTGCGGCGTACTGCTGGAACCTGAGGCGTTTCATGTTCACGGCATCCTTTCTGATATGCAGCAGTTCTCCTCATTCTATTGCTCTCCATCTGGTGGGTCTTCTTCTTCTTCGTTCAGACCACTGGTTGAGAGATAGGTGCGTCGTAATTCCAGATCAAGGGCACAATCCTGAAAAAGTGGTTTTCAACCCTGTTCAGGAAGGCCCGTGTATGCCCGTAGAAACCAAGAAACCGGAGCACCCAGAGAAAATCAGCACTTTGCTTGGCATTTTACACATTTGTATGTAGACTGGCATTCGTCAAGGTTACACATTTGCCGTCATGTAGGCATGGCGAGTCGTCCTATGATGCCTGAGTTCATAGGACGCACTATGATGAGGCAGAGATCATAGGCCATCCTATGATGTCCTAGAAATGTGCTTTAAAGTCTGTCGTACCCTATGCTGGTGAAGGGTGTTCTGTCTCAGACGGGTGCAATGTACTGCTGGAACCTCAGGTGTTTCATCTTCATGGCATCTTTTCTTACGTGCAGCAGTTGTCGTCCTTCTATTGCTCCCCATCTGGTGGGTCTTCTTTTTCTTCGTTGAGACCACTGGTTGAGGGATAGGTGTGTCGTAATTCCAGTTCATGGACAGGATCATGAAAATAGATTGGAGCAAAAAGAAGCTTTCCGGCATGGACTCACTGTATATGACATCACAAAGACATGAAGGCAGCCTTGATGTATATGACATCATAAACACACATTTGTCTGTGTGCCGTGGGCTTGATGTCTATGACATCATAAAGACACATTTGTCTATGTGCTGTCATACAGTGGGGGAAAAAAAGTATTTAGTCAGCCACCAATTATGCAAGTTCTCCCACTTAAAAGATGAGAGAGGTCTCCAATTTTCATCATAGGTATACCTCAACTATGAGAGACAAAATGAGGAAAAAAACAAATCCAGAAAATCACATTGAAGGATTTTTGAATTAATTGGTAAATTCCTCGGTAAAATAAGTATTTGGTCACCTACAAACAAGCAAGATTTCTGGCTCTCACAGACCTGTAACAACTTCTTTAACCACTTGCACTCCGGGCAATTTTCCTAAAAATGCCAAAAAAAAAAACGTGCCCAAAGTAAATCGAAAGCTGTTATTCAACCCTTTGCAGCATCTTCATGGGGTTGGTCTCATTTAAAAGAAAACACTTTGAATTTTTTGGCAAAAAAAACAATCTCTACGTGCTCCGGCCACTGAGTTACAGTCATCTAAACATACTGAACTTGAAGAAAAAAAATTTGGACACAGTGTTTTTTTGGATACAAATGCTTGTAAATAACACACAGCTGTCCGATCCGGCTGGAAAATGCAACAGAAATGTAGAACCAAGTGTTATCCAGCTGAGATCCAAATTTGGTAACAATACCACAAAAAATGAATATTTTACACAGCTTTGTTCTCAGGTAGTTCCCAGGCGTTATGGAACTGTGCCAAATTGTGCCAAATGGCACAGTTTGGAAAAACGTCTGTAACTTTTGAATAATTCAATGTAGAATCTTCATTTTAGGCTCTAATGAAAGGTCACACTCAGGGCTGTGTCTGTGTGTGTGTGTGTGTAGGCGGGGGGTCGTTCCCCCCCCCCCCCCGCTACCAAGGACCAAATTCGGCCCTCGCTACAAGACGGAATACACTGGGTTTTTTTTTTCCTTGCATGTTTTCACAGCGGCTCCACCCCCCCCTCGCTACTGTGTGTGTGTGTGGGGGGGGGGGGGAACCGTGAACGGACCGTGAACACCCCCCCCCTCGGTACAGAAGAGGGCCATCGCTACATGATGGAATAGACTGATGTGCTTCCCCCCGCCGACCGAGAAGCGTTCGGACCGTGCCCCGCCCCCCCCACTCCTCTTCTGCAGCGGGTGGGGGTGGGGGGGCGTTCACGGTCCGAACACGGCAAATGAACCGTTTATCGCGGCGCACGCACTTCGTATTTCGTGCGCAGTACAGTTGTAAATTACCGATCGGTCAAAAGTCATTTTTGGATTACAGTTTTCAGGGATAAATAATAATTTAGCTTATAACACCTTACCTCTTCAAAGCAGCAGAGTCGTGCGAACAGCTCTTCCCACGCGTCAGACGAACGCGACGCTGCTCCGCTCGTGGATCCCGATCAACATAATTCCATTACATATTGCCGTTTTGGCGAATGATTTACGACTTTTGTCGTCGGCCTCCGTCTATTCTGCTGGAATGAGTGCAGGTCCCACTTGTGGGTGTTCTCCATGCTGCTGGGTGAGCCTGGGTCTGTAGGAGATTTGTCCAGCGTCCTTTGTTTTCATCTGTGGCAGCAGTAACTATCGCTTCACCCAGCCAGAATTTCTGTGCTTCAATTGGCTCCTGCGTTCACAGTAGGCGGGTCCTCCTTCCTAGATTTTCATTCATTGGTTCTTCAAGGTTTCAGAAACCCAATTCAAGACTCTTATTAGTCGAATGAGAGGTCAATCAGATGAACTAATCTGTTCGCGGCTGTCTCTGCAGTTTTTTTTTGAGTGGCGCTTGGACGCTACTACATCACCATCACCACCATCATGCGTCATGCGCACGAGGGCGCACGAGCGCGCTCTCGCGCGCCCTCGTGCGTCATAGGACGCAGAGACTTGCCCGCCCGCGGAACAACGGAGCGCAAGTGGTTAAGAGGCTCCTCTGTCCTCCACTCGTTACCTGTATTAATGGCACCTGTTTGAACTCTATCAGTATAAAAGACACCTGTCCACAACCTCAAACAGTCAGACTCCAAACTCCACTATGGCCAAGACCAAAGAGCTGTCAAAGGACACCACAAACAAAATTGTAGACCTGCACCAGGCTGGGAAGACTGAATCTGCAATAGGTAAGCAGCTTGGTGTGAAGAAATCAACTGTGGGAGCAATTATTAGAAAATGGAAGACATACAAGACCACTGATAATCTCCCTCGATCTGGGGCTCCACACAAGATCTCACCCCGTGGGGTCAAAATGATCATGAGAATGGTGAGCAAAAATCCCAGAACCACACGGGGGGATCTAATGAATGACCTGCAGAGAGCTGGGACCAAAGTAACAAAGGCTACCATCAGTAACACACTACGCCGCCAGGGACTCAAATCCTGCAGTGCCAGACGTGTCCCCCTGCTTATTAAGCCAGTACATGTCCAGGCCCATCTGAAGTTTGCTAGAGAGCATTTGGATGATCCAGAAGAGGATTGGGAGAATGTCATATGGTCAGATGAACCAAAATAGAACTTTATTGTAAAAACTCAACTTGTCATGTTTGAAGGAGAAAGAACACCATACCTACTGTGAAGCATGGGTGTGGAAACATCATGCTTTGGGGCTGTTTTTCTGCAAAGGGACCAGGACGACTGATCCGTGTAAAGGAAAGAATGAATGGGGCCATGTATCGTGAGATTTTGAGTGAAAACCTCCTTCCATCAGCAAGTGCATTGAGGATTAAACGTGGCTGGGTCTTTCAGCATGACAATGATCCCAAACACACCGCCCGGGCAACGAAGGAGTGGCTTCCTAAGAAGCATTTCAAGGTCCTGGAGTGGCCTAGTCAGTCACCAGATCTCAACCCCATAGAAAATCTTTGGAGGGAGTTGAAAGTCCGTGTTGCCCAGCGACAGCCCCAAAACATCACTGCTCTAGAGGAGATCCGCATGAAGGAATGGGCCAAAATACCAGCAACAGTGTGTGAAAACCTTGTGAAGACTTACAGAAAACGTTTGACCTCTGTCATTGCCAACAAAGGGTATATAACAAAGTATTGAGATGAACTTTTGTTATTGACCAAATACTTATTTTACCGAGGAATTTACCAATTAATTCATTAAAAATCCTACAATATGATTTTCTGGATTTTTTTTTCTCATTTTGTCTCTCATAGTTGAGGTATACCTATGATGAAAATTGGAGACCTCTCTCATCTTTTAAGTGGGAAAACTTGCACAATTGGTGGCTGACTAAATACTTTTTTGCCCCACTGTATAGGCATCACGATGCCTATATGACGGCACATAGACAAAGGCATCGTCCTATGATCGCCATCGCCATCGTCCTATGATCGCCATCGACTCAGGCATCGTCCTATGATGCCTGAGGTCATGGTCTATATGACATCATAAAGACACATCTGTCTATGTGTCCTATGATGCTTGAGTTCAAAGACACATGGTCTATATGACATCAAAGACACATTCGTCTATGTGTCCTATGATGCCTGAACAAGACACATACTGTATATGGCATCATAAAGATGTGTCCTATGATGCTCACTGAGTTCATAGGATGTCCTATGATGTTCAAGCAGAGATCATAGGCCATCCTATGATGTCTTATGAACGTGACAGACACACACACACAGACAGACACACAGATTTCTCTTACTTTTATAGAGTGATGATTTATTTCATAAAATTGTAGTTAGAAAAAAACTTTAACTTTACAATTTTAACTTTTTTTTAAAAAAAGTTTAAAAAAATACCACATTCTGGTTCAAATTTATTTAAAAAAAAACTACTAATTTTACTTTAAAAAATAGACAAAAAAATAGCCATGAAATAATCCATAAACTTCTAATAAAGTCTCAAATGTACAAGAAAAGTCAGTTTTACAAGAGGAAATTGCAAATTTGAGGAAAATGGTTTCAAATTTAGATAAATTTACAGAGAAGATAAGCCTTTATTAGTCCCACAACGGGGAAATTCCAGGATTGCAACAGCACAGGGATAGCAACACTCAGAGCAACAATCAGAAGGCAAGAAAAAAACAAGCAAGCAAGAGCAGCTAATATACATATGTACGTATTACTATAAAATATATATATATACACACACACACAGACACACAGTGCAGAGCATTGTAGCTGGATGGAATAAATATATGAATATATGAACACACAGTGCAGAGCATTGTAGCTAGATGGAATAAATATGTAAATATATAAACACCCACAGTACGGAGCATTGCAGCTAGGTGGAATAAATATGCAAGTATATAAACACACACAGTGCGGAGCAATGTAGCTAGATGGAATAATATGTAGATATATAAATATATAAACACACCCAGTGCTGAGCATTGTAGCTAGATGGAATAAATATGTAAATATATAAACACACACAGTGCAGAGCATTGTTGCTAGATGGAATGAAACAGCATAACCGTCTACTTAGTTATCCTACATGGTATGATTATGTGCCCATACATATTCTCACCCTCCATAGCGACCGGTAAGTTCCTAGTTGTATGCCGGAGGGGACCATTGTGTAAGTCTATTGCATCTTTTGCATTCAAAAAACTATTAGTTTGTTACGTCTTTTTGCTATCTCTGCGAGCAGCCCTGCTTAGGTTGTACAGTCTGACAGCCGTTGGTAGGAAGGACCTACGAAACCTCTCGGTTGTGCACCTGGGATGATGTAGTCTGCTGCTAAATGAGCTCCTCAGTGCATTCAGTATGTCCTGCATAGGGTGGAACTCGGACTCCAGCAGAGATGACAGTTTAGCCACCGTCCTTCTCTCTCCTATCTCCTCCATCGGATCAAGGCGCTGCCCCAGGACAGAGCTAGCTTTCTTAATCAGTTTGTTCAGTCTCTTCCTATCGGCTGCAGTAATGCCACTGCCCCAGCAGACCACTCCAAAAGTGATGGCTGATGCCACCACCGTGTCATAGAATGACTTCAGCAGCGCCCCTTGTACACCAAAAGACCTGAGTCTCCTCAGCAGGAACAGCCTGCGCTGTCCCTTCTTGTAGAGTGCATCAGTATTGTGTGACCAGTCTAGTTTATTGTTCAGATGAATACCCAGGTACTTATAGGATGTCACCATCTCGATGTCTGTTCCCTGTATATTTACTGGTACTGTGAGGGGCTGCCCATGCCTGCGGCAGTCCACCACCAGCTCCTTAGTTTTCCTCGCGTTGATCTGGAGGCAGTTCCGATGGCACCAGTCCACGAAGTCCTGGATAAGCCCTCTGTACTCAGCTTCATCTCCATTGGAGATGAGGCCAACGATCGCAGAGTCATCAGAGAACTTCTGTAGATGGCAGTGTGTTGTGTTGTGTGAGAAGTCCGCAGTATAAAGAGTGAACAGGAAGGGAGCCAGCACCGTTCCCTGGGGGGCCCCCGTGCTACTGATGATCGTGTCGGACACACAGTCCCGGGTTCTCACAAACTGAGGCCGGTTCGTGAGGTAGTCCAGGATCCATGATGACAGGTGCTGGTCCACCCCTGCGCGCAGCAGCTTGTCCTTCAGGATCATCGGTTGGATGGTGTTGAAAGCACTGGAGAAGTCAAAGAACATGATCCTCACCATATTCCCGGGCTTCTCCAGGTGGGACAGAGAACGGTGAAGGAGGAAGATCACCGCATCCTCCACCCCAATGCCATGCTGGTAGGCGAACTGGAGTGGATCCATCGCTGGTTCCACCAGGGGGCGGAGGTGAGCAAGGAGCAGTCTCTCCAGGGTCTTCATCAAGTGGGACGTCAAGGCCACCGGTCTGTAGCTGTTCAGGTCTTTGGGGTGGGAAGTTTTTGGTACAGGTACCACACAAGATGTTTTCCACAGCTGTGGTACCCTCCCCAGTTTCAGGCTCATGTTGAAGATATACGTCACAATCCCACACAGCTGGTCTGCACAGGACTTGAGGAGCTTTGCGCTGATGCCGTCCGGTCCCGGCGCCTTCCTCGCCTTGATCTTCCTCAGCTCCGTCCTCACCTGGGTCCTGGTCAGGGTCAGGATGGGGGGCTGTGTGTTGGGAGTGGGGGGGTGTTGGTGGAGTGGGGAGTGGGCAGCAGGACTTGATTTCTTTAGAGGCAGCAGTGGCTGTTGTGCAGTCAGGGGGGAGGGCGGTTGGTCAAATCTATTGAAAAACAGATTCAGGTTGTTCGCCCACTCCCTGCCCCCTGTGGCCTGGGGGGAGGTATTCTGGAGCCCCGAGATGGTTTTGAGGTTTCTCCAGACCCCGCTGATGTCGCTCTGTTGCAGCTTGTCCTCCATCTTCTTCCTGAAGCTGTCCTTGCCTTCTCTGATCTTTCTCCTCAGCTCCCTCTGTACGGACTTCAGCATCTCCCTGTTCCCTGACCTGAAGATCCTCTTCTTCTCTCTCAGAAGTGTTTTTATCTCAGGGTTGATCCAGGGTTTGTTGTTTGAGTGACGCCGTATGGTCTTGGTGGGAACGGATTTGTCCACACAGAAGCTGAGGTAGCCCGTGAAGGTGTGAATGAGGCCATCGATGTCCTCACCATGTGGATCGCAGAGCTGCTTCCAGGCGGTGGCTTCAAAACAGCCCTTTAGGGTGTCCATTGTCTCCTCAGACCATAACTCCACAGTGTGCATGGCCGGAGGTTGTCTGTGCACTAGGGGTTTGTACACCGGCCGGAGATGAACCAAGTTGTGATCCGATCTCCCGAGTGGGGGGAGTTGTGATGAGGTGTACGCCTCCTTAGTGTTTGCGTAGAATAAATAAATCCAGTGTTTTATTGTCTCTAGTGTGGCATGTGACATACTGGGTGAACGTGGGTAGAATGGGAGACAGTGAAACATGGTTGAAATCGCCTGAGATGAGGAGAAGAGCATCTGGGTGTTCTGTCTGCAGCCTGCTGGTTACTGAATGGATGACGTCACGTGCTGTCCCAGCGTTCGCCGTCGGATTTGCATAAACAACAATGCAGATCACGTGTGAGTGTTCTCTCGGGAGATATGTAGGCCTCATGCTAACAGCTAGCAACTCAATGTCTTTGCTGCAGTGTCGTTGTTTAACAGTGATATGTCCCGGTCTGCACCAGTTGTTGTTAACATACATTATCACTCCACTCACCGAAAAGTAGAAAACTAAGAAAACTTTTATAAATTTTGGAGATAAACCTCAAATCTTCAAGACTGAAGTCATTACTCAAGTTTTTAAGTGGGTGTTCTTTGTACCCTTAGCTCAATTAGAAATTTTTGGTTGTCTACTTTTAATTATTTCAAAGCACTGCTTTTACATGAGTAGAATTTCTGGCTACTATTCCCACCTCTGATCATATAATTTAAGTATGCATGAGTAAATTACTATTATGAATGTTTTTTTTTTCCCTTCCCTACTCTCTCAATGGAAAAAAAGAAACACTAGAATAAAAATACAAAAAAAAAAAAAAAAAAAAAAAAACATTTTTGTCATTTATGTAAACGATGACAAAAAAAATCCTGCAGGACAAAACATGACACTTGATATTTTCTAACCTGTTTGTATACCACCATAGATGGAGAGAGAACCTGAATTAGACAGAGTTCAGAGAGGGCAAGATGAGACAGAAGAAAGGAGCCAAGGGCAGAAAAGTGTTCAGGCAGAGGGTCCAGGAGAGGTGAGAGCAGAGGAAGGAGAGAAGGATGACACCACTAAAAAGTCCAGACACAGGACATCTGGGTGGGACCACAACTGGCCCAATATTCCAACATTCAAGCCTCGGTTGTACAATACTTAAAATGGTAAGTTCCGTATGCAAAGTTACTGTGCAAAATTTAAAAAAAGAAATAAATAATATAAAATTAACATATTCCGGTTACAATAGAGTCATGTGTTTTCTGCCCCCCTCCCCCCCTGGAAAATATGTTGCCACCACGCCAAGGTCTTTAAGCCAGAGGAAACACTTTTGATATGAAATGCCGTCAACCAGATATACTTATTTGAAATCAGCAATATACAGCCAACAGTTTTTCCTCACAATCTGTAAATAAATAAAAAAAAAAAAAGAGGGAGAGAGGACAGAAGATTGTCTGACAGCGATGTAGAGGTGCGCCTTTTATTTTAAGGATGTTTTCAGCTTTCTGTCTGGAGGATAACTGCTAGTTTGTTACCTGATGTTTTTAAATGGGGTTTTGGACAGTGAATTATAAGTGCCAACTGTCTATCAATGCCATGCATTTTTTTTAATTATAACCAACATTTAGCTCAGAGGAAGAAGGTATTTTTAATCATGTTTTTTCACTTTGCTGTAATCATTTCTAATTGGCTTAATTTGCACCAAATGATTTTTAAAGTTATATTATTTAGAAAGTTCTTTAGAATTCTTTTTGTTTATTCCAAAATAAAGAGAATATCAGACAACCAATCCACTAGTTGTCAAATTGAGAGTCTGTAGAACAGGTGAAGGATACAGATTTATATTATATTAATACATTTGAATAAGGAGCATTATGAGGAAACATAAAAAGGATGAAAAGTAACTTCTTCTAAATAAAACACTCATCTCTATTTTATCAAAATATCAGGAACTAAAGCTGTGTGATCCCTGTTGAAAGTAGGAGATGGACTATATTTTTCAGATGTAAACAATTTATGAATGTGCTGATAATTAAAAAACTATACAAAAACTTATGGTCAGATATTCAGAAATTTTTCAGCACAAAGCAATTTGTAATATATTTCTAATACTTTTATTTCATGAATGACGCTACATATAAAGCTTGACAGTTTTTTCCACTGTTGTCTATACTTGGCACTTCGATACAGATCAGATCACATTTTTATGACCAATTAATGCAGAAAACCAAGAAATTCTAAAGAGTTCATACTTTTTCTTACAACTGTCAAAATCTCAAAATTAGATATTCATAAGAAAAAAGTTGTACATTTACAAATAGAAGTAACATATAAATAGGAGAAGTGACATTATTTGAGAGGAAAAATGGCAAATTCTGATAAGACACTGATGTTGTTGCAATCCACTGAGGAAGAAAAAAGACAACAGAGAATATTTGGATATTAAATCTCAATTACTTCCAAATATTCAGAGCCCCAAAACTGTTACTAAAATTCACTGAAAAGGTAGTACATTTAAATGAATATATTTGCAAATACATAAGAAAAATAGAATCAATTTTATGTGTCAAAAGCTGCATATTTAAAGCAGGACTGGGCGATATGGCCTAAAAATAAAATACACATTTTTGTGAGCGCGTCTTTTTTTCCATGCCACATTTGATTTTTTTGTTTGACTCAATGCTTCTGATCGAAGACAAGTAATTATTTCAACCCCCACCCCCCCCCCCCACCCCACCCAAAAAAATAAAAACCATGATTCCCTATTTGGAGTAAAGTGCAAACCTGGTCTTAACCAAAGCAATGTTTTAATAATCAAGGTTTGATCAAACAAAGATGAATCCACACATTTCTGATGAATGCAGTGCCAACGTGACTTTTATAAAATTAACTTTTAAGGGTGGGGGAAGGAGTTCGAGCTGGAGGCTACCACGTTTACTGCTGTGAATGAGAAAATAAGATGTTCACGATATTTGAACAAGGCTACTTGTTTATATTCTCCAAACCCCAAAATTTAAGATAAGATAAGATAAGATAAGCCTTTATTAGTCCCACAAAGGGGAAATTCCAGGATTGCAACAGCACAGGGATAGCAACACTCAGAGCAACAATCAGAAGGCAAGAAAAAAAACAAGCAAGCAAGAGCAGCTAATATACATATGTACATATTACTATAAAATATATATATACACACACACAGACACACAGTGCAGAGCATTGTAGCTGGATGGAATAAATATATGAATATATGAACACACAGTGCAGAGCATTGTAGCTAGATGGAATAAATATGTAAATATATAAACACCCACGGTACGGAGCATTGCAGCTAGGTGGAATAAATATGCAAGTATATAAACACACACAGTGCGGAGCAATGTAGCTAGATGGAATAATATGTAGATATATAAAAACACAGTGCGGAGCATTGTAGCTAGATGGAATAAATATGTGTGTTTATATACTTGCATATTTATTCCATCTAGCTACAATGCTCTGCACTGTGTGTTCATATATTCATATATTTATTCCATCCAGCTACAATGCTCTGCACTGTGTGTCTGTGTGTGTGTGTGTGTGTGTGTATATATATATATATATTTTATAGTAATATGTACATATGTATATTAGCTGCTCTTGCTTGCTTGTTTTTTGTTTTTTTTTTGTTTTTTTTTCTTGCCTTCTGATTGTTGCTCTGAGTGTTGCTATCCCTGTGCTGTTGCAATCCTGGAATTTCCCCGTTGTGGGACTAATAAAGGCTTATCTTATCTTATCTTATCTTATCTTATCTTATATAAATATAAACACACCCAGTGCTGAGCATTGTAGCTAGATGGAATAAATATGTAAATATATAAACACACACAGTGTAGAGCATTGTTGCTAGGTGGGATGAAACAGCATAACCATCTATTTAGTTATCCTACATGGTATGATTATGTGCCCATACATATTCTCACCCTCCATAGCGACCGGTATGTTCCTAGTTGTATGCCGGAGAGGACCATTGTGTAAGTCTATTGCATCTTTTGCATTCAAAAAAACTATTAGTTTGTTACGTCTTTTTGCTATCTCTGCGAGCAGCCTTGCTTAGGTTGTACAGTCTGACAGCCGTTGGTAGGAAGGACCTACGAAACCTCTCGGTTGTGCACCTGGGATGATGTAGTCTGCTGCTAAATGAGCTCCTCAGTGCATCCAGTATGTCCTGCATAGGGTGGAATTCGGACTCCAGCAGAGATGACAGTTTAGCCACCGTCCTTCTCTCTCCTATCTCCTCCATCGGATCAAGGCGCTGCCCCAGGACAGAGCTAGCTTTCTTAATCAGTTTGTTCAGTCTCTTCCTATCAGCTGCAGTAATGCCACTGCCCCAGCAGACCACTCCAAAAGTGATGGCTGATGCCACCACCGTGTCATAGAATGACTTCAGCAGCGCTGAAATTTTGAAATTTGAATTTCAAAATCAATTTATTGCACAGCCCAAAATACTAAAAATGTCAATTTAAGGAAAAAAATCTTAAATTTACAATAAAAACTGAAACTGTATGGAAAAAGTTAAAATTTTACAGGAAAAAGTTCAAAATTTATTAGAAAAGTCATTTCTGAAAAACACTGATAGTGATGCCGTTTACTGAGGGGGAGAAAAAAAAATGCACAGAAAATTCGGATATTTGCACTGGATTAGGAAGGGTAAATACTAGCAGAAGCAATATTTTGCCAGTGATAATCAAGGTAATTTTTGAAAACATTTAAACTTAGACCTCCAACTACAGTATCTCCAAACTTGACAAACAGAAGCTTGTCTCATTTCCAAAAAATAAATACTGGTCAAAAGCAAATATTTTGCCAAGGAAGAGAGGAAACTGCAAAGATAAGCTGTCCTTCATGCGAATATCTGCTCTCATATGACACAACCCAAGGGGCTTATCCTGCATGTGCACAACAGGAAAACAAAAGGCTGGTACTCAAGTTCAAATATTATAAATGCATCACTGTGTATTAGTGTGATGTATAACTTATGCAAATTTAATGAATACAGTGCAACCAGTAATGAGCGTTTTGCTTAAGTCAGGCCACTTAATATGCTGACACTGGCAGCGCATTAGCAGCTGGACAGATGTCGTGTCATATTAGTCAGTTGCACAGCACCAAATCTAATAGTAAACAGCAAGTAAGACAATGTGGAACATCAAAGAGCAGGGTGAGACATAACTGGTTATCAAAAGGACATCAAACGGTTCTGACTCACCGAATGGTTGACTCCCCACATAAGCACGCTGAGCAGAGGGTCACTTGCACGGAAGAGCTTCACTTTCTGGGCAACAAAGTGCTTTTTCTTGGTCTTCGTTTTGCTCGCAATAGATGCGGCAATGCTGCTCGCCGAAGCCATCTCTCCAGCAAAGCGTGGCTGGTTTATTGCAATCCGTGCGATAATTCCGACAAAGTATCTTCACTTGAAGCTGTGCATAGAGGCGACCAGCTCACGATTCAGTATGATCGATGCTATTCATTTAGCCAGCTCACAAATCAAGGTGCCCCAATTTTTTTTCCTCCATCCAACGTCCAAATCAGACAAACCTACGCCCCCCTTTTCGATGAGCGCTAAAGAGGGAAGATGCGATATGTTTAAGCTAATACTGCTTCTCTCCTTCACCCAACAGTACTCCCGCTTTTCCCAGCCCACATCATAAGTCACCACTCTTCCTTCCTTGACTCCGCTAAAGCTGTTCTGCGATATGAGCTCTGACTGTTCTCACAGAGCTGGCGTTAGCACAACGACTAGCTTGCTAGCTAGCAAACGTCCAACGATAAAACTCCTAAAAATCACAAACCATAAAAAAGAGGAACAATGCGAGCTCCTGTGTGATAAACAGAAACTAAGTCGGGTGCAGAGTTTAAAAATGTTTTACATGACATATTAATGATACTGAATTGCTAAGAACGCGTTCTTGACTACCAGCTATCCTTAGTCCTTCCGACCTTCGTTTACGTTCACCACGAAGCTCCCGTTCACCCGCTATCTACCGTTAGCAACCGAGCTAGTTTTGCCATTAGCCAGCTGCTTGCAACTAGCAAAGCAGCCCAGCCCTTCTTCCTACTCCTACGTGGCTGTGGGGGGTTAGTAGTCCATAAAGGCGACAGGGGGGTATCCTGTCATGTCCGGGCCCTGTTGGAATTCAGGTGCAGATATTTCGACGTGAAATCAGCGGTCGGTCAACTCCATCTGCGGCACGGATGCTCATGTGTACAGCAACTGACAGCTCGACGGATGGGAGGTGACAGGCCGAGCTTTGCAGTGTCTGCAGCCGCTGATTCGCTGCTACTTCCTCCCCTCCACCACCGGGCAGGGCTGTGCTGCTTTCTCCTAACGGCACACATGAGCGGTTTTGTTTTAACTCTGACTTTGTTAAAAATGTAACTGTATCTAAGAGGCTTCCCGTGTAGCTACACACACCTACTGTCACACTTTGTTAAATAAATAAATACATATTCCAACAAATAAATGCCTTAGATTTCGGTACCTCTAGCCTGCTGCCTTTAAGATACGCATTAATAAAATGGATGGCCAATCAGATTCGAGCCCTATCAATAGCAAGAATTCTATCATATCCATAGCCATTGCCTATAAACATCTGTTGAGCTGAAGCGACCAGCATTTCTTTTGCCGAGATTAACCTCAAAAGTATAGCATATATTATACTAGTGCATACCTGTGCATGCCCGTGCATAACCGTGCATGCCCATAGAAAGCAAGTGTAAGCAAACATTTCTGCATGTCCATCGAAAGTTACTGTTACCATGGCAACAGCAACCATGGTGAAACTGTTCGTTAATGCCTGCCTTTGATCTGTGAGGCCTGGCTTTGATCTTTGATAATGTCATAGCCAGTGCTATGATCATGAGCGATGCCTGCCTTTGTTTTGTGATGATGTCATAGCGAGTCCTATGATCGTGAGTGAAGTCTGTCATTGATCTCATAGCAAGTCCTATGATCTTTTAGCGAGTCCTATGATCGTGACATCATGACATTGTGAGAGACAAGAGATTTGGCTGCACGGTGGCGCAGTGGTTTAGCACTGTGGCAGCACAGTTTTACCCTCGGCCGGGGGATCGCGGGGATCATGAGATCGTGGGTTTGATCCCAGCCCCCGACCAACAGTGAGCTGTGTGGAGTTTGCATGTTCTCCCCGTGTTGCGCGGGTTTACTCCGGGATTTCTCCGGTTTCCTCCCGCATACCAAAAACATGTAGGTTTAGGGCGCACGCAGCGACCAGCAGTCGGTGGCTTGTCACCAGACTGCAAACCAAGTCTACCTACGGGTACAAATAAGTAACAAAAAAAAAAAAAAAATTCTTGAATTATATATAGAATGATGACTAGAGTGATGATACTCCTTGCCCCCAGGGCATGGGCCCCAGCCCACATCCTCTCTTTAAGTTGGGATTTTCTGTATTTCACCTTATTTTCCTGGGTTGCTATTTTTGTTATTGTTATTATTATTATTCTGTCTTGCATATTTATTTCTTCATTGGTCTTCCTCTTAGTTTAAGTTTATCAGCATTATTATGATTATTATTGTCATTATCATTATTGCCTCCCCTCTGGTCCCCTGTGTGTGATTATCTGTGCAGCCCCGCCCATACCGTTTTCTGTAACCATGCCCTGCCGTCTCTGTTTGCACCCGCTTGTTACTGTTCTGTGTTGTGTTGCTTACCTGTGTCTCTATATATGTCTTTTAGCGAGTCCTGCAGTCTGTATGACGTCATATAGACATCCTTCAGCGATCATAGGAACATCAGCCTTACGGTTTATCTGACATCATAGAGAAGTCATGTAAACGGTCCTATGATCACCGACATCATAGGAACATCATAGGACATCATGCAGGCATCATAGGAACATCATAGGCTGCCTATGATCATGACAGACACACACACTGACAAACTGACAAGAGATGATAAGAGTGATTACATTATATTAGTAAGTGTAGCATATTACATGAATTTGCTTTTGTTGCATACGTTTTTAAAAAATGTCATTTAAATCATGGGATCTACATTTTATCATGTTAGTGTTGACAGTCTTATCAAACCAAACAAAAGGAACACTGAAGAATAAGCCAAGGAGTTAATAAAACCAGAACTTTTCTTCATAAATGCACTCAAGAATTAAAAATGCCACTTCCATACTATTTACAGTTTCTCTTATCATTGTGCTTGCACCTTTGCCTGCTCACTGGGTTTTTGGCTAGTGCCACTGCACCCTGATTGTCCTCATACATTTTTGTCTGTGCATATTGGTGTTTGTCTATGTCTGGTTTCTGACTAACCTTTTGCTACAAATATTGCTCTATATGTCTGTGACCTATTAATTGTTATCCTTGAGGGCATAGCCTTGTTTTCCCCCTACTGCCTTTTAGCCTGGTGGCAACTGGTTCTGAGGTATGTCACACACTGCTTTGTAACAAAAATCTACACACATTCCGTTACCTTTTGTATCCTCAGTCTCGAACTCCTGCAGATGGATCGTTTTCTTCCTGGTCCTTTGTGGGTTCCTCCTAATCCTTTGTGGTTTCTTTCTGACCAGCGTCTTTAGCTGGCTGTGGGCACTCATTCTTTTCAAGCAAGGTCTCTGAAACATCACTTTCATCTGGCACATTTCCATAATTTTAAACATTTTCATCACCAGTATCCTGGGATATATTTCTTTATTACCATATTCTATGTATGACTTGAATATTTGTGTTTGTCTTTTGACACATTTTCATAGTTAGAACAACCCAGTATTTTATGCCAATTTTGTGCCTCGTGACTCCTGCATTGGTCAGTATTGTTCTCAACAGTTGGTAAATAATACCACTTTGATGAATGTCAAACTTGTAACAGTCTCTGGTGGTTATGCAGCTGTCTCCCTTCTTGAAGGTGATTGTTGCTCTTGCATTTGTCACCCTTGCCACTGAGATGTTGTCTGGGTACAATGGCACATACAGTGCATCTCATAGGTGTGCTATATGCTGTAATTCCATGCTAACAGATGCATCATCACTCTTCCTTTTTGACCACACTGTCCATCTCCCATTCTTGGCTTGCTTTAGATGAGGTTAATCTTATGCTCATTTCAGGAAGCAACATTATGTCCCGCACCACCATCACCACCACCACTACCACAGATAATGTCTTTAGAGGTCATTTTGTTGTTTTTTTACTGGCCCTTGCTATGCTGTTTCTACTGGCACATTGCTGTGTCAGTGCCTCTCTAAAAGAAGATGGCCTCAATGTGCTGATGCAGTACAGAGCTCATTTGTTTTATGACTCACCCTTCACTACAAGCACATTTATTGCACATCTGTATTCACCCTCTTACCTACATGGCACGGGCATGAACTCCCCCAGCAAATGCCACAATCACTCATTTTATTCATCAGAGTTTTCCCATCAATATTCCATCATGTAAAGATGAATTCCAGAGATGATTCTGCTAGGTTCATGTACTAAGTAGCACACTGTTGGCAATTTGTTGCCAAATTTATTTATTTATTTATTTATTTCAGAAACGATACAAAACAAAACGATGAAGAACACAAAATTTGACTCTTCCAAAAATAATGTCTGAAAACATGTAGGATGAAGTAAAATTTATTAACTCCTGCCAGCTCATATCATATTCAATAAACCTTTTCATGCTCAAAATCTGTTTTACTGTTGATATGTAGTACCAACAACCACATTTACAGAAAGCAGCATATTGCATACTTCAATCAAATATATTACAGAATAACAGAACAATTTTTAAGTGACTAAAATCAATAGTTCAGCATTCAGCTTTTTATTTACAACATAAACACCAAGGCAGTTTGTCACTGATAGTAAATACAATAATAATAATAATAGTAATAATTGTAATAAATATAGCCGCAAACATCATCGGGTTCCAAGCAGATGTAGATTCCAAGCTCATGTATTGTTTAGCAATGCCATTTAAAACCTGAAGTGTGCTGCACATTAGTTTTTAAAGCAGTACTATGTAACGTTCTCATTCCTGGTAGGAACAATGAAAAGGCCATAACCACGCAACAGGGCTGGGTCTAGAAAATTTTTGATGGGGGGGCCAGGGCGGGGCACTTTCTCAGTTAAGGGTGGCACATTGAATTCTTCTTCTTCTTCTTTTAGATTTGATTGGTGGTTGGCAACCAGCTTACAGGTGCATTACCGCCACGTACTTCACTCGAAATCATTACTCGGTACATAAATATTTTTTTAAAAAATTCCACATTTCTAGATTCTAAGTAATAAACTGTACATTTTTAACAATATTGTTTTACAGCATGATATTGAAATAAACAATTAGAACAATATGAATTTTCCTTCATCAGTGGGAATAAAACACTGAGAAAAAAAATGAACCTTGCTGTCGATGAAGCATATGTGAGACTGTATGTTTTCACTATTTAGTTCAGTCTTTAAACTTTACTCACCCTGGTCTAATAGCTTTTGCTTGTCTGTGCCAAAATGGTTCAATTTAAACTGAGGACCTATGTCTCTCTTATCTATTTTTTTTAGATGCTCAGTTTTCACCTTTAATGCTGTTTTGGTGTCTCTGGCTCAGAGACAACAGCCATAACTGTAACCAGAGGTGGACAGTAACTAATTATATTTACTCATGTGCAAGTAACTGTCACAAAATTATAGTTGATTGTGAGATACTTTTAACTTTTCTTGAGTAGACTTATAAAGAACAGGACCTGTACTTTTCCTCATGAACATTTGGTGGTACTCTGTGTGAAAGTATCTATAAAAACTCATGTTTTACAGATACTTTCTTAGGCCTGGTGCACACGACAACATTTTCATTTAGACCCAGAGAGAAACATTTACATGCACACGACAGTCACAAAAGCAACCACATGTGCACACGGATTCACTGAAGGTGTGAAAACTGCTGTTGGAATAATGGATGATAAGTAGAGTTTTATAGGGACTTTGAATTATAACTATGAACACCAGATTCCATCTGCAAGAAATATTTATACTAATTTTCTTTATGCTGCAAAAATGAAGGAGTAATAAATAAACAATTAGTGCACTGAGATGACTTCTGTTGTGATTAGGCACTATACAAATAAAGTTGAATTGAATTAAATAAACCCATCCACTCATTGCACTGTCTGTTCACGTTAAATGGTGTAAATGGCGTTCACTTATATGACGCTTTTTCTCATCTCTAGATGACCAAAGTGCTTTACAGATCCTGCAATCCACCCATTCACACACACATTCACACTGATGGCGGCAGAGCTGCCATGCACAGGCATTGGCCTGACCCACCAGGAGCAACTGGGGGTTCAGTTTCTTGCTCAAGGACACTTCGACATGCAGACTGCAGACAGAGAGGGAATCGAACCCCTGACCCTCCAATCAGTAGTCAGCCACACTACACCTGTGTCACAGTCGCCCCCGAATTAAATAAATAACCCGTATAATTGCAGGCAATAAAAAAATCTGACTTACTGAAAGCTGGTTTGAATATTTGGTAAGAAGTCTTCAGTCATAACTTTTACAAAAGCATAACAAGCAAGAAAAAATAGTAATTTGATGAGATGTCGGGCTGCAGCAGACATCTCATCATTTGAGCAGCAGCACAAAACTGGATTTGAAACATTGGCAGCTCCACAGTGATTTGTTCATCATTCAACAAAGGTAGGGATCCTCCTTAGTTATAATTTTGATGATTATTTGTCTATATAAGGCTGTATCTATTGTGTAAAAAAGCAGTTTTATAGATATCATTAAGAGCCTTTTTTTAACCTGATCCTAACTATAAACACATCAGGCTTAAAGTTTAATCATGAAGCTTGTATTTCTGTGAGAAATACAAGCTCAGTATTTGTATTTCTGTATGAGGAATAAATGCTCCTTGGTGTGTGGACTGGCTGAAATCAGTTGTAAAATGAGGCTCTATCATGGAGCAGGACTTTTTTTCTGTGCATACGGATGCACAAAATCAGCACCGTGAAAACCTCTCCACTCTGGAGACTGGTGTCAAATCTCTACACTTTCACACCTCCAAATACCCGATGTAGTATGCACACACAGTTAAACTGTAGATGAACTTCCACAGTTTGGGGTAAAAATATTGTTGTGTACATGGCCCCTTACTCTTACCCCCTTAATGCCTGAATTTATTTCCAATTATGAAAAAAAAATTTCACTTGTGTTTTTGCTTTCAAGTAGATGCTAAATTAAGTTGAGAAAGTTAATTTGACTATAGCACATAAAATAGATATAATTTTAGGTATGATGCAAATTAGCGTCAACAGGCATCTATGGTAAAAAATGGTAAAAAAAGCACCTGTTCCCATCTCAAGTATGAAGAGTCTTTTATTTATGCAACAAAGTTATTTTCAGTATTTTCAACTCTCATGACTGCCAAACTATAACCCTAACCCTAACCCTAGCAATCAGGAAATGGATGGTGCTCCGTCTCTGACTGTTCCTACGAGAAACTAATGCTTGCAAAAGGTTCCTAGGTATGTGTTGGAAGTGCTCCAACCGGAAGTGGAGGAATACAGACGGTATTTTGGTTGCATTTGGAGCGGAAGCGGTTTGATGCGAATTCGCGACGACAGGCGTCAAGGGGTTACTCAAGTATTTTTTGATGACTACAACAGGCTACTCTGTTATGTCTGGAAAATGTGGAAGGACCAACAGAGAGATGAGTTTGCTGAGAACACAAACTTTATTACAGAACGCTAATTATGGTGGTGCAGAGTATGTTGGCTGGGAGGCCAAGCTAAAGAGAGAGCCGAAAAGAGAGTGTAAAATTTCCATCCCTCACATTTACAGTATATGTTCGGCGTGATGACGTCACTGAGCAGCCGCGTCATCACGCTGACACTGACCAAACTGTGTTTCCAGAACACCACATTCAACTCCTCCCCCCCCCCCCCGGGAAAAAACAGAACAACACATATATATTCGAATTGACCCTCCTGAATTTGGTACAGTGAAACTCCAGGACTAGCAAGGGCCAGCGGGTAGACTACCACATGGCCCAGCGCGGCTGACTGGTTTATTGTGCCACTATTCATTGGCAGCCGGGCCTCTAGCTAAACAGTCCTTTTTATTGAGGAAGGCAGTTCAGTTAGAAGGGGCCTTGTGGCGAGCCCATGGTGGATGGACCCCTGGAAGTGAGGAGGCCCACGGACCGGGATAGTCTTCTTCAAAACCCCAGTCTGGGTCCCACACCGTGCGAGTCGACTCCCGCGTAGCCATGTTATCCGGGGCAGCTGCTCGAACTCAGCGAAGATGGTTGCCGTGCCACACCAAACTATTTGCCAGCTGGAAGGTCGCTTGCCCCAGCTGCGCGGTGATCTTGATGGGTGCCGGTAATGGTAGAGATGGTGTTGATTCTAACTATGGGTCCTGTTGTTCGGTTCTGTGGACCTGCACCCAGTCCACCACTGCAAGTGGCGCTCTGTTCGGCTGTACTCAGCATCGTGGTTGTGATGGTGTGGCTGTCACATCTGCTGTGGGGTGTCCACCAGGTTGAGGTTGTGGATTCGGAAATAGTCCAGCCTCTCCTGGGAAGTCTGGTTGTAGCGATGTGTTGCTGTTGCCATTGATAGAACCTGCACCAAGTTATTTTAGCTGTTATTTTAGCTGTTTACAAAAACATATTCAGGATACAATTATATAATCAATATGGGCATAAAGTGCAGACTCTCAGCTGTAATTTGAGAGTATTCACATCCAAATTGGAGCAAGGGTTTAGGAATTACAGCTCTTTAATACGTAGCCGCCTCTTTTTCAAGGGACCAAAAGTAATTGGACAATTGACTCAGAAGGCTGCAAAAAAAAAAAAATAACAAGGCTGCATGGGCTCTTCCCTCGTTAACCTGTCATCAATTAAGCAGTTAAAAGGTCTGGAGTTGATTCCAAGAGTGGCGTTTGCATGTGGAAGCTGTTGCTGTGAACACACAACATGCGGTCAAAGGAGCTCTCATTGGAGGTGAAACAGACCATCCTGAGGCTGAAAAAGAAGAAGAAATCCATCAGAGAGAGAGCAGAAATGTTAGGAGTGGCCAAATCAACAGTTTGGTACATTCTGAGAAAAAAAAGAGTGCACTGGTGAGCTTGGGAACTCAAAAAGGCCTGGACGTCCATGGAAGACAACAGTGGTGGATGATCACAGAATCCTTTCCATGGTGAAGAACAACCCCTTCACAACATCCACCCAAGTGAAGAACACTCTCCAGGAAGTAGGTGTATCAATATCTAAGTCTACCATAAAGAGAAGACTTCATGAGAGTAAATACAAAGGATTCACCACAAGGTGCAAACCATGAATCAGCCTCAAAAATAGAAAGGCCAGAATTGACTTTGCCAAAAAACACCTGAAGAAGCCAGCCCAGTTCTGGAACAGCATTCTTTGGACAGATGAGACTAAGATCAACCTGTACCAGAATGATGGGAAGAAGAAAGTTTGGAGAAGAATTGGAACAGCTCATGATCCAAAGCACTACATCTTCTGTAAAACATGGTGGAGGCAGTGTGATGGCATGGGCATGCATGGCTTCCAATGGCACTGGGTCACTTGTGTTTATTGATGATGTGACAAAAGACAGAAGCAGCCGGATGAATTCTGAAGTGTATAGGGATATACTTTCTGCTCAGATTCAGCCAAATGCAGCAAAGTTGATTGGACGGCGCTTCACCAATGATCCAAAACATACTGCAAAAGAAACTCGGGAGTTTTTTAAAGCAACGAAGTGGAATATTCTGCACTGGCCGAGTCAATCACCAGATCTCAACCCAATCGAGCATGCATTTCACTTGCTCAAGACAAAACTTAAGGCAGAAAGACCCACAAACAAGCAACAACTGAAGACAGCTGCAGTAAAGGCCTGGCAAAGCATCACAAAGGAGGAAACCCAGCGTTTGGTGATGTCCATGGGTTCCAGACTTCAGGCAGTCATTGCCTGCAAAGGATTCTCAACAAAATATTGAAAAGTAACATTTTACTTAGGGTTATGTTTATTTGTCCAATTACTTTTGAGCCCCTGAAATGAGGAGCGTTTGTATAAAAATAGCTACAACTCCTACATGTTTAATAATATATTTTTGTTCAACCCCTTGAATTAAACCTTAAAGTCTGCACTTCATTTCCGTTGTAGTTGTTTCATTTCAAATCCAATGTGGTGGCATGCAGAGCCCAAATCATAACATAACAAATATTTCTGGGCCTAACTGTATGTAAGAAATTCTAGGTTACTCTAAAAAGTAAAAATGGAATTTAATGAAAAGAGGGATACTATTTCTCCCTAATTCTATAACTCCGATCAGAGTTATGAGCTAGTTTTAAACCTGAGACAAATTATGACATACTTTAAGGCAATGGACATCGCATTACTCAGCAGATGAAACAAAGGAATCATGCTCACGTGACCATTGCATTAGCTTTCCAGCTGGATCCTTAGCTGAAGCTTTATTTGAGGATGATACCGGAAATTATCCGCCAGCAGATAATTTCTTCCCAGAGGCAAGCAGTCAGGAGCTGAGATCAGGCAACGATGATGAGAGGCTGCTGGCCGCTGAGTATGCCATGTGGACAACACAAGAATTTTTCAGCGGCTTTCGCAGGTCCAACTAAATTGGATCAAAGTCACAGAATCGAAGAGATGAAAATTTTTAAAAAAAATTATTCAAGCCACAAAATCCGAGTTCTTCAGATGTCGTGGGGATTGGGGAAAACAGCTTCCAGTGTGAGGAAAAAAAAAAAAAAAAAAGATCAGTCCACTTTAAAACACGGTGAGTTAAGAAAAATCAATAGAAAAAGTTTAACAGAATAAAATAGCAAAAAAAAAAAAAAAAACGTCTGTGAACATGGAGTTTCACTCCATATAAAAGAGAAGTTTGAGCTCAAAACAGAAGAAAAAGTATTTTTCCCAGACATTTAAAGGAAAGAGAATTCAAAGCAGGATACACAGACAACTTAGACAAACTTTCAGAAAGAACAAGTGCCTGAACTAGGGCGTTCCTCACTTAAACTGAGTAGTTTTTTCAGACATGAAAGGGAACCAATTGTCTCCCATCGCAGGAGAATCAAATGAACTCTGGTCCAATAAGAAAACAGTCCTTTGTAACCGACCAATAGAATGAAAGGGGGCGTTGTCCAACAGAGATGGCCTGGTGATTGGCTGGTACCAGTCAGATGACAGGCATAAGTTTTTAGAAGGCAAACGCATATTAACTGTGAAATTCACATTATATACTTATATATAAAACCTAAGCTAACTTCATGACTAACTTTCAGTGAGCATGCACTTTCATAAACTTGTCCTTCTATAATTAACATGCATTAGAATAAGGTTCATTTAAGCATTTTCAAACATGCAATACATTTAAATCAATGATTAATGAAACATTTCAAACCAGAATGGTATGTCAGAGTCCCGCTTGATTTTCCAGGGTGTCCTGAAAAAGAAAATAATCTGAGAATTGAGTGTTTTTGTTAAAAGGAAGTAATTTCATTCATTAACCCCAGTTCAGCTTGCAAAGGCAACAGCAAACATATTCCGGAGTTGTCTACCAGGGGTTAATATTGAGCTGTGGATAGTTCCTAGAGACCTGTGGAATGCGGTCCAAAGGTATCTGGAAGGTTTCAAACAGTTCTTGAAGCATGAAACTGCCTGGTTGGGAAGGAAGTTCCAGAATTTATGATTGCAGACTAATCCGTTCCTGGCACAAAATGGGATCCTTATCGTCCCTTTTACCATGGAATGTGTTTTCAAACTGTGGTTCTTAGGTGGAGGAACAATTCTTGACCAGACTTTTGGGTGAAACAATTTCTTTAAGGTGAAGAGTGATTTTATAGATTGAAGCCAAAGGCACTGACGCTACAATATATGTTTGTCACACAAATGTTTCAGTTCATCAAACAAATTTAAACATTCGACAAAGATGGGCTGCATGGTGGCGCAGTGGTTAGCACTGTGGCAGCACAGTTTTACCCTCGGCTGGGGGATTGCGGGGATCGTGGGTTCGATCCCTGCCCCCGGCCAACAGTGATCTGTGTGGAGTTTGCATGTTCTCCTCGTGTTTGCGTGGGTTTACTCCGGGATTTCTCCAGTTTCCTCCCACATGCCAAAAACATGCAGGTTAGGGAGTTAAGGGGCGCTTGCGCACGCAGCGACAGGCAGCTGGTGGTTTGGCACCAGACTGCAAAACAAATCTACCTACGGGTACAAAATAAGTAATAAAAAAAAAAAAAAAAAAGATACCACAAGTAAACACAAAATGCAGTTACCATGGCAACAGTAAGCATGGTGAAACCTGCCTTTGATCTTTGACGTCACCACTCATTCAGTGATGCCTGCCTTTGATCTTTGGCGTCACCACTTGTTCAGTGATGCTTGCCTTTGATCTTTGATGAAGTCATAGCGAGTCCTATGATCTTTACCTCCGCCAGGAGGTTATGTTTTTGCCAGGGTTTGTCTGTCTGTTTGTCTGTCTGTCTGTCTGTTTGTCTGTTTGTCTGCTTGTCTGTTGGTTAGCAAGATAACTCAAAAAGTTTTGGACGGATTTCGATGAAACTTTCAGGCGTTGTTGGAAATGGTACAAGGAAGAACTGATTAAATTTTGGGGATGATACGGATCACCGTCTACAGGAAATTTTTAAAGGATTCTTTATTGTAACAATAATAGGTATCATGATCATCATCGTAACTACAACTAGAAAAGCACTTGGAGAGCGCAGACCTCCACCAAGAGCCACAGTTCCCCCCATACAGTGTTTGTGTGTACGTTTTCAGATTCCTTGACCATGAAAACATATGACTAGCAATTGGATTCACAATGATTATTTGTTTATTTGACAGGGACAGTGCAATAAACATAGACAATTAATCAATGACAATCAATCTGATAGTGATAGGATTAGTGGTTCAGTAGTAAAAGCATTGCCTCCTTGGCGGAGGTAATAAACTGAAGTGTTGCTGTTATGTCCATCTCCTCCACTGACGGATGCAGATTGGGTAGACAGGTTGCCGTGGGTTTTATATTATATTATTGGGGTTGCGCTCCGCGGCAAAACAGAATTTAGAAGCTTCCCCGGCAGAGAGGTCGTTTTTGCGCAGCGCCTATGGCTGGCCGGTGAATTTCTGCCAAATGCGCAGCGCCTATGGCTGGCCGGTGAATTTCTGCCAAATGCGCAGCGCCTATGGCTGGCCGGGGAATTTCTGCCAAATAATCCGGCGGCGGACAGCTGCCCGTGTCAGGTTTTGCAGCTGCGCGCAAACACAGGCATGCTGGCGGGCCCAGGCTACCAGTGTTTTCCGCGTGCTTTTGTGCGTAAAACGTTGAAGAACGCGGAGCTTGTGTTGGTCAGACACGACGACCAGCGCCCTCCTTTGCGCCTGCGCACATGTTGAAAATGGCCGTATGTCACAGTGTTAAAAAATGCTTTAAAAAATTCCTGTATCCAGACGGTGATGCAGATCATCTCCAAAATGTAATCAGTTCTTCCTTTTACCATTTCCAACAACGCCTGAAAGTTTCATCGAAATCCGTCCAAAAGTTTTTGAGTTATCTTGCTAACCAACAGACAAACAGACAAACAGACAGACAAACAGACAGACAGACAGACAAACCCCGGCAAAAACATAACCTCCTCCTGGCCTTTTCGGCCTGGCGGAGGTAATAATAGGTATCATCATCATCGTGATGATGATATGATGACTATGATGACTATGATGATGATGATGATGATACCTATTATTGTTACTACGATGATGATGATACCTATTATTGTTGGAACTATGATGATGATGATGATGATGATACCTATTATTGTAACTATGATGATAATGCTCAGATGATAATGCGCAGACCTCCGCCGGTCTGCGCTCTTCGAGTGCTTTTCTAGTTGATGATGTCATAGTGAGTCCTATGATTGTGACACACTGACACACACAGACAGAGATTTCTTCTTCTTCTTTTCGTGGTGGTAATGAACTTTTTAAGCTGGTTGCCAGCCGCCAATCAAATCTAAAAGAAGAAGAAGAAGATTTGATTGGCGGTTGTCTTCTTCTTCTTCTTCTATTAGATTTGATTGGCAACCAGTTTACAGGTGCATTACTGCCACTGACTTGATTATCATCACTCTAAATCCCTAAGACTAAATCCCTAAGACTAAATCCCAAGGATTCTTGTTTAGCTTCCCTTATTGCAAACAACAATAGGGGTACTCCTTAATCCCATTCTTTACCAGTCTCAAGACAGTATTTTGTTAACATAGATTTTAGTGTCTGGTGCCACCGCTCCAGAGCTTCTTGAGATTCAGGGTGACAGGCGCTTGAAGCCACATGCTTAATTCCAAGAGTTTCCATCACCTGTTTAAAAAGTCTTGACAGAAAATTGGTGCCTTGATCAGTCTGCACTATTCTGGGGAGGCCAAAGGTTGTAAAGAACTTTAACAAAGCTTTTGTTACCAGAGGTGCTTGACCCTCCTCAGAGGAATTGCCTCTGGGAAGCGTGTTTCCGTAAACATTATAGTTAGCAGAAACTGACATCCAGACTTTACCCTTGGTAAGGGACCAACACAATCTACGACATGCTCAAAAGGTTCACCCAGAGCAGGAATAGGGCAGAGGGGTGCAGGTGGGACTACTTGGTTTGGCTTCCCTGCAATCTGGCAAAATTTACAGGTACGACAAAACTGTACCACATCAGCTTTTAATCCTGGCCAAAAGAAATGATTGAGTATCTTACTGTATGTTTTTGTTACCCCAAGGTGTCCAGCAAGTGGATGATCATGTGCCAGGGATAACACATGCTGCCGATAGTCAGATGGAACAACAATTTGATACACATTTCTCCAGTTAGCATTGGTCTCATTGGCACCCTCTTCAGGTTTGGACTTTACCAGTTTGGTCCTCCACCTGTGCATCAAGACTTCATCCATGAAGTAGGAGCAAGAACTGCATTTTTGTCCTGTTCCAGACAGAGAAGCAAAGCATCATAGGACTCGCTATGCCATCATCAAAGATCATAGGACTCACTATGACATCATCAAAGATCAAAGGCAGTCATCACTCCCAATCATAGAACTTGCTATGACATCATCAAGGATCATAGGACTCGCTATGACACCATCAAAGATCAAAGGCAGGCATCACTGAACGAGTGTTGACGTGCTTGCTTATACCCTTGCTTACACCTGCTTTCGATGGGCATGCAGAAATACTTGCTTATACTTGGTTTCTACGGGCATGCACAGGTATGCACAGGCATGCATAGGTATGCACTAGTTTGGTTAACGAAGGATCAGATTTCTGGGTCAAAATGAGTGCTTTATGGGTTAAGGACAGTTTGAATGCAGGCGAGGTAGAGGGCTTCACTTCAAGGACATTTATGTCATCAGTCAACTTTTTAGAGACAGGTGAACTTTTGTTTTGAGCTGTAGCTGGTTCATCTTCAGTCAAGGCTGAAGCCAGAAAAGAATCTGCCAAACTGCCTTCTTCAGCCATGCGAGAAGCCTGAGCTCTGGTAAGTGCACTAGCAGAGAAAATGGAAGGGTAAAATTCTGCCAAATAATCTTGAGAGTCAGATTCAGGATTTTCTATGACTTCGGGAGTCGGATAAACTCTTCCTCCAGCAATATCATTACCCATGATAAAATCAACTCCTTTGATGGGAAAAGAAGGCTGCACTGCAACACTGAATAACCCACTAATCAGTTTGGAGTTAACATATACATGGTGTAGGGGTGCTGGGAATAACCCATCTCAACTCCCTGCACTAGAGTGCTAGTATGGCAGGAAGAAGTCTCATCAAAAGGTAGCACATCAGACAATATTAAAGACCTCGACTCACCAGTGTCTCTCAGAATTTTCACAGGATGCTCATCTCCTGGTCTTCCTGTTAGAGAAACAGAGCCTTCAACAATGAATGGTTTAAAGCAAGGATCAGGGTTTCCACTTTTTTGCTTTTTAGTATTGTGGGACTGTATTGTCTTTATTAACCCAACTCCTTTTGTGTTATTTCCCCTAGCTGACTGTTTTTTTGTGCTTCAGGGAATAACACTCAGAGACAACATGACCCAGTTTGTGGCAGAAGAAGCATTACTTCTTATCTGTTGCAACAGAGGTAAGTTACTTAGTTTTCTCCCATGAATCTTCCGTTTTAGAGGTGTGCCAGGAAGATTTGCCATATTTATTTACAAAGACGTTTTTATGGGTCAGTGCAAATTCATCAGCTGCAACTGTGGCTGCTTTTAAAGTTGATACTTTTAGTTAATTTAAGTGAACAACAAGCTTCTCCGGAATGCAATTTTTGAATTCTTCCAGAAGTACCAAATCACGCAATGCATTCAAGTCTGAAACTTTATTAGAAGCACACCATTTATCAAAGAGAGTGGTCTTCTCTCTAGAAAACTCCACAAAAGTTTGTGTAAGATTTTTCTTACTCTAAAACATTGCCTATAGGCTTCAGGCACCAGCTCATAAGCAGCAAGGATAGTGTGGGGGCATGGTGTTGGACTTCTCCACCCAGGGGACAATGGACCGAAGGAGAAGGTGTCACCAGGGGGCATCAGAGGGGACAGTAAGGACGGTGCATCCCCTGGAGAGAGGAGTAAATGCCGAAGAGAAGAAGGGTGTTGGAGCAGAGCCGGCGTTATGTTATGATAATGTGCCACATAATTCTTTGTTCAGACAACAATGGTTATGGTTGGAAGTGCGGGTCTCTATGCATGGGAATAAAGGTATAAAAGAGGGATGCACAGAGGCCCGAGAGATTCTTTTGCTGTAAAATATGTTGGAGGAAGAATAAAGTAATTGTGTCGTCCCATCTGGTTGTCTCGCCTGCATCCTTCCTCCACACTGGTGACCCTGACGTGCCATGGAAGGCGAGCCAAGCACCGCCCCGGAGACTACCAGGAGGCAGAGCCCCTGCCGCGTGCGTGGTCCCAATCGAGCTCCCAGGTTTCTGGCTTCACAACCCGACCGCATGGTTTTTACACATAGAAGCCCAGTTTGCACTCCGCGGGATAACAATGGACGATACCAGGTATTACTACGTAGTTGCTGTGCTGGATGCGCGTGCCACACAACAGGTGATGAGCCTGTTCCAGGAGCCACCGGCCCAAGGAAAATATGAGGCGCTCAGAAGGATGCTTCTCCAGAGCTACACCCTTTCTGAAAGTGAGAGGGCAGAGAGGCTCCTAACGTTTGGAGTTAGGGGACAAATCAGCAGTGGAGCTGATGGAGAGCATGTTGCCGGTGAGGGGGAAGGATGACGAATCTTTCCTGTTTGCCCACTTGTTCCTCAGGGACCTACCGGCTACAGCGAGGGCAATCCTAGCCAACTCGCCGCGGCTTGTTACTAAGGACTACCGCGCCCTGGTGCAGGAAGCGAACCGCATCATTTCAGCAACCAGAACTCTCAGTATGCAGACAGTGGCACCGGCATCCATGATGGACTCCAGCGAGGTCGAGGAGCCGTTCGTGGTAGCTGGGACAGATACCAGAAGACGAAGGAACAGGGTGATCTGTTGTTATCATTGCCATTTCGGCTCAAATGCCCAATGCTGCCTGGCACCATGCCAATTCAAGAAGCTGGGAAGATGGCACTCTCGGAATTCGGTGGCAGCTGCAACCGATGGCGACAGGAACAGAATGCTTTATGTCACGGACCCATGTTCGGGGAGTCAGTTTTTGGTGGACTCCGGCTCCCAGAAGAGCCTCATCCTGACGGTCAATACAGACAGGGTGGCAGGACGCAGCAGTCCCGAGCTCACAGCCGCCAACAGATCCACTATCAGGACATTTGGTGAGCGGACACTGACAATATGCTTACATTTGCTTACACGGACGCAACTTTCAGTGGGACTTTAGGCTCTTTTCCATAGTCACAGTTCTTTTTTACTTGTTTCGATTCTCCACTACTTGTTTCTCCCTGGGTTGTTGATCCATTACAACCCTGTAAAGCCGCGTAAACTCGGTAGTGGGCGGGATTGAGGCGGCGCCACACTCTGCTGACGTCAAGCACGTGACCGAATCCTTCACAACAAAGAAAATGGCGGATTACGAGCGGAGGATTTCCACATTGCTTCTTCTCTGGCTTTTGAACACAATAAATGAATGTTTTTAACCGGAGAAGAGAGTTTTACAGGAGAAGACGACGTGCATTGAGAGAACACACGTTGGAGCAGTACCAGAGACTCGTTGTTGCCATTGGGGAATATCAAGCAGTGGAATATGAAGCGGAATATGAAGCAGAGAGCTTAATTACCCAGCGCATCAGGCACATCAAGCACACGAGGAAACAGTTTTTGGTAATTTAATGCTTTCTATTGTCATTTTATCGTCATGTCATTGTTGTGTACAGCATTTTGATGTCGCCAGGTTATCAGTATTAATATGTATGCTGTGTGTGTGTTTTAGTTGGCTGCATTGTTGCAAAATCAACGCTGCAGACCATGGACCTGGGCAGTAAACCGTAGCTCGCAGTGGTGGGAGAATATTGTCCCCAGCTTGTCAAGCACACAGTGGTTGCAGAACTTCCGGATGTCCGAGGACACTTTCACCTACTTGTGCCACAAATTGTGTCCATGCATGGAACCTCATTCATGTGCATACATATGTCAAACGTTTGTTTTTTAAATAAAATTTGGTGCACTTTTCATCTACGTCTCCTCTGTTGTTCATAACGGTTAACTGTTAAGGGACAGCTAATTAAATGCTAAAACCTTGTAATTGACCTTGGAATTATATGTGGATACTTGTTATGTTTCCAATTAATCATAGCCCTATTTTACTTACAAAATAATTTAAATTACTTAAAAAAAAGCCAATTCAACTGTAGTAAAATTCTTGTTTTTGTGTATCATTTTCCCATTGATAGTTATTTTTAAGGGATATGTGTTCAGGGATGGGAAATTACACGCTAAAACACCATAGGAAATGACTGCAGAAAAATGCAGCAGCTGAACAACTCCCTTTTGGTTTGATTGAATTGCCAAATGACCTTGGAATTATATGTGGAAACTTGTTATATTTCCAGTTAATCCTAGCCCACTTTTACTTACAAAATAATTTTAAAAATTTTAAAGAAAGGCAATCCAACTGTAGCACCATTTTGCATGTTGAGTGTCATTTGAGTATCATTTTCCCATCTATTGATATTTATAAGGAATATGTGTTCAGGGATGGGTAATTACATGTTAAAACACCTTAGAAAAATGACTACATCAAAAAAGGCAGCAGCTAGACAACTCACTTTTGGTTTGATGGAATTGCAAATTGACCTTGGAATTATACGTATGTGGAAAATTGTTATTTCCAGTTAATCCTAGCCCATTTTGTCTTACAAAATAAATTTAAAAATGTTAAAGAAAGTCAATCAAACTGTAGCACCATTTTTTATGTCGAGTGTCATTTGAGTACCATTTTCCAATCTATTGATATTTATAAGGGATATGTGTTCAGGGATGGGTAATTACACGTTAAAACACCTTAGAAAATCACTGCACAAAAAAACAGCAGCTAGACAACTCACTTTGGGTTTGATGGAATTGTCAATGGACCACGAAATTTTCTGATGAAACTTGATATTCCTATTAAATACTGTGACATTGTCAGACTGGCCAACACCAAATTAGAATTTTATTTTTCAAACCTATGACACTTTGGATGTATTGAATCAGAAAATCATAGGTTTATCATATTCATGTCAACGTTTACAACTACAAAACTGTTATATTTGGGTTTACATGTATGGGTATTTTTCCTTTATATTATACTAGACTCCTTATAATGTATTGAAATTCTCTGAATTTGGAATGACGATAGAACATTCAATTTACATGTACTTACCTTTTACCTACTTCGACTTTTACCTTCATCAGTGCCTACTGCTGAATGTAAAGTACACCTGTGCCTCTGCTTACAATTTAACTTGAACACTGTACACAATTTAGAGAAATGTATACAGCCGTGATAATTTTTATTAACTTTAACAATAACAATTACATTACCTTTAAAAATCGTGACACCTTTATGGATGAACAGCGGCATTTGGCTAATATGAGGCAATGGAATGTGTATGTAATTATTCGCCTTTCTCATTTAGTTATAACAGACAAACCACACTTTTATCCAAAAAAGTAACTATTTAATAACATTAGAAATATTCCCAAAACATGTTTAAAAACGGGGATTTTTCAGTACTTCGACCAGACTGCCAAAATGGTTTAGGAAAACTCTGTTGAAAGAAGCTGTCTCTGTCAGCTCATCCCTTCTGAATGCTTCTTCCTTCTCCTGGGCTGACTGCAGGTTTGCTGCAAGCATTCGTAGCTCCTGATGGTGTCTTCCGCGCTGTTCGTGGAGCTGTTGATGCTGTTCGAGCATCCTATCATGGGCCAGCATCTCAGGTTGTTATGAAAACACCCCTGCATCTAGTTTTTTTTAAACGTACAAAGACATTTTAAATTCCTTATTATGCGTCTAAAGAAAATAATAATAATCACATTAAAAAAAACCGGGTGGTCATTTTCAGTTGTGCCTTACCAGAACTTGCCCGGGACATGACGGTTACTGATGGAGCTGCCGATATTGCGGACAATGGTCTCGACACCGATTCTGGCCCCCAGACAGATGCCGGAGTGATTCTAGAAGGAAAATGCACACAATAAAGCTCACCAACAAAGTGCAACATGTACAGAAAACACCAAACTTTTTAACCAGAATACAATAATAAGCTTCTTTCAGCGTTTGGTTTAAGTGAATACTGAAATAAAAGCGTGAAGCTGCTACCTCACAGCAAGCTGCGGAGGTAGCCGGATATTAGCTGGCTAACCATCATCACTAACCATTGCCCACAATCGAAAAAATTTCTTTATTGCTTAAAAGAAGTGAGCTTTTGACCGAAAGGACCAATTGGCGAAAAGACAGACAATATTAAAACAACACTCACCGTCAACGTTTTCCAATTGCGTGGCCATGTCGAGCACATTGTCTCTGCCATTGCTAGTAGGCCGATGTCCGTATATATGGCGTCCATCTGCTCGTACCATTTCCACTCCTATCTACTCGCACCACTGCGTCCGTTATGGTCCTTTATGGCCCGATAATCGCTCTTCATTTTTTTTAGTTTTTCACAACACCGTTTGGCAGTCCGGATGTACCCTTGGGCTGCCACTTGGTCGGACAACTCCTGGTATATTTTTTCATTGCGAGTTGCCTGTCCAACTCGCTCTGGATGTGGTCGTCGGCTAAGAAGGACAGAAAAGTCCGCACCTCCTCGTTTGTCCATGGAATAAACTTGCGCGTGGACATCATTAACACAATTGTGAAGCCGCTCACCGTGGTTACTCGCTGAAATTACAAATGGCGGTCGTGTAGCTTCAACAGAAAACAGAAAACGGACGCTTTTGTGACGTTACGCCCTGACCAATCAGCGGCTAGCAATCGATTGACGTCAAATCACACCTCGCTTTTCGCTCGGTTATACCCTGCCCTTTAACTGGCACGAAAATCGTATCGGTTAAAGCGGGTAGGGTACTGTGGAAAGAGCGAGAAAGTGAATAAAGCAGAAGTAAGTAAAGCTAAGGTGACACTTGTGGAAAAGTGCCATTTGTGATAGCTGCATGTTCTGGCCCCATTTTAGGAGCAGATTTTCTATGCACTTATGGATTGTTAGTCGATGTTGCTAACAGAAGACTAGTGGACGTTGTCTCTTTCACCTCACTGCTCTGCACAGCTCTGGGAGCTGGGTCGGCAACACAGACTAACGTTATAGCTCTAGGGGGTAAGTACCAACATTTGCTCGCACAGTTCCCAGCACTCACGGTCCTGACTTTTTCAGCTACGGTAACGAAACACAGGGTCGAGCACTTTAAAACGACGAAAGGCCCACCAGTGTTCGCGTGTCCTCACCGTTTGGATGCATATAAACTGGCCAGCGCACGAGAGGAGTTTGCCAACTTAGAACAGTTGGGCATCGTCAGGCGCTCCACCAGCCGATGGGCATCCCCGCTACACATGGTGCCTAAAGCCAACAGGTCGTGGCTACCATGTGGCGATTTCCAGCGCTTGAACAACCCTACGGAACATGATTGCTATCCTATTCCACACATCCAGGATTTCTCTGTGCACCTAGCCGGGGCGCGTGTTTTTTCCAAAGAGGATCTGGTCCGAGGTTACCACCAAGTCCTGGTGCGCGTGGAAGATGTTCCAAAAACGGCGGTAATAACTCCTTTTGGCCTTTTAGAGTTTTTACGCATGCCGTTCAGATTAAAAGCTGCGGTGCAGACTTTCCAGAGGATGATGGACTCAGTGCTTCGCGACTTGTCTTTCGTTTTTGTCTACTTAGACGACATTCTGGTGGCCAGCGTGTCCGAGGAGGAGCACATTGCCCATCTCAGGACAGTTTTCCAGAGGTTGGAAGCGCACAGGTTGATAGTTAATGCGGCGAAGTGCCAGTTTGTTGTGCCTGTGATTGACTTTTTGGGCCACTGCATTTCGCCAGAGGGTGCGATCCCGTTACCAGACAAAGTGCGCGCTCTGTCAAACTTTCCGCACCCGCAGACCGTGAGGGCACTACAGGAGTTTTTGGGAATGGTTAATTTTTATAACCGTTTCCTTCCCCAGGCAGCCCAGCTGATGCAGCCATTGTACAACACAATAAAAATAAAAGAAATCCGCAGAAGCCATTGACGGGCTCTAAGCAAGTCCAGGCTTTTACTAGAGCCAAAACAGCGCTTGTAGATGCCACATTGTTGGCCCACCCGGATCCGTCCGCACGTATAGCACTCACTACAGACGTGTCTGACGTTGCCATAGGGGCAGTGGAGCAGTGTGTCCCAGGTTTATGGCAGCCGCTTGCATTTTTCAGCCACACTTTGCGCGACAATGAATGCAAGTACAGTGCGTTTGATAGAGAATTGCTGGCTCTCCACCTGGCGACGCAGCTTTTACAGTTCTGGCTGGAGGGGCACGAGTTCACCGTGTTTGTGGACCATAAGCCACTGATGTATACAATGGCCAAGGTCTCAGAACCACAGTCAGCCCGGCAGCAACGGCAGTTGGACGCAATTTCGGAGTTTATCACCAACATCCAACATGTTGCCGGTAAACTCAACGTCGTGGCCGATTGCCTGTTGCGTGCATTAATCGCCCCGGTCTACATGGGAATTGATTTCCCTGCCATGGCCGCAGAACAAGCCGGGGACACGGACATTTGCGTGCTCCAGTCTGCGCCAACTGGGTTAAGGCTAGAGAACAGGGTGGTGCAGGAGGGGTGCCCTCCCTTGCTCTCCGATGTCTCCACCGGCCACCCGTGACCAGTGGTGCTGAGCTCTTGGCGCCGTTGCGTTTTTGAGTCAGTCCACTCCCTTTTGCATCCAGGAGTGCGCGCTTCGGTGAAACTAGTGGGGGCGAAATTTGTCTGGCCGCGCTAGTGCAAAGACGTGAAAGAGTGGGCTGCAGCTTGCATCACGTGCCAGTGGGCCAAAGTGCACAAGCACACCATAGCCCCCCCTCAAGCCATTCCAAATCCCGGCTGGGAGGTTCGACCACATCTACGTGGATTTGGTGGGACTCCTCCCACTGTTGCAAGGTTTTATGCACCTCTTAGCAATCATGGACTGCACCACGCGCTGGCCTGAAGTAGTCCCGCTGGCTTCTACTACGTCTGTGAAAGTGGCACACGCTTTTTTGTCAGCTTGGGTTGCACATTTTGGATCTCCATCGGGCATCACGTCCGCCAGAGGTCCACAATTCATTTCAGAACTCTGGTCCGCAATAGCTCAGAGCCTGGGGGTCAAAATTCACTGCACTACAGCGTACCACCCCCAGGCTAACAGGTTATGTGAGCATTTTCATAGATCACTTGAAGCAGTGCTCAGAGCTTCGCTCACGGGCACAAATTGGATTGACCGCCTGCCTTGGGTTCTTTTAGGGTTGCGTTCTGCACCTAAGGAGGATTTGGCAGCCTCCCCAGCAGAGCTCATTTTTTCTCAGCCGCTGTGGATCCCCGGAGAGTTTTTACCGGAAAACCCCGCACCCAAGGCTGATCCACCCATGCAATTTTTACACAGTAAAAGCTGCAAGCGTACCAGGCCCAGCCCACCATTGTTTTCCCTGTACATTCATTCCAAAAAGCTTGCAGAATGCCAGTTTTGTTTTTGTCAGGCACGATGCGCACCGGACCCCGCTGCACCCACAGTACGATGGACCGTTCATGGTGTTGGAACCTGGGGCGAAACATTTTGTGTTAAACCTGGGGGGATGTAGGGAGACCATCTGCATCGACAGGCTGAAGCCCACTTTTGTGTTAGCAGACAAGCAGGTGGTGTTGGCCCAAGCTCCCTGGCACGGACGCCCGCCGCTGGTGGCTCCGCAGGTTGGTGATCCCTCAGCAGGGACTGGCAGTTGCGAAGCTGATGTGTTTTCTCCCCCTCCCTTTTTCCCTCCACAGACTGACGTGCCCTCCTGTACACCCTGCCAGCAGGGTAGTATGACTGGATCGGCGACCCCGCGCTACAGCCACTATGGGCGGCAGCTCAAGCCCAAAGGACGGGGGGGTTAAGGCCCATTCTGGGTGTTCGGGGGGGGGCTGTGTGGGGGCATGGTTTTGGACTTCTCCACCCAGGGGACAATGGACCGAAGGAGGAGGTGTCACCAGGGGCTATCAGAGGAGACAGTAAAGACGGTGCACCCCCCGGAGAGAGGAGTAAATGCCGAAGAGAAGAAGGGTGTTGCAGCAGAGCCGGCGTTATGTTATGATAATGTGCCACATAATTCTTTGTTCAGACAACAATGGTTATGGTTGGAAGTGCGGGTCTCTATGCATGGGAATAAAGGTATAAAAGAGGGATGCACAGAGGCCCGAGAGAATCTTTTGCTGTCAAGTATGTTGGAGGAAGAATAAAGTAATTGTGTCGTCCCAGCTCGTTGTCTTGCCTGCTTTCTTCCTCCACAATAGCAGCTTTAACACAATCATATTGTAAGCTATCCCCCAATGACAAAGCAGAGCACACTTCTTGGGCTTTCCCCACTAATTTGCATTGGAGCAGTAAAGACCAGTATTCCTTAGGCCACTGCAACAGAGCAGCTACACGTTCAAAGACTGTGAGATAGGCGTCAACTTCAGACTCACGAAAAGTGGGCACTAGTGTAACGGATGCCAACTAGCACTGTTCGGCGTAGAACGTTAGTAAAACCTCCCTCCCGAAAAGCCTCATACAGTATCGGTAGCGCTGAGCTATCGGTCGGACCTTTAGCTCAGCGCGATCGTGCTGTGTCTCCCATGCTCGAACTGTGTAGTTGACTGGTAGGTCGCGGGTTCGTGTCCCGAGTGGGCGAACTGCGCAGGATGATCTCTGTCACAATGGTGCCGTGAACCCGGGATGGGAGTGAGGTTTAAGGCGGAGAGTGTAACGGATGCCAACTAGTACTGTTCGGCGTAGAACGTTAGTAAACCTCCCTCCCGAAAAGCCTCATACAGTATCGGTAGCGCTGAGCTATCGGTCGGACCTTTAGCTCAGCGCGATCATGCTGTGTCTCCCATGCTCGAACTGTGTAGTTGACTGAGAGGTCGCGGGTTCGTGTCCCGTGTGGGGCGAACTGCGCTGGATGATCTCAGTTACAATGGTGCCGTGAACCCGGGATGGGAGTGAGGTTTAAGGGGGAGAGTGTAACGGATGCCAACTAGCACTGTTCGGCGTAGAACGTTAGTAAAACCTCCCTCCCGAAAAGCCTCATACAGTATCGGTAGCGCTGAGCTATCGGTCGGACCTTTAGCTCAGCGCGATCGTGCTGTGTCTCCCATGCTCGAACTGTGTAGTTGACTGGTAGGTCGCGGGTTCGTGTCCCGAGTGGGCGAACTGCGCAGGATGACCTCAGTTACACTAGCACAATTTGTTTGCTCACATTGAAAGAGCTTGAGCCAGACATGGCATCACTAGGAACATGTGCAATTGAGTCTGATGAAAGACCTGGGGCAGCGATTGCTGGATTTGGTGTAGTGGCACTAGTTTGAGATTGAAACTGAAGAACTTGGACCTGCAACTTGAGCTGATGAAGCCTTGTTTCCTGTTCAGCTTGTAGTTCCAGTTCCAGCTTTTTAAGTTTGAGGACCTTTTCAATATCAGCCTCTAGTTCCAGTTTCCGAAGCTCAACCTGACAGGCTTGGATTTTATCTTGGGCCTCAAACTGTAAACGTGCCAAACGTACCTTAAGCATTGCCTCCTTTGATCCAGGAGATTGTGGTGGACCATGGAGTGGTGTAGTGACTGTATGTCCAACCTGAGTTTGAGTTCCAGTAGCTTGTGCTTCCTCCTCACTGATTGACACAGCAGGCCTCAATTGGGAATCAGGAGATCTGTCAGGATAGACTGAAAAGGCTGGTGAACCAGACTTGCTGAGGAAACCTTCATTCACCAATCTCTTTGAGACCTCTTCATTTAATTCCTTTTTGACCATTTGTTTTGTGACCTTTAAATCAAAGTGTGCTGCAATAACCAGTAAAGCTTCCTTTTTACAAGCATTTAACTCCTCCCAACAAGGATTATTCAAAAAAGCCTGCAAATCAAAACCAGCTGCCATGCTTACCACATTTGCCAACCACACCAACGATCAATTAACTCAAAATCTTGTCACCTAGGGGTGGGCAAATTTTTAATCCAGGATGAGCCTCCACTTATGTTATGACCCCAGTGACTGTCTAGGGACAAAGGGAGTAACAAACCAGGTGACAAAATGATGAGAGTTGATCAGTTTTAAATGTTTTATTTGCCAGAATAAAAGAAAGAAAAATTGACTTCAGGGAGAACCAAGGCCAAAACAACAAACAAAAATGCCCCCGAAAGCTAGAAACCAAAGATTCTTACCTACAACTTAAGCTGAAAGAAAAAGTACAAACCCTGATAAGCAACTCCCTGATCCGCAACATAAACAGGAGAAAAGGGGTTCAACAAAAATGACAGCTCTCCCCTACAGCTTTCTCTGGCAAAAATAAGAAACTAGTGATGGGTCCAGCAACACCGATGCGTCGGCGCATGCGTCGAGCTCATAGAGCGAAACCCTGTGTCGGTGCGTGTCGGTGCGTATCGCTTTAAGAAAGTCACGTGACCGATACAGGTACACGTACTGTATCAGTACAGTACTGTATCGGTACGTACAGTACGTCACGTGACGCTGGCGCGTCGAAACACTGACGCGCCAGCGTTTATAGGGAAGCGCATCTGTCAACGGGATGCATTTGCCCAAAGACTCTCTTATGTCTTGCGGACGGTCCTTGTTCAAATTTATCACAAATTATGGAGCACGAGCAGCCTCAAGGAAAAAGAAAGGTTTCCGCCGTGTGGGACCATTTTGATCTGATATCGGAAAATAAGGCATTTAAAAATAGTATTTTTAAAATACTATTTTCTTTGTTTTAATTTCCTTGTTGTTTCATCCTGTTCCTCTCAGAGTTTCCACTTGATCTATTTGAATTCAAATTCATTTGAAAGTGACTCTTAGTTTACTCTTCATATTTTCTGCAGGCTAAATGTCGCATTTGTTCGACAGAGCTGTCATATTTAAACAAAAGCGCCTCCTCAATGCTGAGGCATTATAGGGCCAGGCATGAAAATGAAGTCCCGGATACACCCAGGATAGACTCAGGTATACAGCCCTTCTACTACTTACTCACAGTTGCTTTATTGATAATTAATTCCTATTAATTTATTCTTTACTTCATTTTTAACCATCAAGCTTCCAGGAAGCAGATGCTGGATGAAGCTGTGCTCAATTTCATCCTGAAGGACTGCCAGTCCCTCAGCATTGTGGAGAGTGAGGGGTTCAGGGAACTGATTCAGGCCCTTCAGCCCCCATATGTTTTGCCAACCAGAAAGGTTTGTGGAAATTATCTAAAGTAGTAGTTGATATATCCAAATTATTTAATCTTTAATTTAAATATATGGATTTGCTTTTGGTTTGACTTGGTGTAATTTTCAGACCATCAAACAAATGGTGGCCAAAAAGTACGAGGAGGAACGGGAACGAGTGAAAATGCAAGTACAGCAAGCTGTGGCAGTGAGTATAACAGCTGACATGTGGACATCTGTGAACATGGAGGCTTACTTGGCTCTTACCTGTCACTACATTAATGAGAATTTGCAGTTGTGTACGTCTGTGTTGGGAGTGCAATACTTTCCACAAAGTCACACTGCTGACAATTTGGCCCAAGTCAAAAGGGGCATGATGGAGGACTGGGCCATAACCAATAAAGTAAAGTGTTTTGTGACCGACGCAGCACCAAACATGATTGCATCCACTAGACAGCTCCAAATTCGGCACTCAATTTGCATTGCACATAGTTTCAATTTAGACGGGACCATCTTCACAACAGCTGTCTGCACCCACTTCAGCCATGTTATTCAGCATTATTTGTTTGTTGTTGTTTGGAAATCATGTACTAAAATGCCATTTTGTTGTTTTTTAGATAACCTTTGGCAACATCTCAACATCGAAGTGGGCAGGCAGACCAAAAGTGCCACAGCTGATGCCATCCAGGAGGTGCAGAGATACCTGGCAGAAGGCAATATTGCCAGGTCCCAGGATCCTATGAGATACTGGGACAACCAAAAGACCATCTATCCAAACCTCTTTCAGCTTTCCTTACAATTTCTCTGCACTCCAGCCTCATCTGTGCCGTGTGAGCAGGTGTTTTCTACAGCTGGAGAAGTTGTATCAAAAAACCGTAACAGACTCAATTTCAAAACGTTGGAAAAGCTTTTTTGTTTTTAATAAAAATTTGTTAAAAAAAAAAAAAAAAATCCCAGTCCACAAGCATCCTCATTCACAACACGTTCACTTAGATTTTCACGTTATGATACATGTTCACATTATTTATTGACTGTATCTAAAAATATCGATATTTGAAATTAAAATAAAGATATGAAATAATACAATATAAAATACAATGACTTAAATTATATACTGCTCAAAAAAATAAAGGGAACACTAAACATCCTAGATTTGAATGAAATATTCTTATTAAATACTTTGTTCTTTACATAGTTGAATGTGCTGACAACAAAATCACACAACAGCATGTGAAGTTGATTGTCAATCAGTGTTGCTTCCTAAGTGGACAGTTTGAGGGACAGTGTTCCCTTTATTTTTTGGAGCAGTATATTATTGTATACACTAGGTCATCAAATCAGTGTCAGTTGAGTCTGTCAACTAGGTTGCCTGTAGGGATTTTTAAGGTCCAGCAGGTGTCAGTATTCAGTGACACAGTATCAACACAGTATCAATACAGTTTTGCAATGTGTCGAAACGCATCATGACGCCTCATGGACCCATGAGGCGTTTGTTTGTTTCTTAAAGAAACAAACGCAGGTTAACAGGCAGTCTGAATAACCAAAAGGTAACGCGTTCACTGCAGCGTACACAGGTGAACTGGCAAAGAAAAGACAGACATACAAACAAACAGCTTCAAACCTAACCCAGCCTGTAATGGCAGCAGAGAGCAGAGCTGGTGATGTGATGACAACCCAAATCAGAGGTGGAAAAAAGAGCTGCTTCTCTGGCCTTTTATAGTCAGAGGAGGACACTGATTGGCCAACAGGAACCAGGTGTGGGCTGTGAAGGGCTAATGAGGGAGTCAGGGGAAACAAGACCAGAGGAGAAACACAGGTTACTCTTTCTATCACACTGGAGTTGTAGCACAGGAGCAATCAAACATAACACAGAACAGGTGAGTGCATCAGTGACAAATGGAGATGGCAGGGTTTAATCACAGACACAGGATGGGCGGGGTTAAAGAGGTGATCATAGACAGAGGATGCACAAAACATGAACAGAGGATCCAGGGGAGACAAGCCCATGATAATAATAATAATAATAATAATAATAATAATAATAATAATGAGGACGACCCAAAGAGGAATAATTATACAAAACAAAATAATAATAATGACAATCCAGAATAAAGATAATAAGCAGAGTGAAACAGAAAATTCCAAAATGAACTTAAAGCAAGGGCGAGGGCTGAGGTCATGCCTTGAAGACAAGATAACCATAATAAATAAGGATGAGGGCATGAGACCCAGCCCACGCTCTGACAGTCTGGGGCAATTTGCTCTGATAGGGTCACCCAAGATAAACTGGTCCTGGGTAAAGTGCCAAACAATCCTTCTTCTCACTTACAAAGCTCTAATCAGGCCCCTTTTTATTTAAAAGATCTGATACTAATACCCCCTAGTGGTCAAGAGTGGTAAATATTTTTTGTCAATAAAATAGTTCAGATTTCTAAGGCTATAACTTGAAAGTGGTAAGAGATAATGACTTACTGTCAATTAGAAAGATGTAAAATATGATACAAAGTTTCAGATAGGAATAAATTTATGCATTATCTAATTTGCATAATGTAGTGGCACCTCTTTAAATTCCATAACTCAGTCAAAACTGGACTTTGGACATATTTACACAAAAAATGGTTCAGTCTTTTGACACCGTTTTTTGTACAGAGGTACCTCATCATCTTATCTTCAAAGTATATGAGCAAGAAATCAGTACATTTAAAAAAAAACAAAACAGAAATTTCTCACTTTCTTTTGACAAAGTCAGAGTGAGAAGGCAGGCACAGTGCCGCGCTCTGCCACTAGGGGCACGCAAATTCTCACACTCAAAGGGTTAACAGAGCACTATGCTCCCAAAATGCAGGATTACTTGTAATACCTAGACTCTCCAAAAGTACAATGGGAGGCAGAGCCTTCAGTTATCAAGCTCTTCTCCCGTGGAACCAGCTGCCAATCTGGATTTGGGAGTCAGACTCTATCTCCGTTTTTAAAAATAGGGTTAAAACCTTCCTTTTTGACATAGCCTATAATTAGGGAGGGATCGTGTACCCCTGAACCCTCCCTTAGTTATGTTGCTAATTGGTTTAGACAGCTGGGGGACTTCCAACAATGCAATGGGCTTCACTCCTTCCTTCACTCTCATTGAAATATTTTTGCTGGTCATTAACATCTGTTTGTTCACTCCCATAGATTGAATCCCTGTCATGCAGATTGCTCTCTACATGTCTGTTCTTTTCTTCTTCTCTATCCCCTCACCCCCTAGCCAGTCGCAGCAGATGACTGCCCCTCCCTGAGCCTGACTCTGCTGGAGGTTTCTTCCTGTTAAAAGGGAGTTTTTCCTCTCCACTGTCGCCAAGTGCTTGCTCACAGGGGATCGCCTGATTGCTGGGGTCTTTCTGCAATTGTGGGGTTTTCCCCTACAGTTGAAAGTGCTATGAGATGACTGTTACTGTGAAATGGTGCTATATAAATAAAGTTGAATTGAATTGAATTGAATTGAATTAAGAACGATCCAACAGACTCTCGTGATGAATACTAGACCAAAGATTCAGTGTACCTCACCCAGTATGGGGTTACCGGGGCCCTGCCATGGAGCCAGGCCTGGGGGAGGGGCTCAATGGCGAGCATCTGGTGGCTGGGTTTCTTTCCATAGGACTTGGACGGGCTCAGCCAAAAGGAACTACATGGGTCCACCCTCCAGTGGGCTCACCACCTGCAGGAGGGACCATGGGGGTCCAGTGCTATGCGTATCAGGTGGTAGTTGAAGGCAGAGACCTTGGCAGTCTGATCCCCAGCTTCCTAAAGTGGCTTTTGGGATGTGGAATGTCACCTCTCTGGTAGGGAAGGAGCCTGAGCTGGTGCATGAGATTGAGAGATCCGGGCTAGATATAGTTGGGCTCACCTCACTGCACAGCTCTGGCTCTGGAACCAGTCGCCTGGAGAGGGGCTGGAGCTTGGCCTACTCTGGAGTTGCCCTGGGCATGAGGCGGCAAGCAGGGGTGAGTATTTTTGAATCCCCACAGCTTGCTGCCTCTACAATGGAGTTTGCCCCAGTGGACAAACGGGTAGTTTCCCTACGCCTTTGGGTTGGGAAACGGGTTCAGACCATCTTTTGTGCTTATGCACCAAATGATAGTTCAGAGCACCCACCCTTTTTGGAGTCTCTGACTGGAGTGCTGGAGAGTGCTCCTCTTGGAGACTCTACTGTCTGACTGGGGAATTTCAATGTGCATGTGGGCAACACATGCCCTTGGCCCCTTTCAGACAAGGTTGCAATTATTTTAGCAGAACTCTCAGTCTTAATACCTGGTTGTGTTCTACATCTCCTACTTTTAACTTTGGTTTTGTAGACAATTTCAACCTGTTTTAGAATCGCCCATCATTTATGAGGCCAGATGGCATCCATCCAAATAGACTTAGAGCACGTGTTTTAAGGGACAATCTGTTCTATTTGATTCAGAGTTTTTTAGTACAGTGACTGAAATTTGGTGCGTTAACTCACCCTGAACTTCCTGGGTCAGCCAGCCTTCCTTCCTTTGTTTCCACTTCTCATATTAATCCTATTAATCCAAATAATCCTCACTGTTTAGTCCAGTCTTCAGTTGATAACCCCATAGAGATTGTGTCTGTCTCCCGTTACCCAAAATATTATAACCCAAGACAAATACAACATAACTTGATAAATTCACCCCTTTCTGCAGCTCCTTCTCATCTGCCACCCCTCAATTTAGCCCCTGTCTTCCCCCTCAGAGAACCTTTGTCTGCTCCCATCCATCCATCCATCTTCTTCCGCCTAATCCTTTTCGGGTTGCGGGGGTGCTGGAGCCTATCCCAGCATCTTTGGGCAAGAGGCAGGGTACACTCTGGACAGATCGCCAGTCCATCACAGGGCCAACACAGAGAGACAGGCAACCATTCACTCTCACGTTCATACCTAAGGACAATTTAGAATCCCCAGTTTGATGCCAGTTAACCTAACTTGCATGTTTTGGGCATGTGGGAGGAAACCAGAGAAATCCCGGAGTAAACCCACGCAGACACGGGGAGAACATGCAAACTCCACACAAATCACTGTTGGTCGGGGGCTGGGATCGAACCCAGGATCCCCCGGCCAAGGGTGAGTTGCTGTGCTGCTGCAGTGCTAACCACTCCACCACCGTGCTGCCCTTTGTCTACTCCCCCCAAAGTTAATAAAAATATTGTGGGGGAACCCACTGAGTATGTCAGTATGTTTCCACTCAGACGGAAGGACAAGGGGAATCGTCATGGGGAGTTTATGTGTTGATGCAAACAGTGACAAAGAGAATGGGAATTGCAAAGTCTTTCATGTTACTGCAGCACCACCGGTGACTGAGCGGGTCGTAGGCTATAAAAGGAGAGGTGCCTACGACCTGTCCCTTTTTTCTGGGGCTTGTGATTCTGGATGATGTGAGAGAGAGAAATTAATAAAGTCTGCTTTGTTCTAGACCGCTCTGCCTGGTTATTCCTCTGTCCACACTGGTGACCCTTGACACACAATGAAACTCGAGGCGAACACCCCGGAGACGACCCTGACTGGAGGTGCCGGCAACGCGTGCGCCATTTCGGTCAAACTCCCAGACTTTTGGCTACACGACCTGAAGTCTTGGTTCCTCCACACCGAGGCCCAGTTTGCGCTTCAGGTAATAACGGCAGATGACACCAGATACGACTACGTGGTTGCAGCACTGGACGCACACACAACGCAGCAGGTGGCGAGCCTGTTCCAACGGCCCCAAGCCCACGACAAATACGAAGCTCTCAAAACCCCGCTGACGGCGCTATACGCTCTCAGACTGCGAGAGAGCAGAAAGGCTCCTGACGCGCTCTGAGTTGGGAGACGGGTCGGTGGTTGAGTTAATGGAGAAGATGTTGGCGCTGATGGGCACAGATGATGGGCATTTCCTCTTTGCCTACCTTTTCCTCCGGAACCTCCCGACGGCAGCCAGGGCGGTCCTGGCCAATTCACCGCTGCTGGCCATGCACAACTACCGGGTGCTAGTGCAAGAGGCAAATCGGATTATCCTCACCACCAGAGCCCTCGCAGTGAACGCAGTGGCGTCGGAACCCAGCGAGACGTCCAGCGGGGACGAGGAGCCAACAACTGTGGCTGCAGCGGAAGCCAAGAAGCACCAGAGAGACACACTCTGCTTCTACCACCGCCGTTTTGGAGTGGACGCACGCCAATGCATGCCACCGTGCCAATTCAAGCGCTTGGGAAATGCCAGGGCCGGCAGTCGGTAGCAGCTGCAACCGCCGGTGAAGCGAGCAAGCTGCTCTATGTGACAGACTCATGTTCGGGGAGACGGTTCCTCGTGGACTCCGGCTCCCAAAAGAGTCTCATCCTACCGTTCTATGCAGACCGGCTGGCGGGAACTAGCGGCCCCGAGCTGACAGCCGCAAACAGCTCAGACATTAAGACTTTTGGTGAGAGGACACTGATTGTATCCTTGCACGGCCGTACATACCAATGAACATTCGTCATAGCGGCATGCAGCTTCCCTATTTTGGGCACTGATTTTTTGTGTGCACACTAGTCGATGTGGCTAACAGATGCCTAATTAACGCAATGTCTTTTGATTCTCTCCCCTGTACAGCTAGAGGAGCCGGACCCACAACACTAGCCAACGTCACAGCTCCGGGGGTAAGGTCTACAGACTACTCACCCAGTTCCCAGCACTCACGGTCCCGACTTTTTCGCCGACCGTCACTAAACACAGAGTGGAGCACTTCGTTACCACCATGGGGCCGCCCGTTTTTGCACGACCTTGGCACCTGGACACAGCTAAACTGGCCATAGCGCGCAAGGAGTTTGCCAACTTGAGCTGCACGGTGGCGCAGTGGTTTAGCACTGTGGCAGCACAGTTTTACCCTCGGCCGGGGGATCGCGGGGATCATGAGACCGTGGGTTCGATCCCAGCCCCCGACCAACAGTGAGCTGTGTGGAGTTTGCATGTTCTCCCCATGTTGCACGGGTTTACTCCGGGATTTCTCCGGTTTCCTCCCGCACACCAAAAACATGTAGGTTTAGGGCGCTCGCGCACGCAGCGACCAGCAGCCGGTGGCTTAGTCACCAGACTGCAAACCAAATCTACCTACGGGTACAAATAAGTAACAAAAAAAAACAAAAAAAACTTGGAAAAGTTGGACATCATCAGACGCTCAAACAGCCCATGGGCATCCTCGTTACATATGGTTCCTAAAGCTGAGGGATCGTGGTGACCGTGTGGAGATTTCCGCAGACTGAACAACGCCACAGCGCACAACCGCTACCCGATCCCCCATATTCAGGATTTTTCCATTCACCTCACCGGGGCACACATATTTTCCAAGATAGACCTGGTCCGTGGTTACCACCAGGTCCCGATGCGCGCTGAGGACATACCTAAGACGGCAGTAATAACCCTGTTTGGTCTTTTTGAATTTTTACACATGCCTTTCGGGTTAAAAGGCGCGGTGCAGACATTCCAACGCATGATGGATGTGGTGTTGCGCTATCTGCTGTTTGTGTTCATCTACTTGGACGACATCCTGGTGGCCAGCGTGTCCGAGGACGAACACGTAGCTCACCTCAGGACAGTTTTCCAGAGGTTGGAGGAGCACGGATTAATAATCAACCCGGTGAAGTGCCAGTTCGGGGTGACAGGAATTGATTTTTTGGGCCACAGCATCTCACTGGAGGGCGCGATACTCTTACTGGACAAAGTGCGTTCAGTGGCAGATTGTCCCCGGCCTCAGACGGTCAGGGCGCTGCAGGAGTTTTGGGGGATGGTTAACTTTTACAACCGTTTCCTCCGCCGCCCAGCTCATGCAGCCGTTGTACGCCGTGCTTAAGAAACGGAAACCGGCAGACAGAGTCGACTGGACTCCTGAGCAAGAGCAGGCGTTTTCCAAGGATAAAACAGCCCTGGCGAACACCGCACTGCTGGCGCACCTGGATCTGGCGGCTCGGATAGCGCTCACTACCAACGCGTCGGACGTGGCCATTGGGGCCGTCGTGGAGCAGCGCATCACAGGTTCTTGGCAGCCGCTTGCTTTTTTTAGCAGGTCTTTGCATGACAGTGAGCGTAAATACAGCGCATTCAACAGGGAGTTACTGGCTCTCCACCTGGCCATATGCCACTTCCAGTTCTGCTTGAAAGGGCGCATCTTCACTGCATTCATGGACCACAAGCCGCTAACGTACGCTATGGCCAAGGTTTCGGAACCATGGTCGGGCTGGCAGCAGAGAGCTGGCCACGATCTCGGAGTTTACGACCGACATTCAGCATGTGGCCGGTAAACTCAACATGGTGGCGGACTGCCTCTCGCACGCATTAGTGGCCCCAGTCTACGTGGGGATAGATTACACGGCCATGGCCACTGAGCAGATCGGCGATGCGGACGTTTGCGTACTCCAGTCTGGACCAACAGGGTTAAGGCTGGAGAGCAGAGTACTGCAGGATGGGGGCCCCCCCTAATCTGTGATGTCTCCACGGGCCGCCCGCACCCGGTGGTCCCACACGCTTGGCGCCGCCGCGTTTTTGAGTTGGTTCACTCCCTGGCGCACCCAGGAGTGCCCGCGTCAGTCAAAATGGTGGGAGCAAAGTTCGTCTGGCCGAGCCTGCGCAAACAGGTGAAAGAGTGGGCTGCAGCCTGCGTAGCGTGCCAGCGAGCCAAAGTGCACAGGCACACAAAGGCCCCTTTGGAGCTGTTCCATATCCCGGGTATGAGGTTCGACCACGTTCACTTGGACCTCGTGGGCCCCCTCCCGCCATCGCAGGGGTTCACGCACTTCCTGATAGTGGTGGACCGCACCATACGCTGGCCCGAAGCAGTCCCGCTAGCTTCCATCGCGTCCACAGATGTTGCACGCGCTTTTTTGACGACATGGGCGGCACGTTTCGGCGCCCCTTCGGATATCACGTCCGATCGGGGCCCGCAGTGTGTTTCCAACCTCTGATCCACCATGGCCCGGAGCCTGGGCATCACACTTCATTGCACGACCGCGTACAACCCCCAGGCCAATGGGTTATGCGAGCATCTCCATAGGTCGCTTAAAGCAACGCTCAGGGCTTCACTTACGGATGCAAATTGGGTGGACCGGTTGCCATGGATTCTATCAATAGAATCCAAATCCTCCTTCAGATCCTCCAAAGCCTCCTTTGGAGGCTGCCAAATCCTCCTTCGGTGCATTTGGCAGCCTCCCCAGCAGAGCTGTTTTTTTCCCAGCCACTGCGGCTCCCAGAGGAAATTTTGCCGGACAGCCCCGCGCTGAACACGATCCATCCCCGCTTTCACTGCATAGCGCAGTGGCAGGAACGGTACCCGGTCCGGTCCACCACTGTTTTCCACGCGTTTTTGTGCCAAAGGCCTTGAAGGACGCAGCGTTCGTATTTGTCAGGCACGATGCCCACCGGACCCCCTTGCGCCCGCCCTATGACGGCCCGTTCAGAATGCTGGAACCCGGGGAGAAACATTTTGTGTTAGACTTGGGCGGACGCAGGGAAAAAGTCTGTATAGACAGGCTTAAGCCCGCTTTCATTTTAGCAGACGAGCAGGTGGTGTTGGCCCAAGCTCCTCGACGTGGACGACCCTCACTGAGAACTCCCCAGGTAAATGACTCATCAGATCAGTCACCATGGCATATTAAAGATGTTTCCCCCCCTCCCAATGTCCCCCCACAGACAGACACACCCCCAAGAGCCCCCACAGGCACAGCAGCACCTTGGAGCCGCAGACCCCCCATTACAGCCGCTATGGACGTAGGCTGAAGCCCAAAGGACATGAGGGTTTAGGCTCAGTCTGAGTTTCTTGGGGGGGGGCGGGGACCCACTCAGTATGTCAGTATATGTTTCCACTCAGACAGAAGGACAAGGAGAATCGTCATGGGGAGTTTGTGTGTTGATGCGGGGGTTGGTGTGTTGATGCAAACAGTGACAAAGAGAATGGGAATTGCAAAGTCTTTCATGTTACTGCAGCACCACAGGTGACTGAGCAGGTCGTAGGCTATAAAAGGAGAGGTGCCTATGCCCTGTCCCTTTTTTCTGAGGCTTGTGATTCTGGATGATGTGAGAGAGAGAAATTAATAAAGTCTGCTTTGTTCTAGACCACTCTGCCTGGTTATTCCTCTCTCCACAATATCATGAATAAACATCCCAAAGTGATTAAACAAAAAGTTGGTAAATCTCAAATTAAACATCAAGTCTCTAAATTTAATGATTCAGCCTCTCTTCTTCCTCATAATGCGAAAATTAAATGCGGTTTGTTAAATATTAGGTCTCTAACTCCCAAGTCTCTACTAGTTCATGATCTATTAATTGATCATCAGACTGATTTAATATCCCTTACAGAGACTTCGTTAGGGCAAGATGATAATGTTGGTTTAAATGAATCAACTCCCTCTGGTTATCTAAACTATCATAATCCTAGAAGTTCTGTTCGTGGAGGTGGAGTAGCGGCAATTTACTATTCTAAATTACTAGTTAATGTGAAGCAAAAAACATGTTTTAATTCCTTTGAGGGCCTGTTCCTCACTATGGGGCAGGTTAGCAATCTTAGCTTAAACCCAGTTTTCTTTGCCATAGTTTATCGTCCTCCCTCAGCCTACTCAGAGTTTTTGTCCAAATTCGCCGGCCGTGGACAAAATTGGTTGGTACCCCTCTGTTAATGAAAGAAAAACCCACAATGGTCACAGAAATAACTTGAATCTGACAAAAGTGGTAATAAATAAAAATTCTATGAAAATTAACCAATGAAAATCAGACAGTGCTTTTGAATTGTGGTTCAACAGAATTACTTTAAAAAACAAACTCATGAAACAGGCCTGGACAAAAATGATGGTACCCCTAGAAAAGATTGAAAATAATGTGACCATAGGGACATGTTCAACCAAGATGTGCCCGCTAATTAACATCACAGGTGTCTACAAACTTGTCAGTAGGCCTATTTAAAGTAGTGACAAGTAGTCACTGTGCTGTTTGGTGACATGGTGTGTACCACACTAAACATGGACCAGAGGAAGCAAAGGAGAGAGTTGTCTCAGGAGATTACAAAGAAAATTATAGACAAGCATGTTAAAGGTAAAGGCTATAAGCCATCTCCAAGCAGCTTGATGTTCCTGTGACTACAGTTGCACATATTATTCAGAAATTTAAGATCCACCGGACTGTAGCCAACCTCCCTGGATGTGGCCGCAGGAGGTGACGGATAATACGAATGGTAACAAAAGAGCCCAGAACAACCTCTAAACACATTCATGGTGAACTCCAACGTCAAGGTACATCAGTGTCAGATCGCACAATTCGTCGTTGTTTGAGTCAAAGTGGACTTCATGGGAGACGACCAAGGAGGACACCACTGCTGAAAACAAATCATAAAAAAGCCAGACTGGAATTTGCCAAACTGCATGTTGACAAGCCACAAAGCTTCTGGGAGAATGTCCTATGGACAGACGAGACAAAACTGCAACTTTTTGGCAAGGCACATCAGCTCTATGTTCACAGACGCAAAAATGAAGCATACCAAGAAAAGAACACTGTCCCTACTGTGAAACATGAAGGAGGTTCTGTTATGTTCTGGGGCTGCTTTGCTGCATCTGGCACAGGGTGTCTTGAATCTGTGCAGGGTACAATGAAATCTCAAGACTATCAAGGTATTCTAGAGAGAAATGTGCTGCCCAGTGTTAGACAGCTTGGTCTCAGTCGCAGGTCATGGGTCTTGCAACAGGATAATGAGCCAAAACACACAGCTAAGAACACCCAAGAATGGCTAAGAGGGAAACATTGGACAATTCTAAAGTGGTCTTCTATGAGCCCTGATCTAAATCCTATTGAACATCTGTGGAAGGAGCTGAAACATGCCGTCTGGAGAAGGCACCCTTTAAACCTGAGACAACTGGAGCAGTTTGCTCATGAGGAGTGGGCCAAAATACCTGCTGAGAGGTGTAGAATTCAATTCAATTCAACTTTATTTATATAGCGCCATTTCACAACAACAGTCATCTCATAGCACTATCAACTGTAGGGAGGACCCCCACAGTTGCAGAAAGACCCCAGCAATCAGGCGATCCCCTGTGAGCAAGCACTTGGCGACGGTGGAGAGGAAATCTCATTGACAGTTACAGAAATCATTTGATTGTAGTGATTGCCTCAAAAGGTTGTGCAACAAAATATTAAGTTAAGGGTACCATCATTTTTGTCCAGGCCTGTTTCATGAGTTTGTTTTTTAAAATAATTCTGTTAAACCACAATTCAAAAGCATTGTCTGATTTTCATTGGTTAATTTTCATAGAATTTTTATTTATTACCACTTTTGTCGGTTATTTCTGTGACCATTGTGGGTTTTTCTTTCATTAACAGAGGGGTATCAACAATTTTGTCCACGTGTGTACATATTGATGTAGATAGTGACTGTCTTAATAAGGCATTCAGTTCAATATTAGATTCATTAGGGTTTTCCCAGAAAGTAGAAAATTCTACCCATTATCTCCACCACACATTGGATGTTGTTCTGACTTATGGTATAGAAATAGAAAATCTGGTAGTGTCGCCTCATAATCCTGTACTGTCAGACCATTGTCTGTTAACCTTTGTTTTCACTATTTCTGATTATTTGACTCCTAAAGAAAAATATTACTACAGTAGATGTCTTTCAGATGATGCTGTTACCAAATTTTTGCAGATTGTCTCCTCTATACCATGTGCCAACACAACGGAAATAAAAGATGGAGAGCTTGCTCCTTCCATAATTGATAGCATGGTAGTTAGTGTTACAGCCTCTCTGCATCAGACTCTAGACTTGGTGGCCCCTTTAAAAAAGAAGAAGTCTAATCAGAGATTTCGAACCCCTTGGTTTAACACAGAAACTCATAGCTTGAAACAGAAGACTCGTCAGCTAGAAAAAAAATGGCTTTCCACTAATTTAGATGAATTCTATTTACTGTGGAGAAATCATCTCCTAATTTATAAAAAAAAATGTCTTAGAAAAGCTAGAAGAAGTTATTACTCTGCATTAATAGAAGAGAATAAGAATAATCCCAGGTTTCTTTTCAACACTGTAGCCAGGCTGACAAAGAGTCAGGACTCTGTCAATCCTCGCATCCCCCTAGAGCTTACTAGTCAGGACTTTTTGAACTTTTTCAATCATAAAATTTTATCTATTAGAGATAAAATCAATCAGATTATTCCCACTGTAAACTTAAGTACAGCAACTACTACAACTCCTTCAATTGATATCTGTTTGGATAAGTTTACTCCAATTGACCTTTTAGCATTAGATAAAATAATCTCCTCATCCAAGCCTTCAACTTGTCTTTTAGACCCTATTCCTACCAGGTTATTTAACCCCTTGCACTCTGGTCAATTTCCCTAAAAACGCCTAAAAATAACGTGCCCAAAGTAAATCAAAAGCTGTTCTTCAACCCTTTGCAGCATCTTCATGGGGTTGATCTCATTTAAAAGAAAACACTTTGAATTTTTTGGCAAAACAGCCATAATCTCTCTAAGTGCTCCGGCCACTGAGTAACAGTCATCTAAACATAGTGGAAAATAAATTTCGCCTGGGTGTTTTTTTGGATACAAATGCTTGCAAATAACACACAGCGTCAGATCCAGGCTGGAAAATGCAACAGAAATGTAGAACCAAGTGTTATCCAGCTGAGGTCAAAATTTTGTAACATTACCACAAAAAATGAATATATTACACAGCTTTGTTCTCAGGTTGTTCCCAGGCATTTTTGAACTGTGCACAGTTTGGAAAAACGTTTGTAACTTTTGAATGATTCAATATAGAAGCTTCATCTTGGGCTCTAATGAAAGGTGACACTCAGGGCTGTGTGTGTGTGTGTGTGTGTGTGTGTGTGAGGGGGTTGTTTATTCATTCATTCATGAATGAATGAACAAACAAGCCCCCACACACAAAGAAGCATGCCACATAAAAAATGTGTGGCTTTTTTTTACAAGAAAAAATAACCTACAGTGCACTAAAAATTATTCTAAAATATTTGTAATGTAGAAGATAACAACTCCCACCCCACCCCACCCCACCCCACCCCACCCCCGCTACAGAGGACGGACATCGGCCATCGCTACATGACGGAATAGTCATGTGGCGATGTGGCGGACCCCCCCCCCCGCTACAGAAGAGTAGCGGGGGGGGGCCATTCACGGTCCGGATGCGGCACACGAACCGTGTACCGCGGTGCACAGTCCCCGTGGTCCCCCCCCCTACAGAAGAGTAGCGGGGGGGGGGGCCGTTCACAGTCCGGACACGGCGCATGAACCGTGTACCGCGGCGCACAAACTTCGGACTTTGTGCGCCGCACAGTTGTAATTTACTGATCATTAAAATCAAAAGTCATTTTTGATTACAATTTTCATGAATAAAGAATAATTTAGCCTATAACACTTACCTGTTCACAACAGCATGTGGACGGTCTATGATGACCATGGAAGAGAATCCTAAACGTCTACTCTGCTGGGACAGCACCGCCTGTGGCTGAACAGGCCGATGCGCGAATGGCAGTCCCTGTCACACAGGTCGCACTTGTGGGTGGTCTCCGTGCTGCTGGATCTGTGGCGGTTCTTCCTGCGGGTCCTTTTTTCATCTGCTGCAGCAGTCAGTCTCTCTTCACCCAGCCTTACACAAAACAGCTTTCGAACTTCTGTGCTTCAATTGGCTCGCTGCATTCGCAGCCGTTGGTAGGCGGGTTCTTCTTGCTAGGTTTTCAGTCATTGGTTCTTCAAGGTTTCAGAAACCCAATTCAAGGCTCTTATTAGTCGAATGAGAGGTCAATCACATCTAAACCAATCAAAGCACTCCTTTGGCTTTCTGTTCGCGGCTGTGTCTGTAGTGGAAGAACGGAAATGCAGGTGGGTTTTTTTTCAGTGCCTCCTAGGATGCACAGTGTGCGTACTCGGACGCCCTCGTGCATCCTAGGACGCAGAGACGTGCCCGCCCGGGGTACAGAGAAGTGCAACGGGTTAAAAAAGTCTTCCCATTTAGTGGTAGCCGTATTCTTCAAATAATCAATTCTTCTTTAACCTTAGGTCATGTACCACAGGCTTTTAAAATTGCTGTAATTAAACCCTTACTCAAAAAGCCAACGCTCGACCCAGGAGTTTTAGTTAACTATCGACCAATCTCTAATCTGCCTTTCATTTCAAAAATCTTAGAAAGAGTTGTTGCTATGCAATTATTTGACCACTTACAGGGAAATGGTTTATTTGAAGAGTTTCAATCTGGGTTCAGAATTCATCACACTACTGAAACAGCCTTAGTGAAGGTCACAAATGACCTTCTTATCACATCTGACAATGGACTTGTTTCTGTACTTGTCCTTTTAGATTTTAGTGCAGCCTTTGATACTATAGATCATGATAGTCCTCTTGATAGATTAGAACACTATGTTGGACTAAATGGTACTTCACTGCAGTGGTTTAGATCTTATTTGTCTGATAGATTTCAGTTTGTTCATATCAATAATGAGTTTTCTTCCAACTCTAAGCTCAGTCATGGAGTCCCACAGGGATCTGTGTTAAGCCCTACTCTTTTTAGTTTATATATGCTTCCGTTAGGCAACATCATTAGAAAGCACTATATACATTTTCATTGTTATGCAGATGACACACAATTATACCTGTCATTGAAGCCCGATGATTGTGGTCAATTAGCCAAGTTAGATGCCTGTCTTAAGGAAATCAAAGCTTGGATGACTTGTAATTTTCTGCTGTTAAACCCGGATAAGACCGAAGTCATTCTTGTTGGTCCAAAAAACCTTAGAAATACCTTTCTAAATCAAACTCTAAACTCAAACTACACCCGTCCCCCCTAGTTTTTAGTTGTTTTGGTGTGAATGTGTTAGGCCAATTATAGTACATTGTTTTCTGTTACTTTAGTGTGTGATTCCGGTCTTAAATTGGGGAGGGTCTCAACTGTGTGTGTGTGTTTTGGACTTTTCTACGGGGGGGGGGTTACCATATATAGTTCTTTATATGATTCTTATGCTCTTATTTGTGAGGCAGGGTGTGGTGGCACTCATTTCCGTTTACGCCACCACCTGTGCCTATAAAGAGCAGTGGGCAGGAGGGGCGGGTCTCTTTGCCATTACCCCTGCCTAGCGGTTGTAGTGTGGTGTGTGATAATTAAAAAATGTAAGTTCAGTCGTGCACCTGGCCTCATCATTTCAGGTCCATCTTCAGACACAACAATAAGCTCCCTGTTCTCATCAGCTCAGCTGCTGCTAGCGACACACACACACACAGAGCTAAACAATTGTGCTTACTTGCTTGTCTAACGGAACCTATCGGGGATCTGTCCGAGCCAACTTAAGTATCACAATTTCAAGCTACAGGCTATTATTATTTTTTTTTCCGGTTCCGGTTCCGCCGGACCAGTGGCGCCACACGAGTAGGCTGCCCGTTGCAACAGCCTTTTTTTTTATCTCCTTCTTCTTTCTACACCTTTCACTCTGTATATATATCACGGACGCACGGATCGCCCCAGGGGTCTCCCGGGTCGGCGGACGGAGCCACGGTTTGCAGCGGGAGACGTTACAGCGGGGAGGAGCTAGTGCTAGCTAGCACTTGGCCGCCGCCCGGTGCTAATGGGAAACTCGACATACCGGGAGCTGTAGCGAAAACGACGCGGGTGCCGGGCTGGAGTTTAGGCGGCGTGCAAGAAATATAAGACAGAATAATAAAGAGCGATGGCAAGAACCAAGCAGACCGCCCGTAAAATCTACTGGAGGAAGAAGCCCTCCAGGAGACAGCTAGCCACCAGGGCTGCTCGGAGAGGCGCTCCGGCCACCGGCAGAGTGAAGAGGCCTCGCCGTCACAGGCCCGTGGCTCTGAGAGAGATCCGTCGCTACCAGAAATCCACGGAGCTGCTCATCCGTAAGCTGCCCGTCCAGCACCTGGTGAGGGAGATCGCTCAGGACTTCAAGACCGTCCTGCGTTTCCTGAGCTTCGCCGTCATGGCTCTGCAGGAGACCAGCGAGGCCCACCTGGTGGTCTCTTCTTCGCTAAGGGGGTCACCATCATGCCCAAAGACTTTCAGCTGGCCCGCCGCATCCGCGGAGAGAGAGCTTAGACTTTCTGCTGCACATTCACCAACCAACCATAATGCTCTGCACTGTGTGTCTATATATATACATTTATAGTAATATGGACATATGTTTACTAGATGTTGTTTTTTCTTGCCTTCTGATTGTTGCTCTGAGTGTTGCTATCCCTGTGCTGTTGCAATCCTGGAATTTCCCCATTGTGGGACTAATAAAGGCTTATCTTATCTTATCTTATCTTATCTTATTATGAAGATCCAAATCACTATTTAGCCCTCCTTGCCAAGTTCTTACCTTTGACTGCAGTCTGTAAAATCAGCTGTGTCCACACAGGTGAGACAGAAAATGTCTCCTTACGCTCAGCTACGCAGATGCTTCTAATCATTCCGGCTGATTAGACCTCCGTATGAACCGCACTTGGATCCTGCTCACCTTGTTTCCTTTTCAATGAAAGAAGTCTCCAAAGAAGAGAAAAACAACACTACTTTATTCTTGAGGCTGCTCGCAGGAAACCAGTAAAAGCTGGTGTTGTGTCAAAAAGTGATGGAGCGCCAAAAACTGATTGGCTCGCTGCGGGAGCGCATCTGCCTTGCTTGGCTAAAGCCGTTTCTTTTCGGATTCTGACAGGCTGATGGCTGCTTTTGAGCAAAGCGGACAACTTTATGGCACACCAGGACAGTCACACTCCGTGCTGGAACAAGCTGTCATGGTCCGCTCCATTCATCACCGTCAGCTGCGCTCACACCTGGTTTCCATCAGACGCCACCTATATCTATCGCTCTGACCTTCGGGTTAGTGAGGAGATATCTCACTGCGCTCCAGGAGAGGCTCATCACTGTTTCCAGCCATCTCACTACGCTACAGCCAGCGCTCGTCTCCTGCTTCTTTCCCAGGAGCCATCCAGCCTGCCACGTAAGCGCTCATTTCCGCTAATCTTGTGATTCAGTTCCCCTGTGCACAGGCGGCAGCCTCGGCGGCGGATTTCCAATTTCCCCCTCCTAGGCGGCGGCTCTCTCTTCTCTCCCTCTCACCACCACCTGCTCGTCTGCACACCTACCGGGCTCATCCCACCATCTGAGGAGCACTGTCTTCCTGGCCACAGCCGTCACACTGAACCGGAGCTCGCTACCATCTGCTCCCACAGTAAGTGCAATGTAACTGTTTACCTCCAGTGGTGGCGCCAGGTAATCCTCTCTCCTTGTGTGTCCTCAGGGTTGCCAGGCTGAACGGTGTCTCGCTCAGTTCCCGGTAGTTCCAGACGACATCCACACCCCTTCCACATTTCCTGGTTGTTAATAAACTTGATTGTATCGATTTGGAGTCTGTGTGTCATCACTGGGTCATTGAAGCATGATAGTACATCTCCGCCAGAACGGCCCAGCTGGCAGCGCTTGGGTGCACCGTGCCAACCATATGGAGATCCGAATCAATCAACTGGGTTATCAGCAGCAGGTTATTTTGAGCCAATTAGGCCGAGTTACTGATCGATTAGACCAAATAGCTAACCCCCAGTCCTTTTCCCAGGCCTTACCGTTTCCCAGCAGCTCCTCGGCTCCCGCTAGCCTCTCAGCTAACCAGTTCAAGCAGGCCTCTCCGGCTCATCTCACTCCCGTTCCAACTCCCGTCCATTTTAGCGGTAATTTGGGCGAGGCCCGGGGGTTTATAATGCAATGTGAGGTGGTTTTCCTGTGGGTGCCGGATGACTTTCCCTCCGACCACAGTAAGATCGGTTATGTCATTAACCTGTTGGAGGGGAGGGCGCTAGCTTGGGCATATGCGGTAATGGCTAGGGCAGATTATTCAAACCTCACCGTCAGTCAATTTATTGGGGAGGTTTTTGAGGTTTTTGATCATTCTGATAGGAATAGCATTCTTACCTCCCGCTTGCTTAACCTAAGACAAGGGTCTAAGACCGCGGCTGATCATGCCATTGATTTCCAGGTAGCGGCAGCGGAAGTGGGTTGAGAGGATGCCTCTCTTTGTAGTATCTTCGTTAGAAGTCTTAGTCCTAGCCTTCGGGATGAATTAGCCCCGTTGGAAAAGCCGACTAGGCTGTCCCAGTTAATCTCCCTAGCCATTAGCTTGGATAACAAGTTCAGGGAACGGGCAGCTGAACGTAAGAGCTATGGGCGGTCTGAGGACCCGTCTCGTCACACTCCACGGTCCTCATATATTGCCCCACCTTCTACTGAACCCTCGGGATCGTTGGAACCTAGGACTGTGGGACGCTCTAGGTTATCTGCGGCAGAGAAACAACGGCGCCGCGAGCTGGGGTTGTGCCTTTATTGTGGGAGCGAGGAGCATGAGGTTGAGTCCTGTCAGCTTCAGCCGAAAAGGGGAGGTCCATGCGTCACTGTTGGGGGTCTCGCGGACTTGTCCCGGCCTAATCCCCTATCTCGGTGTATGCTACCTGTTAGATTCATTCACAAGCACACAGAAATTCCCACTCAGGCTCTAGTGGATTCCGGGGCTGAGCAGAGTTTTGTTTCCAAGGACCTGGCAACCCGGCTGGGCCTCCACTGCCAACCTCTGAAGCTTCCACTACAACTTATCACGCTGTCTAACGCCCCACCCCTATGGCTACTGTCTCCCTGAAGACTGCTCCGATGTCAGTTATTATCTCCGGTAGTCATCGTGAGGAGCTGTCCTTCCTGGTGTTGCCCGCCTCGTCATGTCCGGTCATCCTGGGCTACCCTTGGCTCCGTGTCCACAATCCCACTATCGACTGGAGTTCAGGGAGTATTAAGTCTTGGAGCTCATTCTGTCTCAGCGCGTGCCTTCAGTCAGCTGCATGTTCCCCTTCTGTGACCCTAGGGGTTCCTGCCGTTCCCCCTCCCGACCTATCTAAGGTGCCCCCTGAGTATCATGACCTTGGGGCCGTTTTCAGCAAGTCACAGGCCCTGTCCCTTCCCCCCCACTGACCGTATGACTGTGCCATAAATCTTCGCCCAGGTGCTCCACTCCCGTCCAGCCGGCTGTATAGTCTTTCCCCGCCAGAGCGGGCTGCCATGGACACATATATTAAGGAGTCTCTGAGTTCGGGCATTATTCGCCCGTCCTCTTCGGCGGTGGGGGCGGGTTTCTTCTTTGTGGGGAAGAAGGACGGGTCTCTGAGGCCATGCATCGACTTCAGGGAGTTGAATAATATCACGATCAAAGACAAATACACCCTTCCACTACTTAACACTGTCTTTGACTCTCTCCAGGGGGCGTCCCTCTTCACGAAATTGGATCTGCACAACGCCTACCATCTGGTGCGGATCCGTGAGGGGGACGAATGGAAGACGGGGTTCCGGACCCCTAGTGGTCACTTCGAGTACTTGGTGACGACATTTGGGTTGACCAATGTGCCTGCTGTCTTCCAGAGGCTCATTAACGACATCCTGAGAGACTTTCTGAATGTGTTCGTGTTCGTCTATCTGGATGACATCCTAATCTTCTCCCGTTCCCTAGATGAGCACCGAATACACGTCAGACACGTTCCGCAGCAACTGTTGGAAAATCAATTGTTTGTCAAAGCTGAGAAGTGTGAGTTTCACGCCTCCAAGACATCCTTCTTGGGTTTTGTCATCTCACACAAGGATATCCTCCCTGACCCGGGCAAGATCAAGGCAGTGGTGGAGTGACCAGTTCCAGCCTCCAGGAAGCAGCTCCAGCAGTTCCTGGGGTTTGCCACTTTCTACCGCCAATTTATTAAGAACTACAGCTGCCTGGCTCTTCCTCTGACGTGCCTCACTTCCTCTAAGGTCCCTTACCGGTGGTTGGAGGAGGTGGCCACGGCCTTTTCGGATCTCAAGGAGCAGTTCTCCAAGTCCCCTATTCTGGCTCAGGTGGCTCTGGATCTTCAGTGCCTCGTGGAGGTGGACGCCTCGGATTCAGGGGTGGGAGCTGTCTTTTCTCAGTGTTCCCCGGCAGATGGCAAGGTCCGTCCATGCGCCTTCTTCTCCCGCCGACTGTCACCGGCTGAGCGCAATTAGAACATCGGCGATAGAGAGTTGCTGGCGGTGAAGCTGGCCCTGGAGGAGTGGCGCCACTGGTTGGAGAGGTCCTCGCAGCCGTTTGTGGTTTGGACAGATCATCGCAACCTGGAGTACCTCAGGACTGCGAAGTGCCTGAACGCCCGCCAGGCCCGGTGGTCTCTGTTTTTTGGCCGGTTTAATTTCACCATAACGTATTGCCCTGGGTCAAAGAACACCAAGCCGGACGCCCTCTCCAGGCAATTCGCCACAAACGTGCCGGAGCCCAAAGACCACCCTGTCCTCCCTGCCTCTTGTGTCTTGGGCGTCATCTCGTGGGGGATCAAGGAGAGGGTTCTGAAGGCCCAGGAGATGGAAAGGGACCCGGGCGGGGGTCCGGCAGGGAAACTGTTCGTTCCTTCATCCATCCGGGGTGACACATCCAGTGGGCTCATTCCTCCAAGTTCGCTTGCCACCCGGGGAGACGGCGTATGGAGGAATTGCTGCGACGTTCGTTCTGGTGGCCCTCTCTCCAAAGGGACATCAGAGAGTATATCCGGGCCTGTCCCAGTGCGCTACCGGCAAGACCCCATCGTCCCCACTGGCTGGATTGCTTCATCCTCTCCCAATCCCCGGCAGGCCCTGGTCCATGTGATATTGGATTTCGTCACTGGCCTCCCTCCTTCCAACAACCATACCGTGGTCCTCACCATAGTTGATAGATTCTCCATAGCCGCCCATTTCGTTCCCCTTCCGGATTTGCCCTTGTCCAAGGAGACTGCTGATCTTCTGGTCCAACATGTGGTGAGGTTTCATGGGATCCCCCTGGACACTGTCTCTGATCGGGGGCCCCAATTTATTTCACAGGTTTGGAGGTCATTTTGCACCGCCCTTGGGGCTACGGTGAGCCTGTCATCAGGATACCATCTGCAATCCAATGGCCAGTGCGAATGAGCCAACCAGGATCTGGAGGCGGCGCTGCGCTGTGTGGCGGCGTCCAACTTGACAGCATGGAGCTCCTTCCTGCCCTGGATCGAGTACGCCCACAATTCGACTGTGTCCTCTGCTACAGGTATGTCCCCTTTCCAAGCCTCTCTCAGGTATTCTCCTCCCTTGTTTCCAGAAGAGGAGGGTGATATCGCTGTTCCATCAGTCCGGGCACGTCTGAGATGCTGTCAATGTCTCTGGAGGGCAACCCGGGCTGCACTACTGCGCACGGTGAGACGCAACACCGCAGTGGCCAACCGCCGCAGGACCCCAGCCCCTGCGTACCAGGTAGGCCAGCAGTAGGCTCTCTACCAAGAACATTAATCTGAAGGCTGAGCGCAGGAAGATGCAGCAGCGGTTCATTGGACCCTTCGCTGTATCCCGCATCATCAACCCTGTTTCTGTTCGACTTGATCTCTCCCCCTCCCTCCGCATATGTCCTACGTTCCATGTCTCGCAGATCAAGCCTGTGTCTTCCAGTCCCCTGTGTCCCACCCCTCAGGCCGCCACCTCCGCCGCGGATGATCGACGGCAGCCCGGCCTGGACCGTGACTGCCATCCTGGATGTTCGTTGTCGAGGCCGTGGGTTGCAATACCTGGTGAACTGGGAGGGCTATGGCCCGGAGGCCAGGTCCTGGGTGCGTCCTGACTTCGTACTCGATAAGGACCTCATCAGGGAGTTTCATCGGACGCATCCAAGGAGACTGGAACAACCGCCAGGAGGTGCTCGTTAGGGGGGAGTACTGTCATGGTCCACTCCATTCATCACCGTCAGCTGTGCTCACACCTGGTTTCCATCAGACGCCATCTATATCTACCGCTCTGACCTTCGGGTTAGTGCGGAGATGTCTCACTGCACTCCAGGAGAGCTTCATCACCGTTTCCAGCCATCTCGCTACGCTACAGCCAGCGCTCATCTCCTGCTTCTTTCCCAGGAGCCATCCAGCCTGCCACGTAAGTGCTCATTTCCGCTAATCTTGTGATTCAGTTCCCCTGTGCACAGGCGGCAGCCTTGGCGGTGGATTTCCAATTTCCCCCTCCCAGGTGGCGGCTCTCTCTTCTCTCCCTCTCACCACCACCTGCTCGTCTGCACACCTACCGGGCTCATCCCACCATCTGAGGAGCACTGTCTTCCTGGCCACAGCCGTCACACTGAACTGGAGCTCACTACCATCTGCTCCCACAATAAGTGCAATGTAACCGTTTACCTCCAGTGGTGGCACCAGGTAATCCTCTCTCCTTGTGTGTCCTCAGGGTTGCCAGGCTGAACGGTGTCGCGCTCGGTTCCCAGTAGTTCCAGACGACATCCACACCCCTTCCACATTTCCTGGTTGTTAATAAACTTGATTGTATCGATTTGGAGTCTATGTGTCGTCACTGGGTCATTGAAGCATGACAAAGCTAGCTGCTAAAGCTAACCTTAGCTGGAGTTAAGGCTTTTCCAGAACGATGCTGCGATCCAGACTTCACCAACATTCAAGAGTGTCTCTCGCTTGGGAAGTCTTAAGTCTTCTGAACAACAACTGAAGAAAATGACGGAGTAGTAACCCAAGGTTTGCTGTTCTGATATCAAAATGTCAGAACACCGGCTAAATAGCCTGTGGCTTTGAGGATTACAAGTAGCTGGGAGTCTACAAATCAACTGCTTAATGTTTACAATGAGGGATAACAATTAGACACCAAGACAACGATATCTAACTTCATCTGAAAGCACCTGGACAGGTGAATGTGCTGAATGAAGCCAGCCTTTAGCTAATGCTAAATCAAATTAGATCACACATTAAAAAAAAAACCTGAGAGCAAAAACAGAGAAAAACAAACAGGAGAAATTAAGTTGGGGACTAATTTATGGGCTTATGTAGATAAACATGCATGATAAGTGTTATGTGATATGTCGGTAAAGGAGAACCAAGGATGAGGCTGGATGTTGAACTGAACAGGACTTTATTGTAGACTCACTATCACAGTACAGGCACTCCCGTCAGGCAGAGGTGAGGTCAAAGAGATCGCCCCTCCTACTCACAGCCCTCTTATACCCTGGGTGGCGGTGGAACCGGAAAGGTGGAGCCACCACCCGTGTCCCACAATAATATGTCCCAAATACAACATAACACCCCCCCCTTCAAAAAAAAATGGTCCAAACACACACATACAACTGAGCTCCCCCAAATTTGGAGCCTGAATCACACGCTAACACTGAACAAAATATTTAAAATCTATAACATACACACAAAACAACTAAAGCTAGGAGGGAACAGGTGGACTACCGTCCCACCCCCACACGGCTAGTAGGATAATTCTGCCGTCTCTATTAAAACACAGTCCATTAAACATAAAACTGCCGTGTTCCTAAAATAAACAGTGGAAAACACACAAAACAATCCCCTTAATAGAACCAATATATTTTAACATAGAACCTGGTTATCCACCATTCCAACAACATGCAATAAACAAATTGCCCGACCATCAGTCTGCCCCAGTAAAGGAGCCACCCCCCGGAAAACCGTCAGACGGTTCCCCTCCAGAGCACCTTCTTTTCTTTGCACCTGGGGATAACCCATGTCAAAGCCCAAACACCTCCTTCTTCACTGTTGCACGCCGCAACTCATTGGGGTGCCTCCATGAGCCATCAGACAGCTGGAGATAGCCATCCTCCCCAACAGCCACCACCTGCAGCCGCCCCTGGTCATCTTGCCATCTGTGCTTGCCTCGATCTCCCCTTGACCGGAGCTCCTCCCTAGGTCGGACCAACTCAGCGACCCATAGAGGAGCCTGACTCAGCTTCCAATGTCCCTGTTTGGCACGTCATTTTACCGCACCAGTGGGTCCTGCCCCGCTCACTTTCATTTTCACCACCGGCGAAGTTGTTGTGACCCCTTGCTTCTCGGCACCTTCCAGCTGAACTCCAGAAGCAGAATGGGTCAGCTACTCAGCTCCACCCGCTGTCACAGGCATCCCACCATGCCGCCCAGTTCTCTCAGCTCAGGCTACTTGGGCACTGGCACTGGGACCCTCCCGCGATGGCCCTGGGTGGGGTTGGTCCTGCTCATCATCCAGAATACTAGGGAAAGGTTCATCCCATACAGCATTGTCCACTACTCGTGGGACCGGACGGTCCCACAAACCATGGCCCAACCACTCATCTCCAACACCACTAGTGATGGTGAAGACCAGTCCATAAAAGACATCACAGCCCATAACATTCTCGCCACAGGCAGTCACCATGAACTTCAGGTTGGACACCTCCGCCGACTTGTATCTAGCCGTCAGTTCCAACGAACCCACCGTGGCCAATCTTCGTCCACCATACCTGCACAGCGGCACTGAATGACCTCTCACTTGGTAGTATGGGAAGAAACTCCTCGTGGTAGACCAGTTCAACACAGACCTCACTGCACCCATGTCAACCAGCAGCGGCACCACCACCCCGTCCAATTCCACCATACAGTAAGTACGACCATCGGTGCTCGGGGAAACGGTGTGAATTACCGTGGGAGCTGGAGCGGGGGGGTCCACTTTACGCCTTCTGTCCCCTCGCTTGAACTTATTACATGCCGTGGCAAAATGATGCAGAAGTCCGCACTTGCCACAGCATTTTTCTCTTGCCGGACACTCTCTAGCCTTATAACAGTGCTTAGTGGGCCCACAACCCAAACACCTGGGTGATTCCGGGGCAGACCTAATCTTCACTGCATTAGCATTCTCCTCCTCATCCTCCACACTCCCGGCGCTGTCCGGTGTTGTGTATAGAGATTGGTCTTTGGGGTTTGCCGTAGCACTGCCAGGGCGGGGAACGGGATGATGTCAGGCGGGATACGGTGGGGGGTATAAATAGTAATGTGCGCCAAATAAAGTTCAGTATGTTCACCAAGACATTCTCTGCCTGCTTTATTTCCCAATGTAACATTTGGCGACGAGGAAAATTATGGGCGCGTGCGTTGTGGAACTGCCTCTGTTCCTGCAGGACCAGGGTGCACCAGTTATCCCTTGGGCACGTTGGAAAAACTTATTTCAAGTTTATCTGACAGCAGCCGGTTTTGATGGGGTTTCCAATAACAGGCGGGGGAGCCTGTTGTTTCACCATCTGGGCACAGAGGGACAACGCCTGTTCCTTACGCTGTGTGGTGATGGCTCGCTGGAGGAGTCACTATTAAAGATGGATGACCTGTTCGGTGACAGTGCCACAGTCAGCGAGAGGAGGTGCAGATTTTTTGACCATGTACAGCGAACCGGTGAGTCCATTTTATCTTTTTTGATGGAACTGCGTTGTTTGGTGGGACAGTGTAATTTTGGGCTGCTAACAGACAAGCTAGTTCGTGATAGACTGGTGCACGACACGACTAGCGAGTGGCTAGGAGCCACGCTGTGGGTAACTTTTTCTCTGCTTGAAGTGGTGGACATGATTAAGCTAAGGGAGACTGCGGCCCTGCAGGGGCTAGGGGCCTTCACAGGTGAGGCGCCGGAGGACCGGGCCTCAGCGCCACAGGTGCCGGCTAATGTGCTAACTACACCTCACGGGCGCCCGAGGAAGAAGAAGAAGAAGAGGAGAAAGCAGCCTGTGGCACGTGGAGGAGCCCGTGTTAGGTTTGCGGACCAGGTTGGTGAAGACCCACATGGTGCTGGCCAAGTGTGTGTGGCACAAGGAGGAAGAGGGCGCCTGAAATGGTATGTGGTGCAGCTGGATGGTGTCGAGGTGCCTCTCATGCTGGACTCGGGCGCTGGCAGGTCCATTTTGAGCCTGGTAACATTGAAGAGGCTGTTCCCGGAAAAGGTTATTAAACCAGGAGCCATAAGGATATTCGGTTATGGCCACGCTGAGATCGACATGGTTGGCACAGTCGAGTTTGATGTGTTGTGTGGACAGCAGAGGGCGCCGAAGTTCGTCTTCCAGGTGGCACAGCACGGGACGGACCTGCTTGGAATTGACCTACTGGGACAATTGGGGTTTTCCATTCGGGATCCCCAAGGCTCAGGGGTGCTGACGGCATTCTTGGACTGGCAGCTCCGTTGGCCGGTGCTGTTCATTGGCCTTGGTCGGATCGGGACCTTTTGCCACCGCCCACTGGTGAATGAGTCAGTGACACCAAGGATCCAACTGCTTCGACGTTTACCGCTGGCATTGCGTGAGGGTGTGTCGGCTGAGCTCTCGAAGCTGTTGGATGCAGGGATCATCGAGAAGGTGGATGCGTCACCTTGGATCTCAAACCTGGTGGTGGTGAAGAAGAAGGACGGAGGGATCAGGCCATGCATCGGCCTACGCATGGTGAATAAGGCAATCATTCCAGATAAATATCCCCTCCTGACCATGGAGGAGCACACGGCGACGTTCAGCGGGTCCAGGGTGTTTACCAAGCTGGACCTTTGGCAGGGGTATCTGCAGGTGCCGCTACACCCGGATAGCAGGAACCTGATGGCATTTGTGACCCATATGGGGATCTTTAGGTATACCCGAATGCCGTTCGGGTTGAGCTCCGCTCCCACTTGTTTCCAAAAAGTTATGGCCATGATGCCGGCGGGGCTAAAAGGGGTTGTAGTCTACCTGGATGACTTCATGGTACATGGTGCAACGAACAACCTTTGTGATGAGAGACTGAAGAAGGTGTTGAGGCGGATGCAGGAGCACGGGGTCACTCTCAACGGTGACAAATGCTTCTTTGCAGCGGAGGCGATCGATTTTGTGGGATTCCAGCTGACGGGCGAGGGTCTGCAACCACTGCATTCCAACGTGGAGGCGATGCTTTGCATCCCGGAGCCCACTACGCCTGCCCAGATTTCATCTTTCCTTGGCATGGTGAATTTCTATGGCCGGTTTATCCCACATTACTTGGAGACGATTGGGCCCCTGAAAGCTCTACTGAAGCAGGATGCACCGTGGGAGTGGACTACGGCGTGCTTAGCGCCGGTCTCAAAGCTAAAGCAGCAGCTCACCTCGCCACTGGTACTGGTGCATTTTGATCCTGAAGTGGAGACAGTGGTGACTTGTGATGCGTCTGGGGCCACGTTAGGTGCGGTCATGTCCCACATACAGGGTGGAGTGGAAAGGCCAGTGGCGTTTGCTTCCAGGTCCCTCTTGCCGGCGGAGCAGAAGTATGCGTTGGGCAAGAGGGAGGCACTGGCCTGCATCTGGGTGTGCGAGAGGTGGCACGTATACCTCTACAGACGCCGCTTCACTCTGAGGACGGACCATCGGGCACTCACCACACTGCTGGAGCCGTCGGGATCGGGACATAGGCCGCTGAGACTTCATAGGTGGTCCGAGCATCTAAGGGCCTATGATTTTTCCATTAAATTCACCCCAGGCAGAGAGAACATTGTGGCAGATCTTCTCTCGCAGGCCACCGTGGGGGTTTTGGAAGTGGTCGGGGATGACGTTGATGCTGCTGAGGAGGAGCTGGTGAATGCCCTGTGTGGGACTCTCCAGGGTGTGGTCTCCCCACAAGATCTCAAAGATGAGTTGGAAAGGGACCCAATTATGGCACAGTTGCGCACGATGATTCGTGAGGGTTGGCCAGCGAAGGTGCAGAGCGAGCTAGCTCCTTTTCACCGTTTCTGGGACAAGTTGAGCTGTTGGAATGAGGTTTGCGTGGCCAGGGGTCAGTGCGCCTTGATTCCTGCTGCGTTGAAGGCTCGGGTCCTGGACATGCTGCATGATGGTCATTTGGGAGTGGTGCGGGTGAAGCAGAGGAGTAGGAGGTCGATCTTGTGGCCTGGCATTGATGGCGATATAGAGGCCATGGTTAAGAACTGCGTGCCATGCTTGGAAAGCGGAAAGACGGGCAGAACCACCCCACCACCGCTCCAGCCTGTTGAGTTTCCTGGGGGGGCTGTGGAAGCATGTTGAGCTGGACATTTGTGGTGAATTTCATACGGTGCCATACAACAGTCGGTTTCTGGTGGTGATGTATGATTTGTTCTCCAAATGGCCAGAGGTGCTGCCCACAGGTTCGGTGATGACGGAGGTGGTCATGGGATTCCTGACGTCTTTGTTCGCCCAGTGGGGAATCCTGGACACCATTACGCTGGACAATGGGCCTCAGTTTGTGTCGGGGGCGTTCGAGGACTTTTTGATCAGCAAAGGGGTGAATCATATTAGAACAGCATTCTATCACCCCCAAGCCAATGGAGGGGTTAAAAGGTTTAACAAGACCCTGAAGAACGGGCTGAGGGCTCATCTGGCAGACAGGTTTTTGTTCCCGGAGGCACTCCAAAACATGCTGCTCCATTACAGAGCGTCAGTCCACGCAACGACGAGGTGTTCTCCAGCAAATCTCATGTTGGGGCGGGAGCTGTCGCTGCCAGTCAATCGGTTGGAGCCTTGGAGAATGGTGCCCCGGATGAGTGATGTGGCGCTGAGGAGAAGAGTGTCGGACCAGCAGCAGAGTATGAAGGGACGGTTCGATAGGAGGCACCGGGCAAGTGACCACGGCCTGAAAGAGAGGGATCAGGTGTGGATTAGACATCCTGTCAGGGCCCACAAGCTTCAGCCTTTGTGGACAGGACAGTGGGAGATTAGGAGTCGGCGGGGCCCTGACATGTTTGAACTTGATGACGGGTCCAGGTGGCACACCAGCAGGTTGAGGCATGCGACACCTGGCCGGGGTTCGGACGCTGTCAGAGATTTTGACAAATCCTTGGACTGGTCAGCCACGCCAGGTGTGGACTCGCAGGTGATTCCGACGGTGCCTAGGACAGAGTCCCCTAGGGGGGGATGCCTGGCTAGAGTGCATCGGAGGCTTGCTTATTTGGAGGACTATGTGGCAAGGACTGTTATGGACAGTTTCAGTCGGGCGTATTAGTAGCATGCCTGTTCGCCCACTGATGGACTTGTAAGAATGTATATATGGACAATTTTGTTTTATGTGATTTTGTGTTGTGGTGTTGAAAAAATTGTTCACTGTGTTATAGTTCAACCTTGTGGGTGGGGGGAGGAATGTTGTGTATAGAGATTGGTCTTTGGGGTTTGCCGTAGCACTGCCGGGGCGGGGAATGGGATGATGTCAGGCGGGCTACGGCGGGGAGTATAAATAGTAATGTGCACCAAATAAAGTTCAGTTGTATGTTCGCCAAGACACTCTCTGCCGGCTCTATTTCCCAACGTAACAGCCGGGTCCGCTGCATGCGCCGTTGACTGTTATTCAAACTGGCGGAGTGTTGCTCTCTCGCCAAGCTCACGTGATACTTTTTCTGCTGCCTCACACTGCTGAGCTAGCACGATAGCCATGGCTAACGTCAACTCGCCCGAGTGCGTGAGGAGCTTTGACCTAGCTGCTGAGCAAAGGGTATGCTCCGCCAACTGGTCGCGGACCATCTCTTCCTCTAATGCTCCAAACTGGCAGTCCCCGGCCAGCTGATGTAGGTCTGCAACATACCACAGCACTGACTCACCAGTCTGCTGGCGGCGCTGCTGAAACTGAATCCTCCAGACAATGCCATTTTCCGTGGAGTGAAAATGTCGCACCATCAGGTCAACCACGTCCTCAAAACTATCACTGTTGCCTAAGGTACTAAGGATGCGTTGTCCTTCCATTTCCAAGTTGTGAACCAACACTGCCCGTGCCCGCAACTTCTCCAGCTTACCAAGGTTCAGTGCCACCAAATAGTTCTGGAATGTGGTGAACCATCTTGCCCAGGGGACTGGCGGCTCACCGGGAACCTCCAAAAATGGACGAATATTAGCTACTCCCGCGTCCATACTTTTATTCTCGTCGTCAAATGTTATGTTGGTGAACAAGAACCAAGGATGAGGCTGGATGTTGAACTGAACAGGACTTTATTGTAGACTCACTATCACAGTACAGGCACTCCCGTCAGGCAGAGGTGAGGTCAAAGAGATCGCCCCTCCTACTCACAGCCCTCTTATACCCCGGGTGGCAGCGGAACCGGAAAGGTGGAGCCACCACCCATGTCACACAATAATATGTCCCAAATACAACATAATATTATGAAGATAAAGAAATATATTGTGATGTTGTGAGGGTTCACACAAGAAAGAAGAGATGATTGTGACGAAACAAGCTTTATTTAAACACACCTCCTCAACACAGACAGGAGGGGAGGTCATTCCCACAGACCTCCGTCTCGCTGAGGGCAACAGAAACGCATGATCAGTCACTGCTCTGACTCCTTTTATAACACTGCTGTGTCATTATAACGCAGTTATAATGACACAGCAATAACACTTTAGAACACACGAATGATAACACCCTTTGAATCCTCCACTGCCAAAGCATGCCGGGAGAATCCCCGCCCCCTTATCACAGCCCCGATGTTACACTGTCCACCCCCCCCCCCCCGGACGGGTTTCTGTCCCCAGAATAATAAAAGTCCAGCTCAAAAGTCCAACACGAATCCGTCCAGGTGTCGGGGCGGCCTCCATTGTCGACGACCAGTGCACACAGGCCCGCTAGTGTTCATCTGTGCCTCGGTCAGAGTATCTGGTCGGGGTGAAGGCTCTGGCTCGACCACCCGCGGGGCAGATGGCTGGTACGGGGTGAGACGGTCACAGTGGAGTACCACGACCTGGTCCCTTTTCTGCAGCCTCACCCTGTACACCACATCCGACAGTCACTGTAGGACCTCTCACGGTCCTGTCCAATGACTCGCCAGTTTTGGTGATAGTCCCCTTTTCACTCCGAGCAGAAAACCCAGACTCAATCTCCTGGTGCAAAGTCCCTCCCCTGGCAGCAGGAGTCATATGCCCGCTTCTGCCGGCTCCCCGCTGCTGCCAGGACCTCCCGAGCCAGTCCATGCACCATGTGGAGATGTTCCTTCAAGCAAAACAAATAATCCAACCCCGGTTTGCCCTCCACCTCCGGCTCCGGGGAGGGGGGAGAATACCAAATCCACCCGTGTGTGCAGCTCACGTCCAAACGTCAGCACTGCAGGGGTGCACCGGGTGGACTCCTGTGCTGCCGTCCAGTACGCCCACAGAACATAGGGCAAATGCAGATCCCAGCCTCACTGTCGCTGGTCCGCTAGAACTGCAAGCTGGGTGGTAAGGGTCCGGTTGAACCATTCGACCAGGCCATCGCTCTGTGGATGCATCGGGGTGGTCCGGGTCTTCCGGCTGCCCAGCCGCTTGCAGACCTCCCCGAAGACCTCTGCCACAAAGTTCCGACCCTGATCGCTGTGCAACTCCTCCAGTGTGCCAAACCGACAGAGCATCTCTTCCACCAGTTTTGATGCTGTGGTGGAGGCACTCTGATCAGGGACCGCGTACGCCTCTAATAAAGGCTTATCTTATCTTATCTTATCTTATCTTATCTTATCTTATAATCCATTGTGACCAGCACGTAGCAGTTCCCAAAGTCCGTGGTCGGGAAAGGGCCCAGAATGTCCACCCCTACTCACTCCATCGGTGCTCCCACCCAGTACTGCTGCAAGGGGGCGTGGGATTGCTGAGTCGGCCCCTTCTGAGCTGTGCAGGTGTCGTAGCAATGGACGTGAAGCTCTACATCCTGGTGACATCCGGGCCAGTAGAACCGGGCTCGAAGATGCTGCAGAGTCTTTGTCACCCCGAAGTGGCCCGCTCCTACCGCCCTGTGGACCAGCTGGAGTACATTGGGCCGGAGCCGCCGGGGAACCAGCAGCTGCCAGACATGACGCTGCCCAGCTGGAGTCTGCCACTGCCGATACACAACACCCTGGTGACAGCGGAGATTGGCCCACTGGGAGTGTAGGGCCTTGGTCTCTGGGTCCAGCGCAGACACAGCCTCCCAGGCGGGCCACTGGCCCGTGTCCAGCCACTGTCAAACCCGGGAAATGACCAGATCTCTGTCCTGCTCACACTGCAGCTGCTGTGCGCCAAGGGCCTCTGTGACGTCATCGCTGGGAAGAGCTGCCTGATTATCCAAGGAGGAGCTGTGTGCAGCTGTGTTATTCCTGCTCACAGCGGTCCGGTGAGCAGCAGCCCATGGAACGGCTTGGTCTCGATCCTCTGCCCGCTGGCAGTGACGACAATCCTCCGCAGCACAGGGACGTCGAGACAACGCGTCAGCGTTGGCATGGAGGCGGCCTGCCCGATGCACAATCTGAAAATCATAATCCTGCAGTGCCTCCAGCCATCTCGCCAACTGTCCATCCGGCTCTTTGAAGTTCAGCAGCCAGGTCAAGGAAGCATGATCCGTCCTGAGCTGGAATCTCCCCCCGTACACATACGGGTGAAAATGGTGAAGCCCCTGGATGACAGCCAACAGCTCTCTGCGAGTGACGCAATAATTCCTTTCAGCTCGAGTGCGGCTGAAAAAAGCAACTGCCTGCTCTCCGTGTTCTCCCTTCTGGGATAACACCGCCCCGATGCCCTGGTTGCTGGCGTCCGTGTCCACGATGAAAGGTTGGTTCGGGTTGGGATACTGCAGGATGGGGGCTCCGATGAGCACTGAGCGAAGCTGGGAAAAAGCAGCAGCACAGTTCTCACTCCACTGAAACGCACTGCCCTTCTGTGTCAGCTGACGCAGCGGGCTGGCGATGGTGATGAAGTCTTTCACAAATCTCCTATAATAGGAGGCCAGTCCGAGAAAACTCCGTAGCTCTCCCACATCCCGCGGCACTGGCCAGTTTTTCACCGCTGCCACTTTCTCTGGATCGGTGGCGACTCCCGCTGCGCTGACGACGTGGCCCAGGAAGGTGGTCTTCCGCTGAAATAAGTGGCATTTCTGCGGGTGTAGCTGCAGCCTGGCCTGTCGGATGGCATCCAATACTTCCCAGAGGTTGGACAGGGCGCTGTCAAAATCAGCTGCGTGAACCAGCAGGTCATCCAAGTAAACAATGTAGTGGCTCCGGGGTACATGAGCCAACACTCGCTCCATCAGACGTTCAAAGGTAGCCGGGGCGTTGCAAAGTCCAAACGGCATCACCTTGAACTGATACAGTCCCTGCCCGATGGAGAAGGCTGTTTTCTGACGGACCTCAGGTGACAGTTCTACCTGCCAATAGCCGCTGCAGAGGTCCAGCGAGCTGAACCAGCTGGAGCCGGCGATGTGATCCAGCACATCATCGATGCGGGGCAGGGGGTAGGAATCCTTGCGGGTGACGTCATTCAGGCATTGGTAATCCACACAGAACCGCCATGAACCGTCCTTCTTCTTAACCAGCACCACCCGCGCCGCCCAGGGACTGCTGGAGGGTTCAATAATGTCTGCCTCCAGCATTTCCCATACTTTTTGTTCTGCTTCCACCCACCTTGAAAAAGGCAGACGGCGGGGGCGGAGCCAGATCTGCCTGGTCTCACCGGTGTCGATTCCATGCTGCACCAAGCTGTTTTGGGTGCATTCCTCATCCTTCGCAGCAAAGACGTCCATGTAGCAGTCCAACAGCTCCCGCAGATGGTGTCTCTGTCCCAATTCCAGTCCGCTGCAGCTCTGCTGGAACAATTCCTCGACTGCCTGCTGTGTTTCTGCTGACACATTGACCCGCTCCGCTGTGCCCCCCCCCCCCTGCTGTCTATATCAGTGGTCATGCTCCCTCTGCTCGTACTTGCGGTGACCCACCCGGTTTGGCCCACCCTGGCGGTCCCTCGATCACGCAGGCCTCCAGGTTCCTCCTCTGGGCCCCGCTGCAGAGCGTGATGGTCTGAGTTCCCAGCAGGAGAGACGATCTGGCGGTGTCAATCTTTGCACCCCATGCTGCGAGCAGATCGAGTCCAATAATGCAGGGGTCTTGGATGTCAGCCAGCCAGAATGGGTGGTTTGTGTTCTGGCCAGCCACCCCCACCACAAGAACTCTCCACCCTCCCAGTCTGACGTGCTCACCGGTAGCTGTGGTGATGCAGCACCCAGTGGGTTCCCACTCCTGCGGTTCTGTCTCGTCTGTGCCTGGCAGCACACCGGGTTGGACCAGGGAGATGGTAGAACCGGTGTTGATCAGGGCCCAGATCAGCGTGTTGTCCAGTCTGCACTGTAGGTACACTCCTGGCGAGTGTCCAATTCGGCCCACACGCGGTGACAGTTCATCGGGGAAAATGTCTGTGGGAGGCGGCAGGTCCCCGTCCATGCCACCTCGCTCTAGTTTAATGTTGGCGAGGGGCCGGTTTGTCGTTGGGGTGGGTGCCGGGCAGTACCACGCAATGTGTCCTGGCTCCCCGCAGTGGAAGCACCCTTCCTCGCGCCGCCATGGCCATCTTCTCCGTGGGCGCGCTGCCGTGGTCCGGTGCAGCTCCTCCTCCTCCTCCTCACTCTCAGCCGTGGCCTGGAAGGCTCTCTGTCTCAGTGCCGATGCATCAGCTGCACAATCCATTAGTGGTTCCACCCGCTCCGCTTCTGCCACAGCCATCTCCCAGCTGCTGGCGGCGTGAATCCGGATGTGGTTCTGGAGCTGGGCCGGGCGGAAACCCCGGATGAAGTTCCAGAGGGCGAGCTTCTCCACTACCTCTGGCTCGAAATCTGGGTAGCCATGCCGTATCAGCAGCCGTATGTCCGCTGCGTAGGCGCCCAGGCTCTCTCGGCTGCCTCACCAGCGTTTGGCCAGCTGTTCCTCGGCATGCTCAGTGTTGGCCACTCTCCCAAACCGCTCCTTGCAGCACTGGCCAGCTGCAGCGTTCCTTGGGGAGAGATCAGACAGTGTGTGGAGAGCCCTTCCCTCCAGGGCCAGCACGACCTGCACAGCGGTCTCTTCGGGTAACCAGCCGTTCAACGCAGCAGCCAGCTCGACCTGGACAAGGTAGTCGTCCAGAAGGGTTTCACCGTTAAAGCGGGGAGCTTTGGCCTGCTGCCAGATGGGTGGGACGGTGGCCTCTTGGTCGCTCGCCACCCCTGGTCGTAGTGGAATCGCCAGCCCGTCCTGCCCTGAAAAGGGTGGGGAGAGGGGCTGATCTGTTCTGTTTAGCCCGTCCTGCCTTGAGAAAGGCAGAAGGCGGGGTACGCTGGTCCCATCGGGTCCGCTGCTCCGTTCATCCCGGCGAGCAACTTTGGGGGTCGGTGTACCAGCTCTGCCGTCCATTCCCAGATGAGCGATGAACCGCTCCAGCTGCTAAATCTCTGCTCTGATCCTGGCTTCCATCTGCTCCATAGTCCCACTTCTGACACCAGTGTGACGTTGTGAGGGTTCACACAAGAAAGGAGAGATGACTGTGACGAAACGGGCTTCATTTAAACACACCTCCTCAACACAGACAGGAGGGGAGGTCATTCCCACAGACCTCCGTCTCACTGAGGGTGACACAAACGCATGATCAGTCACTGCTCTGACTCTTCTTTTGACACAGCAGTGTTAAAAGAAGAGTGATGATGATAACACCCTCTGAATCCTCCGCTGCCAAAGCATGCCGGGAGAATCCCCGCCCCCTTATCACAGCCCCGACGTTGCAATATTTAGCTTTATACATGTCTGGATAGGTGATGCTGGCCCTCTTCTCTGTCTTTTGGACAGTTTTGCTTTGGGATGAGATAGGGGCCTGCTTCTCAGTTAAAACTAATTTGTTGTCATACCACTGTCTGTCATTATCAAGAGTTTCATAATAAATTTCGGAGGTTTTCACATTTTTTTGTTTCATTTTACTACGTGATAGCCCCCCCCCCCCAAACTATATCGAAAACTATGACAAGCACCACCTATGGATGCAGTGCCTTGATTTTTGGTCTCTGGGTAATGGGGAGAATTTCTGATCAGACTGTAAAATTTTGTTTTATGTATTGCCTTTTTTTTTTTTTACTCCCCATGCGCTTTCGGGGGGGGGGGGGGGGCGGGAGCAACAGCCGATAAAAATAAAGAAGTGGAAACAACTATGCGGAAGTACTCGAGTCACTGTTGCCTAGCAACGTAGTGTCAATCATTGGAGTTTGGAGTCGCTCCTTCTGCCCGTTGCCGTGTTGGTTACAAATATTAAACTTGTCCCTTATTCTGGTCGGTCAAGGTTAGTCATATTGATTATTTGAGATGTTTATCAGCACAGTGTTTTGGTGAAGTGTTTTGCCTTGTACAGTAAACAGTGCTACGGAGTATCCGGAGTGGGGATGTGGTAGGTTTTTAGCTAGCATGGTGACTTCTGTTCATAAAGGTTGAAGGCATGATAATCTTATCCAGCTGGTATTTCTTATCAGTGGAGTTTCATAGTGTTTCTCTTCTGGTTTAAGAATGAGAAAGAAAGGCAGAAAGGAGAGTGACACTCCATACAAGGAGATGGTGAGTGGTTCATCAATGCACTTTCTATTAACTGAGACGTTTGGCCACAGAATATCGTGAATTCTTGAAACTTCAAGTTCATATCAGTTTCAGGGGTCTTGGTGTAAAAAAAAAGAAGATTATTTGATACAGTAATCCGGTATTGATTTTATGTCAGTCCATTCATTGTGTTCCTTGCTGACCCACCATCCCTCAGATAGGAGCATATTCACGCTCACATGGGTGCACTTGAGTATTTATTTATCTGAAATCTCAAAACTTGAACTTGTCCCATTTGAAATTATGTTTTTATATTTCATCTTACTCTATCAACACTCACAGTTTGAGCCTTTACCGCTCGAGAGTAAAACCCCAGCAACAGCAGTGCTGCTGTTAAGTTCCCCAGAGGAGGATACTCTGGTCAAAGCCTGTGAAGCAGTCCACACGTTTGCAGAGAAAGGTATACAGTGTACTGTCCACTCCTTAACCCTTACACATGATCATTTTCATCACTCAACTTTTGCTCTGTTTTATTATTATATAACTATTAATGCAACAGTATTCAAGTGCAATATACTGTTGATCCAGGTCTATGAAGGACCATGTTGAACGTTGAACGTTCCCATTCACTGTCTCCCCCTGTTGTTAGGAGATGAAAACAAAGTTTCTCTGCTGGGACTTGGGGCATTGGCGCCTCTCTGTCATCTCATTACCCACAACAACAAGATGATCAGACGCAATGCCTTTATGGCTTTGGGCACCATGGCCACTAACAGTGAGTCAAATGACATACATCATCAATGGAGAATCAATTGCAATAGAGTTTGCTTTGGCTTACAATCTGCACCAAGACCTGCCTAACAGTGCAGCTTCCAAACAAACTAGTTTCTGAAATTAACTACTGAATTTTTTAACAGTAAATAATTATATTCTCTCTTGTTTGAAATTTAAGATGATGTGAAGAATAACCTGAAAAAAGTAGGTGCCGTTCCTTTGATTATTGAAAAACTGTCCCCTGAAGGTAAGTGATTTTGATCAAATTAACAGACTGAGAAGCTGACATTTACTGAAAATTCAGCAATGAAATAAAACATTAAAAGATGTCATTTTTTTCAGCCAACATACATTACATGCAACCAAAATAGGGTGCATATCTATTCATGTTCAACTTAATATGAACTGACAATATATTCCTGGATTCTGAATTAATTTTGATTTTTTTTTTTTTTTTTTAAATTGAAGAGGATACAGGTGTGCATGAATTTGCAACACTGTGCCTGGCCTCTTTGTCAGTGGATTTTGTCTGTAAGGTCCAGATATTTGACAACAAGGGCCTTCCTCCGCTAATCAAGCTTCTATCCAGCCCTGACCCTGATGTCAAGAAGAACTCAATAGAAACCATCTTCCATTTGGTTCAGGTGATTCATCAGCGAAGGCAGGATAACAGGCCAAAAAATAGGGATGCATCGACCATGAAACTCTTGGCCGATATTGATGCTTAAAACAATAGCTTGGCCAATAGCTGTTAGTGATTGTTTATTTTTGTTTTGCCAGTATGCCAGGCAGACAAAGAAATATTCATTAGAAAAAAATAAGTATTTCCATCCTTCATACTGTATTTGAATGAGCACAAATTCAATCACACAAATGTATGAAATGACTTTTATTGTAGCCTTTCACATAACAAAAGACAAGCCAGATAAACATCATCCACTGCCGTCGGGGAATCAGCTTTATTTGCCAATAAGCTCATCAAAAGGTGAATATTGACAGATATCAATGTTAAGTTGATGAATTGGTGCATCCCTACATTAAAGCTATAAACAAGTATAAACCCCAATTTCAATGAAGTTGGGACATTGAGTAAAACATAAATAAAAGCAGAATACAATGATTTGCAAATCTTTTTCAATCTATATTCAGCTGAATATGTGACAAAGACAAGATATTTAATATTCAAAGTAATAAACTTTATTGTTCTTTTTGCAAATATTCACTCACTTTGAATTTGACACCTACAACATGTTACAAAAAAGCTGGGACAGGGGCATGTTTACCACTGTGTTACATCATCTTTCCTGTTAACAACACTCAGTAAGCATTTAGGAACTGAGGACACTAATCATTGCAGCTTTGTAGGTGGAATTCTTTCCCATTCTTGCTTGATGTACAACTTCATTTGCTCAACAGTCCGAGGTCTCCATTGTTATATTTTGCACTTCATAATGTCAGGCATTGGCTTGCTTGCTACTGGATAACCATGAAAACCGGTACTACCTGTCTTATGGGTCGAGCTGCCAGCGACTCAACCGGCATCCCCGCCCTTCCAAGGGCATGGAGGGTGAAACAGGGCATCCTGGCAGAACTAAAAACAATATCTGCCACAGGTCTGTGGTGGACCACTCCCAGTTACACGGGGTGAGACTGGACATCCTGGAGGATAAACACATCTGTCGCAAGGTCTGTGGTGGACTGTGCCAGTCGGTGCATTGTGACATGCACTACACAAAGAGCAGAGATAAACAAACCTATCATCTGGTCAGTCACTGCAACAGATACTGGAGTCAGTTTGTCTTGGCCTGTCCTTGCCACTGATAATACCTTATCTGCCAAGAATGTGCTGCTAGTCCAGCAAGAGCTAGCGGTACTCAAATACTTTGCAAACAGTTTCACGAAATGGTCAGTCAGAAAGCAACCCACACCGGCTCGGATGTCGCCCGGGCTAACAAGGTCCGCGCTGATCTGTTCACATTATGACAGGCAGTGAAAAGTAAGCTAGTAGCAGGAAGACAAAAGAAGAGGAAAACAGCAGCCTTGTGTATAGCAGAATGGAATGTACACACTCTGTTGGACAGAACAACATCACAGCGCCCAGAAAGACAGACCGCGCTTGTGGCCCTGGAAATGAACAGGTACAATGTGGACATAGCCGCACTTAGTGAAACAAGATTGCCTGGATATGACAGCTTGGAAGACCATGGGTACATCTTTTTTTTTTTTTAATGAATCTTTATTTCGGATAGATTAAAAGTAAAGATTAAAAAAAGAAACAGAATAATATAACAAAGGGGGGGAAAGAAAAAAAATCCAACAAGGTCAAATCAAACAATAACTCCTCTAATTATACAATTCAACATAAGTTTTCCGAAATGGGTGATGGCTGAAGCCGCAGCTTATATTGCCCACCCATATTCCGTCCAAGAATTCAAAAGAAAAACAAAACAAGAGCGATTGCAATTCAGAGCAAAGCTAAGACAAAACGTGACAAAAAAAAAACAAAACTAAGCAACAACACAACACAGACTGAATATGACAATCCTTATGTGATTTTACATGCCATCTTGTATATATGTTTGGAGTATTTCTTCCTTTAGTTTTTGTTTAAATTGTCCAAGCGTTGTACATGATTTTAATTCAGGTCCAAAAGCGTTCCACAATCTGACTCCTTGCACTGAAACACAGTGTTGCTTGGTGGTAGTTCTCTCTGAGGGTTTTTGAAATATACATGTTCCTCTGAAATTATATTGTTTCTCCCTTATTTGGAACAACTTTTGGATATTTGCAGGCAGTGATAGATTCTTTACTTTAAACACAATTACTGCAGTTTTAAAGTCAACCAGATCTTTCAACTTGAGAGCTTTTAATTTAAGAAAAAGTGGATTTGTTGGTTCCCTGTAAGCAGCTTTGTTTATTATTTTAATAGCTCTCTTCTGAAACATAAAGACTGAATATATGTTTGTTTTATATGTATTTCCCCATACTTCAGTACAATATGTCATGTATGGGAGTATTAATGAATGATACAAAGTATATAATGTGGGTTGATTCAGCAAATATTTCACTCTGTGTAGTATTGCAATTGATTTAGACATTTTACCTTTAATATAATTAATATGTGACTTCCAACACAGTTTATTATCAATTATTACTCCCAAGAAATTTAGTTTCGGATACCCTTTCAATCTCTACACCATTTACACTGAGTTTAGATACTAAGTTGTTGTGATGGTTGTTAAAAACTGTAAATTTTGTCTTACTTAAATTGAGCGTTAATTTGTTTGAATCAAACCACAGTTTAACCTTTCCTAATTCCTTTCTGAGTGTATACAAAAGTTGTTCCAAATTGCTTCCACTGCATAATAAATTAGTGTCATCCGCAAACAATATTAAATCCATTTTTTCTGAGACTTTACATATATCATCTATATACATATTGAATAACAGTTGCCCCAAAACTGAACCCTGTGGGACTTCTTTTGGAGTGGGAAATCAACTCAAGAAAGGAGAGAAGCAGGAGTGGGCTTTGCAGTTAGAAAGGAGATAGCAGCAATGCTTGATGAGGAACTGGTGCCAATCAACGATAGGATAATGACTATGAGACTCCCACTACAGCAGAAGATGTATGCCACACTCATCAGTGTATATGCCCCAACAATGACCAACACAGAGGAGGCGAAGGAAGAGTTCTACAGTGATTTACGTGAGACTATCAGGCGTGTACTGACTGATGACAGGCTGATACTCGTTAGAGATTTTAATGCCAGAGTTGGTTCGGACACTGAGAAATGGAAAGGAGTGCTAGGCAGTCATGGAGTAGGCAAGTGCAATGCTAATGGAGAACTTCTACTTGCACTATGTTCAGAGTACAGCCTTGTGATAACCAACACTCTAAGCACAAGGACACACACAAGAAGACATGGATACACCCAAGATCCAAGCACTGGCACTTGTTAGACTACATCTTAGTAAGGCAGAGAGACATAAGGGATGTATTGGACACCAGAGCAATGAGAGGTGCGGACTGTGGTACTGATCATGTTATGCTGAGATCTAGGTTAATGATTTGGAGACGAAAACAGCACTGCAGGACGGGTACAAAGCCACCATGGAAGCTAAACACTAGTGCACTGAAAGGCCAAAAGAAGCAGGAAGAACTTACACAGGAAATGGATGAAAACTTGAAAGACTGGGACAGCAACAACTCAGAGAATGACATAGAAGAGAAATGGGCAACACTGAAGGATATGGTGTATCAGACTGCGAGTGATGTATTAGGCCACCCTGAAAGGAAACATCAAGATTGGTTTGATGAGCATGATGAACATCTGAAGAAACTACTAGAAGCAAGGAATACAGCTAGACAGGAAAACCTACAGTGTAACACAAGGTTGAAGAAGAAGAAATACTCAAAGGCTCAGAGTGAGCTACAGAAGTACACCAGAGAGATGAAGTCCAACTGGTGGGATGAAAAAGCGGAGGAACTTCAAACTGCAGCAGACAGGAAGGACATGAAAACATTTTTCATAGGTTTGAGAGAAATCTATGGCCCTAAACCAAGAGGATTGATCCAACTAAAGGCTATGGATGGTGAAACAATTTTGCAGGAGAAAGACAAGATCCTGGACAGATTTGCAGACCACTTTGACCAATTACTAAACAACCCTGGAGATCTCACTGAAGAGGCTAAAGAAGCTCTAGTGCAGCGACCAGCTGTATCAAATCTGGATGAACCACCAAATCTTGATGAACTAATGGCAGCTATCAAGACAACACAGGATGGTAAAGCTCCAGGAAAGGATGGAATTCCAGCAGAAGTGTGGAAATTTGGCAGGTGTTCAGTTGACCAACTGCCTGCACAAGCTCATCCAAGAGATATGGGATGCCCAGAAAGTACCTCAAGACTGGAAGGATGCAAGTATTGTGCCTTTGTTCAAGAAAGGTGACAGGAAAGATTGTGGAAATTACTGAGGTATATCACTGCTAGCCACGGTTGGTAAGATTCTCTCACGTGTACTACTGAACAGACTCAATGAACACATCTCGCAGAATGTGCTACCAGAAACCCAGTGCGACTTTAGAAGTGGAAGAAGCACAATGGACATGATTTTCTGCTTGAAACTGACATAATGTCCGGCTCAGGCTTCTCCGGACAATGCTCCATGGTATGCTGATCGCCTCCGCAATACATGCAGAGGCCCAGCTCCTGACGGCACTGTTTCTCCTCTAGGGAGAGCCTTGACCGGCCAACTACCATTGCCTCCGACTCCTCAGAGGACTCCGGGGCTGGTAACGCCAGGGGGCGAGCCTGAGGCGTGCGGACTGAACCTCCGCGCGAGCGGCCGATTAACTTCCGCTCGGCGGATCGCTCCCGCAGCCTGTTATCCAAGCTAATTGCCAGGGAGATTAGCTCCGACAGCTTTTCCGGAAGGTCTCGGCTGGCCAGCTCATCCCTCAGACCGGAGTTGAGGCTGCGGAGGAAGATGCTACAGAGTGACGCCTCACCCCAGCCCACCTCCTCCGCTGCAACCCGGAAGTCGATAGCGTAATCCGCCGCTGACCGGCTTCCCTGTTGGAGGCCAAGGAGACGGTCAGCGAGGACGCTATCTCGCCGAGAATGGTCGAACACCTCGAGAAAGTTCTGCACGAACTGGTCGTAGGAGAGGTTCGCGTAACTGGGCTTCGCCATGACAGCGTAAGCCCAAGTTAGCGCTCGCCCCTCCAGGAGATTACCTATATAGCCAATTCGGCTGTGGTCCGAGGGAAAATCCCCAGGAACGCGCAGAAACACCGACTTGCACTGCACAATGAACCCCCGCGCTCCGCTGAGCTTACCGCTAAAGCGGGCGGGGGTTGGAATTGGCGTGAGTCGGGTTGGTGTTCCCGCGGCAGACTGGCCAGCCACGGAAGGGGCTGGAGCTGCGCCCCCCCCCCCCCCGACGAGCCGGGGGGGGAACACCTGCTGGGGGTCCACACGGTCTAACCGGTGAGTGATGTTAGTCAAATGGTTCAAAATCACCTGCTGTTGGTGGGCTATTAAATCCACCCGAGCCTCGAGGGTGGTAAGGCGGCGTGCGAGCCCGCTGTCTGCTGAGCCGCTCTGCTGGAGCCATACTGACACAATGTCCGGCTCAGGAAACACGCACGCAGGCTCAGAGAAGATTTAATAGCTTTATTCAACAAGCAGGTGTGAATGGGTGAATGTATGAGATATGTATATGTGATGTGGGTGAACGCCGATGCACAGGAAACAGAGCAGAACACTGTACAGCCAGGCAACCCTATGGAGAGAGCAGAGGACAAGGGTAAAGGGCACCACACCAAGATAGGTATAATGAGCAGACTGCTGCTTACTTGTAGGTGACGGGTGGCTGGCGTTGGCCAAGGGAGAAGCCCGGGAGACAGCGTCCTGCTGAGCCAGTGACGACGATGAGGGAAGGATGGCGATGACGGGATATCCGCCGCCAATGAATCCACCTGTGCACAGGGGAGAAGACTTGCAAAGGTAGGATGATGCTTACGTGAAGCGTAGCTCAGCTGTCATAGGGAGACGATCCAGCTGCGAAGAAGTGCCGATGCGAACAGACGGCTCCAGACCGCTGCACTGGGCTGAGTGGGCTAAATAGCCCGTGGCTGACGAGGCGCAGGTGTGCGCGCAGCTGAGGCAGATGATGAGCGGCGAGTCGTGACAGAAACAGGTTCAAGAAAAGTGTATCGAACAGAACATGCCGCTTTATGTAGTCTTCATAGACTTCAGTAAAGCCTTCGATACTGTTTCGCAACAAGGACTTTGGCAGGTACTCAAAAAATATGGCTGTACAGAGAAGTTTGTCAGCCTGATTGAGGCACTCCATACAGGTATGCAAGCAAACGTGGCAATGAGTGGTTCAGTATCTAAAGACTTTTCAGTAAACAATGGGGTGAAACAAGGGTGTGTGCTGGCGGCTACACTCTTCTTGCTATATCTGGCAGCCATGCTTGAGGTGGCCTTCAAAGACACTTCAGAAGGAGTATACATTCAAACAAGGAAGGAAGCAGACTTGTTCAATATGGCACAGTTTAAAGCCAAGAGTAAGACATTGATAAAGGTAGTAAGAGAAATGCTCTTTGCCGACGACAGTGCTCTAGTTGCACACAGTGCGGAAGATATGCAATCTTTAGTGGAGAAATTTGCAAGAGCAGCTAGCCAATTCAGCCTCAAAATCAACATCAAGAAGACAGAGTGCCTTTATCAACCACCAACATTCCAGTTATCAACATCACTACCAGTAGAAATCAGCATTGATACAGAACTACTAGTCAAGTGCAAGACTTTCAAGTATCTAGGGAGTACTGTTTCAGAGAATGCTAGGCTGGAGGATGAACTGTCTCTCAGAATGGGAAGAGCGAGCGCTGTGTTTGGAAACTTGAGGGAGAGACTGTGGAACAATCGACATGTGTATGTCCGTGTGAAATGCAAAGTGTACAGAGCGACAGTACTGGCTACTATATTGTACGGTGCTGAAACTTAGACTGTCTACAGAGTGCAGGTGAAGAAACTCCACGCTTACATGATGAGACACCTTCGAGCCATAATGAACATCTCATGGAAAGACAAGATAACCAACACAGAAGTGTTGAAATGAGCTGGTCTACCATCAATGGAGGACATGGTAATACAGATGAACCTGAGATGGCTCGGACATGTTGAGAGGATGGACCACCAGCGTCTCCCTCGAGTTACTCTACTCACAGTTATGCGAGGGCAAATGCAATCAGGGTAGACCAAGGCTCAGATTTAAAGACATTGTAAAAAGAAACTTGAAGAAGTTGGATATAGACAGGAGTTCCTGGCAGTGGAAGGCTAAGGACAGAGCTGCATGGAGGAATCTGATCAGACCTAAATGAAACCGTCATTGTCGCCCACGACAGACTGCTATGATGATGATGATGATGAATGCGCTATACATTTTCAATGGGAGACAGGTCTGGACTGCAGGCAGAACAGTCTAGTACTCGCACTCTTTTACAATGAAGCCACACTGTTGTGACACGTGCAGAATGTGGCTTGGCCTTGTCTTGCTGAAATAAGTAGGGATGTCCCTAAAAACGGCATTGCTTAGATGGCAGCATATGTTGTACCAAAGCCTGTGTGTACCATTCAGCATTAATAGTGCCTTCACAGATGTGCAAGTTATCCATGCCATGGGCACTAATACACCTTTTTACCATCACAGATGCTGATTTTTGCACTTAATGCTGACAACAATTTGGATGGTCCTTTTCCTCTTTAGCCCAGAGGACACGTCGTCCATGATTTCCAAAAAACAATTTGAAAGGTGGACTCGTCAGACCACAGCACACTTTTCCACTTTGCTTCAGTTCATCTCAGATGAGCTCAGGTCCAGAGCAACTGTTTCTGGGTATTGTTTCTTATATGGCTTTTGCTTTGCATGGTAGAGTTTTAACTTGCTCTTATCGATGGAGCAGCAAACTGTATTAACTGGCAATGGTTTTCTGAAGTGTTGCTGAGCACACGTGGTAATATCCTTTACAGAATGATGTCAGTTTTTAAAGCAATGCTGCCTGAGGGATCGGAGATCACAGGCATTCAATGTTGGTTTTTGGCCTTATTGCTTATGTGTAGAAATTTCTCCAGATTCTCTGAATCTTTTGATGATATTATGGACTGTAGATGATGAATCTCTAAATTCCTTGCAATTGCATGTTGAGAAATGTTCTTAACCTGTTGGACTATTTGCCCACACAGTTGTTCACAAAGTGGTGAACGTCACTCCATCCTTGCTTGTGAATGACTGAGCATTTTGGGGATGCTCCTTTTATACCCAATCGTGACACTCACCTGTTTCCAATTAACCTGTTCACCTGTGGAATGTTCCAAAAAGATGCTTTTTGAGCATTCCTCAACTTTCCCAGTCTTTCCTTGCCCCTATCCCAGCTTTTTCTGGAACATGTTCAGGCATCAAATTCAAAATAAGTGAATATTTGCAAAACAAACAATAAAGTTTATCAGTTTGTCTTTGTAGTGTATTCACTTGAACATAGGTTGAAAATGATTTTTTTTTACAATGATTTATTGTATTCTGTTTTATTTACATTTTACACAATGAATGAATAAACCAGCTGGTGATAAACCCCAACCAACAGGTCCCGGGCACCAACCTCCCAAGGAGACAGTGGTCTACACTCAATCGCTTCAGGACTGGACATGGCCCCTGCTTGGCCAGCCTTCACAGATGGGGCAGTAGCCCTAGCCCACTGTGCGCATGTGGAGAGGAGCAAACTATGGAACACATCATAGAGGCTTGCCCGCTCCAAAGACTGGAAGGAGGATTACACACCCTCCATACAGCAAACCAGGAGGCAACTGCTTGGCTTAAGGACTTTGCATTCGCTAAATAAAAAAAAAAAAATGAATAAACAACATCCCAACTTCACTGGAACTGGGGTTTGTAAAATGAAAAGTTTCAGCTTTTCAGAAGACATTATGATATACTCTCAGTTCTTATGGAATTCAAAACATGTTTCTAAATTATTATAATTCTTCTGTAACCTCTAATGTTCTGTCTCTATGAAGGACTATCAAAGCAGAAAGGCGGTGCATGAGTTAGGTGGGATTGTCCCGATTCTGGAACTGCTGACGTCGGATTATCCTGTCATTCAGCAGCTGGCTATAAAAACACTGCAGAATGTCACTACTGATAAAGATACACGCAACACCTTCAGGGAAGAGCAAGGTTTTGAGAAGGTGATGGACGTCCTCAGTAACATGGTATGTGTATGAAACACATCTCGTATTTAGATAACATGCCTTCAATCCTTCTCTTTAGAAAATTGAGTGTTACATGGTAATGGTTTCCTGTGAATTAGATCTTAAATGGTTACACATCTGTACCTTTTTAGATCTGTATTCTTTAAGAATATCTTTTAATTTCTGCCAGGACTTCAGTGACCTACATGCTGTGGCCTTACAAGTGGTGAGTAACTGTTTAAGTGACAGTGTCCAGCTGATCCACGTGGGTGAAGGGCTGAATAGGATCATGGAATTTGTCCTCAAACCCAACACACCTGAAATCCAGTCCAACACTGTCAAATGCATCACCAGGGTGGCTCAGAACTGTAAGCCATAAAAAAATCAGATATTTTCAGTTAATTTGCTATCAACAGGTGATAGTGGAATATAACCTGTTTTCTTACTGTTGATAACAATGTGTGTGTGCATAGCCGAGAGTCGCAAATTGCTTCACGAGCAGCATGTGGAGAAGGTTCTGGTAGAACTTCTGTCTGTGGTCAGTGATGAAGTGAAAACGTCTGCCTGTCAAACTGTGGCTGCCATGAGCTTCCATCTAGCCAGCAAAGACATCTTCAGAGAACTGGGTACTAATACATTCACAGGGGCACCACGTGGCTTGGGACTCTCATCACAACAAACCGAATAAAGTATGTTTTTGTGTGTTTCAGGTGGTATCCCTGTAGTGGTGCAGATTCTGAGCACGGAGAGTCCGGCGCTCAGAGAAGCAGCCACCCAGGCTCTGTCTAGCCTCACACACAGCAGCCACCTCAATGCCCTGTATGTGATGGTCTGCCTCGGTCACTATTTCTGCACTCACAATTATTCTCATTTCTTTTTTCACAAACAAAAAATTACTTTAACTTTGTACCTACAGTCAGCTTCATAAAATCCACAAAATTTATACTTTCAAGATTTCAAAGTGTAAATTTTCTGTACTGTACATAAACACCTGAAAAAAGTTTGGGAACATTATTTCAGTCAGTTATTTCTCTCCTTTAATAAAACTAATTGGTATTGGATTTTATATTGTTGGAAAGCCTGATTAGTCACCTTTACAATGAAGTACAACTTGCAAGGCTTGTGGGTTTGTGGAATGAGCAACACAGCTCAACACTGGGGTAGCCCCCCCCCCCCAAAAAAAATCAAATCAAAAATCCCTTGCCATATTCTCCTGTTGGTATTCACTGTTGTTTTGAGTTGCTGGGTGGATTGGATGATTGCAGTCTCCGACAGTAGGAAAAATACAGCTCATAAATTTATTGGCCATTTTTTACACTTTATTCATTTTACACTGCCAGGAGCCTCAATAGCGTGTGGAAGATCCATACACAACCACAACAGCCTGGCACCTCCTCCTCATGCTGGTCACATTTTGCTGTGGGATGGCATCCCATTCTTCAAGCAGGAGTTGTTGAAGGTCAATCAGGGTGGTTGTGTTGGTCACTGTAGCACATACAATACGCCCAAGCTGAGCCCACAAGTGTTCTGTGACACCTGTGACTGGCGCACACCTGGCAGCACTTGAAACTCAAGACAAAAGTGAATACCAACAGGAGTCCATTGCAAGGGATTTTGGCAGTTTTTTGGGGACACTACCCACGCATTCAGCTGATAAGATAAGATAAGATAAGATAAGATAAGATAAGCCTTTATTAGTCCCACAATGGGGAAATTCCAGGATTGCAACAGCACAGGGATAGCAACACTCAGAGCAACAATCAGAAGGCAAGAAAAAAAAACAAGCAAGCAAGAGCAGCTAATATACATATGTACATAATACTATAAAATATATATATACAAACACACAGACACAGTGCAGAGCATTGTAGCATTGTAGCTGGATGGAATAAATATATGAGTATATAAACACACAGTGCGGAGCATTGTAGCTAGATGGAATAAATATATAGATATATAAATATAAACACACCCAGTGCGGAGCATTGTAGCTAGATGGAATAAATATGTAAATATATAAACACACACAGTGCAGAGCATTGTTGCTAGATGGGATGAAACAGCATAACCGTCTACTTAGTTATCCTACATGGTATGATTATGTGCCCATACATATTCTCACCCTCCATAGTGACCGGTATTTTCCTAGTTGTATGCCGGAGGGGACCATTGTGTAAGACTATTGCATCTTTTGCATTCAAAAAACTATTAGTTTGTTACGTCTTTTTGCTATCTCTGCGAGCAGCCCTGCTTAGGTTGTACAGTCTGACAGCCGTTGGTAGGAAGGACCTGCGAAACCTCTCGGTTGTGCACCTGGGATGATGTAGTCTGCTGCTGAATGAGCTCCTCAGTGCATTCAGTATGTCCTGCATAGGGTGAAACTCGGACTCCAGCAGAGATGACAGTTTAGCCACCATCCTTCTCTCTCCTATCTCCTCCACCGGATCAAGGCGCTGCCCCAGGACAGAGCTAGCTTTCTTGATCAGTTTGTTCAGTCTCTTCCTATCGGCTGCTGTAATGCCACTGCCCCAGCAGACCACTCCAAAAGTGATGGCTGATGCCACCACCGTGTCATAGAATGTCTTCAGCAGCGCCCCTTGTACACCAAAAGACCTGAGTCTCCTCAGCAGGAACAGCCTGCGCTGTCCCTTCTTGTAGAGTGCGTCAGTATTGTGTGACCAGTCTAGTTTATTGTTCAGATGAACACCCAGGTACTTATAGGATGTCACCATCTCGATGTCTGTTCCCTGTATATTTACTGGTGCTGTGAGGGGTTGTCCTTGCCTGCGGCAGTCCACCACCAGCTCCTTAGTTTTCCTCGCGTTGATCTGGAGGCAGTTCCGATGGCACCAGTCCACGAAGTCCTGGATAAGCCCTCTGTACTCAGCTTCATCTCCATTGGAGATGAGGCCAACGATTGCAGAGTCATCAGAGAACTTCTGTAGATGGCAGTGTGTTGTGTTGTGTGAGAAGTCCGCAGTATAAAGAGTGAACAGGAAGGGAGCCAGCACCGTTCCCTGGGGGGCCCTCGTGCTACCGATGATCGTGTCGGACACACAGTCCCGGGTTCTCACAAACTGGGGCCAGTTCGTGAGGTAGTCCAGGATCCATGATGACAGGTGCTGGTCCACCCCTGCGCGCAGCAGCTTGTCCTTCAGGATCATCGGTTGGATGGTGTTGAAAGCACTGGAGAAGTCAAAGAACATGATCCTCACCATATTCCCGGGCTTCTCCAGGTGGGACAGAGAACGGTGAAGGAGGAAGATCACCGCATCCTCCACCCCAATGCCATGCTGGTAGGCGAACTGGAGTGGATCCATCGCTGGTTCCACCAGGGGGCGGAGGTGAGCAAGGAGCAGTCTCTCCAGGGTCTTCATCAAGTGGGACGTCAAGGCCACCGGTCTGTAGCTGTTCAGGTCTTTGGGGTGGGAAGTTTTTGGTACAGGTACCACACAAGATGTTTTCCACAGCTGTGGTACCCTCCCCAGCTTCAGGCTCAGGTTGAAGATGTACGTCACAATCCCACACAGCTGTGTTGCTCATTCCACGAATGTGTAAACCTGATGAGTTGTAACTCATTGTAAAAGTGACTAATCAGGCTTTCCAATGATATAAAATACAATACCAATTGGTATTAGTAAAGGGGAGAAATCAGTGACTGAAATAACGTTTCCAAACTTTTTTGAGGAGCTTATAGATTTGATAAAACGAGAATGATTTGCCAGATTTGCAAGACATAAAATATTCACTCTTTAAACTTCAGGTCTTTGGGTGGTATTGATTTGTGAATACAAAATTATTTCCTCCCTTCCACTCTTTCTTAGAATGACTGTCCTGTCAGTAAAGCTCATGATTTAAAGGATTACTATAACTTTCTTCTCTTTTGTTTTCTCTTGTTTTCTACAGTTGTTGCTCTCTTGCAACAATTTATTTTCTAAACAAATCATGGCAGCACCAGTCACTGCCTGACTTTACACTTGAGTATTCCTTTTTATAGTTTTTCTTCTTTTCTCAGGACACTGTAAATTACTGTTCCCTTCCATGGATAATTTTATTGTTCTTATAAACTTTCTTCTTTCATGACCTACTACATTTTCATAACTTGTACATACTGTATACCCAACTCACCATGCAGCTAATCCTAGTTTATAAGAAGAAATTTATTGTCAGTGTTTTGTCTGTTATAATAAATCTCCTATCTGTTTCTGTGGTGTCTACAGTACAGTCTATGAGGTGGGAGGTCATGAAATCCTCATCCAACTGCTGTATGGAAGCTGTCCAAAGACAGTGGCCAATTCTGCTGCCATACTTTGCAACATGGCAGGACAGGAGATCATCCGCTGCAGCATCTTGTCACATGGAGCCATCCGGGCTCTGGATGAGCCCTTGAAGTCTACAAATACAGAGGTTCTAGTCAACAGCACCCTGTGCCTGTCAATGCTAGTCTGTGATAAGGAAGCGAGATCAGAGGTTTGTATTCACATGTGACACATGACTATTCAGGATCAGTTTTGTATTGAATATTTTACTGTTGCTGTATTCTTTGTAAAATAATATCATAAACAATATATCATCATAAACAGCCACATTTAATGTAATCTAAATTTAACATTTTCCCCAATTATCTACAACTGTAAAATGTGCCACACTGTTTTATTCAGCTGATAAGGACCAGGGGCCTTCAGCCTTTGGTGAATTTGTTGCATTCCCGTCACAAGGAAGTGCTGCACAGTGCATGCTTGGCAGTGAGCGTCTGTGCCAGTGATGAGCCCACTGCTGCGGAGATGTGCAAATTTGGGTAAGATGATTAGTAAAAAGCATGATAAACTATTTACTCCCATTTGGTATATATTAAATAACCACTAGATGGCAGTATAAGACATCATTAGCTGTGTCTTAGGACAAGGAATGGATCCCTTTCGTCTTTTATTTCAAGTTTATTGCCAATGTCAGATTTTTGCTTATAAGCTTGCTTTGTTTATCTTCTCCTCAGAGTGCTGGAAGTACTTCAAGAAATCAACCAGTCAGTGAATCGCAGGAGCAGTTTCAGTGAGCTGGCCTTGAACAGCCTGCTGAACTCCAACCTGTCTTTTAAATACAGCTTGACAGGTTATTTAGCCTCCACTGACATTATTACTAGCGGCTTCTACGATGCTGGAAAGGTGTGTCATTATGTGTCCATTCCAACTTATGTTTCACTGAAGGAATCTCAAGAAAAAAACACTTTTACTTTGTTTTATACTTTATTTTTTCTATATTTTGCAAAGAACATAATAAATGACCATTAACACTTTACTGCTTTTAAGTTCTCTCTCTCGCTCTCTCCTCCAGGCTCCTTCAGGCCAAAGAATTCTAACTTTGGAAGAACTGTTCAAGAAACCATTAAATCAGCGCCGACCCATTATTGTTGTCAACACAGCAGTAGAGTATGAATTCACTGCACTATCACACCATGTTTGGATTAAAGACTAGATTTGTCTCAAAGGGGCTTGCATAAGAGATTAGCTACATTGTCAATATGGGGTTCTGCTTAAAAGATGAAGAAGAAACATGTAAAACAATCACAGCACCACGATGCCTGTTGGACTAGTTTTTCTGTGACTGTTACATTACAGTCTCCCACCCCTTTTTCTGTTCCAGTGCCCTACGCTGTTTTTCTCACTCCCCTATTTTTGCCCCCTTCATTAGAAAGCGATACACCAAAGACAGTGAACTGTTCTCTTTTCTGCACAGCAACAGTTAGTGGACCTCTGAGCTTGCATTAAAACTCACAGATGAGCAAACCCATCAAGTTACCAGCATATAATTCAGCTGCGGACCTGATGAAACATGCATAAACATACAAACAGATTTCAGCATATTGGTGAGCTAACTTTGGACAAGAGAGCAGTGCCCCTTCGAGGTACCTCTAGTTCACCCCATTTTCATGACGCCCCCCCTTCAACAGGCATGTGCATGCAACATCTCAGGCATTCTTAAGCAGTGTGTTATGTAACCTTTTTGTGGTGTCGTGCATAGCTTTTTTTTTTAATGACTCAGGGTGAACTTTTTTAAAGCATTATGGGAGCCACACACACTGATTAAAATACGCAGCTCTTAGGGAAATTGTAAAACTGTAGTTTGGGATGCATAATGGCCATAACTCTCACTTTGGTAAAATTAAAGATAATATGTTTTGTTTTTTTACAGATGTTTTTCATGGACATAATAAAACAATGTATATTTAGCATAATACTTAATACTGTATATTGTACAGTATAAAGATACAGGGCCTTATTACAACAGTCAGAGGTTCCCATTTTGTGCCAGTGGATTTGTTAGTTTATGAAAGTGCATAGTCTGGTTTTCATGCTTTCCGTCATGCCATCTAAGTACCTGTAGACAGTGCGCCCACTTTACGCTGCAAGGTAGAGACTTACAAGGGGCGCTGAAAAGTTCATAGTGGTCAGATTTGACCAAATGTGGTTTATTTTTCAACAGTCTGCACTGTGGTCCACATACTTCTTCCGTCGGTGTTGCAGCGCTTGGATCCCTGCAGTTAAAAAATAACCACAGGTGTTTATTGGGCGGTGCGGTGGCGCAGTGGTTAGCGCTGCGGCAGCACAGCAACTCACCCTTGGCCATGGGATCCCTGGTTCGATCCCAGCCCCTGACCAACAGTGATCTGTGTGGAGTTTGCATGTTTCTCCCCATATCTGCGTGGGTTTACTCCGGAATTTCTCCGGTTTCCTCCCACAGGCCAAAAACATGCACGTTAGGTTAACTGGAGACTCTAAAGTGACCCTAGGTGTGAATGTGTGTGTGAATGGTTAAGGGATATCACCGTACCGTGGCTGCTTCATCCATCCAGGTGGATGCCCTCAATCTCCCCTCTGGGGATCAATAAAGTATACAAAATCAAAAAAAAAAAAAAGTATTGTTACTCATTAGTATAATTATAATATGATGATACAATGAATAGTTTTCCTTCCACATTTTCATTTTCATTACAAACTTACAGGAGTATTGCCCATAGATTAGGCATTAATTAATGAATTCATTTTTTTAGAGGAGTGAATAAATGAACAGGGAGTGTGTGTGTGTTTTTTTTTTTTTTTTTACCACAGACTATAACAATCAGGAGAGTAGTGAAGGCACTCTCCAGCCTTGGCTGTGCGGCCTCTGTAACCAGTTCTGAAAGACCGATACCAGAGGCTGTGTGACTGCAATGGCCATTGTGGATCCTGTAAACAGAAGAAGTGATGTCTAAAACTTGTGTGATGCTGTCAGTTTGAAGATTTCAAACTACAAACCTCTCCATCGTGACATAGTATTCTATCCACATCAAGTCTCGATCGTGTGTCCTTTTGTGCACGTGTCCTATCCCGGTTAATGTAAATAAATACACACATTCAGCTGTGGTTTTTCTGTTAAATGTATTAATCTGAGGACAATTAAATACAAACTATTCACATATACCCTGTAATATAGCCTATCCCACATAATTTGAAGAAACAGTAGACAGTTTTTCACTGCACATAGAAAAAAAAATGGTGCATGGAGTGCTTCAGTAAACCTAAATTAATTTAAAATCAGCTCAAATGTTAAGCCCATTTGTCCAGTCATATCCTTGTCTACCATCTAAAATAAGTGAAGATATAGAATAATAGTTCTATGAGTGCTTGTGAACCTTATCTTATTTTGTCCATCTCTGTCTGTGGCAGAGAAACAGTAGATGTGCCTGAAGAGAGATGCAGCAACTTGTCAGAATCAGACACCAGCAACAAGGGAGACCGTAGGACACCAAAGTTAGTGTGTTTAATAGAAATGCCCTTAGAAGTGAAAAAAAGTACTATTAAACTGAAATATATGAACATAGAGTATTAAGTAATGACACTCTTCTCTATTTGTAAGTCTGGCTTATATTTACTGTTCTTTGCAGGAAAAAGAAAGACAAACACAAAGAAGATGACAAGCCTGAGTCTCCTACAGAAAAACCATGGAAAATGATAGATGATTTCTCATTGCAGATTTTAGTTAAAAGGACCAAAAAATCCATACACCCTCTTGATAGTGAAAAAGAGCAGTATGAAGCTTTGGCCAGGTGAAAAATACATTTATTCAACTCAAAAATGCGTCAGTGAAACAAATTGAAATTCTATTGGCAATCCAGTTCATTATGTATGTAATATCATTGACTAAAATGACAGCTTGCTGCAGGAACAAGATTTGCTCAGCTTGTATTTGTTCTACATATGTGACATGTATGTTTGTTGATTTGTATGTCAGGTTGGTGAGCGAAGCCATGGGTGGAGCAGTGGAGATGGAAAAGTTGCATAAATTTCAGTGGATGCTGCACCTTAGTGAGCTCAAGTTTCGGCTTCAGTCCAATGTCATTCCAATTGGTTTCATTACCAAAGGAATCTACTGTCACAGGGCTCTTCTGTTCAAGGTGTGTCATAAACTCCCCCGTGCGCCCTTCATTGCGCACGGTGGCGAGAGAAGGAAGAATGATGATTTAAACGCTGGAGTTCACCACACACATTTATTGACAGTCAGTGTAAAGATACAGATGATAAATGAATAGTGATACAAAATGGCTGCGCTCGGGAGAGCAGGGAGGACAGCGGGTAGCTCAACGAACTTGAGGGGAACGTAAACTGGGCTCAGCCTAAGCGTAACAACTGTGCAGTGGAGAGGAAACGCTGCCAGAAGTGAAGCGGGATACTACCGAGAAAAGAACGCTTCTGGTACAGCGTAGAGGCAACACAAAGGAAACACTAACAATTTACTCACAAGTTGGAGCAGTCCCAAAAAGTCCAGTACTCCAGGCGAACGAAAACAATAATCCTTCTTGACGTGGTGATCACCCCGTGGAGAGTGACTCACTCAATGACCCAACGGCGTTTGTCTAGCGGAGAGCTGCTTAAATCCAAACACCGCTGGTGACACAAATTGGGAACACCTGACGCGCGGGAAAGATAATTACTGGGGCCGGGACAGCTGGTGGAATCAGAGAGCGAGGGGGTGTGGTAGGACTGACAGACTGTCAGCAACGTGGGAAAAAGATCAGAGGCTGATTAACAGCTGCCGGTCAGGCAGTGGCAAAAATGATGAAAAGAAAACACAAGATGCACATAAACAGTAAAGCCAACACCCACAAAGAGATCAGGGCTGAGCCGGGGAAAACCAAGCCAGCTCAGCTCATGACAGAGCCACCCCTCTAAGGGGTGGATTCCCAGACACCCCAGGTAACATCAAGAAGCCCACCCCCCCCAACAGTTGCAACAACCACAAACAACCTGAACCCGGGTGGGCGGAAGGGAAAACAGGAAGGTGGGAACACAATGCCCCGCCCAGGGCCCACAATTAACCCCCCCAAGTCCACGGGTGTTGGGGCTCAGGAGGCCGCCCAGAGTCCCAGGCCCAGCAGAAGGTCCGATGGACGGTGTCCGGCAACCTGCTGGAACACGTGGGCCACCTGACCCGGGGAGTCCATTCTTCCGGCGGCCGGCCAGTGTTGCTCAGGCACCAGGACTAAAGGGGTGAAGCGGGAGGTGGCCTGCCCACTGGAAGGCTCACTGGTGGGCAACGGGACCGGAGAAAGGAGACCTCCTTCGGGTCCTCCGGGTCCTTCGGGTGGTCCGGGTGGTCTGTAGTGGCACCCGCGGTGGACCCCAACTGGACCGGCTCCGCTGCACCCACGATGGACTCTAGCGGGAGCCTAGCTGCGCCCACGGTGGCCCCTGACCGAGCTGGCTCCACTGCATCCATGATGGACTCCAGTGGGAGCCTAACTGCACCCGTGGTGACCTCTGGTTGAGACTCAGCTACATCCACGATGGCCCCCAACTGGGCCGGCTCCGCTGCACCCATTATGGCCTCTGGCTGAGGCTTAGCTGCACCCGCAGTGGACCCTGATTGGGTCGAAGCTGCACCTGCGGTGAGAGGACCGACTCACAGAAACACCAGATGGAGGAGGCGATCGATGGGGAGCCCTGACGACCTTGGCAGGAGGGGCTGAAGCAGCGGCGTCCTCCATTGGCAGGACCAGACCCTCGGCGCCCTCTGACGGTGACTCTGCAGCACCTGCGGTGGGCCCCGATTGGCCCAGAGCTGCACCCATGATGGTCCCGGTCTGGGATGTGGCTGTACCCACGATGGGCTCTGGCTGGAGCACCGTTGCACCAGCGGTGACCCCCATCGGGGGCCTCATTGCTCCCGCGGTGGCCTCCCCAGCGAGGGAGGTGGTGCTCCTAGTGCCTCCTGGTACTGGATCTTGATTCTCAGCGGCTTCCAGCGAAGTCAGCTGCTCTCCGGCATCCCTGGCTAGGGGGAGAGAAAAAGAGACCGAGTCAGGGTTGCCGGCAGTGGCAGAGCCCAGTGAGGTGGCCCTGACGGCTACTATGAGCTGCCGTGGGCCCTCCTCGCCATGAGTCGGGCAGTGTGACATAGACAAATGAGGAGTTAACGTAATGTAGCACACTTGCCTGAACTCGGGCTCCACCACCGTCCAGGACTCTGGCGACTTGGGGTGCACAGCCTCCTTTGTCGTGCACCGTGCTGTGCCCCCACCGACCTCCTCTGGGACCGCCAACCTTTCGTCGTCATTGGTTGGCAACCCCGGTGATGGCAGCTCCTCTCCGGCGACCCTAGTGTGGGGCTCGACAGGCATGGGAGAGGAGAAAAGGTTAGGGTCGCCGGCAGCAGCAGAACCCGGCGTGGGGAGTCCAGGTGCGTCCGGGAGCCGCATCCGGCTCTCCTCCCCAAGAGCCAGACAAGATCTCTCAATCATTGATGAATGAACTACAGGAGAGATTACTTGCCTGTGCTCAAGCTCCACCACTGTCCAGGACTTCGACGCTGTCGACGGTGACGGTCCGGATCCCGTCGGCTGGGGGTCAGGTCCGGGAGGTGGCTCTGCTGCAGCAGTCCCTGCAGCAGGCGTGATGGTGATTGCAGTGCTGGTCCTCAGACGCTCCTCTTCCACCCCACGGTTGACTGTGGCAAACCGATTAGCCCGCTCCTCATCTGAGGGTGAATCCGTGGGCTGAGCTGGCATAGGAGGTGGACCCCTCACAGTCGGGGAAGTGCGTCCTCGGACCTCCCGCTCACAACGCTCCTCCTCGACCCGACGGTTGACAAAGGCGAGCAGACTCGCCCACTCCTCGTCTGCCAGAGTGGTTGCGGGGAACGCCTCCGTGCAGGCTCCTGGGCAGGATCATCCAGGGCCTCAACCTCCTCCATCGTCCGGCAGCCCGGTTCTTGGTCCTGCAGGCCCTCTGGGAGAATGGGAGGAGACACGGAGAGGGGAAGGAAACAATCATTATTTGCAACTGGAGGAGAGAACCCAGTGGACTGCTGATACTGGGCCTCCCCCTCGGGAGACAGGAAAGATGCAGTGTTAAAGAATGATTCAGAATGAAAAAATACTTGCCTGTCAGCCTGGGTGATGACATCTGCGGCTGCAGAAGGCAGGCATTCGCCCCTCTCCGTGCCAGCAATGATTTCAACCCCCCCCGCAGGCTATTGGAGGAGCCGTCTCCCTGACGACGGAGGTAGGCGTGGCCGGGGTGAATCCAGCGGGTCTCTTGGCGGCTGAAGCAATGATGGCCGCTGGAGAAGAGGAGTGATTCTTCCAGCATCCCCCTGCGGGATGATGCTGTCCTTTATGTGGCCGGATCAACCATGCTGGAGCGAGTGGAGGGTCGAGCAATGTGCCACGGAGGCTGCCAGTTTGCAGGTAAGCGGGCCTCCATTCCGGCGTCGCGGGAAATGCCAGGCCCGAGGAGGAGCGCTGGAGCGAGCAGACTGTGGAGAGCGGGTCGGTGTATTGTGGGTAGAGCCATAGCCCGGGGTATGCCTCCAAAATCCACACCGCTCCGTGGACGCACCACCAATCCCTCTCGGGTCCGCTGGTAGCGAGAAACTCATCCACATAGCTCCGGATGTAGACAGCCGCCACCTCCTCCTCCTCGCTCAGAGTCCCCGCTGCTGCTCCCTTTTTTCCGGTGGGACCGGGGCATGACGAACTCCAGCACAGGTAGTCCAAACAACAGAACAGTTATACGGATGCAGGGGAAAAATAACGTGGGTGAACCTGCTAAATCCTTTTAACTGGTTGGGCCATTCTGTCATAAACTCCCCCATGCGCCCTTCATTGCGCATGGTGGAGAGAGAAGGAAGAATGCGGATTTAAACGCTGGGGTTCACCACACACATTTATTGACAGTCAGTGTAAAGATACAGATGACAAATGAATAGTGATACAAAATGGCTGCGCTCGGGAGAGCAGGGAGGACAGCGGGTAGCTCAACGAACTTGAGGGGAACGTAAACTGGGCTCAGCCTAAGCGTAACAACTGTGCAGTGGAGAGGAAACGCTGCCAGAAGTGAAGCGGGATACTACCGAGAAAAGAACGCTTCTGGTACAGCGTAGAGGCAACACAAAGGAAACACTAACAATTTACTCACAAGTTGGAGCAGTCCCAAAAAGTCCAGTACTCCAGGCACAGGGATGGCAATTTTCCGCCGATCCGCGGATTTCCGCCGATTTTATCATCATCTATGTCATAATTTTGTACCTTTACCTTGTTCTCAATAAAGTTTGGAAGAAAAAAAACATACGCGCTCGGCGCTTCCCCAAAGTCTCGCGATAACCCGGATGTACTCAAGCTACTGCTGTATTGTAAACAGCCCTGCGATTGGATAGTTGCAAACGATTGGACCAATCAAATGGCTCGTATGCTTTGTCAAAAATTCATTTCGGCTTGTTCTCAGGGATGTGATTTTTCCGGTAATTCACCGAATTCCGCTTTATTTGTATATTATATGTACGTTAAGTACGTTAGCGGCTTATGGTCCACGACGCAGTGAAAGTGTGCCCTTTCAGCCAGAACCGGAAGTGGCGTATGGCCAGGTAGAGAGCCATTAACTCTTTGTCGAACACGCTGTATTTACGCTCACTGTCGTGCAAAGACCTGCTTAAAAAAAAGGTGAGCGGCTGCCAAGAACCGGCAACGCATTGCTCCACGACGGCCGCTATGCCCATGTCCGAGACGTGGGTAATGAGCGCTGTTTTAACCTCAGAACGCCTGCTCCCGTTCAGGAGTCCAGTCGACTCGGTTTCCGTTTGAGTACAGCGTACAGCGGCTGTTTGAGCTGAGCTGCGCGGGGGAGGAAAATGAGCTGCTCAAGACTCAATGGAGATTGAAACTGGTGATCTGAAATGAATGCTGGAATTATAAAAAGTAATGGTATGTTGGAATTTTATTTCTATTATGGAATAGATAAAATTAACTGATTTTGATTTGATCAAGTGTTAAAGCATGTGATGGATAATGCTTGTTGGAATATTTACCTCCGCCAAGGAGGTTATGTTTTCATCGGCGTTGGTCTGTCTGTCTGTCTGTTTGTTAGCAAGGAAAAGTTATGGACGGATTTTCATGAAATTTTCAGGAAAGGTGTGCAATGGCACGGGGAACAGATGATTAGATTTTGGTGATGATCTGAGAGTGCATACCTCCATCAAGGGCTTTTTTTGTATTTGTGCAGCAGGATTACACAAAAACTACTGGATGGATTTGGATAAAATTTTCACCAGAGGTGGTTCTTGGGCTAGAGAGGAACCCATTATATTTTGGTGATGATCTGAGAATGCATACCTCAGCCAAGGCGCTTATCTTCTCACATTGTGTTAGCAACAATACTCCAAAACTGATGGACAGACTTTGATGCAATTTTCACCACAAGTGGCTATAGGCCTACACACAAAACCATTACATTTTGGAGTTGATCCATGACAAACGGAAGGAGACTTGGCGGAGGGATGCGCTCTGAGTGCTTTTCTAGTTTAGGAATGCTATCTTCTTGGAACATAAGTCAATATTATACAGTAATAAGTGGCATTCAGCTGTTTGTTTTATGTCATGTAAGCACAGTTCTGGTACTTAAAAATCATAAAAACCCAGGAGCTTCGGGGAGCGAAGTGACAATAAAGGTGAAAATTGGCTCAAAGTTCAATGAGGTAACAGAAACACTTGGACAGTTTCTGAAGAAACCAGAAAAGGAGATGAAGTTCAAAGTTCAGAGACTGACACAGCTTGCCGCCAAAAGGAAGAAAGTTTCACATTAGAAGTGACTTGGTGACCAGTGTAAATAGTGTAAAAAACTCTAATAGAACTGTTCAATATGTTGGACTAAAGACAGTGAGACAACATTGAAGAAAAAGTAAGTTAACTTTTCATTAAATTTAATGATTTATCTAAGTCTAGTATTTCTTTTTTTTAATCATTTTTTTCAGTCTAAATTACTTGTATTTTACTGAAAACCTCCCAGCTTCAGGGGGGCTGCGCCCCCCGGCCCCCCCCCATAAGTCAATCGACCAAATTAGATTTCAGCTGAAATCAGAATTTCCTGTTGCCATCCCTGCAGGCAAGCAAAAACAATAATCCTTCTTGATGTGGCGATCACCCCATGGAGAGTGACTCACTCAATGACCCAACGGCGTTTGTGTAGCGGAGAGCTGCTTAAAGCCAAACGCCACTGGTGACACAAATTGGGAACACCTGACACGCGGGAAAGATAATTACCGGGGCCAAGACAGCTGGTGGAACCATAGAGAGCGAGGGGGCGTGGTTGAACCAACAGACTGTCAGCAGCGTGGGAAAAAGATCAGAGGCTGACTAACAGCTGCCGGTCAGGCAGTGGCAAAAATGATGAAAAGAAAACACAAGATGCACATAAACAGTAAAGCCAACACCCACAAAGAGATCAGGGCCGAGCTGGGGAAAACCAAGCCAGCTCGGCTCATGACAAGGTGTTACTCATCTTTTTAACTGTAGCAATCTCAATGTTTTACTCATTTTTATTGTTACAGCTACTAGCATCTTTTATATCCTTTAAGCACCTCCTCTTCAAGTTCTCCCTCCCCTCCCTGCATACAGTTGAAACCAGATGTTTACATACACTGTATAAAAAGACACAATATTTTTTCTCATTGTCTGGTATTAAATCAGACTAAATTTTTCCTGTTTTAGGTCAGTTAGGATTACCAAATTTATTTCTATTGCTAAATAATTTTTATATTTGAAAAATCATTTTTTTAGATCATTTTTAGCTCATTCCAGTGAAGCAGAGAGGAGCTAATGTGATGATGTGGTGTCCGTCGTCTGTCCATCCACCTATCCACATTTCATATGAATTGCTACTCCTCCTAGTGGTAACAAATCTCACTCCCAATGATCCTTGGGAGGATCTGCATCCAGGTTGTGCTCAAGGTCAATGTCAAGGTCAAAGGTCAGGAGATCTGGGCATGTATGCAATTTCAGAAAAATTGCTCCTCCTCCTAGGAAATTGCTTCAATGATTGCCAAACTCATTTACAATGATCCTCAGGTGGGTCTGCATCCAAGTTGTGCTCAAGGTCAAAGTCAAAGGTCAAGAGACCTGGGCACTTGTGTGATTTTATGAAAATTGCTACTCCTTCTAGGCAATTTCCCCAGTGGTCACAAAACTCGCTCACAATGATCCTCAGGAGGGTCTGCATCCAAGTTGTGCTCAAGGCCAAAGGTCAGTAGATACAGGCACTAACATGACTTTAGAGAAATCACTACTCGCTCCTAGGCAATTACCTCAATTCTTGCCAAACTCACTCACAATGAGCCTCAGGTAGGTGTACATCCAGGTTGAGGTCAAGGTAATTGTCAAAGGTCAGGAGATCTGGGCATTTATGACTTAATGAAAAACATTAATACTCCCAGGCCATTTATCTTGACCAGGCACAGCTGAGATGGGTCTGCATCTAGGTTGTGCTTCAGGCCGAGGTCAACAATCGGGAGATCTGAGCAATCTCAGCGTGAATTTGTCAGGCCGGAATGAGCTGCTCCGTCATTGACAAGGTCTGGTTTATTACCTTGTTCAAAGTCAGAAGTTTACATATATTTCCTTAGTATTTGGTAGCACTGCCTTTAAACTGCATGACTTGGGTCAGACCTTTTGGGTATCCTTCCACAAGCGTCATATAGTAGTTTGCTGGAATTTTGGCCCATTCCTCCAGATAGAACTGGCGTAACTGAGTCAGGTTTGTAGGCCACCTTTCTCACACACGTCTTTTCAGCTCTGCCCACAAATTTTCTATGGGACTGAGATCAGAGCTTTGTGATGGCCACTTCAAAACACTGATTTTGTTGTCCTTAAGCCACTTTGTAATTTGGCGATATGCCTAGGATCATTGTCCATTTTGAAGACCCATTTGTACCCAAGCTTTAACTTCCTGACTAATGTCTTAAGATGTTGCTTCAATATTTCCACCTAATGTTCTTTCCTCATGATGCCATCAATTTTGGGAAGTGTACCGGTCCCTCCTGCAGCAAAACATTCCCACAGCATGATGTTGCCACCCCTGTATGTCACGTTTGGGATGGTGTTCTCAGCTTTACAAGCTTCCCCCTTTTTCCTCCAAATGTAACAACGGTCATCATAGCCAAACAGTTCAATTTTACTTCCATCAGACCATAGGACATGTCTCCAAAAATTAAGGTATTTGTCCCTGTGTGCATTTGGAAAAATGTAATTTGGCTTTTTTTATGTTGCTTTTGGAGTAGTGACTTCTTCCTCGCTGACTGGCCTTTCAGTCCATGCCATTACAGGACTCATTTCACTGTGGATAATGACTCTTTTACCAGCTTCAGCCAGCATCTTCACAAGGACTCTTGCTTTTGTTCTGGGGTTGATATGCACATTTCGCACCAAGACACATTCATACTTGGGACACAGTATCCATCTCCTTCCTGAGTGGTTTGATGGTTGGACATTCCCATGGTGTTTATACTTGCGTATAATTGTTTGAACAGATGAATGTGGCATCTTCAAGCATCTGGAAATTGTACCCAAGGATGAAGCAGACTTGTGGAGGTCCACAATTCTCTTCCTTATATTGACGTATGTGAACTTCTGACTTAGGAGAAAGTAATAAAAAATTTTCAAAAAAATTATTTAGCAAATAGAAATAATTTTGGTAATCTTAAATGGCCTAAAACAGGAAAGGTTTAGTTGGATTTAATGTCAGACAGTGAGTAAAAAAAAAAAAAGGTTATGTGTCTTTTTATGCAGCATATGTAAACTTCTGGTTTCAATTGTATATTTATGTTTTCCCATTTTGTAATCTTTACTCGATTTTTAATGACTACTAAAACCACTTTTGTAATCCTGTCATCTGATGTTCTTTTTAACCTTTCAGACTCTGGCAGATTGTGTGGGAATGAGCTGTACACTTGTTAGGGGTGAGTACAACCGAGCTTGGAATGAGGTGCTCCTCTTCAGTGGGAACTCATCCAACAGTCAGCGCTCTTCACAGCCCAGCCGCTACATAGTGGACCTTATACACCAGCCTGGAAGGCTATTGGCTGCCAATTCACTTGCTGCTGTGCAGTACCAGACTATATAAGACAAGTATTATATTGCACAAGAATTGTATAGGCTCATACTTTTACCACACAGTTATTCACATGATGAAAAGTGTATAATTTATGTTTGTAATGTATGAGAAAAACACAATAAATGATCATTACATCATAACTTGTCTGCATTTGTGTATTCATAGAATCCAAAGGAAATAAATCATGTTTATCAAACAGGTTCTGTGATAACTACATTGAAATATTATTAAAGACGCTCTCAGGTGAATATAAATCCCCTATAAAAACAAATGTACGTTGTCTAAAATGGTATCTTATGCCCTTTCTCTGCAAAAAAAAAATCCTTTCATTGTCTTAGAGTTTTGTGTCAGAATCTTTTCACTTTTTCTTCACCTTCAAACACCAGGTTCTGTGACTAGGTCCACCCACATACCACAAGGCTAATGGTGGCTAGTGTTGCATTAAACAGAATAAATCCTGCGATTAAAAAAGATTTACCGGTTGAAGGACATGCCCAGTTGTATGCACAGTGGCCTAGGATAATAACTGAAACTGCATCGGCCCTTAAAAGCAGTTTAATGGTAAAAAACATCTTAATTTGTGTCAAATTTTCAAAGTAGCTGTCCAAAAGTGCTAACTGGACCTGGAGGCTAACTTCAGTTAGGCCAGAGAGTCCTGATTGGCACAACACTAAGGACCTGTATAGTTACATCCAGGGCTTGACATTAACTTTTTTGCTCATCGGCCACTGCGGCTAGTGAGTTTCCAAAGTTACTAGCCACTCAGTCTTTTCACTAGTCTCAATTTTGTGGTTGGAAAATTATGTTTAAAATGAACAAATATGACTATCGCACAGGTGTGTAATGGTACGCCTAAAATCACAATTCGGTACATACCTTGTGTTATGTATGAAATAAGCGAGCTGTGAGCCGTCTTATGCTGTGCATCCAACTGAACCTTATTACAAGAATGTGGATATATATATATATATATATATATATACAGAGCAGCCGCAGCCCACCTGACGTCAACCCCTCAGACGTCCGACGTCGGCTACGGCAAGCCCCAGCAGCCAAACTCACATATTACACCTTGGGTTTAAGGTCACGGTTCAGTTCATTTTCAGTAAAAATAAGGAAACAAAATGCAAAACATAAAACTGCTAATCTTTTGTATAAACAGGAACAGCTTTGACAAAAAACAAACTGCAAACTGCAGCAGTAAATTCTCCAATAAATAAAATGTGTACAATAAAATTTTAAAAAATTCTCTTTTTAGCAAATGAACGATGCAGACAAGTGCAACAATAGAAGTTTGAATAGTCTGAATTATTCTTTTATTTTTAGGAAATTAAAGTTCCTTATTGCCTGAAGCAGTGTTTTAAACCAGGGTGCTCTGGTGTCATGTGTCAGGTTCTATGTCATCCTAGACCTCAGACACAGGTTATTGTTGTATTTTGTCTCCTTATTTTGTCCTCTTATTGTCTAGGATTATTCTGTGTTTTGTTCTGCCTCGCCCTCTTCCTCCAGGCGCTTCCCCATTGGCTGCTCAGCCTGTTGCTGCAGTGAGCAGCTGGTAATCAGCACACCTGTGCAGCCACTCACCTGTATTCACTCTGCGCCATTAGTTCACTGTGTATTTATCTCCTATCAGTTCATTCACTTATTGTCACAGCATTAGTCAGCATCCTGCCCGCAGTCAGTGCCCTGTTCAGTCTACCTCTTGTGTTTGGACTATTTTCCCTGGGACAACGTTTGGCGTTGTTTTTTCCCAGAACCCAGCTGCACTCCAGCCCACTCATCTAAGTCCTCCGTTTCCCAGTTCACGTCTCTTGTTTCTCTCCAGCGGTCAGTTTCTCCCTAGGGCTGACATGAACTGCTTTCCTCATAGCCAAACCTGTCTCTGCTGAACATTACTCGCCTGCTGTGTTGCTTATCATTTTTGGACTCTTATGTTGGACACTTGTTGCTTTTGACTTGTTGTAAATAAAGCTCACTTTTCACCAGCAAGTGGGCTCATCTCTTCTCATTCGTGCATGTGTGCATAAAAGCGCACGTACGTGATACTCTGGTATGTTCGGGTTTCTGTGGGAAATTAACTAATTTCACTTGTTAATTGGACAAAAATTGCAAATTTGTCATTGTTGTGTATAGGTTCTGAAGGCATTCATGCACAACAACAGTAAATCTGCAATTTTTTGAAAATTAAGAAATTAAATTGAATAATGTCCCACAAAAATCTGAACATACCAGGGCACCCTTGAAAAACACAGGCAGCATTAACAGATTTGGCCTTTTCTTAACAAGATGGTATTATTTTCTGGCTGAAGTGGGCACAAGAAGGAGGATTATACTGGGGCTCAGTTACCTTCAGCATGTGTTTAAAGGTAGTGTTCTTAACAACTGAATAAGATAAGATAAGATAAGATAAGATAAGCCTTTATTAGTCCCACAACGGGGAAATTCCAGGATTGCAACAGCACAGGGATAGCAACACTCAGAGCAACAATCAGAAGGCAAGAAAAAAAACCAAGCAAGCGAGAGCAGCTAATATACATATGTACATATTACTATAAAATATATATACACACACACACAGACACACAGTGCAGAGCATTGTAGCTGGATGGAATAAATACATGAATATATGAACACACAGTGCAGAGCATTGTAGCTAGATGGAATAAATATGTAAATATATAAACACCCACAGTACGGAGCATTGCAGCTAGGTGGAATAAATATGCAAGTATATAAACACACACAGTGCAGAGCAATGTAGCTAGATGGAATAATATGTAGATATATAAAAACACAGTGCGGAGCATTGTAGCTAGATGGAATAAATATATAGATATATAAATATAAACACACCCAGTGCTGAGCATTGTAGCTAGATGGAATAAATATATAGATATATAAATATAAACACACCCAGTGCAGAGCATTGTAGCTAGATGGAATAAATATGTAGATATATAAATATAAACACACCCAGTGCTGAGCATTGTAGCTAGATGGAATAAATATATAGATATATAAATATAAACACACCCAGTGCTGAGCATTGTAGCTAGATGGAATAAATATATAGATATATAAATATAAACACACCCAGTGCAGAGCATTGTAGCTAGATGGAATAAATATATAGATATATAAATATAAACACACCCAGTGCTGAGCATTGTAGCTAGATGGAATAAATATATAGATATATAAATATAAACACACACAGTGCAGAGCATTGTTGCTAGGTGGGATGAAACAGCATAACCGTCTATTTAGTTATCCTACATGGTATGATTATGTGCCCATACATATTCTCACCCTCCATAGCGACCGGTATGTTCCTAGTTGTATGCCGGAGGGGACCATTGTGTAAGTCTATTGCATCCTTTGCATTCAAAAAAAAACTATTAGTTTGTTACGTCTTTTTGCTATCTCTGCGAGCAGCCCTGCTTAGGTTGTACAGTCTGACAGCCGTTGGTAGGAAGGACCTACGAAACCTCTCGGTTGTGCACCTGGGATGATGTAGTCTGCTGCTAAATGAGCTCCTCAGTGCATCCAGTATGTCCTGCATAGGGTGGAACTCGGACTCCAGCAGAGATGACAGTTTAGCCACCGTCCTTCTCTCTCCTATCTCCTCCATCGGATCAAGGCGTTGCCCCAGGACAGAGCTAGCTTTCTTAATCAGTTTGTTCAGTCTCTTCCTATCGGCTGCAGTAATGCCACTGCCCCAGCAGACCACTCCAAAAGTGATGGCTGATGCCACCACCGTGTCATAGAATGACTTCAGCAGCGCCCCTTGTACACCAAAAGACCTGAGTCTCCTCAGCAGGAACAGCCTGCGCTGTCCCTTCTTGTAGAGTGCGTCAGTATTGTGTGACCAGTCTAGTTTATTGTTCAGATGAACACCCAGGTACTTGTAGGATGTCACCATCTCGATGTCTGTTCCCTGTATATTTACTGGTGCTGTGAGGGGCTGCCCATGCCTGCGGCAGTCCACCACCAGCTCCTTAGTTTTCCTCGCGTTGATCTGGAGGCAGTTCCGATGGCACCAGTCCACAAAGTCCTGGATAAGCCCTCTGTACTCAGCTTCATCTCCGCTGGAGATGAGACCAACGATCGCAGAGTCATCAGAGAACTTCTGTAGATGGCAATGTGTTGTGTTGTGTGAGAAGTCCGCAGTATAAAGAGTGAACAGGAAGGGAGCCAGCACCGTTCCCTGGGGGGCCCCCGTGCTACTGATGATCGTGTCGGAAACACAGTCCCGGGTTCTCACAAACTGAGGCCGGTTCGTGAGGTAGTCCAGGATCCATGATGACAGGTGCTGGTCCACCCCTGCGCGCAGCAGCTTGTCCTTCAGGATCATCGGTTGGATGGTGTTGAAAGCACTGGAGAAGTCAAAGAACATGATCCTCACCATATTCCCGGGCTTCTCCAGGTGGGACAGAGAACGGTGAAGGAGGAAGATCACCGCATCCTCCACCCCAATGCCATGCTGGTAGGCGAACTGGAGTGGATCCATCGCTGGTTCCACCAGGGGGCGGAGCTGAGCAAGGAGCAGTCTCTCCAGGGTCTTCATCAAGTGGGACGTCAAGGCCACCGGTCTGAAGCTGTTCAGGTCTTTGGGGTGGGAAGTTTTTGGTACAGGTACCACACAAGATGTTTTCCACAGCTGTGGTACCCTCCCCAGTTTCAGGCTCATGTTGAAGATATACGTCACAATCCCACACAGCTGGTCTGCACAGGACTTGAGGAGCTTTGCGCTGATGCCGTCCGGTCCCGACGCCTTCCTCGCCTTGATCTTCCTCAGCTCCGTCCTCACCTGGGTCTTGGTCAGGGTCAGGATGGGGGGCTGTGTGTTGGGAGTGGGGGGGGTGTCGGTGGAGTGGGGAGTGGGCAGCAGGACTTGATTTCTTAGTGGCAGCAGTGGTTGTTGTGCAGACAGGGGGGAGGGCGGTTGGTCAAATCTATTGAAAAACAGATTCATGTTGTTCGCCCACTCCCTGCCCCCCGTGGCCTGGGGGGAGGTATTCTGGAGCCCAGAGATGGTTTTGAGGTTTCTCCAGACCCCGCTGATGTCGCTCTGTTGCAGCTTGTCCTCCATCTTCTTCCTGAAGCTGTCCTTGCCTTCTCTGATCTTTCTCCTCAGCTCCCTCTGTACGGACTTCAGCATCTCCCTGTTCCCCGACCTGAAGATCCTCTTCTTCTCTCTCAGAAGTGTTTTTATCTCAGGGTTGATCCAGGGTTTGTTGTTTGAGTGACGCCGTATGGTCTTGGTGGGAACGGATTTGTCCACACAGAAGCTGAGGTAGCCCGTGAAGGTGTGAATGAGGCCATCGATGTCCTCACCATGTGGATCGCAGAGCTGCTTCCAGGCAGTGGCTTCAAAACAGTCCTTTAGAGTGTCCATTGTCTCCTCAGACCATAACTCCACAGTGTGCATGGCCGGAGGTTGTCTGTGCACTAGGGGTTTGTACACCGGTCGGAGATGAACCAAGTTGTGATCCGATCTCCCAAGTGGGGGGAGTTGCGATGAGGTGTACGCCTCCTTAGTGTTTGCGTAGAACAAATCCAGTGTTTTATTGTCTCTAGTGTGGCATGTGACATACTGGGTGAAAGTGGGCAGAATGGGAGACAGTGAAACGTGGTTGAAATCGCCTGAGATGAGGAGAAGAGCATCTGGGTGTTCTGTCTGCAGCCTGCTGGTTACTGAATGGATGACGTCACGCGCTGTCCCAGCGTTCGCCGTCGGATTTGCATAAACAACAATGCAGATCACGTGTGAGTGTTCTCTCGGGAGATATGTAGGCCTCATGCTAACAGCTAGCAACTCAATGTCTTTGCTGCAGTGTCGTTGTTTAACAGTGATATGTCCCGGTCTACACCAGTTGTTGTTAACATACATTATCACTCCACCGCCCCTAGTTTTGCCACTGTCTGGTGTTCGGTCAGCTCGTATCATGTGAAAACCCTCCAGCTCAATGTTAGCATCTGCTGCTAGTTCAGTTAGCCACGTCTCAGTAAACAAAAGGAGAGAGCACTCCCGGTAAGTGCTATCATAACGGGAGATAGCCGCTAGCTCATCTAACTTTCCCAGTATCGACCGTACATTTCCCATGACAACAGATGGAAGGGAGGGTCTGTACCTTATATTTTTTGTCCTCCGCCTTACTCCAGCCCGGCAGCCGCGGCGTTTTCGCCTCAGTTCTCTCGGTATGTCGAGTTTTTCCAGTGGGACCGGGTGGCGGTTAAATGCTAGCAGCTCTTCCCTGTTGTATCGAATCCTGCTATAAACAGTGGCTCCGTCCACCGGCTCAGGAGACATTTGGGACGATCTGTGTGTCCGTGATATAAGTGGGGTGAAAAAAAAAAGTGATCAAAAGAGAGAGGAAGGGAAAAAAAAAAAAAAACTCGGAATCGAGCCGCTGTTGCAAAAGGCAGCCGACTGGTGTGGCGCCGAGAGAATACCCATTGCGATGGCCTTAATATGGCCTTAGATCTGCTGCTATAAAAACACCAATGGCATTTGTTATTGCTTTGGCTCAATCTGAAAAGCCCTGGAGAGGCTGTCTAAATGCTGCTAGAAGCTGCGTTTGTACCGCATTAGGTTTTTGTTTTTTGTTGGGGTTTTTTTTCATGCTGCATGAGTTAACAATTTCAACATACTGCTAAAAGCATATCCGATACTGTTTTTGTCCTATTCACTTGTTTTCGTCCATTCACGTATTTCACCGGAAAGCGGAAGTGTTCCCAGACAGACTTGTGAAGAGGGTCTTCAAGCTCTGGTTTCTCTGTACAGCCAGCCATGATGTTCACGAGTCAAGAGCGAGAATGGGCTGCACTGTTTGTTTACATGTACAGTGCGAGGCAGTTACACTCCCTGTCCGTTACTCAACATGGTCCGTGTGGAACCTCGGTACGCCTCTGCACCAAACCGAAGGTGCTGTACTGAAAAATCTGAATACATGTACCGTTACACCCCTACTATCGCATGCTAAATTTTACTTGAACTAAATTTACAACCTTTTTAAATGTAAATAATCCTTATACATACATAAAATGGCAAATGAAACATTAATTATTAACAGGAGTAAATACTGTAAAACAGTTGAGAAATATTTGCAATATGAGTGAAGTACAGGGAAATTTGGGGTCTGTCCCAATTCTCATTTGTACGCCTACCCCTTGGTCCTTGAAATCAAAGGCCAAGGGGTAAGGTTTGAAAATGACACCTATGGATTGGGACACCCCTTCAAGGATGCACTGTCATTAGTTGTTGCCGATGGATTTAATCTAAATGGACACTACCTGTTTTCACTAGAGAAAAAGAAAACTGATCAGAAAAAGTCTCATCTTAAGGAGAAAAATGTCTGAAATTGAACATTAACAATTCTAATCAGTAGAAAACATCAGAAATTTACTAGAAAGAAAGCTGTAAATTCAGAGAAAAACTTGGACCCCTTGGCGGGCCGTTTTTGGCCCGCAGGCCGTTTTTGGCCTGCGAGCCACACGTTTGACACCCCTAGACCAGCACATTAAAAATACATAATTAGAAGTTTTACTTCCATGAAAAAAGTTGCACATCAGATATCATAGATAATCACAGGTAAACAAAAGTTCACCTCAGAAGCTTCATCTGCTCTTTGCAGCAACATAAAGTTTAGTCACTTTTTCTCTATTATACAAAAACTTAAATTTACACAATTGCGGACAGTAAATGGGAACTTCTTGCTCTAAAAATAATCATATTTAACCAGAGGTAGGAGCTAATGTGGGGAAAGAGCACAGGTTATTCTCACCATTGGGACAACAGATCAGGTGCAGTTGTCCCCGTGATCTGATCACTGAGAGCAGCTGCTGTTTGTTCATCGCCGCTTCTCCAGACTCAGACTGGAAAGAAAATAAACCGACCTGCAGAGCCAGACTCCTGGGCTGCAGCTGGCTGACAGTGGACCAATGAGAACACACTGTGTGTGTGCAGACAGTGCTTACTGTATGAGACTTGTAGTTTTGTAGTTTCACTTTGATAGGTTTATTATTTAGATGTTGTTTCAGAAAACTACAACCCGCCAAAGTGACTAGTGGGAGTCGCTGTCTTACCCGCCACAGCTGAAATATACCTGCCAGTGGCGGGTGGGTATTAATGTCAAGCCCTGGTTACATCACCAAAAAGACTCCGTCTAAACTCGCTTTTTTTCAGGGGACAGGGCTTAACTGAAACTTAAAAAAAAAAAAAAGACAACACATTTGAGTGATTTTGCTCTTGATATGTCTTGTAAGTCATCAGAAACATGTTACAGACATGTCAACAAGAAAAGCAACTTAATTTTTGGTAGAGTGTCACTTTAACTTTGTGAAGAAAAAGAGAATCTACCACAAAGTTCCAAGTATGTTTTTTTGTTTTGTCAAACATCTGTAAAATGACTTACAAAGTCAGAGAAATGAAAATAAAATATTTTTAGAATTTTGATAAGAGGAAAAAATATTTTCCTTTTCATTTTTGAAATGTTGCTTTACTTTAGATTTTTATGGAAGTTAGCTACAATCTAATCCCATAGTCACCAGTAATTAGGGTAAAACGGAGCAAAAGGTTATGGGGCAGGTTGTTACACCCCCTCCTCCTCTTGCGCATGGCTGGCCTTTCTAATTTTAGACTTGGTGCATGCTCAGTACTTGCACTCTGCACAGAAGTCATGCATATGGATTTTTGGGAGTATGAACAGATTAATTAATTATGAAAACTCTGTAATTTTTTGAAACTGTCTTCTTTAAAGGTGTCAGACCATATCTCATGCACATATGTTTTGCTCCTGAAACAAGACTTATGGGGCTACATGGCCACGTGTCTATTTTCCTGCTTAGTCGTAGCCTACAGGGTTCCTTCCTAATGGTGTCAAAACTAAATGGTGACGATGGAGAATGTTGTTAAAGAGAGATCAGGGGCACACTTTGTACAGTGTAATGACTATGTGGCATTGTGGATTACTGTTAATATTTGTTAACATGATGTATAAATCTTTATTCAGACTCACAGGTCCAGTTAAAAACAAACACATACGGAAGAAAAGAGAAATAAAGAAAAGAAGAAAAATACACAAAACTCATAGTCAATGCAAACAGGTGTATCAGTGCCCCGACAACAGGGATTGATAATATATAGTACTAAATCTTAACCCTGTTAAAGATAATAGATTGCATTAATATAGTGCTTTTCAAGATACCCAAAGCACTTTACAATGAGTCCATTATTCATTCACTCCACAGACAGTCAATGGTAAGCTACTGCTGTAGCCATGGACACTGGAGGCAAGATGGGTAAAGTGTCTTGCCCAGGGACACAACAGCAGGATGGCTGGGGAGAGCAGGATTTGAACTGCCAATGCTCTGGTTACTGGACAACCCGCTCTACCTCCTGAGCCACTGCCGCCCAAATTTCCCTCCTCCATTCCATATTTTTGAAGATAAAATCATTTCATTTTCAGAGGCATTAAGCCTACAAATAAATTTAAAGAGAAGGTTTTTTTTTTTAAAATGGCTCCAAAAGTGGCTCCAAAAGTTCTAATTCCTGCAGCCACAAAAAAGTCACTTGCACTAGACCATCTAGGCCTCTTCAGGTTAAGAAGAGGGGTGACAATCAGTGAGCA